>OY728158.1:15000000-16250000 GCA_963277665.1 Viscum album
AAGCACTTGGAGTCATACTGGTCACACCATGCGTCAGATTGAGATGATACTGATTCATACACATCTCAAATAACTTATGGAATATTTTAATAAAGTATCAAAATGATATGAATGTATTTTCTTGGTTTTGAGTACACAACTTGTCTTTTTTACTAAATTCTCATTTTAAACTGGAAACATGAACTTTGACTCATATAAATCACATCATGTATCAGTTTGATGTGAGATCAATTCCAACACATCACAAATGATTTATGAATCAATTTCCTAAATTATCAAGAAAATATGAGTGAGTTTTCTTGATTTTTAATGAGTGACACTTTTTGAACTAAAATGTTGATTTTAAACTGATAACAAACACTTTGAGTCACACCGGGCACATCATGTATTAGATTGAGGTGCAACTGATTCCTACACATAAAAAATGACTTATAGATTATTGTTTTAAAGTATCAAAACAATCGTAATCTTTTTTCTTAGTTTTGAGTATGTCAATTGTATTTTTTACTAAAATTAATGTCAATTTTAAATAAAAATAAGCACTTGGAGTCATACCGGTCACACCATGTGTCATATTGATATGAAGATAATTTTTATACACCCCAAAGGCTAAAAAAAATTCTAATTACCAATGTTACCATTATTTATATTTCCTTTATTTATTGAACTACCAACACTGTATATTGAATTGACGTTATTAGCTGAAAAACCATTCTCATTGTTGAAATCCAAAAGAGAAGAGGAAGATCATGTGCCCATTATATCATAATAAGTCACCATAATGGAAACACGAGTTTCCTATACTCAACTGACTTTCAACAATGAGAATTTTTTTCATCTAATAACATCAAATTAATATGCAGTGTTGGTAGTTTGACAAATAAAAGCAATGAAAATAGAAATCGTGGTAACATTGGCAGAAAGAAACATTTTATCTCTTTTGTTCCTTGTTGCAGATAGTTTAAAGAAAAATATGACATCCCAAAAGATCTATGAAAAAAACCAAATAAGTTTTAGATAAATATGATAAAGAAATTAACTTACAAATAGTAGATAAAATGATGAAACAATTAACTAAATAAGTAGTAGTAATTCACCTTTTAATTATGGTTGTATACATTCTTGATTCATTTATTTATTTCCATTATCTCAGTTGCAGGCTCGAATTCCAATCTCTCATGAGCTTGAGTCTCTTTGAACAAACCACCCCAACTTGAACAAAAGAATCCACTTGTATAAATTATGTTTTAATAAATATATAAAACAACCCCTCTAATTAAATTTTTGTGTATTCATCCTTAATTTTTATAAATTTAATGTAATTCAATTTATAATCATGATAAAACCGTCATTTAAAATACAAAATTTTATATATTAGAAAAATATTTTCTGCAGAAAAATGATATTTTTACTATTATTTTTTCTTAATATTATAATGAATTGATTACTAATACAATGTGTGTTAATATAATCATATATTTTTTTAAACATCATTAATTTCATTATTTTAAATAGATCAATCTAATTTATTAGTTAAATATTACAAAACATTAATAAAATAATTCATCGAAAATAACATTTTTATTATTATCATGGACATTGACATTAATCACAGTAATTATACATTTATTCCCAAAAAATACACTATAATTATTACATAATATGATAATATTGATCTAAAATAAAATTTACATTTTATGGATATAATTTCAATAGGTGAATAAAACTAATTTTTTAATTTTATTGACTAAATTAGTATTTTTATTAAAATATTACATGTGTTTGAAAAATTATATACAAGTGTTTTATAAATATGAAAATTATATTTTTTATTTATTATATATATATATATTTATAATATAAAAAGGCTTCAAAAAAATTCAATCCATTCTTCCATTATGGTAGCTAGTATTTCCCCCCGTGAAATCTCATGGGATTATATTTTTTTAAAAAAAATAATGTGTTGAGTATGAATTAAAAAAATTAAAAGAATAAATGGTAAACATGGAATGAAAACATAATATTAAAAAAGTAAATATTAAACATGTAATTAAACCATGAGATTAAAATAATAAATAGTAAACATGGAATGAAACTATGAGATGAGTGAGTGAAAAATCCACAATGAGTATATCTATGCATTTCCAAAGTTAGGAAAAACATGAAACCATATAGTAGAATATATGTAAGGGTATTCAAATTAATTATTTTAATGAAACATATCAATAATGAATGATGTTCATGGATTTCAAAAGAATATACAAAATATATTCTTGGCATTAACCATAAAGACTTCAACTACAATTTCATTTGAACATGAAAAAAATTATACCTAAATTGAAATCTACCCAGTGAAGTAATTATAAGAACCCACAAAAGGCCTCCTGAAACATGCATTTTGTTTGAAATTTTACTTATACATGGCATTATAGAATAATAAATCCTAAATAATGTGTCTTTCTAGACCCTATCTCTATAGTGCCAACATCTTATGTCTCAATCCAAAAAAATTAATATAAAAAAACTAATTGTTACTAAAAAATGAATATTCCATATAAATGAAAAATTTCACAATTAAATATGCAATGAATTAAATCATGTAAAGAAATGATATTTTCAAATTATAAATATATGTCATTTTTTGACGATAAATGGTTGAATGAAACAAAAAAATAACTCAAATTGTAAAATAATTAATCCATAACATCCTTAGGGAGTAATTTTCATCTTATAATTTGTAAATTCAAATCTAATTTCAATATCTAGTGTAAGTATAATTGAATATAAATTATGGAAATAAATGTTTATGGTAAAATATGAAATTTGGGATTGATAATTAGAAATAGTTATAACTATGAAACATACATCACAAACAACCTCGGGGGACCAAAAATATTATCTAAGGGGAATGTTGAAGGATACAAATGGTAAATGTTTTTCATTTTTTAGGGGAGAATAAATTATATAAGGGCATAAAATGATGTTCCAAAAAGGATTAATGATTTTTATTTAAATAATCGGTGACTTATTAAACATAATTTTCATCAAACAGCCATGGTGATAATTTAGAGCAAGTCATGAGTTTCCTAAGTGGATAATTTTCATCTTGTATTATCATATAAATGATGTAAATCCCAATTACATTGTTGGATAACCTCATCTGTTTTTCATATGAATCATTTCCTATTCAATGTGTTAGTTTCATAACCTCTCATGAAAAACTATCATAATATATAAATAAACTATAGAGAGATTACAAAAAATTATAGTAATTAGAAATTTCATAATCCAAAAGTAAAATATAAAGTGATTACACATTAAATAAATCTTAAAGGATAGTCATATAACTTCAATAAAAATTCATCTAATAGAAGCATATGTACTACATTAACTTTTTAATAAAAATATAGAGTGATTATGAAATAATGATAACATGCTCAAACTATAATAAATAAATCATAAAGTATTGATTATCCAATGAAAATTAGAAATTGCATAATCCAATATAAGATATTGAGTTATTAAAAAAATAATTATTAATTAATATATATGGACCATTCAATAAACATTCATGGAATTAATTTTACTAATTAATAAAGTGTAATATAATACCATATATACATAAAAATTAGAATTGCAGAGAGAAATTACAAGAAAATAACTCTTTTGAGAAATAATAGATTTAGGGTGATTATGGGGGGGGGGTGAAACCTTTAGGGGGGGTATGTGTTGTCACTGAGGAGGGGATCTGAGCCAGGGAGAGGGATGTAGCACCCTCAATTTCTATTATGTAACCCTTTCATTATTCTTTTTATGTATATAAGGTGGTTAGGTGAAGTTTAAGAGAGTTCGAGGAATTTTTAATGTATTTTTGAGGCTTTTCTATAGGTGCACAGGTGGTGCATGGTTTTTGGAAACCATGAAACACTTGTAGGTAACCGTGCACAATGAGTTAGGGGGAAAGGGGAGGCACACAGGCTGTACATGGTTAGTCCAAATCATGAGGAAGCCTTGGAGAAACCGTGAAATGTGGTGAAAATGTTGGATAGAGATCTTTGGCACAGATAACGTATGGTTTGGAAGCTGTGCACACCAACTTTACAAGGTCTTTCTTAAGAAATAAGCAGGAGCATGGGCAGTGCACGGTTTATCTAACCGTATGACTAAACTATGCGCGGGTCAAAATTAGATCCTTAAAAAGTGGAGCTCACTCGTTTTACCCTCAAACCCACTTTTCCCCCAAAAATGCCCCTAACTCATTATTTTGGTCTCTCAAAGGTTATATAACCTCTCCCAAGTTAATTTTAATCTATTTGGAGCCTTTACTTGGTGTGTTGAAGCCCAATTCTCATGGTAGGTCATCGTTCTTGATTGTTCTGGGTGTTTTTCTTAGATATACCTCTCTCTTTTCCTCCGTTTCTTAGATCTACACCCATTGTGGGTAGATCTAATATTTTGGATTCCAAATATGATTATATTTGTCTTTTTTTTGATAAGGGAAGATATCTAAGGCGGGTCTGTGGAGGTTCAACCCATTTTTGTGACGTTTTCATTCCGTTTATCATTTTTCACCAAAACTCTTGAGGTAGGTGGATTCACTCTCGAATCCTACTAATAGAATTGATTGGTTTAGTTTAAAATTAATTTAATTGATTGGAATTTATTATGATATCTTGGTGAAAATAATTATATAAATCCTCTTTAGTAACAATTTATGGTTTGTGGAGATTTTTTGTGAAAATTGATTTAGTTTCTTGATTTTAAAATGTTAGTTTTAAAACATGGATTTACTAGAATTTTGAAATGGATTATTGGAAAAAGGGTTTTCAATAAAAATATTTTTTTATTGAAATGGTTTTGGAATGTTGGTATTGACATGGTTTTTTGGGAATACTTGGTGTGTGTGTTCATATTGCATTTATGAGGCTTGGTTGAAATATGAATTTGTGATCGGTGCCAAAGGTGTAATGACACATGGGATATAATTACCTTATAAAGACTTGGTAGATCAATGAGAAACTTCTCATGAGTTTGAAACTATCATAATGATACATGCATGTTTGGTGGTGTGGATATGTGAAATGAAATGGCTATGCCAAAGGAAACTTGTGAAATGGTTTTAAGGCATTGTTTGGATATTTTCTTAAAAATAGATTTTTCTGGAAAATTGGTTGATATAGCGGTTGTTTATATTTGGTTATAAACTATTTTAGAACATGTTTATATTTAGTTATCAATTATTTTAGAAATTGTTTTATATAATATGTTTTATATAAATGTTTCTAACTCTTTTATCCTAGTGGTGTGAGTAAGGAAGTCATTGGGGAAAGCCTACTAAGTTTTAGTACTCACCCCTATTTTGGCGCTTTGGTGATTTTGCAGATGTCATCTATTGGGACATGGGAAAAGTAAAAGTATAACACATATTTATCACTACATCATGATACTTGGGTAGTTTTGTTGAGTTGGAGCATGGAGCATGTATGGATCTCAGAGTTATTGTTGGTTGTATTTTAGTTTTGTTGGTCTTGTAGTCTTCTACTATTTACTTTAGTATTGTAGTCTTCTATTGTAGTACTCGATTTTAGTATGGTTTTGATAAATGAAATATTGAGTTGTCTTTCATTGTTATCATGTATCATATAGTGGTTGTTTGGTTTGAATTTAATTCATTATTTGTTTCATTATTAAAGGGAAAATCATATCCCACATGTATTGAAGCCTTTTGGCATTCATTTCCAGCCTTTGGAATCTTGGGGATGTTGGTTAATACCTAGTAATGTCTCACCACCCTCTTAAGCCAATGAGAAGGGGCAGGATGTTACAAATGGTATCAGTTTTTTTTTCTCCAAAAGGTTGTTCGAGATAAATGGTATCATCTTGTTTCTTTCCTTCTGGAATAAGTATTCATCAATTTTATTGGTTTTGGAGTTGAATTAATTCTTTTTTTATTCCTTAGATTGGGATCTTAAAAAGGAGTAGGATTATCGAGACTTGAAATGTAGATCATAGAAATACATAGATAACCTTTTTTATGTTGAACTTCAAGCTACCAGGGAGTTGGGTACATAAGTTTTTTGGGGACACTTATAGTATTTTAAAATCTCATTGTCGTGGGTTTATCCAATGAGACAAGAATTACATGCATTAAAGGAATGACTTACCACTAGGATTTCATATCTCATTTTGAGTAATGATATATGATTTGGTGCAATTTGATGATTTTTAAAAATATTTTTACTTTCAAAATAAAGTTGAAAGTTTTCAAAAAATGGCTAAATGTGGAAAAGATTAATTTGGAAAGAAATGTTGTGATAGTTGGTGCGATATAATTTGAAATTATAACCCTTTAGTTTCTAGAGAGTGAGAATTATGGTTTTTGTTGTTTGTATGGAGAATGGAACCTGGTAGGCATCATAGAAACCAAACAAAAGAAGTTACGGAGAATGTGGTTTCACCTGAACCACATGTGAACCAACAACTGGTTTAGAGTATCATCTAAGTGTTTCAAGATGTGGGCATAGTGAAATAGAGGGATGAGCCAAGAAAAGTGGATTATTACATTTAGTTCCAGAAAAAAATCCACCCATCTTCCAAGGTGATTATGAACCCTAAAGAGTATTGGAATGGATGAACATGATGAATCATATATTTAATTTCATTAGTACACCAACAGAGGTAAAAGTCAAGCTAGCAACGTATATGCTTGAGGATCTTGCACGCCAATGGTGGGATCTAACAGTGTAGGCTAAAGTGGATCAAGGCCTTAGTTGGGAGAATTTTGAAGAATTTTTTAACAAACAATTCTATCCTCACACGTTCAAGATCCAAATAATGATGAACTTATTCAGCATGAAGCAGGAAAATCTCTCCATCACAGAGTATGCGGATAAATTCATGAATTTAGTACACTTTGCACCCAAAGTTGTTGCTAGTGCATCCTTAAAGACACACATCTTTGAATCAGGACTAAGGTAGGAGATTCTATTAAAGATTACCATGCTCTATATTACTGACTATACATAGATGGTCAATAGAGTTATGGTGGATGAAAGGGACATATCAAGATCTATGGGAGGAGGAAGTATCTTTATACCCATGGGAATCAGTGGGAACTCTAATGCTGGGAGAAAGAGGAAGAGGGACACATATTTCTAGGGTGGGAGTGGGAATCAGAATTAGGCAGCCAGATTAGTTAATCTTCCTCCAAGAACCATGAAAAAAGTAGGATGTTTCCAATGTGGTTCATTTGAACACATGAAACAAGAGTGTACATCACCACCAAGAGAATTCCATAATTGCAACATTATGGGTCATCTTAAGAGCTATTTTCATAGTGATCTGAGATTAGGTGCTCAAGAAAATTATCAGGTGTCGTAGGAATTGTATGCTTCGATGGGGAGGGGGTAGCATAATAAATCTCATCCGCAGAGTAGAGCTAGATATAGAGATTCTAGGAATACCATGTCTCTCTAGAAAGGGAAATCTCAACAAGGAAACAAGGATAAAAGTACAACGATAAAGAAATTATATGGAGTTGAGAATGTGATTTTGGATGATCAGGATGGACCATATATAGTGAGAGTTATGATTCTTTTGAATTCTACCATTATGAAAGTGTTTTTTGATACTAGTGCAATTCATTCCTTTATTACTTCTCGTTCTGTTGATTTTATAAGTTTAAAACTTGAAATGATGCCTTCTATGATAAAAATTTGAACTCCTATTGGTCAAAGAGAATGTTGAGACTTTGTGTGTAGAGAATGTTCTATAAATTTTGATGGAGCTGATTTGAAATGGGACTTCTCGGTGTTAGAGATGGATGTCTATGATGTAATATTGGGTATGGATTGGTTAACAATGTTCAAGGCTCACATTGAATGTTACAAAAAAACAGTTAGTTTTGTGATTGAGGATGGAACCAAGCATCTCTTCAGAGGAGAAAGAGTTGTAAAGACAGATACAATGGGTTTGTTGGAACCAGCAGTGGGAACGATCTATTACCAGTTGGTGACGTTGACTTTGGCATCAATGGACAAGATTGAGAATAGCAGTTTCCCAACAGTGGTGGATCAGTTTACCGACGTGTTTCTCAAAAATTTATCAAGGTTACCACCAGTAAGGGAAGTGGAGTTTATGATTGATATCCTCATGGGGACCAATCCTATATCACTTCCGTCTTATCAAATGAAACCAAAAAAAATTAAGGAAACTAAAGGTGCAGTTAGAAGAGATAGAAAGCAAGGGTTTCATTCATCCGAGCACATCTCTATGGGTAGCACCAGTCCTATTCATGAAGAAATATGATGAAACTCTAAGGTCGTGTGTGGATTATCATAATCTTAACCAAGTTATAATAAAGAATAGGTATCCACTTACACACATTGATGATATGTTCGATTAATTGAGAGGATCTCAGTGGTTCTCTAAAATTGAATTGCGATCAAGATATCACCAATTGTGAGTTTGGAAATAGGATATTCTAAAGAAATATTTTAGAAGAATATATGGCCATTATGAATATGTGGTAATGCCTTTTGGTCTTACGAATGCACCAACAGTCTTTATAGAATTTATGAATTAGATATTTAGTAGATATCTAGATTCTTTTGTTGTGGTGTTTGTGGAAGACATATTAGTGTATTCAAGGACACATGATGAGAATGAGAAACACTTATCTACATTGTTTTAAATCTTGAGAGACCATAATTTGTATGCCAAATTATCAAATTTGTATTTTTGGATACAAAAGGTACACTTTATTGGCCATGTAATCTCAAAAAGAGGTGTTTTAGTGGATCTGAAGAAGATAAAAGATGCTATCTCTTAGAAATCACCGAATAACATCTTTGAAATATAGAGTTTCCTTGGTCTATCTAGTTATTAAAGATGTTTTGTGCATGAATTATCATGGCTAGCTTCAGCTTTTACAACTTTGAAAAAGAAGAACGTTCCATTTCAATGGACCGAGGAATGCTATAAATCTTTCCAAGACCTGAAAGTTATCTTACATAATCACTTATCTTGATTTTTCTAGAATCAGGACATGGGTATATGGTGTATTGTGATGCTTATAGATTTGGGTTGCGGTGTGTTCTCATGTAAGGATACCATGTTGTTTCTTATGGATCAATACAGTTAAGAGTGCATGATAAAAACTACCCAAAACATGATTTGGAGTTAGTAACAGTTGTCCATTCCTTAAATATTTGGTGTCATTATCTCTTTGGTGATAAATTTACTATGTTCATGGATCATAAGAGTTTGAAACATATTTTCTCACAATGATATTTGAATCTTAGGAGAAGAATATGGATAGAGTATCTCCAAATGTTCGACTTTGACTTGATGTATACACCAGGAAAATGAAACATGGTGGAAGATGTATTAAGCAGGAAGTCATGTGTTCAGTTGAAAAAAGAAGCTTTAGATGAGTGGTAGTTGATGTCATTCCTAGATGAAATGCATGTGGAATGTGAATATCGAGGTGATATTGTGGTTTTCTTTCTAGTTTCTCTTGTTCCTGATTCAGTAAATTTGGTAAAATAGGCACAAACATCTGATGAAGAATGTGTTGCAATGAGTTTAAAACTCAATGGTGGGGAGACCATTGAGGGATGGTGGCTGGATGATAGTTCAATGTTGTGGTTCAAGAATAATATGGTCATACCTATAGTTTTTCAAGAGAAAATTATTCATTATTACCACCATTCAATATGGGATATTCATCTGGGAATATAGAATATGTATAAGGCATTGAAGGCACAATTCTGATGGAGTGGCATGAAAAGAAAAGTGGCTGAGTTCATTTCGATATACTTAACTTTTCATCAAGTTAAGGCATAACATCAATGAACAATATGTATGTTGCAGTATTTACCTATTTCAATGTAGAAATGGGAGCATATAGTGATAAATTTCGTTACAAGTCTCCAAAGAATGGTTCAGAAACATGATGCCATATGGGTGATAGTAGATCGACTCACAAATTCAGATCATTTCATACGTATTCTTGAAACTCATATAGTGGAGGATCTGTCCAAAATATATATCCAAGAAGTGGTAAAGATAAATGGCATAACATCTTCAATCGTATCAAACATAGATCTGAGGTTCATGTCTCGTTTATGGAAATCCTTATAGAAATCCCTTGGGACTTAGTTGACTATAAGCATAGAGTATCATCCTCAGATGGAAGAACATTCTGAACGGATGATAAAAACGTTGGAGGACATGTTGTAGGCTTGTGTAATGGATTTTGGTGGATCATGGGAAGATAACATACCCTTATTGGAGTTCTCATATAAAAACTATCAGGACTAGATACATATGTCTCCTTTTGAAGCATTGTATGGGTTTCCTTATCGTTCTCTATTTTATTGGGTTGAAACAACTAAGTCTTCATTAGTAGGGACAAGCCTTGTCCAAGAAACAATGAAGAATATTCAATTGATCAGAAAGAGGATGATGATGGCTCAGAGTTATCAGAAATCTTATGTGGATCATCCTCGACGACCTTTGTTGTTCACAGTGAGTGATAATGTGTTCTTAAGGATCTCTCCAAGTCTTATACATCATTGTTTTGGGAAGTAGGGAAAGTTATCTCCTCGATACATAGGCCCTTTTTAGATACTAGAATGGGTTTGAGAGGTGGAATATCGGTTGGCATTGCCACCATGGTTCAGTGCGGTACATACTGTGTTCCATGTATCACAGTTGAAAAAGTATCATCCTAATCCTGACCATGTGATCATATGGGATCATGTTGAACTAGAGCCAGATTCTTTGTTGGTACATATCCCAGTGCGTATTGTGGATAATAAAGATAAAGTATTTTATAAAAAAACATCAGTCTAGTGTGAGTTTTATGGAAACATGATCAGATTCAGGAAGACTTGGGAATGAGAGAAGGAAATAAAAGAGAAATGGCTAGAACTCTTTTAGGTAGGTGATGTTTTTCTACTTTCTGAGGATAGAAAGACCAATGGTGGAGAGAATTTAGCACCCCCGTTTTCTGTTATGTAACACTTTATTTATTATTTTTACGTATATAAGGTGGTTGGTTGAATTTTGGGAGATTTTTAGGAACTTTTAATGTGTTTTTGGGGATTTTTTATAGGTTCATGGGTGGTGCACAGTTTTTGAAAACCATGAAACACTTGTAGGTAACCGTGTATAATGATTTAGGGGAAGGGGGGGGGGGGGGCACACGGGCTGCGCATGGTTTTTCCAAACCATGTGGAAGCCTAGGAGAAACCCTGAATTGTGGTGAAAATGTTGGACGAAGAGCTTTGGCATGAATGGAACATGGTTTGGAAAACATGTGCACCAACCGTGTGAGGTATTTCTTAAGACAAAATAAAGAGCATGGTTAGTGCATGGTTTATCTAACCATGCAACTAAACCATGTATGGGTCAAATTTAGATCCTTAAAAAGTGCATCCCACTCATTTTACCTTCTAACCCACTCGTTTTTTCCCAGAAATGAACCTAACTTAGGATTTTGGTCTCTTAAAGGTTGGATAACCTCTCCCAAGTGAATTAGAATCGATTTGAAGACTTTCCTTGGTGTTTTAAAGCCCTATTCTCATGGTAAGTCATCGTTCTTGGTGTTTTTCGTAGATCTATCTCACTCATTCCCTCTATTTCTTAGATCTATTCCTACTGTGTGTAGATCTAAGGTTGTGGATGCCAAATATGATTATATTTGCCTTATTTCTTGATATGGGAAGAGATCAAAGGTGGGTCCATGGTGTTTCAACCTGTTTTTGTGATTTTTTTCATGCCATTTATCATTTTCACCAAAACTCTCGAGGCAGATGGATTCACTCTCAACTCCTCTTGCTATAATTTATTGGATTAGTTTAAAATTGATTTAATTGATTGAAATTGATTGTGATATCTTGGTGAAAATCAAGATATAAATCCTCTTTAGTGATGATTTATGGTTTTTGGTAAAATTATGGAATTTTGGAGATTTGTTGTGCAAAGTGATTTGGTTTCTTGATTTTAAAATGTTAGTTTTAAAACATGGATTTTATATAATTTTGAAATGGATTATTTTAAAAAGGGGTTTCAATAAAAATATTATTTTATTGAAATGGTTTTGGCATGTTGGTATTGACATGGTTTTTGGGCATACTTGGTGTGTGTGTTCATATTGAATTTATAAGGCTTGGTTGAAATATGACCTTATGCTCAGTGCCAAAGGTGTAATGGAACATGGGATATAATTACCTTATGATGGCTTGGTAGATCGATGAGAAACCACTCATGAGTATGGAAATATAATAACGATACATGCATGGTTGGTGGTGTGGATATGTGAAATGGAATGGCTATACAAAAGGAAACTTGTGTAATGGTTTTAAGGCATTGTTTGGTTTTTTTCTTGAAAATATATTTGGTTGAAAAAATGGTTGATATAGCGCTTGTTTATATTTGGTTATAAACTATTTTAGAACTTGTTTATATTTAGTTATCAACTATTTTGGAAATTGTTTTATATAATATATTTTATATAAATGTTTCTAACTCTTCTATCTTAGTGGCGTGATTAGGGAAGTCATTGGGGAAAGCCTACCGAGTTTTAGTACTCACCCTTACTTTGGTACTTTGGTGATTTTGTAGATGTCATTTACCGGGACATGGGAAAAGGTAAAGTACCACACATATTTAGCACTACATTGTGACACTTGGGCGGTTTTTTAGAGATGGATACTGTAGTTTGTCTGAAGCTTGGAGTTGTTGTTAGTTGTCTTTTAGTTTTATTGGTCTTATAGTCTTCCACTATTTACTTTGGTATTGTAGTCTTCCACTATAGTACTCAATTTTAGTATGGTTTTGATAAATTAAATGTTGAGTTGTCCTTTATTGTTATCATGCATCATATAGTGGTTGTTTGGTTTGGATTTAATTGGTCAGTTATTTCATTCTTAAAGGAAAAATCGTCCCCCACATGTATTGAAGACCTTTGAAATTTATTGTCAGCTTTTGGGGTATTGGGGATGTCTCTTAAGGCCTAGTAACATCTCACCTCCCTCTTAAGACAATGAGAAGGGGAATTATGTTACAAGGGAGGTTGGAGGGGGGGGGGGTCTCATTTATGGTGAGAAGACTATAGAGGAGGCCGAAGGGGGGGGGGGGTAGCGGGGGTCGAGGTCGGAGGGTGGGGGGTCACGAGGGTCACGAGCTTGGGGTCGCCTCCAGGGAGTAAAAGGAGGAGGTCAGGGGAGGTGGGGGTGGGGGTGGGGTGGGGGGGTGTCAGGGTCACACAAAGGGAGCAGGGGAGGGGGAGGGGTTAGGGTTTTTTAAATACGTTTAGCAACAGTTTAATTGAAATTACGGATAATTGAAAACATAAAATAAATATCACATTAGTTTTGTGAAACCACCGCTATATTATATATATATTTAACTAGATTTATTTTGTGGCGATTATTAGAACCGCTGCGAATAAACTGCTATTAACCATCTCTTTTCTTATAGTGTGTAACATGTTTGTTATATTATACAGGCTACTACTGATCCATATATTATAGAGTTTAAAGTTTATAAGAATATGTATACTGATCCCCATATAGGAGAAGTTGTAGGTGACTGAAAATGCCATATTGTGGTAAGTAATATATTTAAAAATTTCATGAATATTAATTTTATTATTATTTTAATTTGTAATTATATTTTAAGGAAACGTATGAGGTTGTGAATTCTCATTAATGGGAGAGTCAATATGAGAGTGAATAAGATGCCACTGGTGATTTGGGTTTCAATGAGGGGGGATGGATACAGGAAACTTTGCATGGTGTCAAGAAAGGCCAGGTTATTGGTATTGGTTTCCAACTGACACCTACAAGTTATTATGGTACTTTTACGATGTCATCGATGAGCTCTAAGGGAGCCTGTGGAGGGTCTTCATCGATGTCGTCATCCACTGCACAATATGAGGAGAGGTTGGCGCTCTGGATGGGATGATACAACAGATGCAAGAATAGAGGGAGGAGGAGCGTGAGGAGCTGCGTCTAAGAGATGAGCAGATATTAAAGTATATGCGATGACTTGCGCATGATGTTAGTATGAAGTTTCGTCCCCTGATCATTCGAGTGATCCTCATCCACCTTACACTAGTTGATGATTTGCGATGTTTTATGACTATTTTTTAATTTGGGATGAAAAACATATTATGTTTGAAATGATATATTACTTTTATGATTGTTTTAATTGTTTTTTAATTAATTGTATTTTTTTAATTAATTTTATTTTTTTTAGTAATTTGTAATTATTTTTAATTTTTTAATTATTTTTAACTTTGTCAATATTTTTAAATATTTTTAAATATTTTTAAATATTTTTAATATTTTTAATATTTTTAACATTTTTAATTATTTTTAATTCTATTATTATTTTTAATTTTTTAGATTTTTTAATTATATTTAAATATTTTTAATTATATTTAAATATTTTTAATTATATTTTATTTTTTCTAATTATATTTATTTATTTTTTATTTTTATAAATTATTTTTATTTTCTGTATTTTATTTTTTAAAAAAAAGTATTAGTATTTACTATAGATGAATTGTCCGTCACAATTAATAGTATTTGTGATAGACCGTCGTAATTAATAGTATTTGCGACAGACCATCGCAATTGACTTTTTTAAAATATAGACGAATACCATTTGCGACGGGCGCCTAACTTGTTGCAATTAATTTTTATTTGCGATGATCCATCATAAATACCTTCATTTGTGATGTTGTTTATTACAATGACGCATTAATGATGGACTCTCATCGCAAATGACCTTTTGTGACAAGTGTCTGTCTCTAATGCGCAGTTGAAAATACCACAATATCTAGTAGTGCATTATGGTCTATTAGTAATTAATTATTTGTATAATTAATAATATAATATCTATTATTAGTATTAATAATAATTATAGAATTAAAAATAATATTATTGTTAATTTTGATAATAAATTTAATATGATTATTTATTATACATAATATAGATAATAATAAAAGGTAGTATTAATATAATTAATAAGTAGTAATTATTATTACTATCAATATATTTATTAATATTAATGTTTGTTAATTGTAATATTTGCAAATTTATTTATAAATCTTTGTGAAATTTTTGTTGATATAATTATTAGTAATTTATTAATAAGTAAAATATTTATTAATTATGAATTGTATTTATTAATAATAATTAATAATATATTATTATTTTTAATTAATAATATATTATTATGTTATTAATATAATTAATATCACAATAAATAATATCTATTTTTTAATAATATAAATAAAATAATTTTCATTAAAAATTATATTTACTAATTAATAATTATATTATGGTATGTATTAATAATTTTTTACTTATATAATTAGTAATATAATATTTATTATTAATATTAATAATACTTATAAAATTAAAAATAATAATATTATTAATATTTAATAATAAAATTAATATTATTATTTATTATACATAATATAGATAATAATACTAAGAAGCATTAATTTAATTAACAAATAGTAATTATTATTATTATTACCAATGTAGTTTTAAATGTTAATGTTTCTTAATTGTTCCTAAATAATTGTGTTAATTTCTAATGATATCATTTTTTTAATATAACAAAATATAATATATTAGTAGGTTTTAAAATAATGTACAAGTAAATATTTAAAAAACATATAACATGTATCTGTCTAATCTACACCGATGTCATGGGTGTTCCTCTGTGTCATAGTTAGGTGTATAGATAATACATTCACATTGTGTTTTTCGATGTCTATACTCTAGCATATGCACCTCATGCGTAGCATCTCCGGCAGTTACCACCACATCATCTTGTGTGACAGGCAGTGGATCTATACTCTCCTCACCAACCATGCACATGAGTTTTTAATTACCCGAATTTTTATTTTAAATTACTGAACTCCTCAGTTTTAACCCCTATTCACCCCCACTTGACCCTAACCTATTTCCTTCAATTTTGGAATCTCCTAAAAGGATTCCAAGGCTCCTCAAACCCCTTTCTTAATGAATCAAAGACCTAATTAAAGGATTAACTCCTCATTGGTAAGTGATTCCTTCTATGTTTGGTTTCCTCTCTCCCTCCTCTCTCTTTCCAGATGAATAGGAATGTTTTTTCATCCATTGGAAATGGTTTAGATTTAGGTTTTCATGGATCTTAATTCATTTGATCTTGATCTTAGGTTTTGGTTATAGATCTTCTGCACCGTTGTGTTCTTGATTGTTTTGCTTTAATTTGGCCATTTTGGTTTTACGGATGTCTGTTGATGACCTTGAGGTAGGTGGTCTAATTTACAATTCCCATAGTCTTGATTATAATTATACATATGTATTTTTGAAATTTCAATTTCCACATTAGACAATTTCATTTTGAAATTTAATTAATTAATTGTTTAATGGGATTATTAAATTGGTGGAATAATGGGATCATGGAATTGGACGATTAGTGGGTTTATGAAATGAGTTGATTAATGTCATTATGAATTAGTTGATAATAGGAATTAAGGGATGGTTGGATTAATATTTAAGGGTTAATGGATTATATGATTTAATGTTGATAAATGGTTTAATGGTTAATTGTTCATATTATTCCATGTGATTTAAGTAAAGAACCATGATTGCTATGATAAATTGAAATGGTGCACCGTGATGAGAATTTCTGATAATAAGATTAATGATGATCAACCTTGATGAATATGATATATGTTATATATGTGATTGATTGATAAATGAGGTGTGAGATAAGGAATGATGCTCTAAATACCAATGGGGTGTCAGACATGATGTTCTAGACCCCAATACATGAATGTAAATATTAATGTATGGGACATGGACTAATGCTCCAAATACTCATGAGGTGTGGGACATGTACTGATGCTCTAAATACCCATGGGGTTCTATACATGACATTCTAGGACCCATGATATTGACATTAGACTAGTGCTTTAAGTATCCATATTATGAAATTGGATTTAAATGAATAATGAAATCCCATGATATAATAAATTGTGATTCCCTATGTGATATAGTTCAGACTCCGGCATGGGATGAAGCAGGTATTGTTGGTTTGAGTGTCATCGTGAACCTGGGGTTTTATGTGGTTAAATAAAGAATAATTTGATTTGAAAATTGTTTACTTTATATTTTTTACTTTATTCATTATACAACTTTATACACTGCTATAGATTAGATATTATTTTAGACACCGACGGTGGTGGCCTAATGAGTTGTCCTCACACCCTACTCAGACTACCTGACCAGTACCCGAATATACTTCATGTTTACAAGATAGTATAAGGGAAATATCTCTATGTTAGATGACTGAGTTGGGATGTAGCATGGATGAGGGGACTAGACATGATGTCAAGATCTGATTGGGAGTTGTCAGTGTGTATTTACTTTTTGGGTTTCATTTGACACTCGACACATATATGACATGACATATCTACTACTTTGGTTTGGATATAGTTTTACAGTTTTAGTTTATCATGGAATACTGGTATGTATTTTTTATGGAACTATTCTGGTTACTATTTATTATAATTTGGATATTATTTATCTATTTCCAATGTTGTTCTAATTTGATAAAGAGGGTATAGTCTCCCCATGTTTTATATTAAACTCTCATTGCTAGTCTGTAGACTTTGGCAGTCCTAACTTCAAGGATAATGGATACTAACTGGAATTATCCTCAACATGTGAAGAAGATGACTATTGTGTGGAGAATATCTTCAGATTAGAGGATAATAAAGACTATAACACAGACTAGTCAACATCTATTACTGGTAAAATCTCCCACACTAAGAGACTATGATGTGTTAGATCCCTCTGGATGAAAACCTATGGCTGTGGCTATTTCAGTGCTTATGTATATACCTGTGCCTATGGCTATGGTTATGGATCACATGAAATAGGAACTGAATAAACCCTTGGTTTATCATGATGAAAATCTTCATCCTGTGCCACATTTGCAACCATAAATGTTGGAGTTGGTGCTCTAGAACCAACTTCTATATACTTTAAAATAACCTATATTCATAGTATTGAATATTAATAAATTCATTATCACATCATGATTTTTCTTCTATATAACACAGTATGTGATAATGTCCTAATAGTAACTTTCACACTAAAAGGTCATAGTAGTTCCCCACTATGATGAGAACCCAGAAGTGTCATGATAGTATTCTTCGATATATGTTATATAGCTGAATGAAATTTGAGGGACACAAATGATTAAGGTTATTAGGGGTGGATACTCATAGGACTTTGAGACATCTTTTCATAGAGTACAGCCTTGGTAATATATAGTGTAGGATATTATGAGAATGAGACCCACCAGTAGGAAATAAACATTTATATGTGTCATTGGATGTTCCTATCTACAAATGTGTGTACTGATCCTTAGAATTTAATATTATTATTAATGAGTATTATAAGTCATGTACTTTTATGTATTGATGAAAACTATGATGGCATATGTTTATGGAGAGGTAGGATATGTTAGCTGTGTCATAAGTAATATTGAATTAATGAATAATATGAGAAAGGATTTTTCCATTCTATTCTTTAACGGAAGTTGATATCTTAGAAATTTTGATGGAAATTATATAGCCTAAATAAATCCATGGCCATTTTGTTATATAGACAAGTTTGATTTTTTAAAATTCAAAGGAAGAGACATCGAGTTTAATGGTCCTATGAGAAATAATATATATTGGATATTATTTGATTAAACAATATTTAATTTGATTCACGAGTTTAGATCATGTCAAGAAATAATAATAATACTATTATTATTATAGAAAAGGGGTTCCATAGGGATTAAATAAATAATAAAGGGCACTTTTTCCATTATTTATCTTTAACCCTAGCAGTATATAAACCCAATTATATTATTTTTCAAGATAGCTAATTTCATTTGTTTGGTTAGGCATAATGAATCCAGAGAATCTTCCTAGAGCCCTAGAGAGTACCCTTCTCTAAGAAAATTCCCAAGAATAAAGAGAGATCTGTAAGGGTTGGTGTCCTAAGAACCAACTATTTTGTACTTTTATTACATGAATGTTCACTTATTATATATTGTTCATTGTTCTGCATGACTATAATATAATAATGTCTTGGAATATTTGTTGCATTAATAAGGTCATGGTAGATCCCTGCTATGATGAGAACCTTGAAATGCTATAACAATATTCTTAAATAAAGTTCTGCGGTTGGAGGACATACTATGATAGGACACATAGTATACAGACTGTCATGTGCGAGTACTCGTAAGAAGACGAGACTATTTCTCATGGAGTTCTCACTTAGTAATCTCCAAGATGGGAGATTATAAGAACAAACCCGCCAGTAGCAATTCTGTATGTCTTGGTGTCATTAGACATTGCTATCTATGAGCATGTGTAATGGTCCTTAGACTGGAAGATTATCATTAACTCATACCATGACTCGCACACTTAGATTTGCTAACGAAAACCGTCATAAAGAGAGTTGGCGGGAAGTAGGGTATGTTGGGTGCGTCATGAATGACATGTTGTTAATGGATAAGTCGAGGAAGGATTTATCCCTTCCATTTATGGAAGTTAATATCTCAACACTTTGATTGAATTAGAACTATCGCATGAAATTCCATAGCCATGTTGAAACGATGAGTTTATTTCAGGTAGTAAAAGAACGACGGATCAAGCATATAGGTTTATGACACTACCATGAAACCTTCTTGATGAGATATTGAGACAAAGGGATTAAATTAAATAGTAAGAATTCGTATGAGGTGATACGTCAATGCGACGTCAACTTCTTTCTCTTGGGTGCCTTGACCCGTTTCTAGACAGTAATCTTGGACTTTAGGCAAGCCCGCCTAATGCCAACGAGAAAGAGGCCTAGAGGCTCACACACTAAGTGTATTCAAGTATCTCAAGTATAATAAAGATTATTACCTTATGTGGTTTAATAATTATTCAAGGAAGCCTAAATCATTTTAATGTTGGAGAAAGAATAAAATAAAACAAGTACACGCCGTGTATCAATGATTACACGCCGTGTAGTTTTATTTTGAAAACAAGTACACACTGTGTATTATTAAATATACACACTGTGTAGTTTTCATTTTGGAAAGTAAATGAATAAATGAAAACAAGATATACATGCCATGTACATTTAATATACACGTCGTGTACATTTAATATACACGCTGTGTAGTTTTCAATGAAAAACAAGTACACACCGTGTATTTATGATTACACGCCGTGTAGTTTTTCCAGTCAAGATTTTGAGGAAATATCATTTTATTAAATGATATTTATTATAATTAGTGTGGGTGCATGTCAAGTAATTAATGAATCGACATGGGGTTTTCAAAAGAGTTAATGAAATAAATAAAATGCGTAACGCGTTTATTTATTGTCACAACTCTACAACCTCAAACCCGATTATAAATATCCTCACAACCCCAACTCTTTTCACACACACAAGAGAATCATTGTGCACAACAATTCTGGAGAATTCTTTCAAGACCTAAAGAACCTCTTCCTCCAAGAACGCTCTCAAGACTGAGAGAGATCCTCTTCCATCGGATCAAGATGATCTAAGGTGGACAACGCAAGCAAAGGTTTCTCCACATTAGCACCTGGAGACTCCTTTAGCGACATCTAGAGATACGAGGTGCACGTATGGATCATCGCTAGAGGAAGTCTACACTTGGCTACTACGATGCAACGACGAATCACATCAGAACATGATCACGAATATCAATGAAGAAAGAACACCAAAATGTACTTCTTTTCAATTAATTAAATTAATTATAATAAAACTGTAATGATCCTACTTCGTGGTTCCAGGAATTTACTTTTCTTTGACTATTTCTGTGATTCGATCTGTGGAGACTGACGTTTATCGTCGTATTGATCCCAGATTGATCATTGTTAATGACAAAAAGCCAAGTGGGCACATCCACCCACACGCTTCTTCTGTGCCCGGAACCTTCAAATGGTATCAGAGCGAGGTTACAATGTTGATTATAGTTATTTAATTTTCGTTGATAATTTACGCATTTATATTTGATTCAATTCGAAATAAATCGTTCTATAAATCTGAATAAATGAGATCTGTTCTTCCTCCTTCATTTCTTGATTCATATCACAGAAACGACCTTTTTAATTTTTATTTTGATTAAAATAAAAAAGAGGAACTCATCCAGAGGAGCCGCTCTTTCTGTCTGTACAACACGCGAATAAACAACGTGTAATTAAAACTACATGTCATGTACTTAGGTTCAACAAACCGATACTGGTCTGCCAAACCACGTCATGTGAATTGATTACACCTAAGTATTTATTACCCTATGTTTACTAGAAATGAACAACGTGTGGAAAACCAGAATACACGGCGTGTATGTTGGAGCAACACGCCATGTAGTCCGATCTGGCCCAAGTGAAACTGTGTAAAAAGGAGAATCCGCGTACCATGTACACAGGATTGACAAGCTGGTTATCACCTAACAAGGAAGTACACGCCGTGTATGATTTATCTACATGCTGTGTACTCCAAAATTTCCAAATTATATAAAACACGCCAAAGCCCCTGGTGTGTACTTTGGATAAAGGGTGAAAAGAAATACACGTCGTGTAAATATAAACTACACGCCGTGTAATTTCCAAAAATTTCACCAGGTTTCCTCCAAAAGTACAAAGACCTGTACAAGGAATATGGATGAGAAGAATCTCAAGGAAATTCATAAAGGAATCTAAGATAAAGAATTGATTAATTATAAGATCATAATTAATTGAATTCTAGCGTGACTTATCTTAAATAATATAATGATTAAAATAATTTGAATATGTGTAAATGTTGTTGCATGCTATGGATGATCACGAGCTAGACCAAAGACCCTTTGTATGTGTGTATGGTTTCATTTAAATTTGTTTAATTTAAATTCATTGGCCTGCGAGCCTTCTTCCAATAAAATGTAGGGCCTGCATTCCCATGGTTTCTTTAATGTAAACCCCATGTAATGGAGGATCTCCCAAGCCATAGGAGATGGTTCAAAATCTGAAGCTGAGGCGAAACCAACCCAAGAAGATACAAAGGTGGACAGGTGGGAGCTGCAGAACATGAACCATTGGGTTCAAGGTGTTTTTCCCTAGGTCAGGGTTGGCTTATCAAACCGCTAGATAAGTTAACCAATATAATCTCATGATCATGCCATCTTATTTTATTTCTGTCTGATTGTATGGTTTATTTATTATGTATATATTGTCACAATCACATAATTAATGAAATAAACAAGCATGCAAAGATAGAATAAAATAAAAACTGGACTATGCGTAAACATTATCGGAACATGGTTAATCACTTAATCTTGTATCACTTAATATTAACAAGCATGCGATAATGAAAAACTACACATAAAAGATTAAAATAACTCAATACCATCTTAAGTTAGACCAAGCCTTCCGTTACTTGATTAAGGGAAAGACTCAATAAAACTATGTGTTTGACCAACCCTTGTTGGGACACTTACTTTTATAAAGGAATCCCTTATGAAAGGTTTTGGGTTGACTTAACCATATTACATCAAGAGGAGTAGCCCTTGCTGACTTGATGTAATATTGGAGGCAAGAGTTGAGGAAATCCAAGTTAGGATTTTAGGATTAGGGAGTCCACTCAATAGATCAAGGAACTGTAAGATCACAGTTGGCAAAGACCTGCCTACCTAAATACCTTCAAATAGCTTGATCAACCCTTGTTGGGGTTATACGAAGGGGAATATGGATCCTTGACACTAGAATGTCAAAGAAACTGGAAATTCTAAGTTCAATGGTGAGGGACATTGGGACTTGATAAAATAGTGGGAGAATTAATAAATTCATTTATTATTTTTCATAAAATGTAATCAAGAAAGTACTGATAAATCTTCTCTTTTAAATTGTAGAATCAATATGAAAAGATCATAAACCACATTTTATCTATGATCAATTCTGGATAAAGTCAATATCCTCACCAGCAGTAACTTTCAGGAATGGTTTAGGCACCTTCGGGTTATCCTACGCCATGAACGAAAGTTTTACTTGATGGATTCCTCACTTCCTGATCCGCATACCCAAGGGGCGAGTGATGAAGATTTCCTAGTCTATGATCAAAATTTGAGCGATGCACTCGATGTTCAATGTTTGATGCTATCATCAATGTCTAGTGATCTCATGAAGTCTCATGAAGACATGGATGCCTACAACATGCTCAAGCACCTCCATGGTCTATACCAGGAGAGAGAAAGACAAGAAAGGTTTGAGATCTCCAAGGCTCTATTTCAGATCAAGCTTGGAGAGGGTGCCCCATCCAGGCCTCATATAGTCAAGCTCATTGGCTACATTGAGCGCTTGGAGGTTCTAGGGTTTAAAATCCCTGAAGAACTAGGTATCGATCTAATTCTTGCATCACTTCCCCAGAGCTTCTCAAACTTTGTTGTGAACTTTAATATGAACAACATTGAGAAGTCTCTGTCTAATCTTCTTATCCTCATTCGCCAAGTGGACAATTATATGAAGCGTGAAAAGCCTTCTGTCCTCATGGTGAATAAAAGGAAATGGAAGGTGAAGAGATTTAATCCCAAAGCTTCTTCAAGGCCTTCCAAGAAAAGGAAGATCAAAGGGGAGGCAAGGGAACATGATGCTGTTTGTTTCGCATGTGGAAAGAAGGGCCACTGGAAGAAAAACTGCACCCAGCCAAGGAAGCAAGGGGAAGCTTCAGGTGCATTTGTCATCGAATGAAATCTATCTGTTTCTACAAATTGGGTATTAGATATAGATTTTGGTGCTCACATATGTATCCAAATACAGGAACCAAGTAGATTCAGAATGATTGACCAAGGTGAGGTGGATCTAAGAGCAGCCAATGGATCCAGACTCGCTGCTATAGATGTCGGAGACTACCACATCAAATTGCCTACTGGGATGGTCTTGGTTTTGAAAGGTTGTTATTATGTGCCTTCTATTACTAAAAACATTATTTCAGTATCCAGATTAGATACTGATGGATTCATATTCAAGTTTGAAAATGAATGTTTCTACTTTTATAAAGATAACATTTGTTTTGGTAGGGAACATTTATATAACGACCTTTATGTGTTAGACTACACAAACCAAGTAATGGAAATCGATCACAAAGTTAATTCACATAACTCATACCACACCCAACTTTGGCATCACCGGATAGGTCATGTCAATGAGAAAAGTTTGAAAAAATTACATCAAGATGGATATTTATATTCTTTCGAACTAAAACCACTTGGTGTATGTCATGCGTGTTTACAAGGAAAAATGACCAAAGACCCATTTAGTGGGAAAGGTGAAAGGTCTAAAGATCTTCTAGAATTAGTTTACACAGATGTGTGTGGACCATTTCCAGTTGAAGCAAGGGGTGGGTTCTCGTACTTCATAACTTTTACTGATGATTTTAGTAGATATGGATATATTTACTTAATGAGGTATAAGTCAAATTATTTTGATCGGTTAAAATAATACAAGAATGAAGTTGAGAACCATCTTGGTAAGAAGATTAAGAAACTCCACTCAGATAGAGGATGAGAATATCTTAATCAGGACTTCATTTATTTCTTACGGGAGTTTGGGATTCTATCTCAACTCACTCCTCCTTACACACCTCATTGGAATAATGTAAGTGAAAGGCGGAACCATACCCTGTTGGACATGGTAAGATTAATGATGAGTCATGTGAGTCTTCCATTATCCTTTTGGGGATATGCATTACAAACAACAACACACATACTAAACCAAGTACCAACTAAATCGATAAATGGTATTCCATATGAGTTATGGAGTGGACGCAAAGCCATGTTATAGAATTTACATGTGTGGGGTAGCGAAGCATTTGTTAAGGCCTCTTTAGGTAACAAACTTTCACCCCGAGGCACAAAGTGTATCTTTATAGGATATCCCAAGTAAATAAGGAGATATTACCTATACAACCCCTCAGAAAAAATGTTTATAGTGGAAAGACACGCCATATTACTTGAGAGAGAGTACATCTCCAAAAGAGATAATGGGAGGGAGATAGACTTCGATGAAGTCGAGGCTCAAGATACACATGAGTTGGTATAAGAACAGATTCCACAAAGCCCCGTGGAAGAACAATATATTCCAGAGACACAAGAACTACGTAGGATCATGAGAGAGGTGAGAGAACCAGAATGATATGGTTTTCCTGTCATCGAGGATGGTGACTCATTATTGGTTGACAATGATCATCCTCTTATCTATAAGGAACCAGTTGAAGGAATAGATGTTTCCAAGTGGCAAGAATCCATGAATTCTGAAATGGATTCCATGTACCAAAACCAAGTTTGGATTTTGGTAGATCCTCCAGTTGATGTAAAGCCTATTGGTAATAAATGGGTATTCAAGAAGAAACTGGACATGGAGGGGCAAGTCAGCACCTATAAGGCATGACTGGTTGTAAAAGTTTTTAGACAATGTCAAGGAATTGACTATGATGGAACCTTTTCCCTGGTTGCGATGTTGAAATCCATCATAATCCTATTGTCCATTGCTGCTTACCATGACTATGAAATTTGGAAAATGGATGTCAAAACAACATTCCTTAACGGGAACCTCCAGGAAGATTTCTACATGACACAAACTGAAGGGTTTGTGACTCCAAAGGATTCTAACAAGGTATGAAAGTTGCAGAAATCCATTTATAGATTAAATCAAGAGTCAAGGTCATAGAACATTCGTTTTGATGAAGCTGTAACGAAATTTGGCTTTATTAATAATGAATGTGAGCCTTGTGTCTACAAAAAATTTTAGTGGAAGTGTAGTCATTTTCCTAATTGTATATGTTGATGACATATTACTTATTGGAAATGAAGTACCCATATTACAGTCAGTTAAGGCATGGTTTCATAAATGCTTCTCCATGAAATACTTGGGCGAGGCAACATATATTCTAGGGATAAAGATCCATCGTGATAGATCCAAGAGAATGCTGGGCCTGAGTCAAAGTACATACATTGACACGATACTAAAGAGATTCAGTATGAAACAATCCAAGAGGAGATTATTGCCAGTGTCACATAGCATTCATCTTTCCAAGAAAATGTGTCCTCAGACACATGAGGAAAGAAATAAAATGACAAGGATCCCTTATTCATCCGCGATAGGGTCAGTAATTTATGCTATCCTATGTATGAGGCTAGATGTTGCTTACGCATTAAGTGCGACAGGCAGATATCAAGCTGATCCAGGAGACCGCCATTGGATGGCAGTCAAGACTATCCTTAAGTATCTGAGGCATACTAAGGATATGTTCCTAGTTTATGGAGGAGATGAGGAACTATTCATCAGAGGACATGTAGATGCTAGTTTCCAAACTGATCAAGATGACATGAAGTAGTAGGCTAGATACATCTTTAGTTTTAATGGAGGTGTAGTGAGCTGGAAGAGCTCAAAGAAAAGTATGGTTGCAGATTATACAGCAGATTCCGAGTATATCGCAGCTTCTGAGGTAGCTAAAGAAGCAGTATGGATGCGAAGCTTTGTCCAAGAGATGGATGTAGTACCGAGCAGTAAAGATCCTATCACGCTCTATTGTGATAATACTGTAGCAGTGGCACTTGCAAAAGAGCCAAGATCACATCAGCGGACAAAGCACATACTTCGGAAGTATCATCTCTTGAGGGATTTTTCTCAGATATGTGATGTTGCAGTGATCAGTATTTCCACGGACACAACGTGGCGGACCCCTTGACTAAAGCCTTGACTCAGCAGAAACATGATCATCATGTGAGGTCTAGCGGACTAAAAGTCATAGGCAGTTGGATCTAGTCCAAGTGGGAGTTTGTAAGGGTTGGTGTCCTGATAACCAACTATTTTGTACTTTGATTACATGAATTTTCACTTATTATATATTTTTCATTATTCTGCATGACTATAATATAATAATGTCCTTGAATATTTGTTGCATTAATAATGTCATGGCAGATACCCACTATAACGAGAACCTTGAAATGCTATAACAATATTCTTAAATAAAGTTCTGTGATTGGATGACATACTATGATAGGACACATAGTATACCGACTGTCATGTGCGGGTACTTGTAAGAAGACGAGACTCTCTCTCATGGAGTTCGCACTTGGTAATCTCCAAGATGGGAGATTATGAGAACATACCCGCCAGTAGCAATTCTGCATGTCTTGGTGTCATCATACATTGCTATCTACGAGCATGTGTAATTGTCCTTAGACTGGAAGATTATCATTAACTCATGTCATGACTCGCGTACTTAGATTTGCTGACGAAAACCATCATGAAGAGAGTTGGCGGGAAGTAGGGTACATTGGGTGTGTCACGAATGACATGTTGTTAATTGATAAGTCTAGGAATGATTTGTCCCTTCTATTTATTGAAGTTAATATCTCGGCCCTTTGATTTAAATAGAACTGTCGCATGAAATTCCATGGCCATGGTGAAATAATGAGTTTATTTCAAGTAGCCAAAGAAGGACGGATCAAGCATATAGGTTTATGACACTACCATGAAACCTGCTTGATGATATATTGAGACAAAGGGATTAAATTACATATTAAGCATTCGTATGAGGTGATACGTCAATGCGGCATCAACTTCTTTCTCTTGGGTGCCTTGAACCATTGCTAGACAGTAATCTTGGACTTTAGGCAAGCCCGCCTAATGCCAACGAGAAAAAGGCCTAGAGGGTCACACACTAAGTGTATTCAAGTATCTCAAGTAGAATAAAGATTATTCTCATACGTGGTTTAATAATTATTCAAGGAAGCCTATATTTTTTTAATGTTGGAGGAAGAATAAAATAAAACAAGTACACGCCGTGTATCAATGATTACACGTTGTGTAATTTTATTTTGAAAACAAGTACACACCGTGTATTATTAAATATACACGCCGTGTATTTTTTATTTTGGAAAGGAAATGAATAAATGAAAACAAGATATACACGCCGTGTACATTGAATATACACGCCGTGTAGTTTTCAATGAAAAACAAGTACACGCCGTGTATTTACGATTACACGCCGTGTAGTTTTTCCAGTCGAGATTTTGAGGAAATATCATTTTATTAAATGATATTTATTATAATCAGTGTGGGTGCTTGTCAAGGAATTAATGACTCAACATGGGGTTTTCAAAAGAGTTAATGTAATAAATAAAACGCGTAACACGTTTATTTATTGTCATAACTCTACAACCTCAAACTTGATTATAAATATCCTCACAACCCCAACTCTTTTCACACACACAAGAGAATAATTGTGCACAAAATTTTTGGAGAATTCCTTCAAGACCGAAAGAACCTCTTCCTCCAAGAACACTCTCAAGACTGAGAGAGATCCTCTTCCATCGGATCAAGACGATCTAAGGTGGTCAACGCAAGCAAAGGTTTCTCCACGCTATCACCCGGAGACTCCTTTGGCGACGTCCAGAGATATGAGGTGTATGTGTGGATCACCTCCAGAGGAAGTCTACACTTGGCTTCTACGACGCAACGAAAAATCACATCGGAACGTGATCAAGAATATCAACGAAGAAAGAACACCAAAAGGTACTTCTTTTCAATTAATTAAATTAATTATAATCAACCTGTAACGATCTCAATTTGTGGTTCTGAGACTTTCCTTTTCTTTGTCTATTTCTATGATTCGATCCGTGGAGACTGGTGTTTATCATCGTATTGATCCCGGATTGATCATTGTTAATGACAAAAAGCCAAGTGGGCACATCCACCCACGCGCTTCCACTGCACCCGGAACCTTCAAGATCTTCTTAAACCTTTTACTCTTGAGTCTAGAGATATCAAGAGTAATCATTTGGAAGTGATTCTTGAGGAAATTAAAGACGAAAAACATAAGTTTCAGAATCTACTATGCTAGAACCCGAAGATTACTATGACAATACTTAGAGATTTTTGGAACATGTGTGGATCACCACTAGAGGGAATCTTCCCTTGATTATTATAATTAAATTATGGTAAAATGTTGATCCATTTTCAAATCCATTAACAAATAAAGAATTTATTATAAGGTAATTATTTATTACCTTAAATTAATTATAAATAATATGTGATTATCCTATATTTTGGTTTTGGAATTTTATCCATTATCTATATTATTTGATTCAATTCCATTTATTATGGTGTTTATCATCATGAAAATATCGGATTGGTCATTGATATTGAAAAAAATAAATTTTGGGCATGACCCATCACATGCTTATTCTATTCCCAGAACCTAAAAGTGGTATCAAAGCGGGTCACCTAATTTTTTATAATTATTTAAATATCATTGATTTATTTAGGCATAAGTAATTGGTTTTAAATTTTAGTTTAATCATTCTTTAATTAGAATTGTGATATTTACTTCTTTCTCTTTGTTTCTCATATATAAAATCAAATCGATTAATTTTATGAACAAAATAAATTTAAAGATCTCATCCAGAGGTGCTGAGAAATCTGACCAGATAACACAAGAGTACACACCGGGTAACCCGAAGGTATATGCCGTGTATTAGTGTTTAATAAACTAATAATTAATTCAGAATAAATTCAAGGTATGTGAATTTATTACACGCGATGCATTTAATTATACACCACATATTGACCAGACCAATCTAGTGCATGATTAGATAGAGTATATGTCGTGTAACTTCCTTATA
Organism: Viscum album; assembly: GCA_963277665.1. Classification (NCBI taxonomy): domain Eukaryota; kingdom Viridiplantae; phylum Streptophyta; class Magnoliopsida; order Santalales; family Viscaceae; genus Viscum; species Viscum album. The sequence continues at coordinate 15,029,755 of OY728158.1, forward strand.
CGACGAATAGTCCTTTAGTCACAAATGGGTTGTGTATCTTCTTACATGACCTAATTGATCAGTGAATGTGTAACTCAAAGACCACACAACATGTATCCCATGTACACTCCGTGTGCTCCAACTTTTTTCCATGGCATAGTTATACGCTGAGTCCCTAGGCATGTGTCATGGATAGATGGTGAGAAAACATACACGCCATGTTGCTCCAATGTACATGCCATGTACTTTTACCAAATTACACAAAATTAAAGTTAATTTATTATACTATGAAAAACTTATCAACATGTACTTGTGCGTGGTCATTAAGTTTATAGGAAACACCATGTGATGAGTTTTAATATACATAAATGTTTAATTAATTTCTACATAATGTTTGGATCTTCATATCATGCATGAGTTGTATTATAATTAATAATCTACATGCATTAAAACATAACACATGATAGACAAAATCATGTAATATATGTAATCATTAATTTGATATTACATTCCATGAAAGTATGTGATAAGTAATGTATGACACATGTCACAAGAGTAAACAATATATGAGTATAATACATGTTGGGTAGTTCAGATGGGTACTCACTGTGTTTCCTCCAAGGTAAATTTTTATTGTACATAGTTAATTTTAAATAAATTTATTTAATTTATTTAAAATTATGATGGATGATAATCTCAATGAAATTTGGATGAGAATTAGGATAAAATAATTGATTAATCAAAAAAGATAACTAATTTATTCGAGTGTGATTTTTCATAAATAAGAACAATTAAGAATTGAGTGATAATTTTATTAAATGAAAAATTCATTGTATGTATATGGATGATCATGAGCCTAAACCATACCATTGTATGTGATTAGTTTCATTTAATTTATTTTTAAATTAAATTTTTGGCCTACGTGCCATCTTTTCTCTTATTATGTAAGGGCTTGCATGCCCATGGTTTATTTTATATAAACCTCTTCCCCTCACTCGTGTGTGAGTAATATCATATATAATGGATGGAGATCCTAAGCTAGTGGAGAAAATTCAAGTTTAGAGCTGAGTAAAAACTAATCCAAGAGAGATACATAGGTAGACAGGTGGAAAACTACAACACAAATCATAAATGGTTCAAGGTGTTTTCACCTAGGTCAACGGCTAGTTTATAATCTACTAGATAAAAGATCATGATAATACCACTTTATTATTTTATTTCTATCAAGTTTAATGGTTATTTCATTATGGATGTTTTGTCGTGATCACATGAATTAATGAATTGACAAGCATGTAAGATAAAACTAAAATAAATTGGATTATGCATAAATGTTATCTAAGACATGGTTAATCACTTAAGTAAATCCAATTAATATCAACAAGAATGTAATAAAGATAATAATTGGAAATTTATTCATAAAAGATAAAATCAATCACTACAACATAAATCACCTTTATCGGCGTAAACCGTCGCTAAACCTTTCGTTAAAAAGGTTTAGCATCGGTTTATTAAAACTGCCATGAAACCCATTTATTTTTTTATAGCGGAGACACTCCCCCCCACCTGAGATGACAATCTTCTCCCCCCGACCCCACGATGCTTCTCTCCCCGATGAGCCCCAACCCTATCTCCGCTCCCCTCCCGTGCCGCCGGTGACCTCGCCGTTGGTCGCTGCTGACCCCCCTTCTCCCCCCGACACCCGCGATGCCGACTTCTCCCCCGACCCCATCGAGTTCTTACCCTAGTTCAGCTCCCCTCCCCTGCCACCAGTGGTTTGCTCATATTTAGGTATGTTTTTGTGTGTAATGGTTAGAGGAATTTTGTAGAGGAAAAATGTATAAGGTTTTATGTAGTTTCATTATTGTTGAGTCATTACCATAATTTACTTTGGTTTATCATCAAATTTGGATGAATTAATTTAATTAATTGACTTCATATATTTGGGTTTTGTTTGTAAATTAGCTCAGAGGTGTTCCAAGAGTGATCTATACCCCATTTCTTGAAGTTACAGGGAGGATACATAACTATCCCTAGAGTATGACTAATTGGATTAATATGGATTAATTCTCTTAATTAATAATTATTGATTTATAATATATGTTGTAATTTTATGATTTAGGGGATTGATATGGTGTTGGTTCCTAGAGATGGATTTCATGAAGATGGAATGAGATTTCTTAAGGGGATAAATCTATGGTGAAGGTAGTTTATGACTAATATTACCATAGGATATGGTTATGCATTTATTGTGTGGATTTAAATTTCATGTAGGTGGCTATGTGAGATGAATGTGATCCATGAGTTATTTACCTTATGAGACATGAGGATAGAGATTCATATTGGGTTCATAAAATTCCCTTTAGTATGATGCATTGATTATACAACCATTGATGGATATGTTATATATGTGAGAGGCTTAACTATAGGGAAATTAAAACCCCAATAGGGTGTCCATCATGTATTTATGGGTCAAGTTATCTATAAAGGTATTGGTTTAGGTAATTGATTCTCTCCTAAAGAAATTTCTAGGGGCGAGGCTATGGGATGGTGTGGTAATGGTCATCTATGGTATGATAATCTATGAGAACATATGAATGACCCGGTATGGAACCAAGTTAGGTTCCTTTGCTCGATGAGCAATCAATATGGACTATATGGATAATAATAGGTTCTCTAAACCTTATGAGTTGGGAATATGGCCCTTGATAGACATTTATCCCTTAGGTAGGGGTGAGATACCTAGGGAATGGAATCGTAAGTGGTATCTTTATCATCCACATTAATCAATTTGCACAATATCAATATAACTTCAAAATTAGATTCATCATGTCAATAAAAACTTACTAATCACATTGAAACCACACTAATGATAGTAAGGGAATAACTACTTCCTCCTCTAAATTTTTCTTCTTATTAGTGGTCTAATTCTACTAAATTCAGTGTTTGATATCCCTTGTTATAAACTAGATTCAATATGAAATCATTGATTCTCTTAGTTAAGTCTTGAAAACCTCTTTTTATTCTATAATAATCCCCTTTTTTATGTAATTATAGATTCAACAAGTGAGTTTACTTGAACATGAAACTCCTAGATTAAGTTTTGAAGAAAAAAAAGTGGTTTCTTAACACCACTTTCTGACTCATGATCATCCATGACACGTTTTGATCATATTTTATATCAAATGAGACTTGAAATAATTATTACATCACTTATTTCATGCATTTTTTGGATTTAATTAGATATTCCTTTAGCTGAATAACATGTACTTTATTAGCACATACACCCCATGGATCATATCTCCCCCTAAATATTGTGCCACTTCAAACAATGGTTAGAATTATTTAATTTAATGAGAGAGGGGAACCTCCAACTTTCTTAAGTTGATTAATGTGGTTGGACTTTGTTCACTCACCCTAATCTCCCAATTTAATTCTAATCCTTTGTGGTGGTACTACTTTATATGACACCACTAGTGGGTGATTTAACATATGTATTGATATAGGAAAACCTTATGTAACATATTTATATATATTTTTAACTAGAATATATGAATCTATTTCCCTATTTAGTAATAGTTATATGTTTTAACTTTTTTTAATATTGTGTGGGCACATTGTGATATAAATGGATAAAAGCTAGATCAATTTACTGATGAATTCACCTTAGTATATTAAGGGTTTGAATGAGTTTTTATATTTTTCAATTTCCAATCAATCTGTTGAAGGGAGAATAATATGTCCATGTCCTAAATGTAAATTTATAATATGGTTGAAGAGAGATGAAGTTTATGAACATTTAATATTGAAGTAATTCCCTGGTCAATATTTGTATTGGATTTGGCATGAAGAATTGAATGTTACAGAAAGGTTGAGCACTGATGTCAATCCACAGAATGACCTCCCAACTTCGTCGACAATAGAAAATGAAATGAAAAACCTTATAAATGATGCATTCGGCACTGCAAGAGACCACCATTAACATCAAAACATATCAGAACAACCATATGATGGTTCTACAAATAGAAACGAGACAAGTGATGTTTTTGAGACTGTAGGAAAATCATATCAAGATTGTAACATATCAGTGGATTTTCCTCTTGATTCTGTGGAGACTAATGTAAGAGAAAACATCACTGAGGAAAATGTGTTCCATGATTTAGTTGACGATGGAAATCAAGAGTTGTATAGTGAATGTTTGAAATATTCAAAACTTTCTTTTATGCTAAAGTTGTACCATATCAAATGTCTACGTAGAATTAAAAATAAGGCAATGTCCATGATATTGGAATTGTTGCATGATGCATTTCCTGAATCAAACATCCATGAGTATTTTTATGATATGAAAAAAGTTGTATGCAGGCTTGGTTTGAATTATACAAAAGTACATGTGTGTCCCAATGATTGTATGCTTTATTGGTGAGAGGATTCAGATAGATAGGACTGTAAAAAATTTTCTTCTTCTAGATGGCAGTCAATGGGTGATGTTGTAAGTCTGGATCAATATACTTTCATGAAGAAGAAGAAAATAAACACACCTGAAAAGGTTTTGTGTTACTTTCCTTTGAAGCCTCGATTGAAAAGATTATTCATGTCATCGAAAACCGTCAAACACATGAAGTGACATTTTGTAGATAATAACAATGATGGGTTAATGAGATATCCACTAGATTCACAATTGTGGAAGAAATATGATTCATTACATCCAGATTTCTCAGCTGATCCTAGGAATGTTCGATTGAGATTGGCTACCAATGGATTCAACCCATTTGGGACTTTGAGTACCAGTTATAACATTTGGCCAGTTGTTTTGATCCCTTACAATCTGCCTCTGTGGATGTGTATAAAACAAACGTATTTTATCATTTTTATGATTATTATTGAAAAAAATGCATGGAAATGATATTGATGTATACTTGCATCCTTTAATTGAAGAATTATAGGAGTTGTGGAGAAACGGTGTTGAGAAATTTGATGTTTCTTCTAAGACAATGTTCAAAATGCATGCTGCTTTAATCTGGACAATTAGTGACTTTTCTGGGCTTGGGAATTTATCTGGTTGGAACACTTACACGGGTTTGGATTATCCTGTTTGTAACTTTGATTTTGATCCGAAATGGATACCTCATAGTAAAAAATGGTGCTTCTTGTGCCATCGAATATTTCTAGATGCATCTCATAGATTTCGATTGAACAGATCAAAATTTAATAGTTTCATTGATCGTAGACCACCACCAAAGTTGTTAACTGGATCTGAAATATTGAAACAACTTGGAAATGCTGAAATAGAATTTGGGAAGGTTCGTTATTTAAATGATAGCGGGAAACGGGTTCGAAGTGCATCATCAAGTGAAATTAGAACACAATAATGGAAGAAAAAAAAGTATATTCTTCAAACTTCCGTATTGGGAATTTAATTTGTTGTGGCATAATCTTGATGTGATTAATATTGAGAAGAATTTCTATGACAATTTGATTTTCACATTGCTTAATGAGCATGGAAAGTCGAAGTATCATCTCAATGCTCGCAAAGACTTATAAGCAATGAACATAAAATGTGATCTCTGGCTAGATGAGAATGAAAAGTATCCTCCGAAAATTTTTTCAATGAAAAATATGGATAAAGATACATTCCTTAGAATTTTAAAGAATGTTAAGGTATCTGATGGGTATTCAAGTAATATCTCAAGGTTTTTTGACTTGAATAATCGTAAGTTACATGGATTGAAAAGTAACGATTCACATATTTTGTTACAACAATTACTACCATTGGAATTGCGTACATTATTAACTAAAAAAATTACTACTGTTGTACTCCAATTCTGCAAATTTTTAAGACAAATATGTGAGAAATATATACATCCATTTCAGCTTGAAAACCTCTAGGAGAGGTTTGTATTGACCCATTGTTCAATGGAGATGATCTTTCCTCCGTCATTTTTTAATGTAATGATGCATTTAACTGTGCATTTGGTTGAGAAAGCTAAATTAGGAGGCCCCGTTCAATATCAATGGATGTATCCAATTGAGAGATACTTTATTTATATGTTTTTAAGTTAAGTAAACAATTTTTGGCACTTAATTAAATGCATAATTATGTTTATTTTATTTCACATATATCTTGGACATTTGAAATCATACGTGAGAAATAAAGCTCAACCAGAAGGCTCTATTTCTGAAGGCTATTTGGATGATGAGTGTCTTAACTTTTGTTCTAGATACTTGGATTATATTGAGGCAAGATTTAATCGAGTTGTACGTGTTGACGAAACATCGACTCAATCTCAAATACATTAGAAATCCAAAATATTTCCTGATATTGGATGATTAGTTGGGAGGAACTCAAATGTGACACTAACAGAATTGGAATTATTACAAGCACATAGATATGTTCTTATGAATAGTGAAATTGCATATCCATTTATTGAAGAGTTAAGGATAAAAAAAAGAGACGAATGAGAGGCCAAACACGAAATGAGAAAGATATAACGAAAGATTTTAATAAAGAGATTGTAGAATGGTTTTCACGACGTGTAAGTTCATAAATATTGAAATAAATATGAATATTAGATTGACACATATATTTTGTAAATCTAATAAATTATATTTCTCTTTTTAGATCATGAATACTGATACTCGAGCAGAGGTGTCATAATATTTGAAGTTTCTTGCTCTAGGTCCTCTAAAACAAGTTAGAAAGTTCGATGCTTACAACGTGAATGACTTTAGATTTCGTACAGTCGATCGAGAAGAGGGTTTGAAAACACATAATAGTGGTATATTTACATTTTTTGAAGTGGAATACTATGGAAATATGACTGATATTATTGAATTAAACTACCATGGGTATTTTCAATTGTTTTATTCAAATGAAATTGGGTCGATATTATCAGAGGTGTTAAAAGAGATTCCTTGCAATTTACTTTTGTGAACTTCTCTCACTTGATGGATGTTGGTGATCATGAACTGCATGATCAATATATCTTATAATCACAAGAAAAAATGGTATATTATGTGAATGATATTGTGGATGAAGGGTGGAGTGTATTTTCTCATGTAATACAAAGAGATTTGTATGATATGTGTGATGAAGTGGAATATTTGACCTCTGAAATTGAATCTCATCAACAACAAGAAGAAGAATTATTTTTCCATCATGATATTGAAAATATTAGTATAGAAAGGATGAATGAAGTGGATGAAGTAATGGAGTAGGAAACAGACATGATTGAAGGGGAAAATTATTGTATGTACAATTTTTTATTCATTCAGCAACCACTTATTTCATTTATGCAGTCATTCATTATCATTGTTATGTATATTTTGTTTGTTAGTACTGGTAATCTATTATCATTTTTAATTTTTTTTGCATAATTTTTTTGAAATATATGTTCTCAACTTAATTTTATTTGATTAAATGATAGGAATTCCAAGGAGGAAGCAATAAACTGTTTCATCCACTACTGCAACAGATGACGATCAATCTGTCTCCCTCCCTATGGCATCTGAGCCACCAGCTGCCTACCCCCCATACACCATCTCCCCCTACACCATATCTCACACCCACTGTGAGCGTCCCTTTAGAAGCTGAGTCATCGACTCCCCCTTCAACATCCTCATCAGTCTGGCGGTGGCGCGCCACTTCTAGTTCATTATGGACATACTGGAGGGTCACTGTTATAGGTTAATTTTTTTATAAAAATAAATTTATTGCACATTTTTTATACTAACTGTGTGTTCATTAAAGATGAAAAAATTCAAATGTGGAGAAAAATATAAAAAAGTTCAGATGTGTGGAATATGAATGGAGAGGAGATAGTTGTCCCATTCGATTCATATGGGGTCCCTACAGATGATGCCGTGGGATTACTTGGACAAATTCTAGGTCAGCTGGCAGTGGAGCCCATTTACCTTCCTATTTCTTATGATGATTGGAGACATATGCCTAAAAGTTGAAAAAATAAAGTTTTTAATTCCCAAATAAAGTTAATTTTAATACATTATGGTTTAATTGAATGTCATGTTATTAATATATTCAAAATGAATTTCTGTATACAGATGTTTTTCCACTTTACATTTGCTGATGTGATACCACGAAAGTAGACATTGAAAAATCTTGGAAAGAAATGTAAAGACTTCAAATGGAGATTGTGGGGCAATTTCAATGATACTTCATTAACCGCCCAACAAATGTATGAGAAGCTACCCAATGGGGTACCCAAAGAACAGTGGAAAGTTTTTGTTGACAGACATTGTGATGTGAAGCAGATGGTATTTAAATATATATTATTATATTAACCTCATTTTACATTTATACATGTATATGAAGAGGATATGACAATGTATACATTACTATTAAATTTTATTTTATTTATTTTAGGACCTCTCAATAAATAATGAATCAAGCCGGGCAAAGCAAGTCATCCCTCACACTGCGGGGTCAAAAAGATTTTATAGAAGCCGATCGTCTCTGGTAATATTTTAATTAGTTTAAATATTTATAAGACAATATTATCTATTTAATATATTAAATTTTTGATTTATCTTTGTTTAATGAAGTCATAGAGTTTAGGGCACAAAGCATCCCGAACTGAAGTGTGGTTGGATGTTCACAAAAAAAATGATGGAAGTTTTATTAATGAGCCTGCCAAAGAAGTTGGGGTATGAACTAATTTTTTCATTATAATAACTTATTATCAGTTTTTACTATGTTAATATATATTTATATTTGATTTATAGGTAAAAATTAAAGAACTATGGGATGCCAATCCTGAGCAGTCCTACTCGGTCTCCTAGGATGACCCAGTTGCTAAAGTCCTTGGGAAGGATCATCCTGGTAGAGTGTGTGGGCTGGGTTTTGGACTCATACCATTTGAGGTTTTTGGAAGGCCATCGGGAATTGTAGCTGCATCTACTCCTAGTTGTAGTCAGCCCATACCCGAAGATTCTAAGAAAGAGATTGTTTCTCTATGAAACACAGTTCAAGAGCAGGGGGATCAGATATCCACTTTGCAAAAAGAGTTGACTGATATACGTTAGCAGATTAGCAGATATGCCCCCGGTGGTACTGTATCGACTGGTGGTGAGCAGGTAAATCACAAAAATTCAAAATAATTTAGTTTTCAATATTTTATTGGTTTTAATTTTAAATATAAATATGAAACACTATTTAATTTTCAATATAAAGTTCTTACAGGTGGTTGCCGGAAGTGGATATGGAGGTGGAGAGGGTGACGATATGTGTTCATCATCAGACAATGATTAGTTGTATTGTTGATATGTTGGAGGTGGAGAGGGTGATGATATGTGTTCATCATCAGTTTGTATATGTATCATTTGTGGCACATAGTTGCCACCAAACATTTTCATGACCTAACATTTTCTTGATTTGTCATGTTTCCTTTTATGTATTTTATTTATTTTTGATGTTTCCTTTTATGTCTTGATTTCTTAAGTGTGGTGTGAATATTTAGTACAAAACAGCCTACATCAGTCCCCTACCAAAGCATTAATAGAACCAACCATTCTCTTTCCAACAACTTTACCATAACGAAGAATAGGGAAAAAATTAGGAATGAAAAGGTTGAGGAATGTCATGGTATGCATATTATATAGTGCTTTCTCATATATTTTAATTATGTTATTATACATAAAAAAAGTGTGGTTATGCGGGTAACCATGAAAGGGTTGATGAATTTCATGGTAATTCAGTGTTCATGGGATGAGAAACACTCTGAGTGGTTTTGGTATTTAGTTCAGGGGAGAGGGTAGGGTCAATTTAGTCCCTTGAGAACTGTATGTAGGTACTGTGACTCCTAGTGTTATGTTATGGTGACCTTGTTAATGAATATTGATATCTTTTAATTCATCCATAGTTTGTTTTGATTTCTAAAATTGATTCATATTTAGTCACTTGAGAACTGTATGTGGTATAAGATGCTATGAGGTACCTGCACGTTATGATGGGTCCATGACACATTAGCCTTCCTTATTTCATGGAGATATGTTGTGGAGTGTTGATGAACATTAAAGATGATGAATTTTAGGATATGATTGGGTACTAGATTAAGGTGTGAAGGTTCATGACACCTTGTCTCGTATATGAGTGTTGAAATTGGAATAGTATAATTCTTTAGCTAACGTAGGGTTATTAGATATTTTTTATTGTATGAGAAACATGAGGGCTATATAAGAGTAAATAATAGGGCAATGTGAGATTAAATCATTATTTAATAGATCATTATGCTACAACACATAAGGAATATATTATGGTTGATAGTTCAAAGGGAAATATCACTCCCATATAAAGGGATCCCACATTGTAATTACCCAACCAATGGGACAGTGTTGTGTCATAATGGGAAGGACCACATCATAGTGTGATATAAGATAGGTCCCACATCATGACTATATGGGCTACTCTATGAGGGTGACCCTGGTAGGGTAGGTGTGTTTTAACCCTTATGGTCACTCTATAACACATTTTTTATATTGTTTTTTATAATTATTTTGTTTAATTATAACACAAGACCATATTAAATGCGATTGAACATTTTTTCCAACTAGTGGAATGACCCCCTTTCCCCTATGCCCTTATTTTCACTCTTCCAAAGAAAATATCTACTATTTTTTCTATGATTAAAGAACCATTTATTCTATTGGTTCATTAAAGGGGGGGTTCGACCTATCAACTTATAGATTGATAAAAAGAAGAGGATCTTAATACGAGGTTTCAATGAGGGGAAAACATGCCTGGAGGAACATGTGCTAACCTGGGACAAAATGGAATTTTACTTCAAGGAACTCATTAAGGAAAATTCAGATATAGAGGTTACCTCCATTTAATGGCATATGGGAGTGTGTACCCATTAGGTTTGATCATGAAGATATGACCAGACATGATTCATTGGTATTCTTGTAATTGTTTTTTCTTCAGGGCACTGGTACATAAGCTGTAGAAGTTGCTGTTTTTTTTGTAACCGCTGCTAAATGTCAACATTTTTCAATTAGCGGCGGTTATAACCACCGCTAAATGTCAACATTTTTCTATTCTCAGTGGTTATAACCGCCGCTATGGTGTTAATTTTTGCGGCGGTTTTAACCGCCGCTACAATGGCCCATCTTCCGTGCAAAGTGCGCTATCTACGACGGTTTTTAAAAACCACCGAAAAACGTCTATAACCACCGGAAATAGTGTCCCGACACACAATGTAGTAGCAGTTTTTGGAAATCTCCGTAGAAGCATATAGCGGCGGTTTAAACCACCTCTATACCCAAAAAAACCACCACGAATGGTGAATTTTCCTATAGTGGATCAATTATATATATTAAGTCGGTATAACCTTCCAATACTTCAGTTAAAATCAAACCATGGTTCAAAGTTCCTGATCAGACAAAGTTAGGGTGCTTTCAATTATTGGGGAATTATAACTTTATTATTTAGGTTGACTTAACATAGTTCACATCAAAGGTTGTGTAAGAACCTAGATCTTCTTTTTTAGGCATGGATCTTGATTTTTGGTGTTTTTGAGAAAAAGAGGACTTTCTAGAAATTTAAGGAGTACACACCGTGTACTTAGGAGTACACACCGTGTACTTGGTTGCCGTGGGTAGCCATGTACTAGCTGTGTAATGGCAGAGTACATGGATGCATGGGGTGACCTGGAGACCGCCTAAAGTGGGGCCCAATAAAGGCATATACACTCCATTTACTTTTAAATAACACATTGTGTATTTTTATTTTATTTGATAAATTGGAACAGGGTCACGTCTCATTCACAGAAAGCTCTTCTTTTGTCTTGGTCTTGTCCAAGAGTGACCGAAGCCGACGATTCTTCTCTAAGCCCCCGACCTACCATCCTTTCTCTAAATCAAACTTCATCGGCTGCATTGGAATCATATCAGTGAGTTCTTACTTCTTCTAGAGCCTATTCTCTTGATTTCTCCTCTTTCGTGAGATATTCGTGGTTGATCGTTTTAGACATTTTCATAGATATATGGAATTCTAGGCCAATTCAAGGGATAAGGTTCAACTGTATCGATCGTGAAACATCAAGGTAGGTGGTTTGTGCCATTCTATAGTTTTTCTTTGAGTTATATGTGAAAAATTTCCCAATACCCTAGTATGGGGTATTGCATGTTTAGGGAATTTAACCCCATTAATGCCTTCTATGCTTTGTTTGCTTGAGTAAGGTTATTGGATTGTGAATAGGGTTTATTTTCCATGTTATTGATGTGTTTTCCCATGTTTCATTATCTTGGCTATTGGGTCTAGAACTGTCTGTTAGGCTTCTTTGTTTTCCATGCCTAGTGTTGTTAGGATGGAGTGATATTATCTAATATGCTGTGATATGCTTTTTAGCTATTTAGACATGTAGTATATTGTGATTTACTTTGGATTCTAGATATCTTTTGTGCACGATTGACTTACATAGGGCTGTGAGAACCTGATGTAGTTAGACCACAAGGGAAATGGATGCTGAGGGCTTTCCCAGAGTGTCTCTTATACTTGAACGTTGCGAGACCATAGGGGGGATGTACATGAGTGCTCCCTCAGAGTGTCTGTAGTTCCACGTTGTGAGACCACAAGGGGGAATTGGACATCGAGTGCTTTACCAGAGTGTTTGTAGTTTACCGTTACGAGACTACATGGGGAATTGATGATGATTGCTTCCTCAAAGTGTCTTTGTTAAGATGAACCAAAGAGGTTAGACTGTGAGAACTTCCTAGAGGGGTTCTTGATATTGTTTGGTTGTTTATTTAATAAATGTAAATGAATTTAGTTGAAACTTTAGGATTGTTTACTTTTGAGTACTTCCTTGTTTATTACATAGTTTTGTATATTACCTACCATATATATATTCACTGACAGTTAGGAACAGATCTTTGGGTGGTTTCTTACTGGGATTCATCTCACACCCTGTTTGGGTTATGACTTGGGCCCAAACAGATTATATTGTTACAGGTATAGACAAGGGAAATCACCCTTATACTTCAGGTACTTGATTGATATGGAGCTAGAGAGCATGGGACCAAGCTGAGGCTTGTGATTCTACTGGAGTTATTTACTTGTTTTCCTTTGTACTTTGGTTTAGTACTGTATTCCAGCATTTTGACTTGTTTGGATGCTTTCCTAGACATAAGTGACATACATCATTTATATATGTTCTCCAGTTGTTTATCTACTTGTAGTCTTCCACTGTTTACTATTTCATGTTATTATTACTACTTCTGCTACTATTATTTGTTTATTTCCACTGTGTTACTCTGTCAATGAGGGAATAGTTTCCCCACTATCACACCCAAGACCCTCTCTACTAGTTGGCAACCTCTGGTATTCAGGGGAATGCGCTTGAGGCCATGTGACCAATTAGGATCGAAATAATGATGTAGATGCTCAAAATACAAGAGGGGGGGGGGTGAATTGTATACTTTAAAAATTCCTTTGGAACTTTTAAAGTTGATATAAAACTTTCTATTGTTTAACAAATTCAAACAAGGTAAATTCACAAGACCTCTTAGTTCTACAAACTTTCTAGATTCTGGAAATATGGTTTTGGAAATGAAACTTAAGAGAAGTTTACAAGGACAAAGATTCTAACTTAAAGAGTATATAATCTTACTAATCAAAGTATACAAGTATAAGAAAGTATAAGATAATTATACTTTCCATAATAATTAAAATACATCATAAAACAAACTTGAAACAATATAAGTAACAAGTATGAAATATTTTAACCCAAAGAGTAGGGTATCCAAAAACCTTGGATAAAGGTCCCTTGATTTATACTTTCAAGAAAGTCTGTCTTACCCACACCAGGGTAATACCTCAATAGGAATATCAGAGTCTGTCTTTCTATCCCCATAGGCCCTCGAACTTCAAGGTAGTCGGCACCTATGTCTTCCTTATCAAGGAAGTCCTCTAACTTTAAGGTAGTCGGCACCTATGTCTTCCTATCCCCAGAATCCCTCGATTGTACACATCAACAATCAGAGTTGCATGAATCAATCTGAACAAGATGTTCAGTACACACAAATCATGAGAGTCTCTCTTTCTAGAAATCACTTCAGCAGCATGTAATCTCTAGATTGATCAACATGTGTTGAGCTCGTTCAAATGAGCTTATATTTATAGAAACATTTCCAACAGTCGGATCCCTCCTCCAACGATCATATTTTTCCTTGAATTTTGGAGGGACCTATATACGTGTCACTCAAAAAATAGTTAGTTAGAAACAGAATACATGACATCATTTTATAACTATAACAAGGGTAAGTAAAATATGGTTTCTATATCAAATCTATTTTTTAGAAGTATAAGGAAAAATAAATTTTGGAGTCTAAGAGGAAAACATTTGGAGTCTATATTACATGGATATTCAGATTTAGTTTTCCAAGGAATTCAGAATTATAATTATGTAGACTTTAGAGTTTGAATTCTGAGGAATTCAGAGTCTGAATTCTAAGGAATTCAGAGTCAAAATTCTAAGGAATTTGGAGTCCGAATTCTTTAGGAGTCTGAATTTTAAGGAATTCAAAGTCTGAATTCTAAGGAATTCGAAGTCTAAATTCTAAGAAATTCGGAACCTGAATGTCAAAGAATTCAGAGTCTAAATTTCAAAGAATTCGGAGTCTGAATTTCAGAGAATTTGGAAACTGAATTATGAGGAATTCAGAGTCTGAATTTCAGAGAATTCGGAACCTAAATTCTAAGGAATTTGGAGTCTTAATTTCAAAGAATTCGAAACCTGAATTTCATAGAATTTGGATTCTAAATTTTAGAGAATTCAGAACCTAAATTTTAGAGAATTCGGATTATGAATTTCATATAATTCAGAGTCTGAATTTCATAGAATTCAGAGTCTAAATTTTAGAGAATTCAGAGTCTGAATTCTAAGGAATTCAGAGTCTGAATTCTAAGAAATTCAGAACCTAAATTCTGATCCTGAAAATAGAATATTCTATATCTAAGTATTTATAGAATTCCTAGTTTTTAGATGTGAATCCAAAATTTTCACTTAGGAATAAAAAGATTTATATTTAGAGAAACTAAAATATGAACAATGAAAAATAGTCTAGGAGAAAATTTCCTTGAGGTAGGAAAATTTACTTATTAAGATAAATCTTCAGGGAAATAAAATTTTCCTAAAGATAGAGTGTTTGTGATTTTCAAAACATATAGGAATGGAAAAGTCATAAGGAAACCTTATTGAATCAACAATATCCCCTTTTTTGGAAAGCACAAACCTCCTTACTAAAAAGAATATAACGACTTTGAAATTTTTATGATCTTGAAAAAAAACTTATCTCCCTTTACTTATGGATCATAGTGAATAAAACTAACTCTCCTTTAGGCTTTGGAAAACCTAAGTATCTTATTATTGATTTTCTGAAAGAGATTTTACATTTTCTTGCATACGAAAATCTTCATGATAAATATCCCCCTTGGATGAACCCCCCCTTACATAGGGAAAATTATTCTTTACTTAGTATTATTTTTGACATTCCTTTCTCCCCCTTTGTGATTTTCAAAAAGGAATAAAGGGAATGAAAAAGAAAATATGGTACCTAAAATATTAGTACTAAACAACCAAAAATATGAAGTGCAACAAGAATTTCATTAATATTGAAAGAATTTTTACAACAGGAAAACACAATAAAAGATCAGATTTGGAATGAAATTATCCCTCCTTTTATTTCGGCATCAGCTTCTTCACAATAGTCTTAAGCTTCTTGAGTTCCTTTTGATCATCTTCCATGTGCTTGAGTAGCTGATCTTGATCTTCACTTTTATTTTCTAAGGCTTTAACTTTTTCTTCCTAAGCCTTAACCATATCAGTATGAGTCTTCAAGGATTCGTCTTGTTTAGAAAGTTTTTCCTCAATCTCGATTCTAAGACCCCTTTCCCTCTTCCAACTCTAAGCAACTGAATACAATTTCCCATTCAGATCTTTCACTTCTTTCTTCCAAGTAGTTTCTTCAAGATATATATTTTCTTCAAAAGACTTGGTGAGATCTTTGAACTTAGCATCTTCGGTTTCAAAATCATCCTTGAAAATATCTTGAAACTCATTGAGAATTCTCATCTCTTCAACAGTTTTTCTTGACCAACTAGTAATATTCTTGCAATATCTTTTGTGGGATTCATAATTAATGAATTTTTTTTTTGAAATAAGCCTCAAGTTTGACACACTTATCCATCACCATGGATACTGAATATATTTTCTAATTTAAGGAATGCTGAAGCATTTGGTATCTTGAATCTATGCTTGGAAATAATGGAATAGTATCTACCAGCTTCTTCAAAGACTGAACAACAAAGTCATAACCAAGAGAAGATGATTCTAAATTCGAACACTTTGTTGATGAGGATTCTTTTTCAAGTACATCAACTTTCCTCTTTTATGAAGCACCAATATCTTTCTTACTGACCAAAGACTTGGTAGGAGTATCAACCATCACCTTCTTTCCCTTATCAGTTCTCAAAATTATATCTTCTTGTTTAGGTGATTCATGTTCACTATATGATAACTGAACAATCTTATCTTCATCAACTTCTTCCTTTTTATCTCCTACCTCAACACCCTATGGTTGAATGAAATCATGATTGCTACTTTCTTCTTCAGACAATTTATTTACTTCTTCCTCAACCTTATCATCTTTTCTTGGGGTAGCAATTTTTGAAGACTTAGCTTCAGAAGTTCGGATCGATAACTTCTTAGAAGGATTCTCCTTCTCATAATAATCTTCTACTTGCTTTATCATATCCTTGGTATCACCACTACCTTGTTCTTCTTCTTCCACTTCTTCTTGTTTCACTATTTCTTCTTCTTGATCTCGCTCTGGAATCACCAACTTCTTTCCTAGAGTCTCTGGGATTGATTCTACTAAAAAGGATTCTACTATCAGAACTTTCTCAGAAGCTTTCTTAGCATCCTTAAGAAGATATTGTACTATCTCAGCCAGAGACATATTCTTCTTTTGCTTCTTCTCTTTTTGTTGCTTCTCAAGATCTCCAGCAACTTTTTCTTTTAACACTTTTTCCTCAGAAGGTTCCAAGAAAAACTTAGGACCCCCTTCTTTCTAGTTTTTCTTATCTTCTCTACACTTAGCCACAACTTCTTCAGGATAAGACTTTTTTTCTTTGGCTTTGGAGGTACAGAATGGGTTTCCTTAGCCACTGGGGTTTTTCCTTTTCCTTCCATTTCCTTTGCTTTACTCTTCCTTACACCCTTTTTGGAAGTCTCGACCACTTCCTGTTTCTTTAAAAGAACTTGTATTTTAGCTTCCGAAAATTCATAAAATTCACCTGAAACAATAGAGAAACCGATTTTCATCCTTCTTAGGGTGTCATCACTTAGCAGCATCACTTTTGAAATTTTCTTGACTTCGACTTTCATGAAATTTTCATTCATTCTAAACAAGAAACAATGATATTTGATAGGATTGCTGGATACATGATAATCTAGGACTTCAAATTTCCATTCTTGATATTCTCAATCGTAACCAAAATATACTTAACTAGATTTAGCTTCCAGAGGTTCACTAAGAAATCCAAAACATATATATCACTTTTATTTAGAGTATCTTTATCTCCTTTCCTCGAAATAATAAAGACTTGAACCCAAATTTCTAGAATTCGAAAATTCGTAGAAAGATGAAGAATATTCGGAGTCTTAACTCCAACCAAACCAAGGAACTCTATGACCTTTTCCTTATCAAAACTTCCTATATCATCAGGTAACTCATGGGAAAAAAATTCATCTTCTCCTTTGTAAGGTATTCTAATCAAACTGGTTGCCTTAGAATAAGAAAGAGAATAAGTGTTACCATAACTCTTGAAAGAAAATTTGTCTTTTCCTCCTTGGTTGAAAAAAAATACATATTCATAAAACTCCATTAGCAACTCCAGAATCACTATATCCTCTTCCTTGGGTTTCGATACAACTATACTCTCCCATCCATTTAACTTGATGTTCTTTAAGATGATTGAATCATACTCACTAAATAAGTCTGGGTCTACCAACCTTTCATGATAAATCTACCATTCAGATATTTCCTTTATGGTTGAAATTTCTTTATGAGGATAGGTTTCTTTAGACATTTGGAACTAAGGAAGACCTGAGAAATTCAGAATAGTATTAAGTAGGAAGGGAAGATCTTCAGCACACAAGAGCTTGGGGTTTGATGTGGGATGACCATTGGGGGTACTTTATATAGGAAATTGAAGTGACGGTTCATCTTTCCTGATTGATGCAATGGTTAAAAGCTTCTTGAGAAGATATAATGGTTTAGATGATAGTTGAAGAAGTATTTTGATATATTCTGATATTTTTGAGGTTTAAAAAAAACATTCAGATTTAAGGAAAAGTGAATCCAAAAAATTTAAAACAAAAGAAAATACCAACAAGTAAAAGAAGATTACGAGAATTTAGAAAAGAAAATATACCTTTTGGAATACTAGGAAGATTATTCGTAATGAGGAAAAATTCTCACTACTGGAAAATGGGTCTATACCCACGGTTCTGGAAAAAACCGTGGGTATAGGGTACCCTATACCCACGGTTTCTCACAACCGTGGGTATAGGGCTAGTATGGGACCCTATACCCACGGTTTTATAAAACCGTGGGTATAGGTCACCTATACCCACAGTTTTCCCCAAAACCGTGGGTATAGTTTTTCATTAACACCTATACCCACGGTTTTGCAAAACCGTGGGTATAGGTGTATTTTTTTTGAAGACCTATACCCACGGTTTTGGCCAAAACCGTGGGTATAGGTTATTTTTTGAAGATCTATACCCACGGTTTTTAAAAACCGTGGGCATTGGATAATTTTTTTTTAAGGCCTATACCCACGGTTTGTAAAACCGTGGGTATAGCTTTCCCGGGTTAAAGCGGGAAAAAACAATTGGGCGGGAAATGGAAAAAAATTGGCGGGATAAAAAAATTCACGTTTTGTTTTAATATATGTATAAAGATATAAACATATTATAATGAATTCCTGTTACGTTCGTTGGTAATTGAGTTCCATCCTACGCCTTAGGTCGCCTGATCAAATCACGGTAAAAGCATTTTTTTATAATATATTATAAGTATCAATATATAAGAATAGATGCAATAACAAAATAATAAAATTCGACTAGCCCGGTTGGTTAGCCGCCTTTGTATACCGGTAGCAGATCCGGTGTTCGAGTCCCCCCTCACACAGGATTTTTAATCGAGCCGTGTAAGTATTAATATATTTAATAGACTGTTAATATATATAGCAAAACGAAACTTGGCCCAGTTGGGCAGCGCACAGCCTCCTCCGTAACGCATCCGGTGTTCGAGTCCCCCCGCACACGGGATTTTTAATCGTGCCGTGTAAATATTAATATATTTAATAGAGTGTTAATATATATACTAAAATGAAACTTGGCCCAGTTGGGCAGCGCCCAGTTTCCTTCATAGCAGGCGTGGGTTCGATCCCCAAATCCTGCGGGATTTTTGAATTTTAATTCAATAATCCCACGGTTTAAGAACCGTGGGTATACGTGTGTGCCATGTGTACCACTCAATGACACATTGTAAATACACCTATACCCACGGTTTGGTTAAACCGTGGGTATAGGTCAAGACCCCTATCCCGACGCCATTCAGCCGCACGGTTCCCAGAACCGTGGGTATAGCCTATACCCACGGTTTTGGGGGCTATACCCACGGTTTTGAACCGTGGGTATAGCCTTTTTTTCCAGTAGTGTCTTTTTGAATAACTTTAGATTTTGAAATTTTGATTACGAAAAAATTTTAGACTACGGAAAATTTGACTATGAACATTTTAGATTATGAAAAAAATTTAACTACAAAAAAAATTTTAATACAAAAATTATGATTACAAAAAATTTTGACTACGAAAAGTTTTGACTAATTTTTTTTGACTAATAAGAAAATGTACTCCCCCTATGAAAAGGAGTTTCTTACTGTAAGGAGATTGGTTTCAAAAAGAAGTTAATATGGAAGATTACCTTATGGTTATCATTCATAACTTTTGTTTTATGTATTAAATTCTATCAGAGGGTAAATATTTTGTGAAAATATCAGCAAGTTGATCTTGCATTCCGATAAATTGAAGAATGATATCTCCTATTTGTGTGTGATCCCTAAGAAAATGATGCCTAATATCTATGTGTTTTTCCTGAGAGTGTTGTGAAAGGTTTTTACTTATGGAAATGGAACTAGTATTATCACACAATATTTGTGTTTTGGTAAAACTCATACCATAGTCTGTGAGTGTGTGTTGCATCTACAACACTTGAGCACAAAAACTTCCAGCTGCTACATATCTAGCTTCAACAATGGAAAATTCTACTGAGTGCTGCTTTTTTCATGACCAAGAAACTAATGAATCTCCTAAGAAATGACAAGTTTCAGATGTACTTTTCCTATCCATTCTACATCCACCGAAGTCAGCATATGAAAATCTTTTTAAAACAAAATCATTTCCAGAAGTATAAAAGAGTCCTAGATCCATAGTTCCCTTTAAGTAGAAAAAAATCCTTTTCAATACTTTTAAATGAGATTCCTTAGGATTGGATTGATATATTGCACATAAGCATACCGAAAACATTAAGTCTATATGAATAGCTGTCAAGTAAAGTAGACTTCCTATCATACCTCTAAAAGACGTTTGATCTACTGGTTTCCCAGCTTCATCAAGATCAAGTGAATTTGAGGTACCAATGGGAGTACTTATACTCTTAGTGTTGTCATATCCATACTTTTTAAGAAGATATTTAATATACTTATGTTGGGATATATAGATTCCTTCTGGTTTTTGAGAAATTTGATAACCAAGGAAAAATGTTAACTCAACCATCATACTCATTTCGAACTCAAATTTCATTAGATCCACAAAGGAATCAGTTAAAGATTACTGAGTTGAACCAAATATAATGTCATCAAAATAAATTTGAACAATCAAAACATTTTTCTTATCTTTATTTATAAAAATGGTTTGATCAACATTTTCCTTAACATAATTTTTTTGAAGCAAAAATCCTGTAAGTCCATCATACCAGGTTCTTGGGGCTTGTTTAAATCCATATAAAGCTTTGGTAAGTTTAAAAACATGTTCAAGATGTTTTGTATCTTCAAAACCCGGAGGTTGTTTAACAAAAACTTCCTCTTGAACATAACCATTAAGGAAATCACATTTAACATCCATTTGAAAAAGTTTGAAATTAAAGAATGCTATAAAGGCAAGTAAAATACGAATAGATTCAAGTCTAGCTACAGGAGCATAGGTTTCTTCATAGTCTATTCCTTATTATTAATTATAGACTTTAGCAACCAATTTATATTTATTTCTTAAAATGATTCCATTTTCATCACACTTATTTCTGAAGAACCATTTTACTCCAATAATAGAAGTTTCATTAGGTCTTTTAACCAAGGTCCAGAATTTATTCCTTTTGAATTCATTTATCTCATCTTGCATAGCTTTTATCCAATCATAATCACCTAAAGTATCATCAGTTATTTTTGGTTCTAATTGGGAAAGGAATGCTAGATGTTCTACTTCATTTCTTAAGGAAATTCTAGTCCTTACATGTTTATTTACATCACCAATGATACTATCATTGGGACGATTCTTAAGAAACAACTGATTTGGGTTTTGTAAAACCTGTTCATCAATGTATGGTAGGAAGTCTTCTGGGGTAAATGCTTCAGAAACATTTTCTTGAACATTTTACTTATCAGAAGGATATTCTATTAAGGGTTGATAATCAGTTTTTGAAAAAATATCTAAAGATGTAGGTTGAGGATATTTAAAAACAAAAGGATTAGTTTCATTGAATTTAACATGTATTATTTCTTCAACAGTACAAGTATTTTTGTTGAAAAATCTATAAGCCTTAAAAGTTGTAGAGTAGCCTAAGAAAATTCCTTCATCATATTTTGGTGTGAATTTGTGTAGATTATCTTTAGTATTCAAAATGAATACCTTGAAACCAAAAACCTTGAAGTAGGAAAGTCTAGGTTTTCTACCATTCCATAACTCATAAGGAGTTTTATTAAGAAAAGGTCTAATCAAAACACGATTTATAGTATAGCAAGCAGTACTTATAGCTTCAGACCAAAAATATTTGGCTACCGAATATTCACTCAACATGGTTCTTGTTATATCTTAAATAATTCTATTTCTTCTTTCAAAAACATTATTTTTTTGAGGTGTTCTTGGTGCTGAGAAGTTATGAGTAATTTATTTTCTACCACAAAAAGTTTCAAAATCAGAATTTTGAAATTCTCCTCTATGGCCACTATGAATAGTTATCAATGGAAGTTTTTTTCTCATTTTTAACTTGGGATCTAAAACTTTTGAAATAAGAAAAATATTTAGATTTATTTGCTCAAAAATAGACCCATGTAAATCTAGTGTAATCATCAAATAAGACAAATACATAATATTTGCCTCCAATGCTTCCAGTTTGTGATGGACCAAAAAGATCCATATGCACCAACTGTAATGCATCAGTAGTTGAGACTTCACTGAATGATTTAAAACTTGATTTATGTTTCTTTCCATATTGACAAGGATCTTAAACTTTTGAAGAATAAAATCTAAGCTCCAGTAGATCATTAACTAGTCTTTTCTTAGAGAGTTTACATAGGTTCCTAAAATTACAGTGTCCTAATATTCTATTCCATAACCAAGAATGATCTTCCATTTCACCAATACAAGGTAGATCTTGGATTCTAAGGTCTTTTATGTTTAGTGTGTAAACATTATCTTGCTTAGGGGCAGAAAGAATAAAATCTTCCTTGGAATTGTGTACTAAACACTTTCCATTTCTAAAATTAACAAGGTAACCTTCATCACATAATTGAATTATGATAATAAGGTTGTGCTTAAGACCCTTAACAAGTAAAAAATTTGAAATCAAAGTTTTTCCAAGAAGAACAATGTTACCTACACCAATAATTTCTCCCTGAGCATTGTCTCTGAAAGTTACTTTTCCTCCTTTCGTCTTGATAATCTTTTCAAAGATGTTTTTGTTACCAGTCATATAATAGGAACATACACTATCCATGTACCATGTATTTTTGTTGATACTATCTTTATTTTCATGAAAACAAGAGTGTTAGACTTTTGAAACCCAAACTTTCTTAGATCCAGAAACTTCAGAAAGAAAAATTTTAGGAATCCACATTTTCTTTGAAAAACAATCTTTATGAAAACCTAAGGACTGGGTTTTATTTAAGGAACAATTTTTTTCCCAATTCCCACCACACTGACACTTAGTGCAGAATGGATCACTTTGAGGTATAAAATAATAATTATTAAAAATTAGTTTTGAATGAGTATAGCCAAATCCATAATTATTCCTTAGAGGTTGAATTTGGGAATACATCTTATCAAAATTTTCTTTACCTAAGGTAAAGTTTGAAAAAGACTTCCTCAAGGAAAAGATTTATGAATTTAGCTTAATAACTAAGTTTTTATCCTAAAAAACATTATTTTTAGCACTAGAGTTAGTATCTAAAACATTTTTCTTAGAAATTACTTTTTCTAGATCCTTAGAAAGTTTATCCTTCTCAGAATTAAATTCCTCAAGGTTTTTTGAAATACTTTCAAAATAAAGGGTTTTCTTATCAATATATTTAGAAAGATATGATATTTCCTTAGTAAGAATAGAAATACTAGAATTTTCCTTATCAATATTTTTCTTAACTTTATAATTTTCATTCTCAAGGAGATTAGAAAACCTAGAAACTTCTTCATAAGTAGGTAAAGTATTATCTTCATCAGAAGAAGATTCTTCATCTGAAGATTCATAATATTTACTATCACTATAATTAGTGTTCAAGGATACATTGGTTATGGATTTAACATTGTGTACCTTAGCCATTATAAAATTATTTTCAATAGGTAGCTTGGCTAATAAACCAAGATTCTTCTGACCAGAAGATTTGTACTCTAAGGATTCTTCAGAAGAGTCACCACCACTGGAACTCCAGGTGTCATTGGCTTTCAAAACTTTCTTAGATTTAGCCTTGTATTAATTATTTCTATTCCTCTCATAATTCTTTTCCTTTCTGTCTTTTCTCTTAAACATAGGACAATATGGCCTTATATACCCTACTCTTTTTCATTCATAGCAAGTGAATTCCGAGTTTTTCTTGTCCTTTATTTCTTTCTTCTTGTATCTAGATTGAAATTTCTTCTATACAACAATCTTGTTCATCCTTTGGGTAATATTGGATAACTCATTTTCTGAAGATTCACTTCCACTAGATCTGGATTGAATAGTAGTCCTCTTAGATTTGGATCTTGTAACTCTCTCAGGAGTCCTGGATTTCATATTATTTGAAGTAGTTGTAAAAGAAACACTTCCATTTCCATTCTTCTTCTTATTTAGATTATCATGTCTTTTCATTCTTGTCTCATGTTGAAGAAGAGTTTCAAAAATCTCATCAAGAGTAATCTGTGAGACTTTCCTATTCTCATCAATAACTGTTCTCTTTAACTCCAAATCATTAGGCATGATATCTATAATATTTTCCAAAAGTGCCTCATCATCTAAACCTTTTTCACCCATGGATTGTAAACTATTAACAATGTTCATAAACCTTTGTTGTACCTTACAAACTGGTTCTCCATAAGGAAATAAAAATCTATGATATTCTTCTCTAAGCATAGCTCTTCTAGTTTTGATAACTTTGGAAGTTCCAAAATGAGTAACCTCTAATTTCTTCCAAATACAATTTTCAGCTTTAAAAGAAGAAATCTGGATATATATATTCTTGGTCATGGAACACAACAAAGTATTACATACCCTATAGTTTAGTTGATATTCTAACTTTTCTTGATTAGTAAAAGTTCTGACTTCCTTATCAGGAATCTTGTAATCTCCAGTAAGCATTAAAAAGTTGTCCACTACAGTGTTAATGGAAAAAGTCTTCATACGATCTCTCCAATATTCATAATCATTCCTATCAAATATAGGTGGTCTAGTAGGATTAAGATTTTCAATCGAACCCACATTCATTCCTGCCATCTAAAAGAAAATATCTTTCCACAAAATCTTCTTAGTAATAAAAGTTTGTAAACAAGTATAAAATTCCTAATCAAGGAAAATATTATGAACAATGAAAACTTGAGCAAGAAAACTTATATGTGAATATAAGTATTTCAGAGACCTCCTTTGTTACCAATTGCATGATTAAATAATGATATAGATGATCAAAATACAAGAGGGGGGGGGGGGTGAATTGTATATTTAAAAATTCCTTTGTAACTTCTAAAGTTTATATAAAACTTTATATTGTTTAACAAAGTTAAACAAGGTAAATTCACAAGGCCTCTTAGTTCTACAAACTTTCTAGATTCTGAAAGTATGGTTACAGAAATGAAACTTAAGAGAATTTTACAAGAAAAAATATTCTACCTTAAAGCGTATAAAGTCTTACTAATCAGAGTATACAAGTATAAGAAAGTATAGGATAATTATACTTTCCTTAATAATCAAAATTTAGAGGAAAAAAAACTTGGAACAATACAAGTAACAAGTATGAAATCTTTTAACCCAAAGAGTAGGGTATCCAAAAACCTTGGATAAAGGTCCCTTGATTTATACTTTCAAGAAATTCTGTCTTACCCACACCAGGGTAAGCCTTCGATAGGAATATCGGAGCCTGTCTTGATATCCCAACAAGCCCTCAAACTTCATGGTAGTCAGCACCTCTGTCTTCCTTACCAAGGAAGTACTCAAAATTTAAGGTAGTCATCACCTCTTTCTTCCTATCCCCAGAAGCCCTCGATTGTACAGAACAACAATCAGAGTCTCACAAAGCAATCCGAACAAGATGTTCTGTATGCACAAAGCATAAGAGTCTCTCTTTCTAGAAATCACTTCAGCAGCATGTAATATCTAGATTGATCAATGTGTATTGAGATCATTCAAATGAACTCCTATTTATAGGCACATTTTCAATGGTTTACTCCCTCCTCCAACGGTCATATTTTTCCTTGAATTTCGGAGGGGCCTGTACACGTTTCACTCAAACAGCGGTTAGTTAGAAACAAAATACATGACATAATTTTATAACTATAACAAGGGTAAGTAAAATATGGTTTCTCTATAAAATCTATTATTTTTGATTCTAAGGAAAAATAAAGTTCAGAGTCCAAGAGGAAAACATTCAGAGTCTATATTACATGGATATTCAGATTCTATTTTCCAAGGAATTTTGAATCAGAATTATATAGACTTAGAAGTATGAATTCTGAGGAATTAAGAGTCTGAATTCTGAGGAATTCAGAGTCTGAATTCTGAGGAATTCAGAGTCTGAATTCGAAGGAATTCGGAGTCTGAATTTGAAGGAATTCGGAGTCTGAATTCTAAGGAATTCAGAGTCTGAATTCTGAGGAATTCAGAACCTAAATTAAAAGAATTCAAAGTCTAAATTTCAGAGAATTCAGAGTCTGAATTTTAGAGAATTTGGAACCTGAATTCTGAGGAATTCGGAGTATGAATTTTAGAGAATTTAGAACCTGAATTCTGAGGAATTTGGAGTCTGAATTTTAGAGAATTCAAAATCTGAATTTAAGAGAATTTGGATTCTGAATTTTAGAGAATTCAGAACCTGAATTTTAGAGAATTTGGAGTCTGAATTTCAGAGAATTTGGAGTCTGAATTTTAGAGAATTCAGAGTCTGAATTTCATAGAATTCAGAGTCTAAATTATAAGGAATTCAGAGTCTAAATTCTAAGTAATTGGGAACCTGAATTATGATTCTGAAAATAGAATACTCTATATCTAAGTATTTATAGAATTCTGAGGTTTTAGATGTGAAACCAAAATTTTCCCTTAGGAATAAAAAGAGTTAGATTTAGAGAAACTAAAATATAAACAATGGAAAACAGGCTAGGAGAAAACTTCCTTGAGGTAGGAAAATTTAATTATTAAGATAAATCTTTAGGGAAATAAAATTTTCCTGAAGATAGAGTGTTTGTGATTTTCAAAACATAGAGGAATGGAAAAGTCATAAGGAAAAATTATTGACTCAAAAACCAACCAGGTACGGGGCACCTCTAGGTGGCACTCGGAATTAGGACATTATAGGTTGACTGCCAAAACAGGACTTGGTGAAACTAAGTGGAAAGGGTTGAGGAAATCAAATATAAGGATTTCAAGATTGGGGAGTCCACTCAACAGATCAAGGAAATGTGAGTTAATACAGTTGGAATTTTGAATACCTACCTAAAACCCTTCAAATTACACGACCAACCAAAGTTGGAGTAATGAGAAGGTCAATATGGATCCTTGCCACTAGAATGTCCAAGAAACAGGATATCCTAAGTCCAATGGTGAGGTCTATTAGGTTTTGATAAAATAGTAAGAGATTATTAAATATAATATTTATTTATTTGTCTAAATTTTATCAGATAAAGTACTAAATCTCAACTCATCTTATTTGTTGAAACAACAATAAAAATAACTTCAAACATATAACTATGATCCATACTTGAGAAGGATAACCTTCTCACAAGGGAAAATTTCTAAGAGCGACACATCTACTTTCACGTTATCCTACAACGTGAAAGGAAATTATATGTGCTGGAAGAACCTATTCCTGATGTGCTTGGTAATGAGGCTAGTGAGGAAGAGTTGTCTCTCTCTGAGAAACATTTAAACAATGTTATATATGTTCATTGTTTTATGTTATCATCCATTACCAATGATATTTTTAAGTAATATGAGGATATGGATGTGTATAGCATGATGTCTCACCTTTAGGATCTCTATTAGGAGAAGGTGAGACAAGAGAGATATGAGATATTTAATGCTCTATTTACAACTAATATTGGAGACTCGGTGCCATATGGGTCTAATATAGTCAAGTTTATTAGCTAAATTTAATTATTAGATATCTTAGGGATTAAATTATCATACGAGTTACACAAAAATATCATAATTTTCTCACTACCCAAGACCTTCTCTAGTTTTATTGTTAATTATAAAATGAGAAATAATGAGAAGAGTCTTCCAAAACTTCTTACTTTGATTCGCCATGTAGATAAGGACATGGGGCATGAAAAACTTGCAGTATTTATGGTGAATAAGAAAAGGAAGAACAAAGAGAAGGGTCCCAAGTCTAAAGCTCTCGAGAACCATCCTTCCAAGAAGTGGAATATCCAGAGGCAGAGAAAGGAAGAAGAGACAATATCTTTTTCATGTGTCAATCAAGGAAACTAGAAGAATAATTGCACCCAAAATCAAGTGGAATCTAAAGGTGAATTTGTTATTGAGTGTAATATTTTAATATCTACACATTGGTTATTAGATACAACTTTTGGTGCTCACATATGTATCTAAATTTAAGAACCAAGTAGATTTCAAAGGATTAATAGAGGATAGGTGGTTTTATGAGCTGCCAATGGTGTGTGGCTGGCTGCTCTAGCCACTAGTGACTACCACCTTTCATTGCCAACATGAATAATATTGATTTTAAGGGATTTCTATTATATAACAACTATTACCAAAAACATAATTTATGTATAATTCATAGATTCATATGGTTTTATTTTCAATTTCTAGAATATAAGTTGTTTATTTTATAAAGATAACATATTTTATGGTATGGAACATTTAAATAATATTCTTTATGTATTAATTTATGAAAACAATGTATTGATAATAGATAACAAATCATGATCACATGACTAATATAACACCCAACTATGGCATCACCATCTTGTTCATGTAAATGAGATGTGTTTGAAAAATCTCTATCAAGATGGTTATTTATACTCTTCTAAGATCAAACTACTTGAAATATGTCATGCTTGTTTACAAGGAAAAATGACCAAACCACCATTCAAGGGATAGGTTGAAAGGGCCATAAAGCTTCTAGTATTGGTACACACTGATGTGTGTGGACCATTTCCAGTAGAAGCTAGAGGTGGGTATTATTACTTCATAACTTTTAATTACGACTTGATTAGATATGGCTATGTTTACTTGATGAGGTATAAGTTCGAGTCCTTTGAGAAATTCAAATAATTCAAGAATGAATTAGAGAAACAACTTGTAAGGAAGATAAAGAAGCTTCTATCGGATCAAGGTGGTGAATATCTTAACCAAGAGTTTATTGACTTTTTTATGGGATTTTGATATTCTATATCAACTCACTTCACCTTACACACTATAGTGGAATGGTGTTAGTGAAAGGAGGAACTGTTACTTATTAGAAATGGTAAGGTCGATGACGAGTTATGCAAATCTTCCATTATCTTTTTGAGGATATTAATTACACACCATGACATATACATTAAACTAAGTACCAAATAAAACAAAAAATGGTGTTACCTTAGAGTTATGGAATGAAAAGAAATCCATTTTTTCACATGCATGTGTATGGGGTTTCGAGACATTTATTAAGTCCTTATTAGGTAAAAAACTAGCACCCTACGACACAAAGTGAATCTTTATAGTGTATCCTAAATAAAAAAAGGGACACCACCTATAAAAATACTTAAACAAGAAAGTGACTATCGTGAGATAAGACCTCTTTATTAAAAGGGAGCACATCCTCAAAAAGGATAGTAGTAGAAAGACCGACTTCAATGATGTTGATGCTTAAGATACACAAGAGTTGGTAAAAGAACTAATTACATAGGTCCTTATAGAAGAATTAGCTCTTAAAACACAAGTATTATGTAGGATCACTAGATAGGTAAGAGAAATAGAGAGATATAATTTTATAGTCATCGAATATGGTAACTCATTATTGGTTGAAAATGATGAACCTCTCCCCTATAAATAGGAAGTAGATAGATCAGAAGCTGCAAGATGGAAAGAAGCCATGAATTCTGAAATGGATTCCATGTATCAGAACTAAGTTTGGATTTTGGTCGATGCGCTAGTTGATGTAAATCCCATAGGGTTAAAATGGGGATTCAATAGGAAAATGGATATGGAAGGTAAATTAAATACATATAAAGAAAGGCTAGTGGCCAAAGTGTTTAAAAAACATTAAGTAATTTAATATGATGATACCTTTTTACCAGTTTCCATGTTTAAATCCATCAGAATTCTACTTGCTATAGAAAATTACCATAACTATGAATTCAGAAGATGGATGTCAAAACTACTTTCCTCAATGGAAACTTTCAGAAAGATGTATATATGAACCAACCAGAAGGGGTTTTGACTCTAGGTGATGAAAAAAAGATTTTAAAGTTTCATAGATCCATTTATGGATTAAATCAAGAATTTAGGTCATGGAACATTCGATTCAATAAAGCTATAAAATACTTTGGTTTCATTAAGAACAAATATGAGCCACGTGTTTACAAGTGGTTTAGTGGAAATGTAATCATTATCCTAGTAGTATATGTTGATGACATATTACTTATTGGAAACGACATAATAGTCATGTAGTCCATTATGGACTGGTTAAAAAAGTGTTTCTCCATAAAGGACTTAGGTGAAGCAACCTATATTCTAGGGATCAAGATCATTCATGATAGATCTAATAGGATGCTTGGAATAAGTCAAAGTATGCACATTGACCTGATACTAAAAAGATTTAGTATGAAAAAAATCCAAGAGGGGATTGGTTATAGTGTCACATGGTATATATATTTCAAAGAAAATGTATCGTCATTCATAAAGGGAGATAAAGAGAATGGTTAATATCCCATATCCTTTGGTAGTAGGATAAATCATGTATTTGATGTCATGTACTAGACTTGATGTTTACTATACATTGATCATGGTAGAAAGATATCAAGTAGATCCAGCAGAACAAAATTGATCTATTGTCAAGGATATCCTCAAGTATATGAGAATAACTAAGGATATGTTCCTGGTGTATGGAGGTGATGAAGATCTAGTCATTAGGGGTTATACTGATGCTAGTTTTGAAATAGATCATAATGACTAGAAGTTACAGTTGGGATACGTTTTATGTCTCAAAAGAGGAGTTGTGAGTTGGAAGAGTTCAAAGAAACCAATTATCACTGATTCTACAGTAGAGTCTGAGTATATAGTGGCTTATGATTCATCCAAGGAATCCATTTAGATACATTTTTTTTAATGAGATTGATGTGGTACCTATAATTAAATACCCAATCACATTGTATTGTGATAATACTACAATAATGGATCTTGTGAAAGAGCCAAGGTCACACCAATAGACAAAACACATACTCTGGAAGTATCACCTCTTGAGGTATTTTTACTAGAGAGGTGAAGTTGCAGTAAGAAGAGTTCCCATATAATAAAACATGTAAAACCCCTTAACTAAAGGCCTATCTCAGTAGAAGCATGAGTATCACATGAGAGCTAGCATAATGAAGGTTGTTAGTACTTGACTTCAGTGTAAGTGGGAGTCTATTGGAGTTGGTGCCTCAGAACCAAATTCTATATACTTATGATAACCTGTATTCATATTATTTAATATTAATAAACTTCTTATCATATCATGATTATTATTATATGTAAAATAGTATGTGATAATTTCCTAAGAGTAACTGCCACACTAAAAGGTCATAGTAGTTCCCTACTATTATGAGAACCCAAATGTTCCACGAAATTATTCTTAAATATATGTTATATAGCTAGATGAAATCATTTGAGGGACACAAATGATTTAGGATATCAAGGGTGAATACTTATAGGACTTTGAGACATCTTCTCATGGTGTACGTTTTTAGTAATTTCTAGTGTAGGATATTATGAGAATGAGACCTATTATTAGGAAATCCACATTTATATGTGTCATTTAATGTTACCATATATGGACATGTGTATTTATCCTTAAACTTTATTATTATTATTAACGAGTATTATAAGTCATTTACTTTCATGTGTTTGAGAAAACCGTGATAAAATATGTTCATAGTGAGGTAGGATACATTGGGTGTGTCATGAGTAATATTGCATTAATTAATAATGTGAGATGATTTTTACCATTCATTCTTTAACGGAAGTTGATATCTCAAGCCATTTGATGAAAATTACACAGCCTACATAAATCCATAGCCATGGTGTTCTATAGGAAAGTTTAATTTTTAGAAATTCAATGAAAGTGACATCAAGCACATAGGTTTATGACATCGACATGCAACCTGATTGATTCAATATATCATTATAAAGAGATTATAATACATAGTGGGCATCCTTATGAGGTATTATTTCACTACAATATTAACTTCTTTCTCTATGGGTGCCTTTTCATGCTGTTAGACGTTAACCTTGGACTTTAGGCAGCTTCACCTAATACCACTGAGAAATTGGCCTAGAGGGTCATGCAATAAGTATATCCATAATCTCAGTTAAATAATATATTATTTATTTATTTATTATTTCACAAGATGAATAAATATTATTCCTACACATGGTTTAATAATTATTCACATTTTCTTGATTGCATATATTCCATCACCAGTTTTTCGAGAGAATATTATGTGAGAGAAGTATTTAATAAATATTTATTTTCAATTTAGTGAATATAATATTTATTTATTTATTGAAGAATAATGAAGTGATATTTATTTATTAAATAAATAGTAATTATTCAAGGCCTAATAAATATTGTGGAGTAATTAAAGACTGAGTTTAATGGTTTTGTGAGAAATAATATATATTGAATATTATTTAATTAAATAATATTTAATTTAATTCATGAGTTTAGTTCATGTTAAGAAATAATAATAATAATAATAATAATATTATTATAGAAACATGGTTCCATAGGGATTAAAAAAATAATAAAGTGAAATTTTGAAATTATTTATTTCTAACCCTATCAGTTTATAAACCCAATTATATTATTTTTCAAGAGAGCCAATTTCATTTATTTTATTGTGCACAAAAAATCTAGAGAATCCTCTCAAATCCCTAGAGTTCTACCTTCTCCAAGAACGCTCTTAAGAAAAGAGAGATATATTACTACACCTTCTACTCTTGAGTCTAGAGAGATCAAGAAGAATCCTTCAGAAGTGATTCTCAAGGTGATCAAAGACAAACAACGCAAGCATTAGGATTTTCCATGCTATCACACAAAGATTCCTATGATGATGTTCAAAGATTTGTGGAAAACATGTGGATCACCGTTAGAGTAAATATACCCTTGATTCCTACAATGCAATGATGGTACAATGTAGATCCTTTTTCAGATCCATCAAGGAAGAAATAATTTCTCACAAGGTAATTCTTTATTACCATAAATTAATTATAAATAATATGTGACAATCCCGTATTTTGGTTCTAATGTTTCATCCATTTTTTGTATTCTTTGATTCATTTCTATTGATCATAGAGTTTATCATCATGTAAATGTTATATTGATCATTGAACTTGAAAAAAATAAATGTTGGGTATGACCCATCACATTCTTATACTATGCTTATGACCTACAATAACAGGCTCGTTACCCTCTAAGCATCTATA
Source organism: Viscum album (assembly GCA_963277665.1). Classification (NCBI taxonomy): domain Eukaryota; kingdom Viridiplantae; phylum Streptophyta; class Magnoliopsida; order Santalales; family Viscaceae; genus Viscum; species Viscum album. The sequence continues at coordinate 15,063,174 of OY728158.1, forward strand.
TCGGGCTCAACACCATCGAAATCACCTGACACATCAAAGAAACTCTCATGATAAATATCTTTTATGTGAATAATTAGTTCACTCACTTCTCTATAAAAATAAGCCTTGTCAAATGTGCCTCCCTCTATGGGATCAGATATGTAAATAAGTTGGGAGATATGAGAATCTTACAAAAAAACTATTAAGTTAACTAAAGTTAATAAAAAACTGTTTAAAAGTGGAAGGAATAATTATTACCAACCCATGATAAACCCTTATGTGTTGTATAATATATCTCACTGGGGACATGCAGTACTAGGACACATAATCTAGTTGATCTGATATATGCATACATACAGTCCCCACCCTTCATATTCAGGGCTCATGCCATCTTTCCCACATCTCAATATAGCACGCATGATATCGCCTCCTTTCAAAGTCTCGCTTTACTGAAATCTTCAAAAAATGAAGTGAAGGAAACTAATTGGGTGGTGCATGAATTAGCTGATAGAATCCAAATTTCCTCATAAATCTATCAACATGATGCCACTCAATAATATGAAAATGAATCATAGGTATGACACATAAGCTAGGAGAGAACATTATTGTACAGTAAGGTGGGATACTTTGGATGATAATATCAATATATGGTGTCCATGAAACCTAAAATATAAAAATATATATGGAATTTATAAATGAATTCAGGTTCTATATACAATAATAATTTAACTATATAATTAATAATCACATATGTCATCTGGTCAAAGACTATCCAACATAAGCTTATAAGCATGGACATCATGTCTGGTAGAATCTGAATATCAATACACCTGACTCCACCTATATATAACATTTTTATACTTATATTTCATAATATAAAGTTATAAATTTTATTTTTACATAATAAGTAATAAAAAATATACCATCATCCTTGTGGGGACTCTCATAAAATATTGGCAGACAATGAAGCATATGCATGTGGAGTTAAGTGAGGGATACACTCCCATATCCACATCTAGATAAAAATAACACATCCTGTAATCTGCATCTTATCAATGAAACATGTACTCCATAACACTCTATATGTATATTCAATACATGTAGACCCCCACCGATACCTCCTTATCTGGTCTAAATCCTCCAGTAATGGTAAATACATAAAGTGAAAAAATACAGTCAAATGATTGACAAAGATCATTTCTCTAATAAGTATCATAATATATGCACATGAAAGTATTAGCATAGTGATCTCATCAACACCATCGACTAGATGAACGAAGTTCTCATCTATCTATGACATGTGCAATTGACTTCCAGTGATGAACCTATCATTGTCCCGGACCTCAATGCCCAATAGTTTGTGAACTAGATCGAACTAATTTACACCAAATTAGCCCATTGTAGTTTCATCATCAATGGGGATTCCCAACACAATATACATATCCTCAAGTGTAATAGTCATATCTTCCTATGTAAAATTAAATGTATGTGTCTCTGACATTCATATCTCTACTAGGGAAGCAATGAGATGATGATTGATGAAGGTGAAGTCACACATCACTAATCCATAGAACCCAAAATGACGAAGATGATGGATGATGACAAGAGGCAGTGAAACATGATGGAAATGATGATACCTCTGTGCACTCAAATAAGGAACCAAATGTCCCTCTATATCTAGTCATGAAACATGTATGTCCTGAAATGTGAGCAATGAAGGGCCCTCCATCTCTATATTTGATATCATAGTTAATTTTTATAGTTAATTTAATATTTTTTTAATATATATATATATATATATATATATATTTAAAAAAATATAAGGAAAATAAGGTTAACAATTACCATTCATAATTAAGCATTATGATGAAAAAGGAGGTAAACAAATAGATGTGACTGATGTCGTTGGCTTAGTCCATCAATTTATTATTTTAATGATCTCCAATCAAGTTTAATTTATTTCTAAATATTTTTTTATACATCAACCGTGTTGAAAATTCCACATAGTATAAGAGAATTCATGATATATTCAACCAACCATGTGATTTCAAGGATATATTTAAAGAAAATTCATTTAGAGGCCGAACCACTTGTTATTCATTTCCATCATGTGTTTAATTTCTTAATAGTTAAAATATCACAAAATTCTGTATGATTGAAACTAGAAATGAAACAATCTAGAGATGAAACAAGAAATAAATAAAAGAATATAGAAATAAAAGGACCCATAAATGAAAAATAATAAATATGAAAAAAATGTACATAATCATGATAAAATACATAAACTTGATCAAAGATACTGTGTTGTGGATCCCCTTACTACCACTTGGGGACATCACTTATAAGTATTTCATTCTGTGTGACAAATGATACATCATAATCCCACTCCCTATTCTTGAGGCTGGTTTATATAATTTATGATATGAGTAGACTTTGATCATCCATGAGGGAACAACCTGTTCATATTAGGCACCACGGTAACAAGACATAAATTAAAAAAGTTGTAAGTAAAATAATCCATAAATGAAAATGCTAGAATGTGAAACCTGGTAATATTATGGACCGTAGTCGGCTGATCCGCACATAATGTAATAGTATGAAAATCACCACCAGGCATCCAAGATGCACTATAATAGTCAACCATAGTGCTCACTCAATACAATGGTTCAATATAGGGTTCTCATGATATGTACACTAATGTGAAAAATGCAATGAGATGTGCATAGGGATATATTAATGCCTATAAAGAACCACAATCATAGTACCTTCTTTCTAGTATGACCACTAGCACTTGACTACTGTTTCTTGTGAGTGTGTCATGGACCCGAGTTACCTAAAATAAGTTCCCTAACCGGTTAAAGGCTCGAACATGAAATGATGACGCGTCTTAAAATATATTATCAATGTATCTTTGTAAATTCTGACTAAAATTCATTCCATGTTACATATTATGATAAGCCTGTTGGGACCATTTAGAAAAGAACTTCACAAAAAATGTATCCTACATAAACCCCATGATCAGTAGTTTATGAACACCCTCGATGACCCCATTTATGCACTCTACAATATTAGTGGTCATATGTCCATATCTCCTACCACCATTATATGATAATGACCATTTTACTTTGAAATATGTATCATATAATCATGTACATATTGATCATACCTTCAAATTTCTTCAAGTTATTGATCATAATTTTCTTTATTGGGGCTCGTAAGCAGAAAACAAAAGAGAAAAATGTATTTAAAAGGATATTTTTTTCAATAATTATAATTTTAAGAAAACACACCCAACTTGGTGACTACCTTATTTATGGCCTCATATCTTAAATACTTATACAAATTACTGGAAACATGTATAATGAAATATCAATGATAAGAATTTGGTTCTATCCATGAAACTCCATCACTATTAACAAATTATATAATCTCTCAATAACAATCAAATATTAAACACACTCCTTGGATCTATGTAACATGAATGTGTATACAAGAAAAAAAACCAACACCATGATTCAAAATTATCCTTTTCAACAATGGAAAATAAAAGTGTTAGAGGACCAAAAATACCATCATGTATGGTAGTAATAAGTAGAACACCTGTATACTTACTGTAAATAAAATTTCCATTGACTTGAATGATTTTTTTACAATAATGAAAAACAACGATACATAGCATGAATTCCCAAAATAGCCTATGGAACTTCACCTTTGTTTGATCAACTTAATGATATGGGGAGACATACTCAATAGTGTTAAAATGAAAAATAAACTGATTTTTGAGAGATAAAAAATACCATTAACTATGACAACACTGCATATGAATCATCCCAATCACCATATACTTTCATAATCACCTTTTGTTTTTTCATTCCAAGCTTTTCCATAGGATATATTATATTAGAACAATTGTTGTATTCATTATTGGACAAGGGAAATAGTAATTTATTAACATGTTTGTATCATATATACAATAATATTCGATATAAACTATACATCAAGTGAAGAGTGATCCAATGACAAGCTTGGATGTACCCAAGTACATGGGATTTACAACTTAGTTATCTTCCAACACAAATTTTTATCATTATTGACACACCATTTTTTCACATGGATGAAAAGTTATTAAAGGTAAATAACTTAAGGTGAATAAATAAAGAAGAGTGAAGAATTAAAAAGGCCACATACTTCACCAAAGGCACCCTCATGCAGGTACCCCCAAGCAGCGTCGGCGCACAGGGTACCTGTGCATCCAATGGCGCTGCGTAGGCCCAGCCAGTTGGGTCACCCAGTGACACTACATGGGGTACCTACACATTATCATGTGTGACACATCTGTTCATGCCAACACCTTCACCTAGGGTCCCATATTTTCATATAAATAGGACCCTGTAGATCCTCATTTAGGATGGCATAAATTCCTGAAGAACTCACGATGCTATGATCACCCTAGTTCTTCACACATTCCCTTATAAACCTTATAGGTAGCACTATAAAATATGATAGAGAAGGGAATTAAGGGTGGTAGTGGAACCAAATCCCTCCAAGGTCTGAAATACATAACACCTACATGATAAAACCTTTCCCCTTTGGTTAAAAAACACTAGTTAGAGGTCCCATTATCTAATTAGTGATGTACACGAGATACTTCTATGAATACCTATGGATACCCTTGAATCCTTGAGCAAAGCCTCACACAAGTGTTGTTACCCAGGTGGTCCATCACCCAAAGTACTTTCAACTCATGTAGTCCTACTTGTGTGAAGCACTCCTAGGCTGCATATGCATACCCTATGAGAGACCCCCTTGTATTACCCAACCTATACCCTATGAAAGCCACCTCTCAAGCCATATTCCAAGACACAAAATGGTAGGTAAATTCTTCCTTTGGGTCCCTCATCTGATAGAGACCCAATTTAAAACTCCAACGAAGCCTCCATACCTATAAAACTATGGGAATAGGCATATTAGTATGTCTCCCATTTGGGTATGCATTCCTTCAATCAGAGGATTTATTCACTTGTCCCACCTGATGGGTATGGTCCTCAGGGTGCATGTGAGTATTCATCCATTTATTCACGAGGTCACCAATGTTGGGGTAGTGTTAGGGAACTCCCAGTCTCAAATGCTGGTGTTAAGACCATATCCTTCCCTAGTTGTCTCTAAGACCTAGAGCCTCCGGTTCCAGGAAGGGAGGGTGAGGATCACGCTTTCTCTTTCCTTTTAACATATAATGAGATCATTATCTCTTACCCATGAATGAATTTTAGGGAATCCCTCCTAGATCAATCCCCTAGATTTTTTTTCTCGACCTCTTCTACTTCATTCCTTTCTCCTTATCCATACCCACGGGTTGTGGCTGGATAGATCATCAAACATAACTATCCTGGTCACCAAAATAATAGGGGATATGGGCACTTCAAATCCCTTTCTCTCTCCCTTTGGGTATAAGGTAAACATATGGGAGGGAATGGGCACTAAATCCTTCTCTATTTCCCTTTCCCTTTGGGTCTTGGCCATATTGAACTTAGGGAAAAGAAGATTGTGTGGTTTCTCAGATATTCTACTTCCTCTTGTTTCTAACACTGAACATGACTCACGTGGACTTAGAGGTTAGTGATGATCATGATATACACATGATCCCTAAACCAAAACATGGGACTCCTATTCAGTAATCCCCAAACATGTCACTATACCACCATAAATGGGCCTCCTACTCGGTGTAAGCCCCAAAATTTAAAAAATGGTCCCCCTACTTAGTGTAATCCCAAGCCTTTCACAAATGGGTCTCCTACTCGGTGCAAGCACCAAACTTTCACAAATAGGCCTCATAATCGGTGTAAGCCCCAACCTTTCACAAATGTTCCTCTTACTCAGTGTGATACCCAAACTTTCACAAATGGGACTCCTACTCTGTGTAAGCCCCAACCTTTTACAAATGGGCCTCCTACTCAGTATAAAACTCAATGTTTCACAAAAGGGAATACTCCCATATAGTGTAATCCCCAACTTAATTCTCTCAATGGTCCATACTCCCCTATGATACAAACCTTCAGGGGGCCTCTATAGGCGCAAGTCCTAATAATCAAACTATGTGGACTTTGATTCCCATCCAAATGGTATACATAGGAAGGACCCCTAAGGTCCAAACCCAACACCCCAAATCAACCATAATTATCTATGGGCCACATTCATAGTAGATTCTTATTCAACTTGGGAATATATATCCCTTCTAGGTTCATGGCATGCTTCGACATAAGTCTCACACTGAACCTTGAATAGGAACATTTTTCCTAGATGTCCTTACTATATGATGTTAAATTAAAAGGTTTTGTCCTTATCAAATGAACGTGAAAGGTATGATGTGCCCCATTAAGTGGCACCGAACTACATGGGTACTGATTCCTTTTAAAAGGATATGTAGGAAGCCCATCTTATGGGTCCGATCCTGACATCAAAAAAAATCCCATATCCTTGGATGATGATTCACTCCAGAGTTCCCCACTGTGTGGATTAAAACCAACATTGTAATAAGATAGAAAAAGAATCTCTAATCAGTATATAAGTGGGTACCATTGATGAAGAACCTCAAATACATACAGATTATTCTAAATTCCATACATGCTAATAATTGATTGTTAATTCAAGGGTGACCCATGTCATACTTGGGAATTAATGAAGTATCAAAAAACATATATTAAATATATAAGAGAGTCCCTAAGATGGAAATAATTCCCCCAAAAAGGGTGTGATGATCCTAAACTCCCATACCCTTGAACAATGTGAGTTCTTAAGTATCGTTGGATAAGTTTCCCAACAAGCACCTACCTTTGGAAAGTAGGTCTATGAGTTATCACATATATTGAACCATTGGGTGTTTCTGGATCCATGAAAAAATCCCATTGGAATCCATTTGAAAGTAGTGAGCGCGATATAAATGATTGCACAAATATTAACCCCTATAACCAATCACAATTCAACCACATTTTCTTCAAAAACAAAAATGATGAACCTGATGTGAATCCTTAACCAATATGATGGTGTAACCCACCTGTTAGGCCACTTTCTCTATCAAAATGAAAGAGGGAAAAGGAAGAAAACAAATCATGCATGTGTTTGTTTAATGATATGCTACTTTGATGGGTTTTCTTATTTGTGTTTGTAACCTATATTACAGGAACTTCCAACAGGATCTCCCTTCAATCCATATGGAATTATACCAACTCTCACAAATGCATGACTCAACTATTTTTCATTCCAGTTCTTCATCCAAGTAGAGGATTCCATCACCAACCCATCATATTCAATGATGGGTATCAAATGCACTGGTTTAAGAGTATAACTAGAACCATACAATCTCGACCCTGGAGGATGTACAATAGGGCCTCCATCTTGAAAAGCCCCATCAGTAATCTAATCAGTGATGACTACTGGTCTAGAGGTAGATGACACCTATCATCATATCTATCCATTTTGGGAGCTTATCCCCATAACAAAACAACTAGTCCCTCCCTTATATTAGGAATATGGATCAAGAGGCCACATATGAACTCATCTAGAAGACACAAGGGTCCTTCCAAAGGGATCCTACCATCAGTCACCTCCACTGATTCTGTATGGTAGTGAACCCTCAATATGATGAGGGTGCCATCCTCGGCAGTTCAGTGCAGGTCACCTAGACCCGAGCGTTCAATAAAACCCACCAGGGGTAGAAACCAGCCAATAAGGAACATGTTTACATCTCAGTACCCTCTAGAGAAGTCCACTAATAAAATTTAGTATAAAACTATGAACATGAATATGAATCCTCCCACACTAATACAGATGGCCAAAAGACTCGTATGGAATCAGAGCAGGAAGCCTACCATTCAAATTTGGTGGAAACCTGTGAGCATGTTTTCCCACATTAACCATCCCTACAAGAAGCCTCATTTGGTAGTGTCTAAAAAATTACATCAGTCAAATTCAGTGTCAAATTGTGAGAAGGGATACACACTTACCTGCATTTATCAAGGCTCCCAATAGCCTAGTCTAAAAGCACCCAAAGAAGTCAATTGGAAAGTCCCGATGACGAATAGGGGGCATACCCAAATCTCTTCCCCCACATTTGAGTACTGGTAGTATCCCCTGGTAAAAAATAGAGGATATGAGCATGAATATACCCCTACTCTAGATGAGAAATGGGTATATATCCCCATTCAAATCACTTAAGTCACCAAACCTATCCCAATGATAGTGAAAGGGCAGATAAAAATACCTATACACATCCTATAGACCCTTTAGGACATCATAATAGTGAAAAAAGTAGTTATAGAGGGATGGAAACATAGTTCCATCCCCATAAATGGGGTGGCTCATCAATATGTCACCCCTAAGTAGAAACATACCTATTCCCCTTTCCAGGAGGGTTGTGGGGAAAACTCCCCTGTGATATACGGACAACTAGATTGGGAATGTACACCTATTAAAATAGGAGTTAATATGATTATTCCAATGACCACTCTAAGATAGGCACAAAATCCTTCCAAATTTCCAAGAGCCTATCGGAAAAATTCTAGCACCAGCACAAGAGCTAGTCAAGCAAGCTTCTGTGCCTAAAAAATACTTTACCCATATAGTGGCCCCAGTTTCTATAAAGAAGGCATCCAAAAATAAGCCTTATCAGAGAAAACTAGAAAATTAAGAGCCGATATATGATCCCAATCTACTCAATTCTAGAGTTCTTGAAGCACTCATACATTTATCTATGGCAGATCAGGAGCCCACTCTCCCATTACCAAATTATAGGAGTAGTAGAAGTAATTACAAAGGTTCTCCCTGAACACTTCACTATGAAGGATTTATTCATGTCTATAATATGATTTATCTCAAGATCAAATATCCTGATGAGAGTCACAAAATACTTCCATGTGTCTTGAATATCAAAGATCTATAGGGTCTTCCCCTTGCTATAATCCACCATGGTAGTCCTACCCATGATGGAATTCACTGTGAAAGTTATCTCCACTGTAGTGTTTCATTTCATCAAAAGGTTATCCCCCTTAGCGATGCAATGATGAAAAATACCCCCTAACATGAGGAACTTGGTAAAAAAAGGCTATTCATGTCTGATGCCTTGTCATTGAAAAGTGAAATTATTTCTTAGTTGGAAGAAAACCCAAGGTGTATTCACTCTCTGAACCACCCTCAGATCACTTGTCTCCCAATTTAATAGAGGAATTCCACACCAATATCACTACTTATGATAAAGCGGTAGGAACGTCTCCACTCTCATCAGACCAGGTTAAAGAAACTTTGAAAAAAGATGAATATGACACGATAAACATGAGGAAACAATTAGATAAAGATAATATTCTAGTCATGTTCTGTCCTTTAACCACCCCTCAATATAGCATTCCATAGATGTTGTCAGAATATTGTGTGCACAACATTCACCATAATATATGGAACACTCTTCATCACTTGAGAGTGAAAATATTAAACTACTACAAGTATCAGAATCACTTCAAGGTAATAGAAGGGATGCAATGCTAAATTAACTTGGCAGCTCTCATAGCTGAAAGAAATCCAAAGTTTGAGAAATAATAAGGATCCATTCAATGCCCATGCCTTAGTATATTAAACATATTGTAAAAAATGATCAAATATTTTCCATCTAGTGTTCATATTAAATGGTGGGACAAACATAGAGTGTTACATTTCACTATGCTCCCCAACCATTAAATCCCACTGAAGGTGGTATCATGTAATGTCATAGCTTCAGGATAACTTCAAAAAATGGACTCTATTTTCAACTGATGATAAGCTAAAAAAATAGTCCCTAACTGAATCTCTCCAAAATTAGTCTAGAAGAGAGCATAATATTGAAAGAATTTTGTATCAGGTATTTGAAAATATCAAGAAAGCCTCCAACTTAGGGTAAGTCAGTTGTCAGATAGCACAAATGTTGAAAATAATGAATCAAACTTCAGAAGTGGGTGATTCAGGTGTATACTAAATAATGTAACCAAAAAATGTTCAAAAAAAGTCATTAAAATCAGAAGGGAGGCTGTGAAATTAGAAGCCACGATAGTTCATGAGAAACCCTAGCCTGCAGGGTTGGGGGATTTTTTAACTCAAACTTCAAGGTTAACAAACCAGGACTGAAGAGTTGTGAAAAAGTAATGGGAACATCCCCATACCTCAGGGTTGGGGTATTATTCACCTCAAAAACCTCTTACTAAGTGGAAATCATTTTTCTACTGATTATGGAGAATGCTATATAATGAATCCTCTTAATTTAGCCTATCCTGTTATCCAATATAATTATTAGGAACACTCATGACTGAACTATCTAGAGATTCCCTTCAGATTACCATCCTCCAGACAGCTTTTAGAGAATCAGTGAAGGAGAGGAAAAGTCCTCATAGAGGGAATAGAAAAAGGAAGCCTCGCAAAGACACTGATAAAATAACTGCAATTAATTATGCATCAGTTAATGTAATTAACACCACCCCTGTAGACCCTATAGGATACGATTCCAATTCAGAGGAGGATCCAGAGGAGGAAGTTTCAGTTCATAATATGGTACACACTGAAAAAATTCAAGGAGGTGTTCATACCTGTAATTATAGACTCAACCTGAATCTCAGAATCCCCTCAACCAATCTACCACTACCTCCTTAGAGAGAACCCAACAAAAAAAGGGAAAAGTTAAGTTTATACCTCACCTACTCCCTAAAAAGGTTGGACCCCTCACACTTAAGGAAATGTTTGATCAATAAGAGGAATAAATGAAATAATTTAGGATACTAAATAAAGAACTAATCTGAGACAACCTTCATACTGGATATGTTCTGCAAGAATATCCTCAACTCACACTCCCAACCGGCATACCTTAGTAAAGAGGGTTCATCGCAGTGACTGAAGTGAATATGGAACATCCACTCAACATAGGATACCAACCACCAATATAATTAGATCCCAAAATAGTAGATCAAGAGTTCCCTCCATTGGGTGAGAAACCAGAACAAGGCCAGGAACATCCTTATAGGTCTGCCTCTATTTACTACCCATGAAAGATACTAGTAATGTCACCATAGAAGTCCCTACCAGCTACCTCCCCTATTCAAGATATGGATTAACCAGACATTCCTCTATGGATCATGAATAATTCCGAGTCTCTAACATATTTATTGGAATCCATGGAGTAATGGTGAACACTGGTACAACCAGAAAAGAAGCCCTACCCCAAATGGGTAGATCCAAATCTTCCCCTGCCAAACTTTGGGAAACCTACATTTCCAATTTTTAATGGATCATGAGACCTGAAATAGAATTTTATTCATTTATTCTCTCATTTTGATCCCATGATAGGGACCCCTGAAAAATATGATGTAGTGAAACTCAGGTGCTTTATGTAATCACTACAGGGACCAACCTTTCTATGGTACACCGACTTTCCAACTTAGTCAATTAAAAGGTGGGAATACCTCCGTCAGATGTTTCTCTTCCAATTTAGCTCAAAATTATAGAATAAAACAGTTTTTGACCTCTCAAACTATAAATAATGGGATAATTAAAGGATCTTATATTTCATTTCTCAGCAGAAATTATTGACAAACTCTTTAAACCTACCTCTTCCTCAAGAAGACTTGTTTCCCATCTATATAGAGAATATTCATGATGAGTTATGCATGCCACTCATCCATTAGAAATCAAAATGAGGGGTTTGGGACCTTACCATGATTTCTTAAATATTGGAAGACTCCATCACATAGACCAAAGATAAGTCCTTAGTAATTCCATTAGCTCAAGGAAAGAGAATGGGGAAAGTAGAGGCTTCCACTGTTACACTTAACTAGGATCATGTACTCGCTCCCACTCCAAATATCACACTATATTGTGTGGTTCTACCTCTTGAGAGTAAAAAAAATTCCACCTTGTTAGGATGATTAGGGATAGAAGAGGTGAAAATAGATTGAGGAGGTGAAAAACAGGGTCTATTCTTTCTAAAATGACCAAGTCCCTGGATTCTTTTTCTTGACATTGGAGAAAAAATTGACCAAGTTTCCAAATCCCAAGAATCCCAACAAGGATGATGAAAAAGATCTCTTGAACTATTTCCCCTTCCATCAAGAAATGGGAAAAAACATCCAGGAATTTTTCATTTTTAAAGACATCCTACAAAATATGGTGGACTCTGGGCATGCGAAGATGGGAAAGCCACCTATGCAAGTGGCATGTGTTTTGTCACTGATCTGGAGGAGGATAATGAATGGTAGAAATTTAATAGTAAGGGTACAAAAAATTCCAGTTATTTTATGGTCAAAAAAATGATCAACCAAATCCATGCTATCCTCTAATAATAGTTGCAACAACTGACTATTCCCCCGACCGCTTCCATTACAACACAACTAACTCCATCAGTGAATTAGTCCTCTGAAATTCACTCTTCCAAAAAACTACATGGACATAAGAGAAATAATAAAACAAAAGAATATGTGCCTCTTCTAAGGAAAAAGTTGGCTTTGAATTTATCATAATTCATGCCTACAGTCTCAAAAGCATGGGAACCACCTTTCCAAGCTTCCCAAAAAGAGTTGACCCACCAGATAGAATATGCATTAGAAGAAGAGTCAATATTTAGTTGCATTAATGATATTTAATTAATAGATACCTTCTCAGATGATGAGTGTGATTATGAAACTAAATTACCTACACTTTATTGGGGAACTGGGGGAAGCATCCATCAGAGTAGAGGATATAGGGGAAGACATGGTCATTCTAGGAGTCACTACTCTAACCGTATATATGGATGAAACTCATGGGAGATCTCTCCAGCAAGCTTAGTAGGATAAAGGAAGTTCCTCCATACATTCTAGATACTTCTATGACATGATAATACCAGAAGAATTACTAGAGGATACATCATCACCTAATCAACCTTGGCATATAGGTTAACCTAGTAAACCTAATCTACTGAGAGAAGAAGCACCTTCAACTCATGTTCAAAGGGCTAGTCCATCCACATAAAGTGCTTCATTTCCTAAATCACCTACAAAAGATCATCCACATGATAGGAAGTACAGATATTTAGACTATAAGTATGATATTTTTAATCAATTAGCCTAGGTACCAGCCAAGTTGTTAATATTGGATGCCTTGATCCTATCAAAAGACCTATAGGAAGCACTCATAGAGGCCTTGTCAAGCCCTCAAGAATTTGAATTCAAGTTTACTACTGCCTAAGTATATCATACAGATAATAATCCTAAATAATGCCATGAAATTATCTCTTTCATAGACCAGGATGAGTATTCCATTATATAGGAACATGTAAGACCCTTGTATATATCTGATAGGATAAATAACACTGATATCCAATAAGCCTTCATTGAAAATGACTTAGGAGTTAACCTTATTTTGATCTGAACACTTCATCAACTAGGTTTTTAAGAATATCAATTTCCCCCCTCCACTTTAATGTTACAAGGTTATAAAAAGAATGAGAAAAAGACAATTGGTGAAATACAACTCAAGAATCAGTTCAAGGATCTCATGTCTGACTTAGAATTCATGGTTGTTCAACAAGATACAACCTTCAACATTCTTATGGGAAGACCTTGGCTACATCAACATGCAACTATCCACTCATGATACCACCAATGTCTCAAATATTGTACCAATAGTAAAATCAGGACATTTTATGGTGAAAAATCCCCATTTAAATCCTATGAATCATAGTACATCAACACATGATTCTACCAAAGGAAAGGGAAATAGTCAGTGACTGATTATTTCACTAGAATAAATTCCCTGAATGGTATGGAGATGATTCCAGCTAATATTCTCAAGTATCTTAGTGTATAGTATATTATGAACATCAATAAAATTGAAGAGGTGGGTCCAAATTTGAGCATACATTCAATGAATTCTATGATTTCAATCATGACAACTGAGTCTGACAGTATTGGAGAAGTTGTCAACTCGTTGAGTAGTAATGAAATCCCGAATGAAAATTTCTTCAATACATCCCCTGAGCTTCAAAAAATCCATCTTATGTCAGCTAGGCTAGAATAAGTTTTCATGAAAATTGGATAAAATAAAGATGCTCGTTCTCAGTCCTCATCTCTCTTTTAGATCTCCTAAAAGGACCCACACTATCAATCGAGCTAAAAGTAGTTACTTCATCTCCCGAATGTCCAAATGTCGAATCTTACCCTAACTTTGATAAACTTTGTTCATCACAAAATTACAAGGAATAGATGGAAGAGATAAAGCACGAGGGAGAGGAAGAGGAGGAATATAGTGACCCTAGTCTTTTACACATACTATTACATTATTTTAAGCATAATTAACCATCAAATTTCAACTCAATGATCGTAAAGTCTAGTATCCTGGAAGAATAGGTACATAAAACTAAAAACATGGGAATGAATAAAATATTTATTTATTTATCATCCATTATGAGATCATAACTTCTTTTGAGACCTTACATATTAATATAACAACCTGAGGATAACATGAATAATGGGATGAGCTAAAAATCCTAATAAGGGAATAAACATTAAAATAAAGATTAACACATGGGTTAGAAGGCATAAAAAAATGATATAAAAAGGCATGGGACATGATTAAACATAAGGAATAATAACATATAATCAAATATTCATAGTAATGTGGAAGAAATGTAAAACTTGACTTTAGCATGAGTCAAGGCTCGTTTCACATAGAGAAGCACGAGTCAAGGCTCATTGCACATAGAGGAGCATGAGTCAAGGCTAACCACTAAGACCATTACACATAACATATCATGAGACTAAAAATTACCCAATGCATTGGCGCACTATCTGGGTGAACCCATATTAAAATGTTCATGACTATGTGTGCCACATAAATAATAATATATAAGGAATCAAACATAAACATAAGGTTTACCCATGGTAAGAATTGGGTATCATAATCATATCAAAATATATAACATAAGGGGATATAATAATGGTGTCCACGAAAGAAAGGATTTAAATCATACATGGGCATTAATAAAGGAAAATAGGAATAGATAATGATAAGTTATGTCAAACTTAATTGAATACATGTGAAAATGGCATTTAAGAAACATTAGAAATAAAACATTTTGTGCGGTTTAAGGAAAATGTTAAAGAGAATTTTAGGCAGAAAAGGGAATAATATTTTAAATAAAACCATAAGTGAACCAAGAAAAGTTTCATAATAAAATAAGTTATTTTATAAAAAATAATGGTGGATTAAAACATATTATGGAGCACACTTTAAAATGGGTAATAATTCAGCAAGTTCCCTTAAATCGGGCTTGCTTATCAGGAATAATTGAGTAGGGAACCTTTTAAAAACATGTATATCCTAGAAAAGAAGGATGAATGAATATTAATACATGATTTTGGAATATATAAAAATCATTTATAAGATGTAAATAAAAATAAAATAGAAATTCATTTGGGTTAAAATAGATAAAGAATAACCCGAAGGAATAATGGAGGTTCAGGTAGAATCCCTTACTTTATGTATGAAACGATTCTACACTTGGTCTTAATGTACTGAATAATCAAATTAGATTCATTAATCAATAATTAAAGAACTATTTATACATGTTTTTATTTTATTATAACTTTATTAAGTTCATTTATGGCTTTTTATGGGTTAATATATTTAATTTCATCGTTTAGGGGCGTTGATTTCCTTGGTTTTCATGATCGGTTTACTTGTATAAGTGCATGGAAAATCATGTAGAATATAGTTGTACAAAACTAAAATTATATGCTATTAATGAAATTATAGAATATTAAAATTTAATTTTGTTTCCATAAGTGAGGATGATTCATTAGATAAATCATTAATGATGATCTTTTAGATTAATTTAGTGTTTTTTGATCTCAACGAACTCATTTTATTTTATAAATTAATATAATGCATAAAAAATGATTCTAGAACATTACATAAGATATAATAAATATATTATAATCTATTTAAAACATAAAAATTGTTTTATAACCAGACATAAAGACGTAATTGAAATATTAAAGCACGTCATCCATGAAGGTGGTAAATCGGCACCTCATGATCAATGTTTTCATTCTTAAAGTAAAAGAGAGAGGAGAAGATATTTAATGAATAATTATTCTATAAAAATGATAAAATTACATTATATGTAAGATAATGGAGTTTTAATCCCACTTAGACAAGGGTAAGTGAGGATAATAAAAGAAAATAAAGGAACTTGAAAAGAAATTAAAAGAAAAGGGAGAGGGTTTTACCTATTGATTCCTTCTTCTTGAGAGCCTCCTTAGGGGATTGATTTTGGTCCTTTGTTAAGAAAAAGTGCTCCTGGATGTGGGGGAGAGGTTTGGGAAGAGTATTGGGTAGAATTTGGACAAGGATCAAGGCTTGAGAGGTGTGAGGATAAGAGGTGGTGTGGGGTGGTATTTATAGTGGAGGAAAAGGGTGTTTTCGCATTATTTAATTCATTTGTTTATTATTTTTCTCAAGACAAGAAATAGTGTCGATTATTGAGAATACATAAAATAAATTGAGCATGTTAGTTCTAGATAATGTACTTACATTATCACTACATCACCTATGACTCCATAATTCAAGTATTTAGCATTCATTACAAATTATCGTATTTTACTATTCACAAAAATTCAAGTAGTTTAGAAAAATTCCAAAAATTAACCCTAATTTTTTTCCTATGTGTATAATTCAAAAATGAACTCTATTTTATGAAAATAATTTTCTAAATATTATAAATATAATTTTTAATTAAAATCATCATTTACTTGGAAAATACAAATTTTAAAATTAAAAATTCTTTTCTAACACTTAGAAAAATTAATTAAGATCTCATAAAATTATCTTATAATCATAAGAAATCAAAATATTAATTTATGAATACATTTTATGAAAATAAATTTTCTTTTAAATTATTAAATTAATAAAGAATTTAATTAAATATTACGACCTATAAAAATACCAAAAATTAATTAATAATTTTTAAAATATTTATTTACTTATACTATGACATAGTTTTATCATATTGTTAATTATAAGATGGATAAATTTTATTTATAATTTCATTGGTGAGGTTACTATTCAATTGTCCGATTTACTATGAAAAATAGGGGTTTAAAACCCATGGGGCGTAGGTTACTGTAGCACCAATGTAGCGCTACTGTAGCAGCCGAGATACTATTGCAATGGCGGCACTGTAGCGGCGGCGGGCACTATGCAGTACTGTATCAGTGCGGGTACTGTAGCAGTACTATTCACAGAATGGGTCTTAGGCCTAAAATTTGGGCCTACGGGATATATTATGGGCTAAATGTCCACTGGGCCTATGGGCTACGTAATGGGTCTCCCTCTACCTAGTTAAAGAGGTCTTTGCTTTGCTTTAATAATAAAAATAAGGCTTCGGCCCCAACCTTTAAAAAAAAATTGTCCGGTTTACCATTCATAAGGGTCACATTACTATTCTAAAGGCCAAGTTACTATTTCATCAATATAGGTTCCTTAAATTCTAGAAAAACTTCTTATTTCATTAATTAATAATTTATAAATCTTGTATTGTGTTCTCTTATGTGTTTATACCATATGAAATAATTATAAGAAGGAAATTTCCATTGATAAAAATTTCGGTCGTTACATTCTTCCCCCATTATGAAATTTCTCCCTCAAAATTTTGTTTTATATTCTAAGTTAAAAATAGGTGTGAGTACTTCTCTTTCATTGATTTATTTAGTTCCCATGTCATCTCTTCATACTTATGGTTCTACCAAAGTACTTTAACCAGGTGAGTAGTCTTGTTGTGTAGAACTTTATCTCTATGATCCAAGATCTTCATTGGATGCTCCTCGTAAGAAAGATCACTCTCCAATTGTACCACCTCTAAAGTCAGTACATGTGAAGGATCCAATATGTACTTCCTTAAGAGTGATACATGGATTACATCATGTACCTTAGACACGGTAGGTGGAAGTTCTAGTTGATAGGCCACAACTTTGACATGATCAAGAATCTTTAAGGGGATGATGTACCTGGGAATTAACTTTCCTTTCTTCCCAAATCTCATGATTCTATTCAATGGAGATATGCGGAGGAATACCATGTCTCTAGACTTAAACTCCAAGTCCCGTTGATGATTTTCCTGCATAGATCTTTTTTCTACTTTGGGCTGCCTTGATGTGCTGCTGAATGGTTTTCACCATCTATACTATTTTTTCAACCATTTCAGGTCCTAGCAGCTTACGTTCACCAACTTCATCCCAACATGTCGGTGTTCTACATCTTTTCCTATAAATGGATTCATATGGATCCATTTGGATGCTCGAGTGTAAACTATTATTATAGGAGAATTATGCCATTGGAAGATGTTGGTCTGATCTTTCTTTGAAGTCCATAGAACATGCTATAAACATGTATTCTAGTGTCTGAATATTTTGCTCAGATTGACCATCAGTTTTAGGATGATCGGTTATAATGAAGTTTAACTCAGTGCTTAGAGAATTTTGGAGACTTTTCCTGAACTTGGATGAAAATCTCAGATCTCGGTCAGATACTATAAATAATGGTACTCCATGCAGCCTTAACCCTTATTTGATGTATATAAATTAAATTTAATCTAGTGAAAAGTCCTATCAAATTGAGATAAAGTGAGATATCTTTGTAAGATAATCCATAATAACCATACAACATTGTTTCCTTTGGATGTATTTAGAAGTCCGGTGACAAAGTCCATGTTGATGTTTTCCCATTTCCATGTTGGTATGGGTAATGGTTACATCATAACTTTAGAATTTTTTCTTTCAGCCTTAACTTGATAACATATCAGGAACTTTGATGTATATTTAGAGATCTCCCTTTTCATATTTTCCCACCAAAAGTTCTCCCAGATATCTCGATTCATATTTTTGCTCCCTGAGTGAATAGAGAAGGTTGAGCTATATGCGTCATTTAGAAGCTCTTTCTTTATCTTTGTATTTAATGGTACACATAGTCATGACCGAAGTCTTATGAATCCATCCTCACCAATCTTGAACTCGAAGGATTTCCCATTTCGGATAGCTTCCACCCTTTTTTGAATTTCCACATCATTTATTTGAGCATCCTTTATTTTCTCTACAAGGGATAGTTGAGAAATCACTTGATAAAGTATTGATGATATTCCTCCCTTAATTATTCCCACATACATCCTTTATAAGTATAAGAAGATTTTATCCTTATCAATTCTCGTCATTGATAAAAATGTAGGATCCTTTCCACTTAGATCATTTTCCACCTTATTTGCCTTTCCAGGATGGTAGTGGATTGAGAAGCCATAATCCTTGATGATCTCTAACCATATTCGCTGGAATATATTAATCTATTTCTGTGTGAATATATATTTTATAATCTTTTGATTAGTATATATCTCACACTTCTCCCCATAGAGATTATTCCACAAGATTTTCAATGAAAATATCACATCTACCAACTCCAGATCATGCGTAGGATAATTTTTCTCATGAATTTTCAACTACCTTCAGGTTTAGGATATCAATTTATCATTTTTCATCAGTACACAACCTAATACTCTGTTTTAATCATCTCTTTATACCATAAATAGTTCTCCAATTATCGAGAGTGTGAGTACTGGTGTATTGATAAGCCTATCTTTGAGCTCCTTAAAGCTTTCCTCACATTCTTGAGTCCAGAAAACCTTCACTCCCTTCCGTGTAAGCTTGGTTATTAGGTTTTACAATTGTGATAAGTTCAAAAATCATCATTAATACCTGGATTGACTAAGAAAGCTGTAGATCTCCATTATAGATGTTGTCCTGGGCCACTCTTCGATTACCTTTGTCTTGGAAGGGTCCACAAATATTCATTTTTTGGTGATAACATGACTTAAGAATGATACTTTTTTTTATCTAGAATTCAAATTTACTATACTTTTCATATATTTTATCCCTTTGAAAATTCTTCACCATAATATTCAAATACTCCCCATGTTCCTCCTTAATCTTGAAGTATATCATAATATAATTGATAAAGACAACCAAAAATTTGTTGAGGTAATATCTAAAGACTCAATTCATTAAATCCATGAAAATTGATGGATAATTAGTGAGTCTAAAGGGAATAACTATGAACTCATAGTGTCCATACCTCATTTTAAAGGCAGTATTGAGAATATCTTTTTTCCTCACCTTTAATTGGTGATATCCTAACTGAAGGTCCACCTTAGAAAAATAAATGGACCCACATATCTGATCAAACAATTCATCTATCCATATTAGGGGATACTTGTTCTTTATTGTTATTTTATTGGGCTCACGATAATCGATGCATAGGTGAATTGATCCATATTTCTTTTTAACAAAGAGGACCGATGCACCCCATAGTGAAGCAATCAGGAATATAAAACCCTTGTCTATATTTTCCTGTAACTACTTCTTCATTTCTTCTAGATCAATTGTGGACATTCTATAAGGTGTCTTTGATATAGGCAGATATCTAGGAATAATTTCAATTGAGAACTTAACTTCTCGTTCCGGTGGACAACCAGACAACTCTTTGGGGAATACATCAATGTAATACCTCATGATGGGAATATCTTTGAGCTTGATCATCTCTTTTGTCTCAATCATTTGAGAGAGATATGGGAGCTCATAAGATAGTAATATCCACACTTGAGATGATAATTCTGAAGAAGATTCATCTTCCCCTTACACTTATAAAGATTTGGAGGATGCTTTAGGATGTGAAGAGTGACCTTCCTGTCCTGATAGTTGATGTTGGATTTGTGTAATGATAGACAATCCATGCCCAATATAGAATCAAACTCTACCAAAGGAAGTATGAAAAATTTTTATGGGAGGTTCAGTCCACAAATATTAATAAGGGAGGAGTTATGTACTTTGGATGCAATAATTTCCCCATTATCTATTCTCACAGATAACTTAACCTACAAATTTTGAGGTGGTGTTTGAGTAGTTCTAATAAACCTACAAGATATGAAAGAATGTGTAGAACTAGAATCAAATAGTACATTCACTATTCTTGAATGAATAACTAGCGTACCTATTACCACATCATTGTCCTACTCCACATCAGTAGTAGTGATATCATAATACATTTCTTGTTTCCTCAGAGGTTTTTGTTGATTACCTCTGAAAAATCTAGGCTTAGGGCATTGGTTTGTAAAATTACCATGTTCCTTGAAATTGAATCACTGCACTACTGACTGAGTGTTTATACGAACCTTCCTTTATTCTTCCATGTTAGTGGGATTTTCATATCCCTTCGATAGTTCTTAGCCAGATTCCCCATTCTTATGTATTTGAAGTATTTCCTAGTTCCCTTTAGATAGTTCCCAGGATGCTTCTTCCCACGATTTTGACATGTGGGATATTTAGTTTTCTTTCCATTATGGGATTTATTCACAAATCCACCCATGTTAGACTCCATTTTATCTTTTTTTCACCATCCCCATGAGACCATTGATAGTCTCTGATCTCCATTTCAACCTTGAGGAAACAATAGAAAATCTCCTCATAACTGTAGAAGTCTTGAATTGCCAATGCTTTTCATATAATTGGATTTAGCCTGCTAAAGAAGCAATCCACCTTGCTTTCAATGTTCATGATAAAGCCAAAGGCATATATTTCAAGCCTTGTAAAGTTTTATTCATATTCCCTAATAGACTCATCTTACTTTTACTTAAGTTTGAGGAACTATATTTCCATTTTGAGATGGAGGGTTCAGAGAAAATATGTATTGGAAAACATTTTCTTGAATTCCTCCCAACACATGGAATCAATTTCCTCCTTGTACTTCGTATTTTTGATCAGTGTCCACCACTGATCAGCTTCCCTATCAAAATTATAGACTGTTAGTACAAATTTCTCTTTTTCTGAGCATTGGAGGACATATAATATCTTTTCAATGGAGTTAATCCACTATTCCATGAAGAGGGGATCAAAAGATCCTCTAAACATTGAAGGCATTTTTCACATGAAGGATTCAATGGAAACTTTCTCTCTCTTAGGAGAAGGATGAAATTCCACACGATTAAAGTTATTATTCATAACTTGATCCAGCTGATCAAGTACTATCATAAAGTTTTGATCACCTGTTCATATCATATTTGTAATTTCATTAGGGAAATCATCACATTCCTTATCACATTGATTGTTGGAACGTGTTCTTCTATTTACCTCAATCAAATAAGAAAAAATAAAGTACAATTACGGGAATTGAATACTTAGATAATAAGCATAAAGAGTAAACTTTAAACATATAAGGATATACTCTTAAAGGAAAAGTAGATTCTAACTTGTGATTCCCTAGGTTATCCATGATCTGTTTTATAACATATATTCTTATGGGCTATTTTTCCCCTTAATAATGGTTCTTAATGAGATTATGAATTTACCAAAGCATATTCCCCAAGATTGTCAAACTAGGTGTGCGGTAAGGCCCATTTTTGTATACCTGGTTACCCCAATTCAGGTCTGAAACACCTTGTCATAGTTATCACTCCTAGGTACATCTATGCCAGAACCACGTCCACTTCTATTATCCACAAGGGGATGTATTTTCTTGATAAACCACTTACTCTATACTAACCAAAATTTAGGGATGTTTTCTTATACTTAGTCTTATACCTAGGGTTCTTACTAAAGTTATCTATTCCTAGTCTCCAAATATAACTAAAATTTTCCATTGATACCAACTATAGTGACCCTAGTCTTCTACATATATCATTACATGATTTTAGGCATAATTAAACATCAAATTTCAAGCCAAGGATAGTAAAGTCTAGTGTCTTGGAATACTAGGTACATAAAACTAAAAAAATGGGACTGAATAAAATATTTCTTTATTTATCATCCTTTATGATCTCTTAAATTTCTTTGAGACCTTACATATACATAGGATAACTTGGGGATAACATGAACAAAGGGATGATCTAAAAAGCCCAGTAAGAGAATAAACATTAAAATAAAGCTTAACACATGGGTTACAAGGCATAAAATAATGATATAAAAAGGAATTTGACATGATTAAACATAACGAATCATAAAATATAATCATGGATTCATAGTAATGTTATAATAACATAAAACATGAATTTAATATTAGTTTAGGCTCATTGCATATAGAGGAGCACGAGTGAAGGCTAATTACCAAGACTGTTGCACATAACATCTCATAAGACTAAAAATTAACTAATTCATTACAGAACTATATGGGTGCACCCATATTAACATGTTCATGACTATGTGTACCACATAAATAATAATACACAAGGAATCAAACATAAACAGAAGGTTTACCCATGGTAAGAATTGGGTATCATAATCATGTCAAAAGGAATAACATAAGAGGATATCATAATGGTGTATATGAAATAAAGGATTTAAATCATACATGGACATTCATAAGGGAAAATAGGTATATATCATAATAATTTATGTCAAACTAAATTGAATACATGTGAAAATGGAATTTAAGAAACAGTAGAAATAAAACATTTTAGTGCGGTTTAAGGAAAATGTTAAAGAGCATTTGAAGAAGAAAAGGGAATAATATTTTATATGAAACTATAAGTGAACCAAGAAAGTTTTAATAATAAAATAATTTATTTTATAAAAAACAATGGTGGATTAAAACAAATTACGGCTCACACTTAAAAATGGGTAAGAATTCATGAAGTTTTCCTAAACCGGGCTTGCTTAGCGGGAAGAATTGAGTAGGGAACCTTTTAAAAACATGTATACCCTAGAAAATAAGGATGAATGAATATTTATACATGAGTTTGGAAATTATAAATAGAATTTATAATGTTTACATAAATATAAAATATAATTTTATTTAGGTAAAAATATAGAAACAATGGCCCAAAGGAATAATATAGGTTTGGGTAGAATCCCTTACCTTATGTCCGAAATGATTCTGTACTTGGTAATAATGTCTTGAATAATAAAATTAGATTCATTAATTAATAATTCCAAGACCATTTATATATTTATTTTATTTATTATAACTTTATTAAGTATATTTATGACCTTTTTTATGGGTTAAGAGATTCAATTTCATCATTTGGAAGCATTGATTTCCTTGGTTTCCATAATCAGTTTACTTGTATAAGTTTATGAAAAATCATGTATAATGAGGATAGTTGTCCAGAAGTGAACTTATATGTTATTAATTAACTTATAGAATATTAAAATACCATTTTTTCTATAAGTGATAATGATTCATTAGATAAATCATTAATGATAATCGTTTAGATTAATTTAGCGTTTTTTGATCTCAACAAACTCATTTTGTTTTATAAATTAATATCATGTGTAAAAAATGATTCATGAACATTAAATAATATATAATACATATATTATAATCTATTTCAAACATAAAAATATTTTCATGACCATCCTTGAAGATATAATTAAAATATGAAAGCACGTCATCCTTGAAGGTGGTAAATTGGCACCTCATTGACGGTGTTTTCATTATTAAAGTAAAAGATAGAGGAGAAGATATTTGATAAATAATTATTCCATAAACATGAAAAAATTCCAATATATTTATGATTATGGATTTTTCATGCCACTTGGACAAGTGGAATTGATGATAATATAAGAAAATAAAGGAACTTGAAAAGAAATTAAAAGAAAAGAAAGAGGGTTTTACCTCTTGATTCCTTCATCTTGAGAGCCTCCTTAGGGGATTGGTTTTGGTATTTTGTTAAGGAAAAAATCTCCTAGACATGTGTAAGAACCAGAATCTTCTTTCTAGGTATGTCTTTCTTTTCTGGTTGTTTTTTAGAAAAAGAAGAGTTTCTGGAAATTTTAGGAGTACACGCCATGTACTTATATGTACACACCGTGTACTCAGTTACTATGGGTAGCTGTGTGCTGGCCATGTAACGGCCAAGCACATGGCCGTGTGTGGTGACCTAGAGACCACCTAAAGCAGGGGCTGACTAAGGTAAGTACACTCCATGTACTTATAAAGTACACGCTGTGTACTTTCTTTTTATTTCATTAAATGGACCGGGGTCATGTCTAATAGACAGAACCATCTTATTCTTGACCTATCTCATCCAGGAGCATCCGTACGACTATGAATCTTCATCGAGCCCCTGACTCACCATCCATTCTTCAATTCGACCTCTGTTAGTTGCGTTGGAATCACATCGGTGAGTTCTTTTTTCTTCTTGAACTTCATCTCTTTATTTCTCCTCTTTCACGAGATATCCTCGGGTGACCATTTTTATAATTTTTGTAGATCCATGGAATTATAGGGCGATTAAAGACCTGAGATTCACATATATCATTTGTATAATTCCGAAGTAGGGGGTTTGTGCCTTTCTATAGTTAGTCTTTGAGTTATATGTGGAATAGTTTCCAATACCCTTGTTCGGGGTATTGCATGTTTATGGTTTTCAGCCTGATTTTGCCTTCTATTGCCTTCTGTGCTTGAGTAGAGGATTTATGATTGTGTTTAGGGTTAATTTCCATGCTATGGATGTGTTTTCCCATGCTTGTTTGATTTTTACCGTTTAGTCTAGCCTTTACTATTAGGCTATTGTTTTCCATTCCTAGTATTGTTAGGATAGAGTGACTATTTATCTGATATGCTGTGCCATGCCTTGTAGCTATTTTATCCAAGTAATACTTTGAGTTTTACCTTGGATACTGATTATTATTTGTGCATGACTTCTTTAGACGGGGTTGCGGGAACCTAGTGTAGTGAGACCATATGGGAAATTGATGTTGAGGGCTTTCCCAGAGTGTCTATTATAATTATCATGCTGCGAGACCATAGGGGGGATTGATGTTGAGTTCTTCCTCAGAGTGTCTATAGTTACTTTATGAGACCACATGAGGAATTGACGTTGAGTGCTTCCTTATAGTGTCTATAGTTTACCATTAAAATACTATAGTGGGAATTGACAGTGAGTGCTTCCTCAGAGAGTCTTTGATTAAACATGACTATAGGGGGAATTGACGGTGAGTGATCCCTTAGAGAGTCTTTGTTATATCTTCTCTTGCAGCTAAAACATAGGGAATAGGTTGTGAGAACTTTTCTAGAGGGTTTATTGTATTTGTTTTGGTTGGTTAAATTGTTAAAAGCAAATGTTTGTAAATGAAAGTATATTAATGTTTACTTTGAGTGATTCCTTGCTTATTGCTTCATTTTTTTATTGCCTTCCATATATATTCACTGACTGTAAGGAACATATCTTTGGGTGGTTGCCTACTGGGATTTGTCTCACACCCTGTTTGGGTCATGATTTTGAGCCCAAATAGATTATATTTCTGCAGGTATAGATAAGGGAAAACACCCTTCTACTTCAGGTACTTGATTTCTATGGAGCTGGAGAGCATGGGACCAAGCCAAGGCTTTCAATGCGGTTGCAGATTATTCATTTTATTTTTTACTTTGGTTTAGTACAGTATTCCAGTATTGTGACTTGTTTGGGTTATTTCTTAGACATATGTATCATGCATCATTTATATATGTTCTCTAGTTATTTATTTCCTTTAGTTTTCACTATATACTGTTGTATGGTATTATTATTACTTCCACTGTTGTTATTTGTTTATTTCCACTGTTTTACTCTACCAATGAGGGCATAGTTTCTCCATTATCATACCTAAGGCCCTTGCTGCTAGTCGACAGCCTCTATCATTTGGGGAAATGCGCTTGAGGCCATGTGACCAATCGGGTACGGGACACCTATGGGCGGCTTCCGGAACCAGGACATTACAAATTGGTATCAAAAGATTATTTTATTCTTGACAAACTGTTTGGAGCCTATAGCCAGGGATAGGAAGGAATAAGTAGTTTGTAATAAGTTGTGTCTGGGAGTAGCTAATCTGTGTATAGGGAAAATCCAATTTACCTCAGTTATTGCAATTTTTATGGTTTTTCAATTTTATAGTTGGTTTGATTTCACCATTGAGTGATTCACATGATTTGTGCTATTATCGTTGATAATATTGAGGTTCTATTTCTATTGAAACCCGATGAAATGAGGATATTCTATCTCATGCATCATATATGAACTTGCTACAAATCACATGTCATGCATTTATGTCATTCTATTTAGGGTGCATTAGTGATTTCATGTTGTTGTGATAGATGTTGTTCTAGATATGCATGATGTTGTGATAGATGCCTTGATAGAATACCTACTTTTTGATAGGGTATTAAATTGTGTAAGTTTTTTAATGAATGCCAAACTTTGGTTCTTGAGGTGTTATGGTCCCTCATGGACCAGAATTTAGTGGATCATTTATTGTTATGCTTATATATGACAAGTATAAGATGCCAAGATTTGATTCGTGGGGAGTATAGGCCCTAAAGGATCAGAATTTGGCACTTTAATGTTGTTTAATGTTTTTGGGGGTTCTAGATTAGTTTCTAAGGCTTACTATCCAGAAAAACCCAAAATACACGGCATTTAGTGATGAATACACGCCATGTGTCCTTCTGTTCGGGAAGGAAATGTTTTCTTAAGTACATGCCGTGTACTTTATGTACATGCTGTGTAGTCACTAACCATGTCACTGGATGTGTGGGCAGAAACACGGGGTTGGGAAATCTTTGGTGGGACACGCCATGTACCGGATGTACACGCCATATTGTGTAGACCATGTGTTCACCCATGTGACTAATGACATAGATGGATAAAACTTAGGTTATACATGCAGTGTAAATATTGAACATGCCATGTAATATAACCCCTGTATTCGACTGTGTAACGAACAACACAGGGCGGTGTAAATCCTTCTAGTACATGCCGTGTCTGGCATAAACACATCGTGTAGATTTATATGTGTGTCCAACCGTGTGACTAACAACACGGGCAATTGAAACCTAAGTGTTACATGCCGTGTCTGGCATAAACACGCCATGTAGTCCTATCCTAGGAGGATCGTGTGGGTTAGTCGTATAGAAGAACTCGGGTAGGGGAACATGATTCAAGTATGTTGGAGTTGGTTTCCTAGAACCAACTACTTTTTACTTTATTCATTAATAAATACCTTATCACATCTTGATTGTTATTCTGCGTGACAATGCATGTGATAATGTCCTAAGGATAACTGTTGCATTAATGCGTCATAGCGGATCCCTACTACGATGAGAACCCAAAAGTGCCATAAAACTATTCTTGAATATATGTTCTATGATTAGATGATTTTATTTGAGGGACAAAAATAATACAAGCCATTAGGTGTGAGGACTCATAAAACTTTGAGGCACCTTCTCATGGTGTGTTCCCTTGGTAATATCCAGGAGAATATTATGAGAACAAGACCCGCCAGTAGGAAATCCACATTTTATAGTGTCATTGGATGTTCCTATCTACAGACGTGTGTATTAGTCTTTAGAATTTAAGATTATTATTAATGGGTATTACAACTCACACACTTATATGTATTGATTAAAACTGTGATGAAACACTGTTCACAATGAGGTAGGATACGTTGGGCGCGTCACGAGTGATACTGCATTAATAGATAATGAAAGAAAGGATTTGTCCCTTCTATTTCATAAAAGAAGTAGATATATCAGGCCCTTTTATGGAATTTATATAGCCTAAATAAATCCATTTCCATGGTGAGGAATGGGCAAGTTCAATTCTAGAAAGTCAAAGAAATAATAATCAAGAACATGGGTTGATGGCACTAGCATGCAACCTGCTTGATTCAAGATATTGAGACAAAGGGATTACAGTACATAGTAAGCATTCATAGGAGGTGACACGTCATTATGGCATTAATTTATTTCTCTATGGGTGCCTTGGTGTGTTGCTAGACGCTAACCTTGGACTTTAGGCAGGATCCACCTAATGCCATTGAGAAAGAGGCCTAGAGGGTCACACACTATGTGTGTCTAAGCATCTCAGTTAAATATTAATTTAACAAGTTGAATAAAGATTATTTCCGATTCTGGTTTAATAATTATTTAAGGATGTCTAATTGTATTTATTTAGACACTAGTTATTCTAGAGAATATATTGTGGGAGAAATAATATATTTATTAGAGAGTAATGCAGTGATATTTATTTTAGAAATAAATAACCATTATTCAAGGTCTAATAAATGTGGTGGAAGAAATAAAGAGAATAGAAAAATAAAAGTACATGCCGTGTATATTAATATACACACTGTGTATTTTTTTTGATAATTTATGATAAATAATATTATTTATTTAATTAAATAATATTAGGTGTAATTTGCTGGGTGCATGTCAAGTAATAATAATAGTCAACTGTTATTATTAGACATGAGGTATTGCTAAGAATTAAATGAAATGAATAAATGCTTTTGGGTAATTAATTTTTTTATTATTTTAAGTAATTAAAATCCCAATTATATAATTCTCATTAGCCTAGCCATTTCTGTGGTTGTTCACAACAGATTTTGAAAAGCTCTCAAGCCTAGAGATAATTCTTTTTCCACCAAGAACGCTCTCAAACTATGAGAGAGAGATCCTCCTCCACTGGATTAAGGCGATCGAAGGCGGACATCGCAAGCGAAGGCTCTTACATGCTAGCACCCGAATATCCCTTTGGTGATGTCTAGAGATACATGGAGCACGTGTGGATCACTGCTAGAGGAATCCTACACTTGGATTCTACGATACAACGACAAATCACATCAGATTGTGATCAGATACATCAATGGAGAGAGAATTCCTTCAAGGTAATTATTGTCTTTTAATTAAAATAATTATAACCAACATATGATGATCCTCTATATGGTTCTGGGACTCCCCTATTTTCTTTCATTCTTCGTTCTATTTTGAAGATCCAACGTTTTATTATCATGACAGATCTCGGATTAAACGTTGTTAACGAAAAAAATTAAATTTGGGTACACCCACCAAGGCGCTTCTGCTGCGCCCATAACCTACAAGTGGTATTAAAGGGCGGTTATATAGTTGATTATAATTATTTAGTTTTCTGTTGATAATTTACGCATTTAATAATTTAGTTATTTCAATTCAAGTTAATCATTCTACAAATATGAATCTCAAGATCTGTTCCTCCTCTCTCGTTTCTCATTCACCTTACAGAAATGACTTTTATTTTAATTTTTGATTAAAACAAAATAGAGGATCTCATCTAGAGGTGTCAAATGTTTCTAACTATACAACACAAGAATACATGGCGTGTATTCGGTAGTACATGCCGTGTAGTCTAGGTTCAATACATTGGACTGGTCTGCCAAATCATTCCATGTGTTGAAATATTTCCAAGTCTTAAATGACACTGTGTGTTGACCAGGAACATGTGGCACATGGTTTCCAGATTACATTCCGTGTGGTCTACTGAACACGACGTGTATTCCCTTCAGGTTAGGGTTGTACCGTGTACCCCATACATGACTTGCCCGACTGGAAACCGTGTAACACGAATACTACACGGAGTGTGTCCCACTGAACACGCTGTGTTCTCTGAAAAATTTCTGAAGTACATCTACATGCCATGTCCCTGGGTGTGTACTTTGGATAGATGATGAAACAAAATTACACACCATGTAGTCGAAACTACACACTGTGTACTCATCCAAATTATGTAGATTTATTAAAATTTATTATTATATTATACAAACCCTTGAGACGTGTACCATAGTGCAAGCGTAAAGCTAAGTCACAACAGGTGATAGGTGTTTTATATATTTATGTTTAATTTAACATCTATGTAATGTTCATTTATACTCATTGGGTAGTTATGAACAAGAATTCACCGGGTTTCCTCCAAGGTAAAAGTTATGTACAAAGATAATTTTAAATGAATTTATTTTTTAAAAATTATTATGGATGAGAATCTCAAGGAAATTCAGAAAATGGTTTAAGATAAAAGGATTGATTAATTAAAGATAATTAATTGATTTGACCGTGATTTATCTTAAACAAGAACGATTAAATAATTGAATGGTAGTTCTATTTATGTGTAAATATCGTTGCATTTATGGGTGATCATGAGCTAGACCAAGACCTTTGTATGTGAATGGTTTCTTTTAATTAATTTATTTAAATTAAATTTGTTTTCCTACGAGCCTTCTCCTCATTAATATGTAGGGCCTGCATGCCCAAGGTTTCTTGTATGTAAAACCCCGTTTTACCCCTCATCTGCCAGTGATATAAAAACATATGTAATGGATCGAGATCCCAAGCTAGTGGAGGTGGCTCAAGTTAGGATCCAAGGTGAAACCAATCCATGGAGATATAAAGGTGGACAAGTGGAAAACTGTAAACATGAACCCAAAAGGTTCAAGGTGTTTCTCCCCTAGGTATTGGGTTAGTTTATCAACCGATAGATAAACTAACCAATAGAACAATCTCATGATAATACCATTTATTTTATTTCTGTTAGTTTCATGGTTTATTTATTGTGGGTGTGTTTTCACGATCACACAATTAATGAATTAAACAAGCATGTAAGATGGAACTAAAATAAGTCTGGATTATGCATAAATATTATATTAGACGTGGTTAATCACTTAAGTATATCCCAATTAATATTAACAATAATATAATCAAAGATAATAAAATGACAATTTATGTATAAGGATAAAATCCCTCAAAGAAATATTAAGTCGGTATAGCCTTCCATAATCTTGGTTAGAATCGAAACATAGTTCAAAGTGCTTGACCAACCCTAGTTGGGGTACTTTCAATTATCAAGGAATTATAATTCAAGGTTTTGGATTGACTTGACTTGATTCACATCAAGGGTTGACTACTATAGTAGGACTTGGTGTGAACAAGAGGCAAAGGTTGAGGAAATCCAAAATAAAAGGATTTCAGGATTGGGGAGTCCACTCAAGAGATCAAGGAGCTGCGAGTTAATGTAGTTAGCATTTGGAATGCCTACCTAAAACCCTTAAAGTTGCTTGACCAACCCTAGTTGGGGAAATAAGAAGGACAATATGGATCCTTTCCACTAGAATATTCAAGAAACAAAATATTACAAATTCAATGGTGAGGGATATTGGATTTCGATAAAATAGTGAGAGACTAATAAGTATTAATTTATTTATTTGTCTCAATTTTATCATGATAAAGTAATAAACCTTTTCTCATCTTAAATTGTAGAAAATACAAGAAAAATGACTTCAAACATATCATTGCGAACCATACTCGAGGAAGTAAACCTTCTCACCGACACCAATTTCCAGGAATGGAAGAGGCGTTTATGCGTCATCCTTTGTCACGAGAGGAAATTGTACATACTGGAGGAGCCTATTCCAGTTGCGCCTAGAAAAGAGGCTAATGATGAGGAACTATATATCTACTTAAAATATATGGATGATGCCATATATTTACAATGTTTCATGCTATCGTCCATGTCTAATGATCTCTTAAAGCAACATGAAAACATGGACGCGTATAGCATGATGTATCACCTTAAGAATCTCTATCAATAGAAGGTAAGATAGGAGAGATATGAGATCTCCAATGCTTTGTTCACAACTAAGATTAGAGAGTCTGCGCCAGCTGGGCCTCATGTAGTCAAGTTTATTGGCTACATTGAATGCCTGGACATCTTAGGGATTATGTTCCTGGATGAGTTGCGTAAAAATATCATCCTATCATCACTGTTGAAGACCTTATCTAGATTTATTGTCAACTATAACATGAGAAAAAATGAGAAGAGTCTATTGGAACTTCTGGCCTTAATTATCCAAGTAGAAAAGGACATGGGGCGTGACAAACCCGCAATCCTTATGGTGAATAAGAAAATAAAGGACAAGGAAAAGGGGCCAATGATTTATAAACAGTTTGAATCCCCTGAGCACCATCCATCCAAGAAGGGGAAGATCCAGAGGTAAGGTAAGGAATGGGAGGTGGTATGTTTTTCATGTGGCAAGAATGACCACTAGAAGAGGAACAACACCCAGATGTGTGGGGATGCTAAAGGTGCATTTGTTATCAAGTGTAATCTTTCCATTTCCACACATTGGGTATTAGATATAGCTTGTGGGTCTCACATATGTATTCAAATGTAGGAACCAAGTAGATTTAGAAATATTTCCAGAGGATAGGTGGATCTTTAAGCTGCCAATGACACAAGGCTGGCTTCATTGGCCATTGGTGATTACCATCTCTTATTGCCAATTGGGATGATTTTGGTTTTACATAACTGTTATTATGTTCCCAGTGTTACCAAAACATAATTTATGTATAATTTTTGGATATGGATGGATTTATTTTCAAGTATGAAAATAAGGGTTGCTTCTTTTATAAGAACAATGTATGTTATGGTATGGAGCATTTAAATAATGGTCTGTATGTAGTAAATTACGAAAACTAAGTGTTAGAAATCGATAACAAAACAAACTCACATGACTTATACATCACCCAATTGTGGCATCACCATCTTGTTCATGTAAACAAGAAGCTCTTGATGAAGCTCTTAGAAAATGGTTATTTAGACTCTATTGAGCTAAAACCACTTGATAGATGTCACACTTGTTTACAAGGTAAAATGACCAAGCCACCTTTCGGTGGACAGGGTGAAAGGGACACAAATCTTCTAGGATTGATGCACATAGATGTGTGTGGACCATTTCCAGTAGAATCTAGAGGTGGATATTCTTACTTCATTAATTTTACTGATGATTTGAGTAGATATGGCTATGTCTACTTAATGATGTATAAGTCAGAAGCCTTAGAGAAATTTAAGGAATTCAATAATGAAGTAGAGATTCATCTTGGTAAGAAGATAAAGAAACTTAGATTGGATTGAGGTGGAGAATATCTAAACCAAGAGTTCATCGATCTTCTACAAGAGTCTAGGATTTTATCTCAGCTCAGTCCTCCTTATACACCATAGTGGAATGGTGTTAGTGAAAGGAGGAACCGCACCTTGTTGGACATGGTGAGGTTGATGATGAGTCATGAATATATTCCATTTTCCTTTTGGGGATATGCATTAAAAACTACAACATACACATTAAACCAAGTACCAAATAAGGTGGTAAATGGAATTCCCTTGGAGTTATGGAATGAAAAGAAACCCATTTTGTTGGACACACATGTATGGGGATGCAAGGAATTTGTTAAGGCCTTCTCATGAAACAAACTATCACCCCAGGGCACAAGGTGTATCTTTATAGGATATACCAAGGAAACTAAAGGATATTACCTATATAACCCTTCAGATAAGAAAGTGACTATCTCTAGACAATCCGTCTTTCTTGAGAGGGAGGAAATCATCAAAAATGATAGTAGGAGCAATATTGACTTCAACAAAGTTTATGCTCAAGATACACAGGATTTGGTACAGGAATAAGTTCCACAGGTCCCCGTGGAAGAGGTTTTAGAAACACAATGATGAACCTCTCTCCTACAAGGAAGCAGTAGAAAGATCAGAAGCTGCAAGATGGATATAATCTATGAATTATGAGATGGATTCCATGTATCAAAAACAAGTTTGGGTTATGGTCGATGAGCTAGTTGATGTAAATACTACTGGATGAAAATGGGTATTCAAGAGAAAAATGGACATGGAAGGTCAATTTAGATCCTATAAAGCAAGGATAGTGGCTAAAAGATTCAGAAAACATCAAGGAATTTACTATGATAAAACCTTTTCGCCAGTTTCTATGTTTAAATCCATAAGAATTATACTTTCAATAACAGCTTACCATGACTACGATATTTGGAAAATGGATGTCAAAATAGGATTCCTTAATAGGAACCTTCAGGAAAATGTCTATATGACACAACCAGAAAGGGTTTGTGACACCAAATGAAGCCAAATGGGTTTGTAAGTTGTAGAAATCCATTTATGGATTAAAAAAAGCATCCAGGTCATGGAAAATTTGATTTTATGAAGCCATAAATGAATTTGGTTTCATTAAGAACAAATATGAGCCATGTGTTTATAAGCGGTTTGATGGGAATGCGGTCATTATCCTAGTAGTATATGTTGATGAAATATTGCTTATTGGAAAAAATGTACCATTCTTACAATAAGTTAAGTACTGGTTGAAAAAATGTTTCTCCATGAAGGACTTTGGTGAAGCAACCTACATTATAGGGATCAAGATCATTCATGATAGATCCATGAGGCTTCTTGGACTAAGTTATGGTACATACATTGAACAAATACTAAAGATATTTAGTATGAAAAAATACAAGAGGGGATTGGTTCTAGTGTCACATGGCCTACATCTTTCTAAGAAAGTGTGTCCTCAGACACAAAAAGAGAAAGATAGAATGAGTAAGATCCCATATGCTTCGACTATAGGATCCATCATGTATTCCATGTTATGTACTAAGCTTGATGTTTCATATGCACCAAGCATGGTAAGAAGATATCAAGAAGATCCAGGAGAACATCATTGGACTGTTGTTAAGACTATTCTTAAGTATCTAAGAAGAACTAAGGATATGTTCCTGGTGTATGGAGGAGATGAGGAGCTTGTCATCTGAGGGTATATTGATCCTAGTTTTCAGATAGATCAGAATGATCTGGAGTCGCAATCTGGATATGTTTTCTATCTCAATGGAGGAGCTGTGAGCTGGAAGAGTTCAAAACAACCAGTTGTCACCGATTATACAGCGGATTCCAAATATATAGCGGCTTATGATGTAGACAAGGAAGCCGTTTGGATTCAGAACTTTGTACAGGAGCTTGAGGTGGTGCCTAGCAGTAAATATCCTATCACATTATATTGTGATAATACTGTAGTGGTGGCTCTTGAAAAATAACCAAGGTCACATCAACAGACAAAGAACATACTCTGAAAGTATCACCTCTTGAGGGATTTCTATCAAAGGAGTGAAGTTGTAGTGAGCAGAGTGTCCACAGAAGAGAACGTTGTGGACCCCATGACTAAAGGCCTATCTTAGCAAAATCATGAATATCAAGTGAGAGCTAGCGGGTTAGAATTTGTTAGATGTTGGATATAGTCTAAGTGGGAGTCTGTTGAAGTTAGTGGCCTATAACCAACTACTTTTCACTTTATTCATTAATAAATACCATATCACATCTTGATTGTTCTTCTACGTGACAATGCATGTGATAATGTCCTAAGGATAGCTATTTCATTAAAGGGTCATAGTGGATCCCTGCTATGATGAGAACTCGGAAGTGTTATAACACTGTTCTTGAATATATGTTATATGGCCGGATGATGTTATTTGAGGAACAAAAATAATACATTCCATTAGGGGTGAGGACTCATAAAACTTTGAGGCACCTTCTCATGGTGTGCGCCCTTGGTAAATCCAGGATGATATTATGAGAACGAGACCCACCAGTAGGAAATCCACATTTCATAGTGTCATTGGATGTTCCTATCTGCGGACGTGTGTATTGGTCCTTAGACTTTAATATTATTATTAATGGGTATTAAAACTCGTGCACTTAGATGTATTGATTAAAACCGTGATGAAACACTGTTCGTAGTGAGGTAGGATACGTTGGGCGTATCACGAGTGATACTTCATTAATAGATAATGCGAGAAAGGATTTGTCCCTTCTGTTACATAATGGAAGTAGATATCTCATTCCCTTTAATGGAATTGATATAGCCTAAATAAATCCATGGACATGGTGAGGAATGGGCAAGTTCAATTCTGGAAAGTCAAAGAAAGAATAATCGAGCACATGGGTTGATGACACTAGAATGCAACCCGCTTGATTCAAGATATAGAGACAAAGGGATTACATTACATGGTAAGATTTCGTAGGAGGTGACATTTCATTTCACTAGCATACCTCTTACATCCTTTTGGAGTAGGTATGGTCGATATGAGTATGTAGTTATGCCATTCGGTCTCACGAATGCGCCTGCAGTTTTCCTGGCACTGATGAACTGAGTGTTCCATCCATACTTGGATTTTTTTGTGGTAGTTTTCATGGATGATATCTCAATGTACTCTCATACTCAACACAACCATGCCACACATCTTTAGATCATTTTGAGTACACTTATAGAGCATCATTTATATGCTAAGATCTCAAAATGCCACTTTTGGATGGACCAAATTCAATTCTTGGGTCATGTTATCTCAGAGATAAGAGTATCAATAGACCCATAGAAAGTGAGATAAATACTTTCCTAATAGAATCCGAAGAATTTCTTTGATGTAAAAGGTTTTCTTGGACTATCTGTTTACTACAGATGTTTTATACATGACTTTTCATGCTTAGTAGTGCCACTTATGGGCCTAACTAAGAAGGGTGTGAAGTACTTGTGGTCATATTTATGTGATTCAGCCTTTTAGAAGATAAAAGGGAGGTTAAATTCAGCACAGATACTAGTATTTCCAGAGCCGGGAAAGAGCTATACTATTTACTATGATGCATCAGGCATCAGGTTAGGAGTAGTGCTTATGCAGGGAGAAGGGGTCGTTGCGTACGAGTCTCGGTAGTTGAGGCCACATGAGAGGAACTACCCGATGCACGATCTCGAGTTGGTTACTGTTGTTCATGATTTACATTATTGGATACATTATCTGTTGGGAGATCATTTTGTGGTTTTCATTAACCAAAAAATTCTCAAGTATATGTTTACACAGCATGATCTGAATCTAAGACAGTGAAGGTGGGTTGAGTACCTTCTGTCCTTTGACTTTGATCATGCCTACACGCCTAGGAAAGGCAATGATATGAATGATGCATTGAGCAGAAGGACTCAGATACATGCATTTCAAGAGGCCAACAGTGAGTGGAAACTTATGGCTCTGTTCTCTGAGATGCATTTGGAGGTGCACAACAGACATGGGAAAACTTTTCTTTCTTCTGTAGCTGTTACCTCCAATCTACTTGATCAAGTACGAATGAGGTAGCTATCAGATTCTGAAGGCCTTCAACTACGAAGAGTATGACAGGAGAGGACCCTATTATGGGATGGACCGTAGGTAAAGATGAGATATTACATTTATAGGGGCACGTATGGGTGTTAGAAGACATGCGTGAGGAACTGATGCGGCACTTTCATTCCTCAGTTTGGGCAGTTCATCATGGTTTCACCAAGATGTATCGAGATCTGCACCGTCAGTATTCGTGTCCAGGTATGGAAAGAGATGTTACTGGTTTTGTCATGAGGTGTTCCACCTATCAGCAGGTGAAGGCGGAGCATCAGCGACCAGTATGGATTTTGCAGCAGTTACCCATTCCTGAGTGGAAGTGTAATAATGTCACGATGGAATTTGTGACATGGTTACCAAGGCCGCCTTGAGAGAATGATATGGTTTGGGTTGTCATTGACAGACTCATGAAGGTTTCTCAATTCTTTCTAATCTAGGAGACCTTCAATGTTGATGAGATGGAAAGGTTGTACATCTGAGAGATTGTACATTTATATGGAGTTCCACACTCCATTGTTTCAGAAAGGGATGCACATTTTACCTCCCTGGTCTAGCAAGGACTACAAAAGGCTTTGGGAACACAGGTACTTCTGAGTACGACTTACCACCCCCATACAGATGGCTAGTCTTAGTGGACGATTCAGGTGCTGGAGGACATGATTCTAGCATGCATACTCGATTTTGGAGGTTCTTGGGAGAATCACATACCTCTTGTGGAGTTTTTCTACAATAATAGTTTTCAAGAAAATATTCATATGGAACCTTATGAGGCTTTGTACGGTTGGCCATGCCGATCACCGCTATGTTGGCTGAAGGTAGGAGAGGCGGCTATGCTGGGACCTCATCTTGTTCAAGAGACCACAGAGCAGATAGAGTTGATTCAGAAGTGGATGACTACTACACAATCATGTCAGAAGTCTTATGCTGATTGATGGAGACAACCTATGGAGTTCGAGGTTGGAGATTAGGTTTTCCTACATGTCACACCGAGGTTGGGACACATGAAGATTAGAAGATAGGGTAATCTTTTACCGAGGTACGTCGGGCAGTTTGAGGTGTTGGAGAGAGTCAGGCCGGTTGCCTATCGGTTGTAGTTACCTCATAGGTACTAGGATATGCATGATGTCTTCCACGTTTCTCAGCTTCGACGTTACTTCTCAGACCTGTTTCATGTTTTCCAACCTGAGGAGGTTGAGTTAGATTTGGATGCCTCGTTTGAGGAGAATCCTATCTGGATTTTTGATCAAAGTTAGAGGGTTCTCCGTGGATGGTTTGTTCCTATGGTACGAGTGCTATAACAGCACGGGTGAGTACAGGATGAGACTTAGGAGTGGGAGGTTGATGTACGATCATAGTGGCCACAACTGTTTGAGGTTTATTCTTCTACGACGCCTTTCTAGGGAAATTTGGGGACAAATTTCTTTAAGGGGGGAAGTTTGTAAGAACTCGTATCTTCTTTCCAGGTATGTCTTTCTTTTCTGGTTGTTTTTGTGAAAAAGAAGAGTTTATGGAAATTTTAGGATTACACACCCTATACTTATATATACACATCATGTACTAGGTTACCGTGGGTAGCCATGTTCTGGCCATGTAACGGCCGAGCACATGGCCGTGTGTGGTGACCTGGAGAGCACCTAAAGAGGGGGTCAAATAAGGCAAGTACACTCCATGTAATTATAAAGTACACATCGTGTACTTTTTTTTTATTTCATGAAATATACAAGGGTCACATCTAATGGACATAATCATCTTCTTCTCGATATATCTCATCCAGGAGTGTTTGTATGACTATGAATCTTCACCGATCCCCCGACTCGCCGTTCATTATCCAATTAGACCTCCGTCAGTTGCGTTGGAATTTCATCGGTGAGTTCTTCTTTCTTATTGAACTTCATCTCTTGATTTCTCCTCTTTCACGAGATATCCCCGGGTGAACGTTTTTAGTGTTTTTGTAGATCCATGGAGTTCTAGGGTGATTCAAGACTTTAGGTTCACGTATATCGTTCGTACAACGCCGAGGTAGGTTCTTTGTGCCTTTCCATAGTTAGTCTTCGAGTTATATGTGCAAAAGTTCCCAATACCCTTGTTTAGGGTATTGCGTGTTTATGATTTTTAGCCTGATTTTTCCTACTATCACCTTGTGTGCTTGAGTAGAGGATTTATGATTGTGTTTAGGGTTAATTTCTATGCTATGGATGTGTTTTATCATGGTTGTTTGATTTTGAATGTTTGGTCTAGCCTTTCATATTAGGCTATTATTTTCCATTCCTAGTATTATTAGGATGGAGTGAATATTTATCTGATATGTTGTGTCATGCCTTGTAGCTATTTTAGCCAAGTAGTACTTTGAGGTTTACCTTGGCTGCTGATTATTTTTTTTGCACGACTGCTTTACATAGGGCTGTAAGAACCTGGTGTAGTGAGACCATAAGGGAAATTGACATTGAGGGCTTTCCCAGAGTGTCTGTTATAATTATCACACTGTGAGACTATAGGGGGGATTGATGTTGAGTGCTACCTTAGAGTGTCTATAGTTACATTACGAGACCACAAGAGGAATTGACGTTGATTTCTTCCTTAGAGTGTCTGTAGTTTACCATTAAAAGACTATATGGGGAATTGACGGTGAGTGCTTCCTCAGAGAGTCTTTGTTATATATTCTCTTGTAGCTGAACCTAAGGTAATAAGTTGTGAGAAATTTTCCCGAGGGTTTCTTGTATTTGTTTTGGTTGGTTAAATTGTTAGAAGAAAATGTTTGTAAATGAAACTGTAGGACTGTTTACTTTGAGTGCTTCCTTGCTTATTGCTTCATTTGTTTATTGCCTACCCTATATATTCATTGACTGTTAGGCACAGATCTTTGGGTGGTTGCCTACTAGGATTTGTCTCACACCCTGTTTGGGTTATGCTTTTGGGCCCAAACAGATTATATTACTGTAGGTATAGATAAGGGAAAACACCCTTCTACTCCAGGTACTTGATTGCTACGAAGCTGGGGAGTATGGAAACAAGCTGAGGCTTGCGATGCTGTTGGAGATTATTTGTTTTATTTTTTACTTTGGTTTAGTACTTTATTATAATAATGTGACTTTTTTGGATGATTTATTAGACATATGTATCATGCATCATTTATATATGTTCTCCAATTATTTATTTCCTCCAGTCTTCTACCGTATACTATTGTATGGTATTATTATTGCTTTCGCTATTGTTATTTGTTTATTTCTGCTATTTTAATCTTCCAATGAGGGAATAGTTTCCCCAGTATCACACCCAAGGCCCTCGCTGCTAGTTGTCAGCCTCTGGCATTTGGAGAAATGCGCTTGAGGCAATGTGACCAACCGGGTACGGGGCACCTCTGGCCAGCTTCCGGAACTGGGGCGTTATAACATGGAGGATAGGTTTTGGAAGATTATTAGGTATAATTTGGAAAATTATCAAGGCTTTATAGGTTTGAGGAGAATAGGTGGTGAGGGATGGTATTTATAGTGGAGAAGAGGGGTGTTTTCTCATTATTTAATTCATTAGTTTATTATTTTTCTCAAGATAAGAAATAATGTTGATTATTTAGACTAAATACAGTAACTTGAACATTTTAGTTCAAGATAATGGTATTACATCAGCAATACATCACCTATTACTCCATAATTCAAGTATTTATCATTTATCGTAAATTATCGTATTTTACTATTTACAAAAAATTCAAGTATTTCAGAAAAATACCAAAAATTCACCATAACCATTTTTTTAATGTGTAGAATTAAAAAATGAACTCCATTTTATGAAAATATTTTTCTAAATATGAGGAATTTATTTTTTTATTAAAATCATCATTTACTTGGAAAATTAAAATTTTAAAATTAAAAGTTCTTTTCTAACACTTTGAAAAATTTATTAAGGTCTCATAAAATCATCTTATAATATTAAGAAATCAAAATATTAATTTATGAATACATTTTATGAAAATAAATTTTATTTTAAATTATTAAATTAATCAAAAAAGTGTAATTAAATATTTATGACCTATAAAAATACCAACACTTAATTAATATTTTTTAAAATATTTATTTACTCATATTGTGATATAATTATATCATATTGAGTAGTTGGGGTTTGGCTTAGCATTAAGAACCCTGTAATACTATATGAAAAAATGGGGGTTCAAAACCCATTGGGTGCAAGTTACTGTAGTAGTACTGTAGCAGCAAAGACACTGTAGTAATGACGGGCACTGTAGTAGTGGTGGATACTATAGCGGCAACAGGTACTGTACAGATAATTTAGCAGGTGAGTACTATAGAATTAATATTCATAGAATGGGCCTTGGACCAAAAAATTTGTGCCTATGGGCCATGTAATGGGTTACATGCCCACTGGGCCTTTAGGCTATGTAATGGGTCTCCCTCTACCTAGTCAAAAAGGGGTCTTTTCTTTGCTTTAATAATAAAATCAGGCTTCAGCCCCAAAATTTTAAAAAAAAATTATATCATATGGTCACTTATATGATAGATAAATTTTATTTATACATTCATTGGTAGGGTTACTATTCAATTGGCTGGTTTACTATTCATAAGGGCCATATTACTATTCCAAAGGTCAAGTTACTATTTAATCAGTATAGGTTCCTTAACTTCTAGAAATTATTCTTATTTACAAAGCTT
The DNA here is from genome assembly GCA_963277665.1 of Viscum album. Classification (NCBI taxonomy): domain Eukaryota; kingdom Viridiplantae; phylum Streptophyta; class Magnoliopsida; order Santalales; family Viscaceae; genus Viscum; species Viscum album. The sequence continues at coordinate 15,105,662 of OY728158.1, forward strand.
GTATTGCATTATCATATATATTTATACCATATAAAATAAGTATATAAAGAGAATTTCCATTGATAAAACTTTAGGTTGTTACAAGGAAGACCTTAGGGACCCCCTACAACATTTGAGGAATGTGTCTCAACCACTATTGATGAGATCAAGGAAATAAATTTAGGCACATAATAAAGTCTTGGCCCACTTTCATCAGTGAAACCATGACTTCCAAAAAAGAATGGGTATATACCTCTTTCCTAAAGAAACACTAGGATGTGTTCACATAGAATTACACAAAGAAGTCATGCCTTGATCCCAAGGTGTCCACCCACCACTTGGGATTTCCAAAAGACCATCAAGGATATAAATAGACAACTATAAGGACACACCTAACTCACACCTCCAAAATTGAGGTTGAAGTGAAAAAATTCATCAAGGCCAACCTTATCTGGGAAGTTTAGTATCCAAAATTCCTATCTAATATGATCCCATCACCAGTGGAGAAAACGTTTTTTTTACGTCGGTTATTTTTCATTTTTTACGTTGGTTTTTAGCCGACATTAATATGGACGATGTTATAAATATTATTTTTTACATCGGTTATTTAAAAACCGACGTAAAAAAAATAATACCGCGGTGTTTATCACGTCGGTTATTAATTAACCGACGTACAAAAACCAGGGGTAGAGGGTTTATCATGTCAGTTATTAATTAACTGACGAGATAAACTAGTGCGGGGGTGTTTATCACATCAGTTATATAATAACTGACGTGATGAAACGGGGGGGGGGGGGGAGGTTATCACATCAGTTATATAATAACAGACGTGATAAAACAGTGCGGGGGATGTTTATCACATCAATTATTTAATAAACGAAGTGATAAACCCCTGGGAAATGGTTTATCACGTCGGTTATATAATAACCAATGTGATAAACCAGTCCGAGGGTTTTTTATCATGTAGGTTATTAAATAACCGATGTGATAAACCATTCCATAGGTGTTTATCACGTCGGTTATTCAAATAACTGACGTGATAAACCCTTCCCCATTCCTTTATCACGTCTGTTATAAAATAACCGACGTGGAAGACCAATTTTTTTTTAAATGGAATGCAGTCCTATACTCTCCCCAGAAACAACCAGAAACCAAATCAAGACTTTGTACCACAAAAACAAAAGTAGACCAAAAAAAGAACCAAAGCAAAGTTAAGCATTTACATTGATAGCATTTAAAACTTACCCCACTGGACAGCCCCCCACCACCCCCTAAACAGCCCCCCTCACCCCACTGGACAGCCCCCACCACACCCCTGGACTGCCCCCGACCCCCTGGATATCCCCAAACACCCCGAGACAACCCCCACCCTCATATATACCCCCCACACCCTGTACAACACTCCCACACCCCAGGACACCCCTCTCACCCCCCTCACCCCACTAGACAGCCCCCACCACACCCCTAGACAGCCCCTGACCCCCTGGACAGCCCCAAACACCCCTGGACAACCCCCCCACCCTCATGTATACCCCCACCCCCTGGACAGCACTCCCACACCCCTGGACAGCCCTCCCACACCCCTAAAACAGACCAAAAAGTTACCAAAAACAAACCAGAACCCCCTCACCCCACTAGACTGCCCCACCACACCCCTGGACACCCACACACACCCCTGGACATCACCACCACCCCTTGGACATTCCCCACCCTCCTGTATACCCCCACCCCCTAGACAACACTCTCACACCCCTGAACAACCCTCCAACACCCCTGAAACAGACCAAAAAGTTACCAAAAATAGACCAGAACCCCCTCAACCCACTGGACAGCCCCCACCACACCCCTGGACACCCCCACACCCTTGGACATCACTACCACCCTTGGAAATACCTCCACCCTTCTGTATACCCCACCACCTGGACAACACTCCCACACCCCTGGACAACCCTCCTACACCCATGAAACAAACCAAAAAGTTAACAAAAAAGACTAGAACCCCCTCAACCCACTGGATAGACCCCACCACACCCCTAGACATCCCCACACCCCTGGACTACCCCCACCCCCTAGAAAACCCCCAAAACCCCTGGACAACCCCCACCCCCTGGACACCCCCACCCCTGGACTTCCCCACCACCCCTAGACATCCCCCAACACCCCTGGACACCCCCACACCCCTGGACTTCCCCCACCCCCTAGACAGCCCCCAAAAACCCTGGAAACCCCCCCACCCTCCTAGACTACCCACCACCCCTGGACAGCCCCCCTCACCCCACTGGACAGCCCCCACCACACCCATGGACACCCCCACACCCCTGGACTGCCCCCCGACCCCCTAGACAGCCCCCACACCCCTGGACATCCCCACCACCCCCTGGACAGCCCCAACACCCCTGGGAAACCCCCCTAAACCCCTGGACTGCCCCCACCCTCCTGGACACCCACTTGACAACCCCCACCCTCCTGGACACCCTCCTGGACACCCCCTCAGGGGGTACACAACTAGAAGGTACTCATCACTCTCACATGCGAAGCTTGAGCCCTCAAAATGTTTCACATATGGGAGTGATGAATACCTTCCAGTGGAGTTCAGCCCCCTGAGGGATGGCGGGGCCTCCTCTCCCACCCCCCTGGACTGCCCCCCATCCCCATGGACACCCTGGACCCCCCACCCCACTAGATAGCCCCCACCCCACTAGACAGCCCTCCCACACCCCTGGAAACCCCCCTCACCCCACAGGACACCCACACACCCCTGGAAACCCCTTGGACAGCCTCCCACTCCCCTGGACAACCCTTCCACCCTCCTGGAAATGCTCCCACCCCCTGGACTGCCCCCCCACTATCATGGACACCCAGGACCCCCACCCCACCGGACAACCCTCCCACACCTCTGGACACTCCCACCCCACTGAACACCCCCCACACCCTTAGAACCCCTCCCCCAGACCATAATCTATACCAGAAAAACCATCATAAGTAGACCAAAACAAGAAGTAGAGCAAAATTAAATATTAACATATATAACATTCAAAACTTACACTATCAACTTCAAAAAAAAAAAAACTAAATCCAACATAAATGACTACCAAATACACAATTACAATGAAAATATTCAAAATTAAATTTTACACTACAAACAACTAAAATTCAATCAAACCTGTAAAATAATTTGACCACTCCACTTGTAAGTGTTTGATGTCTTGAGCTGTATAGGGTTGAGGGTAATCAAATATCTACAAATGAAAAGGATAGTAGTTAACGTGTATAATTAATAAATCAAATTGAAATATTATAGCAAAGTTTAAAAGGAAATCTTACAAGGTCAAATTTCACAACTGTCCCAGTTGTTATTATTTCATAAATAAATCTTAACATATAATATCCACATTCGATGACGCCTTTTTGTTCATGAAAATTATGTTTGAATGAGTGTAAATTAAATATATTATTTTTATGTAATAAATCAAAAAGTAAAAATTATAAATGGATATTTACCTTCGCATTTACATATTTGATCATTTCACTCCTTTTCTTTGTGTTTTTTCGAAAGTAGAACCATGCACTATTAGAAAATAATACGAATGAGGTAAATTTAAAAATCATTATAATATATAAAACTATTGAGAAATTGAAACTTACTTTTCCAATATATTCTTAAAACTTTCCTGCACATCATCATGGACAGATAATATCCAATAAAGTGTTTTCTCCCTTGGGAAAAAACCCCCTAACATCCAATGATCACTGATAAAAGAAAATTCAAGGTTAGTGGTTTTTTATGTTAAAAGATAATGAACTCTTTGAGAGATATGTGTTTCATACCTCTCACAAAAAGGCATGATCCAACATTGTGTGATTATATTCTATTCAAGTCTTTCATCAATATAAAACATTCTTTATTCCTCATACAATACACATGCTTCAGGGGAAATAAATTGCGGGTCCATGAATTCATATACATCTATCATATCATTCCTCTCACAAATGTTATAAAGATACCTAATACAAAACAGACATAAGTATACATTTTTAATAAATATAACGCAGGGAAAAGGTGTTAAGAATTACATGGAAAAAAATTGCACCACGTTGATGCCCAACTTATCTCCAGTAACAAGCTCCATGATATCAGTTTTCATAATCCCCACAGTTATTGAACGTCCACAAACATGAGCTTCCATTGGAAACTCATAATGACCCACCAAAAAATTTGAATATCTTGACAATATATCAAGACTACTAGAATCTATATCTGATGTCATAACCATTTGTCTTTGTTTTTTTCTATACATTATTTCTTTACCTTTGAAGTATTACTGTAAAAGTAAATAGAAAAATATATTAGTTTTCAAATGATAAAACAATTTTAATAAAAAAAATAAAATAAAAGATATAACATTCATACCTCTATGGCAATGAGTCGAAGAAGTATGGATGGCCAAATTAAAAAATGGCTGATACTATGTCCAATTGTCATCACCTCATCTGTAGGTAATGGTACTCGAGCTGATCTATCTATAATATCCTGTACAGTGACCCTCTGATTCTCTACCTCTAATTGTTGATGATGAACTGTATCTCCTATATAATATACCAACCCATATGCAACTATATGATGTTGAGGATCATCAACATACAACTTGCAATAAGTAGGAAGCTGCGACAGAGGAGTAGGATAAAAAATGGGGTCTGTAGGCTGAGGTGGGGGAGTGGGAGCTACTGGCGGAGGTGGAAGATAAATAATGGGGTCTGCAGGGGGAGGTGGAGGAGTGGGAGCTTCAGTCTGAAATTGTCTTTGCATTTCTACAAACATAGACTGTACTGATGCTCTAATATTTTCCTCCATCGTCGCATTAATATTATGAACTTAAGCCTCCAAGGATTATATTTTTTTATAAACACCCTCAACGTTAGAAGTTGAAGAACTTGGCAACACTTTTCTTACCGATACACCTGTCGGATATCCTCTTACATGAACAATATGTTTGGGCTTTCCCAATGCTACAGATAAAATATCTTACCTCCTAGTAGCTATAAATTCCCCCTGTGATCTCTACTCCTCAAGAGAGTCCTGTATTAATTAATTGAACATTTTTGTAATGATTGAAATTATATGAAGAAAATAGTTAACTTAAATAAATAAAATAGATATCTTATAATCCTCTCAGCTACGATTATCAGTTATTCTGAAAGATATTTCCCTTTTTTTCCCATCCAATCTCTCTTCCATTTTTCATGTCTAGATGGAGGGGATAGAGGGGCCACCTCTCCAGAACTTGAAGACTCAGCTCTTAGTTTTTGAAATTTTTCTTCCATCATTTGTTCTTCCAAAAATGCATACCCTCCCCGAGATAAACTATGAGGGTATACATTTTTAGATTGGATCTCCTGATGATCTTTAATTTTTTTTCTGTAAATTAAGAATAAGAAATCATTAAGAAAACATTAATAAGATCATTTATATAAGAAATATTATAAAAGTTTACATTTCCCTTACCAAAAATGACTCTTTTCTTCTACTTTCAACGAACTGTCTCCATGTGTCTTCATCTATAAAATGATATATACGACATGGATTGTCATGACTCCTATGAAAAAAAATGAAATCAGATGAGAGGGTTGATTTTAAATCCCTCCATCCGTTGGAAGCCATCGATAAGCATTTCTTCCTGACTCCTACAGTGTCAGGAATATCAAATTTCATCTGATAAAGAAGAGGTTAAACATATTATATATACTAGAAACATTTAAATAATAGTCAAACAATAGCAAAAGATCTTACCAAAATCATCTCCCACAACTGAGAGATTATCGCTTTATCCACACTTCTTCAGTCATCATACAAAATGCTTACTTTGATCTTAGCTTGAGTTGATACAAAACTCTTTAAATATTTTTCATTTGGACCTCTAGGAATATCATCATCATCAAACTCAATGAGTATCCTCTGATCCTGTGTACGGGCAAATGATAATTTTGGTAAACATGTGCACCCAAGTTTACCAACTCTCGAACTCTTTATTGTAATAGGAGCACATGAGGAAGATTGGAGAACATCAAGAGGAGCATGTGAATGTTCCTCCCCAGAGGTATGACCAATATCCTCATCTCTAGAATCATGTGGTTGATCAACTAAATGATCTGTCATTATCCTTAAAATAAAAAAAAAACAAACATTAGTTCACAAATATACAAATTCAAATATTTTAATACTACTGTAATCAGAAAATAGAAAATTGTAATAAGTTACGTAATAGTAAACATTGTTAATATGGTAAGCATGTTAAACAATGGTAAAGATGGTAAAGATGGTAAAGATGGTAAAGATGGTAAACATGGTAAACATGGTAAACATGGTAAACATGGTAAACCTGGTAAAGATGGTAAAGTAATTGTCACTGAACAAAAATAATAGATATATAATTCATGTAATGGTAAACATGATAAAGTAAACTAAACAAACTTAAAACAAACAAAAACTTATACTTATTTTGTTTTAATACATGTTTTAATAAAGAAAAAACTTATAATATCTTACATTTTATGAAAAAAAAAATAAATGTAAACAAGAAATAAACATATGTTACATGTAATTTTAGGAATGTACAAATGGATTGTTTTCCCAAATTCCTTTGTCATGATCATTCCTTATGGCACAAACCATGTCTTCAGCATGCTCATCATTATTTTCTGTTAATCATTCCATGGAAGTAGGGATCTCACATAAATCATCATCTTCATCAAGTTCATCCTCACCAACATATTGTTTTTTCCCTTATAAAACAACAGCCCACTGCATATCTGATTGATCTACTACATAGAAAATTTGTTTTGCATGTGTTTCCATTATAAAATAATCAGCTGTGTCTTCCAATCTATTCAGATTAACAAGTGTCATTCCAAATTCATTGTGTCTGACACTATTGTAACTGATAAACCATTTATAGTTAAAAACACGAACTTTAATTTTAAAGTAATCAACCTCCCATATGTCTTCAATCACTCCATAATATGCACTTGATGCAGAAATTGGGTTTTTGTCTTTAGCACTCAAAAAATGCATTGCTTCTGCAAACACCAATACACTACTATTCTGAACTGCACTTCTATTTTTATGAGCTTTTGTATGAAATGTATAGCCATTAATGTCATAACTGGACCATGTTATCACATTTAAACATGTACCACCCACTATCCATTTTAATGCCTCTGATACATCTGATCTACCAAGCAAGGTCATTTTAAACCATGAAGAAAATGTTTTGTTGTGCTCATTCAAAATCCACATTTCTTTTTTCTTTGGATGACATTGTTTAAACTCATTAATATTAAATGTGATATACGATTGAGCATCAGCTATGTTATTAAAGATGTATGACTCTAACTTCTTCATTTGTTCAGCTGACAATGATTTGAATTTCAAGCCATGAATCTACTTTCCCTCATTATTAAATCATTTATGGTGAGATGGAGGCAAACCTATGTGATGCACCGTAGCCAAGTAGCTCGTACAAAACTCTACAACCTCCTCAGAAATATATTTTTCAATAATAGAGGCTTCAGGTCGATATGTATTCTTAACATACCCCTTCAATATTTTCATATACCTTTCAAAAGGATACATCCAATGAAGATATACAGGTCCATAAATCTTTATTTCTCTAACCAGATGAATCATTAAATGCACCATTATATCAAAAAAAGTTGGAGGAAAATACATTTCCAATTGAAAAAGTATAAAAATTGCATCCTTTTCCAAAATTTTCAAAGCATTCACATCAATATCCTTATTAAAAATTGAATTGAAAAAAAAAACACAACTTCATTATAGTCTTCCTGACATAGATGGGAAATATTCTACGCAATGAAACTGGTAGAATTTTTTGCATCATGATGTGAAAATCATGTGATTTCATACCTATCAACTTCAAGTCCTTCAATGAGACAGATTTTTTTACATTTGAAGAATAACCTTGAGGCACTTTGATATCATGAAGACACTAAAAAAAGCTAATTTTCTCCCTCTTCGATAATTTATAACAAGCCAAGGGAAGAAATGTTTGTCTTCCTTTAGGAGTGGGAGCTAACTCCAAATTTATTCCCATTGATAGTAAGTCTAATCATGCATTCAACCCATCTTTTTTCTTTCCTTTAATATCTAACAATGTTCCAATCAAACAATCACAAATATTCTTCTCCACGTGCATGACATCAATATTATGTTTAACTTCATGATATCTCTAATATGGTAGCTCAAAAAATATTGACCTTTTCTTCCAAATATGTCTTTCATTACCATATTTCTGCGTCTTTCCCAATGTCACATCAAGGTTTTTCACCCTATCAAAATACAAATCAGGGGATAAAGGTTTTGGAGCAATATAAAATTCTTGTGAGCCATTGAATGCCTTTTTTAGTATTCTATAAGGGTGATCCATAGGCAAAAACTTTCGATGAACCATGTACACTATTTTCCTCCCATGATGCAATTGACAATATGACGTCTGTTGTTCACAAATTGGACATGCTTTATGCCCTTTAACACTATATCCAGACAAATTTCCATATGCTAGGAAGTCATTTATAGTGAAAAAAAGCACTACATGGAGTTGAAAATATTCCATTTTATAAGAATCATACACCCTAATACCATAAAACCATAAAATTTTCAAATCATCAATAAACGGTGACAAGTAAACATCAATATCATTGCCGGGTTTCTTCAGACCAGAGATCATTATACTCAACATGATATATTTATGCTTTATACAAACTTCAGGAGAGAGGTTATAAATTACCAATAAAATAAACTATGAACTATGTGTGCTACTGAGGGTTCAGTATGGATTCATTCCATCTGTGCACAACCCTAGTCTAATATTTCTAATTTCATTTCCAAATGTAGAATACTACTCATCAATTTTCTTCCATTGTGGACAATAATTTGGATGATGTTTTTTCCATCACATAACTGCTCATCAGCATTCCATCTTAACTTTTTTGCGTCATGTGAATTAGCAAATAAACATTTGAAATGATGAATTATAGGAAGATACCAAAATACATTTTAAGGGATTTTTGTAATTTCTACATCAACCTATGATTTTTCTTTCACCTTATACCATGATGTCCCACATTTAGGACACTCTGATAGAAATTCATATTCCTTCCTATATATAATAAAATCATTCAAACATGCATATATTTTCTTGTATCCCAATCCCATCGGGCATAATATTTTCTTGGCCTTATAATGTGAATCTGGAAGATCGTTATCTTTTGTAAGAATGTATTTCATTAATTGTAGTAGCTCTGTAAAACTTTTGTCACTCCATACATGTTTCGCCTTTAGGTTAATCAATCTTAGAACCAACGACAAAACCGTAAAATCTATACAACCAGGATATAATGGTTTTTCAGCATCACCATATAGATGCGCAACTGTCAGTTCTATCTCAATTTGTTCTGCTGCAATATCGCGAATCATTTCTTCAATTCCATCAGAGTTACCATCTTGCGAATCATCATCATCAGTGACATTCAGTCCAGTTTCACCATTCCAAATCCAAGGGATGTAACTCGGATTAAAACCATGACAAATCGGATGATCTTTTATCTCTCTAATTTTTAACTTCTTCATATTCAAACATTTCAGGCATGGACAGAAAAAAATGTCACTACTTAGAACATTTTGTTTAGAAAATTCCAAAAAGGAATCAACACCTTCCTCATATTCATTGCTCATTCGATGTGCTGTAATCCAATTTCGAATCATTATTACCTATAACAAATATCAAAATTATACATCTTTTTAAGATAATACAAATATATGTTTATATGAAAAAAATCATAATTTGAATGTAAAACAATTTTGAAATATAAAACAAATCTATCCTTATTTAAAAAAATATCCTTGAATATGATTTTAAAAAGAAAATATATTTAGATATAATAGTTTTAAATTCCATTGAATCAAAGAAAACCCTGGGGTCTCCAACGATTGATAGAAAATTGGAGAAAATGGAGTAAACCTGAGAATCAAATCAAATTTAAAATAAAAACTCAGATGTAGAAAATCACAATGTAAAGCCAATCATCATGGAACAATGGGGTCAGGATAACTACGCATATTTGAAAACCATGACATGGTCTCCCCCATAACCCATAATTTTATCATAGTCGATGACTGGTCAAAATATATATAACCAAATAGAATCATATTTCAAAACTAATATCCATGAAACAATATAATCATCATGTCATAATCTCACAAACTACGATGCAGTAGTCAATCCCAACTGACACTTATCCCCCACCCCCTTGGACACCCCCTGGACACCACCACCCCCTTGGACAGCCCCCCACCCCCTGGACACCACCATGCCCTTGGACAACCCCCACCCCTCCTGGACACCCCCACCCCTCCTGGACACCACCACCCACCTCCTACCCCCTTGGAAAATCCCATAGACACCACCCAACCCTCTGGACAGCCCCCCCGAACAACCCCTAAACCCTCTGGACATGCCCCCACCCCCTTGGATAGCCCCCACCCCCTTAGACACCCCCACCCCCTTGGACCCCCCACACAAACCCCTGGACTACCCCCCCCCCCCCCACACCTCCATGGACACCCTGGATACCCCCCAACCCTCTGGACAGCCCCCTGAACCCTCTAAACACTACCCTCACCCCCTTGGACACCCCCTGGACACCACCACCCCCTTGGACAGCCCCACCCCTCTGGACAACACCCCCACCCCTCTAGATAGCACCCCCACCCCTCCTGGACACCACCCCAACCCCCTACCCCCTTGGACACCCCCTATACACCCCCTACCCTCTGGAAAACCCTCCAACCCTCTGGACAGCCCCCACCCCCTGGACATCCCCCACCCCTCTAGACATCACCCCCATCCCTCCTGGACACCACCCCCACCCCCACCCCCTTGGACACCCCCTTGGACACCCCCAACCCTCTGGACATCCCCCAACCCTCTGGACAGCCCCCCACCCCTGGACATCCCCCACCCCTCTAGACAGCACCCCCACCCCTCCTGGACACCACCCCCACCCCTACCCCCATTGGACACCCCCTGGACACCCCCAACCCTATGGACAACCCCCCCCGAATAACCCCCCAAAACCTCTGGACAGGCCCCCAACCCCTTTGATAGCCCCCACCCCCTTGGACAGCCCAACCACCCCCTTGGACACCCCCACCCCCTTGGACCCCCCCCACACCCATGGACTGCCCCCCCACCTCCATGGACACCCTGGACACCCCCAACCCTCTGGACAGACCCCTGAACCCTCTGAACACCACCCCACCCCCTTGGACACCCCCTAGACACCACCACCCCTTGGACAACCCCCCACCCCTCTAGACAACCCCCACCCTCTGGACAGCCCCCACCCCTCTAGACAGCACCCCCACCCCTCCTGGACAGCACCCCCACCCCCTAACCCCTTAGACCCCCCTGGACACCCCCAAACCTCTGGACAACCCCCACCCCCCCAGACAACCCCCCAAACCCTTTGAACAGGCCCCCACCCCTTGGACAGCCCCCACCCCCTTGGACAGCCCCACCCCCTTCAACACCCCCACCCCCTTGGACCCCCCCCCCCCCCACACACCCCTGGACTGCCCCCCCACCTCCATGGACACCCTGGATAGCCCCCAACCCTCTGGACATCCCCCAACCGCCTGTACATCCACCAACCCTCTTTATATCCCCCCAGAACCATGGGATTTTAACCTCAAGATACTAGTTTTGGCATATCTAGGGATTTTAACCTCAAGCTACTAGTTTTGGTATCATGCCATTATTCAAAATGCGAACCATGAACTGTATCTTCTACTAGTCTAAAATTATCTATTGTGCAATGAATCAGGTTTTAATAGAATATGAAGACTTATAATATTCCATCAAAATAAGCGACGTAAATAGATTATGGAACAACAAAACGTGATACCCAAAATAGAAACAACCAAGGATCCAAAACAAAAATTCCACCATGAAAAACCATATATACTTATAAAATAAATCACACTGGTACACAGAATGGGTGTATCACAATGGTTTACATATAAATTGCAGTAATATAGGTGAATGAGATCATTAGTTGTCAATGACAACAAAAATTACCATCAATGTCGGGCATCCGCGAAACAAAAACAAACAAAATAGAAGTAGGTGAGGCTTACATGAATATTGAAAGTCAATATAATAGATTTGGTGATAATAAATAAGATGATGATGGAAAAACTAGGTAAGAGGGTTCGAAATTGAAGAATCTTACCTAGTTTAAACAAAAAATCGCAAAACATAAATATAAACTATTTGGGAAAAAAACGAACGAAATAAAGTCGTGAGAGCCTTAACTGAGTGTTGTGAGTGGATATGATAGATCTGAGGAGAGTAAAGATGATAAAAAATGATGAAAAAATGAGTTTAACGAAACAATATCGAAGAGTCGATTAGGGTTTTCCGTGCGAGAGAGACGAGTCTCTGGTCTGTCGATTGAAAAATCATAAATGACAATCCACGGGGCGTGTTAATTTTTTAAATGTTTTATAATGTCTGTTATTTACTAACCAATGTTATAAAATATTTTTATTAAATTTATAATTTCAATTATTATAATAACCGACGTTATAAATGTATTAGATACCGCATTTTTTACGTCAGTTATTTTATAACCAACGTAAAAAAAAGCCGCGTGTTTTTTTTAAGTTGGTTATTCTATAACCGACATAAAAAATACATCAAAAACCACATTTTTTTATGTTGTTTATTTTATAACTGATGTAAAAACTTTTGGGTGTTGGTTTTTTACATCGGTTATAATATAACCGACGTTAAAAAATCAGCAGGTTGGGTTTTTACATCGGTTATTTGATAACCGACGTCAAAAAGGCCTCAAATTCCGCTTTTTTTACGTCGTTTATTTTATAACCGACTTAAAAAATTCGTAGATACCTCATTTTTATGTCGGTTATTAAAATAACCGACGTAAAAAATTTACTCTCCATATTTTTTACGTCAGTTATAAAATAACCAATGTAAAAAACCACGTATCACAGATTTTCATGTCGGTTATATATAACCAACGTAAAAAATGGTGATGTGAAAAGCGTTTTCTACACTAGTGCATTAAAGAATAAAAATGGGTAAATCGGGGTCTACATCAAATTTTGGTTCAAATAATAGAACTACTGATTGACGCAACAACTGGTTATCATGCCCTCTCTTTCATGTATGGATATTTAGGATACAATAAAATTTATATAGCCACATAATATGAAGAATACACCACCTTCAGGGACACCCTGGGAATATTCTACTATCGGGTAATTCCCTTTATCTTGAAGAACTTCAGTTCCACATACCAACATGATATGCATCGCATCTTAAAAACCTTTATAGGGAATTTTGTCAAATTTTATGTTGAAAATATAGTGGTTAATTCCCAATAACATTATAAGCACTTGGATGATCTTGATACCATCTTCCACAAGCTATGACAACATAGCCTAAAAATGAACCCCTTAAAATGTGATTTTGGGGTAACCTCAGGAATGTTTCTCATCTTCATCATAATCCAACGCGACATCGAAGTTGAACTTTAGAATAAAAAGGCTATACTTAACATGTATCCTCCTAGAAATTTTAAAGAGTTAAGAGAAATTCAAGGACACTTGACCTACATATGGAACTTTATAGCTAAACTCGTAGGCAAGTGTTTTCCATTCACCAAATTAATGAAGAAAGGTGTCTCATATTAGTGGACTGATGACTGTCAGAAAGAATTTGATAGTCTTAAGAAATATATCTTGATCCCACTAGTGTTAATGAAATCTATTAATATAAATCCACTCATTATATATGTTACATCCCTGGAGTGATCACCAGGCACCTTCCTCGAGAAAAATAATGATGATGGGAATGAATACAACCTCTATTACCTTAGTCGAACCATGATCAATGCTGAGACTCATTATTCAGATTTCGAGAAGAGATGCCTTGTGTTAATATTTGTGGTTTAGAAACTTAGAAACTACTTGTATCATAAGGAGTTCCATTTGGTATCTCGCAATAACCCACTCAAATATATTCTCAACTGTTCTATGTTGATAGATGTTGGGGAAAAATCCCTTAAGGTGACATTGAAGCATTTTTGGGTTGATTGTTTTTGTTGACAAAGAGGGTTTCCTTGGTCACTTGTGGTGTTCTAGATATATTTTTTACAACCTATGTTGAAAAAGAACCATGTAAAAGGAATGGATGACTTATAGGTGGTACAGAAAGAACAGATACAAGGTGGTGCCGTTTTTTAGTTTTTGCCAATTTTTTGAGCCTCAAAATCAAAAAATGGAGAAATGTGTTTTTGGAAAAGGAATTTGTGTGAAAGATTAAAGTCGATTTGTAAACTTTCATGCAAGATATGTTTCAATATCATAATGTTGAAAAATGGAAAAGGCATGATGTGCATGAAATATTTGAAAATGTGCATGAAAGATGAGGTTGCATGAAAGAAACTTGCACCCTAATGCGACGTCAACTTGGGTTTTGTGTGCACAGAGGGGATCTTGAATGATGTGTTGAATCATCTGCGTAGGGGTTGGAGACACCTATAAATAAGAGGTGAACCCACTTATTAAAAGTATCTCAACACTTAGAGAGAACCTGAGCTCTGGATTACATAATAATTTTAAGAAAATAGAGTTGTGCAAAAGAATTTTAGTTGCACATAAGCTAAGAAAGTTACATGTAATATTTGAGTTGTGCGTAAGATTGAAGTTTCATGCAAGGGGTGTTTCATAAAAAATTGGAATCTTGTGTGAAAGGCATTAAAGTTTCATGCAAGACACAGTAAGTATTTTGTGAGATATTTGAGGTTTCCCAGTAATACTATGGTAAAGTTTTATTCATCAGTGGATGAAAGTGGGACATCAATAGAGCATCTAAATATAGTGGAGGATACATTCATTAGAGATAATTAAGGTACCTACAAGTCTATAAAATGTGTGTGGATCTTCTAAAGAAGCAGTGATAACACTTCAGTTGAGAGAGCAGTGAGCTTTAAAATTGTGTTTGGTTGTAAACCAAGAGGGACAATGAGTCCACTATGAACATTATAAACAACAGTGCTCTTTTAGTGGATTTAGTATACTAGAACATTATCATTTTATGCTCCTTGTATGTAGCCCTATGAGGGTGAACCAAGTAAATTTTTTTGTGTCTCACGCATGATTTATTTTCTGTTCATACTTTTCTATGGGAAAGAGAGAGAAGATGATTTTGTTTAACAACGAAACCAGATCAAAAGGGGCAGTTGTTTTAATCTTTCATGCCCCGATTCACACCCCCTATCAAGGTATTTTACATAGTGAACCTAATAATTGGTATTATAGTGAATGGTTAATATCAGTGATTCTTTCTCAATGGAGGTTATCAATTAAAAAGTGATTACGATCTTCGATGGGAATAATTTTTATTAATGGAATAATTAGATGCAACACTACTTCCAATCCTTGGGAATGGATTTATTCATAGTATTGATGCATGGTATTTCTGAAAATATCAATAGTGGTGCATTATTAGAATATGAAATAAGGGAATTGGATACTAACACCAAATGAATCAATTCTTTTGGGGGATCCCTATCCAATGCAATATATGCAAAGGTGATTTCATGTAAAAAATAACATGCCATGTAGTAAAATCTATTGAATATATATGTAGGTGATTCAAAGGTCAGAGATGAAAAGCTATAGGTTCTGTGGAACAAGTATGAAGCTCTGAGAATAAACTGAAATGAGTTTGTTGATGCATTCTTTGATAGGGTAAATGTTGTAGTGGAAGACATGTGAGGTCTTGGAGAAGTCATTGAAGATATAAAGATTGTGAAGTGTATCTTAAGGAAACTTCCACCTCAGTTCAATCTAAAAGTTTTATTATTAGAAGATAAATATCCGAAAGAGATGAAACTGAATAACTTACATAGTAACCTTATAGCATATGAAATGAGAAATAATGATAGTGATTCTATGAAAAAGGGGAAATCTAAATAGGTGGTATTCAAGGCCATGAAGAAAATTAATATTGAATATTATCAGGAAGAAGAAGAGACATATGAGGTGATGTCATTACTTTATTCAAATCTACAAAGAGGGAAAAGAAAGTTCAAGGAGAAACTTCCACTTGCTTGCTTTAGATGTGGAAAGGTTGGTCATCTTGTAGAAAGGTTACCCAATAAGTTACAAGAAGATGGTGAGGATGAATTTGAAATACCTATGACGAAGTCTTCAACCTATGCGAAAGGAAAGAAAAATTTTAAGAGAAATTTATTCAATAAAAATAATCTTCTTTTACAAGAATGTGAAAGTTTAGATGAATCAGAGGTTGAAAAGGTTGAAGATATAGAGAACTGTAAAGATGACAGAGAAAAATATATGGTGGAAGTTGTCAGTATCACTGAGGAAAAAGAATAAGTCAATGTTGATAAAGAAGAATTTTAATAAATAGTTGATATAGATGCTGAATTAGAAGAAAATATTGAGGATATAGACGTTTAGAGAGCCAGAACAAAGAAAGACAACAAAGAGGTTCATGATGACAAACTCCACATGCATCAATAAGATAAAGAGAAGTATGAGTTCATGGAAGAAATTGAGAATCTCATGTCTTAATTTCCAGTGGAATCAGAAATAGTTAGTGAGCACAGACTCAAGGTTAAATAATAGAGAAGGGATATTGATGGTTTGAATAACACAATGAAGGATCAAATCAAATGCATTGAATAAATTAAAGAAGAAGTAATTAGTCTGTGACAAAAAGTTAAGGATCAAGAAAAACTCTTGACCCCCAATGTGACATTGGAAAAGCAAATCATTCAAAAGATATAAAAGTTTGAAGTGAATCATAGAGGTCTAGCAGAACGAAAGAAACAATAAAATCTTAATGATAAGGCTAGTATAGGGATTGATCAAAAACAAAAAGTAGTCTTGGTTGAAGTTAGACCACAAGAACCTAATTCAATATTGAAATTTGATTTGGGTATGAAGTAGAATTAGAATATTCAGAGAACCTAAGGGAAAACTAGCAGTGTAGAAGTAACATGCAGGAATGCACCTTACATTAGGTGTTATTTCTATAGAAAGATATTACATTCACAAAATGTGTGTTCCATAGCCAGGAGATATTGAAGGTCACAAGAACAATATTGGAATCCAAACATAGCTCAATAATCAAGAATATCCTTATAGGGACATTGTTATAGGTGTAGAGTATTTGGGCACATGGCTAGATATTGTGCATCAACCATTCATAGGAATGTTCCAAAGAAGAATCAAAGTAGTCTCAAGCAGAAAATAAAAGAATCCACAGGTGATTTGAAAATGAAAAATATATTTATATCTTTGCAGGATGAATATGGTCCATAATATTCTGAATAAGATCAAGTTTTTCAATCTATACTGAGTATGAATTAAAAAACATGGATCAAGAAGAAGAGATATGAGAAAGTAGTAGTTTCTGAAATTGCCTTTAAAGCATCAGATTATTCTGGTGTATGGATCCTTGATAGTGGTTTTATATCCCATATGACAGGGAATAAGGATCTTGTTACAGAAATAAAGTATGAAAAAATAAGAAATTTTCAAATTTGGAAATGAAGAAAGGATGAAGATAATTGGTTTGAGGAAGGCCAAGTTTGGGGCCAAATAAATGAGACATTCCGATGTCTTAGTAGTAGAAGGTTTTAGTCACAACTTGCTTATCATCAGTCAACTATGTGACTTAGGGAATTATATAAGATTTACTAAGAATATTTGTATCATAAAAGGAAGAGATGGTGCAATTTTTCTACAGGGAAGAAGTACAAAGGGAAATCTATACCTTGTAAGTAGGGAAAATGATATGTGCATTTTATCCAGAGAGGAAGAAAACAAGTTGTGGTATAAAAAACTTATTCATCTATGAAAACTATACCCAAAAGATACGATAAAGCGTGATGTAACTATATAACTCCCTAATATATCATGTGATCATACTCATATGTGCGATTCATGTCAACAAGGGAAAATCATTAAAAAGACGTTCAAGTAAAAGGAACAGAAGTCAACAAGAGTGCTCAAATTGGTGCATGCTGATGTATGTGGACCTATCTCACCAAGATCCATTGATGGGAAGAGATATTATTTTCTTTTAATTAATTATTATAATATAATGGCATGGGTATTTTTCATTTCTCATAAATCTTATGTGTTCAGTTTCATAAAACAGTATCGGAGGGAATCTGAAAGGATGCTTGGACAGAAAATTCTGAAGTTTTGTACCGATAATGGTACATAATTCACAAACAGTCAAGTGAAATAATATCTCAAGAAACACAGGATAATAAATCAAGTTTATTTAGTGAGAAATACTCAATATAATAGAGTGGTTGTGAGGATAAATAGGATCATCAACAACATGGACAAAACAATGATTATTTAAAAAGACCTACCAAAGGAATTTTGGAAGGAAGCAGTCCTGACATCAGTATACATATCTAACATGTCTCTTTTGTGTCCGAAGGAAGGAATGAATCCATATGAGATGTGGTACAAAAATAATTCAACATTAAAATACTTTTTTATCTTTGGAAGTAAGTGCTTTGTACTCAACAAAGAAAATCATAGGAAATTTGAGTCACGTAGAGATGAGGGTATATTTCTTATCTATTCAGGAAAAATAAAATCATAAAAATGCTTCAATAAGAGGCTGGGAAAAGTAGTTGGAAGCAATGATGTCACTATAGTGTAAAATGAAGATAATATTCAACAACACAATGAATAGTTTTCCGATGAAAGTGATAAAGAGGAAAGCAACACATGGGGAGAAGAAGTGGAAGATGATGATTTAGAAGAAGATATTGATGATTAACAAGAGGAAGTCAAGTATATATCTATGAAGCGGCCAAAGATTCAAGCTAAAATTTATAGTAATAATATCATTGGTGACCAGATAGTGACAATTCATACAAGAATAATGAAGTTACTACAACAAAAATATTTCCTATATTAGTTAGATCTTAAATGTTTTGCTGATACAACTAAATATGAAAATTGGTTTCAGGGTATGAATGAAGATCTAGAACAGATTTAGAAAAATCATATGTGGGAGATTGTTTTGAGGCCAACAGATAATAATTTCATCGAGACTAAATGGGTATTTTTCAACAAGATTAATGAATATGGCATAGTGATTCAAAACAAATCATGATTGGTTTGAAAAGGGTACTCCCAGACAGAGGGAATTGATATTTATGAGACATTTTCACATATTTCAAGGCTGTAGAAAATTTAATTATTATTTTCCATAATAGTGAAAAGAAAATTCAAAGTTTTCCATATAGACATGAATTCAACATTTCTAAATGGGGTTCTGGAAGAAGAAGTTTATATTGAGCATCCAGATGGTTTTCTTATTCATGAAGATGAGAAAAAAGTTTGTCAACTGAAGAAGGAACTATATGGGTAGAAGAAAGCACCAAGAGAATGGTATTCAAGAGTTGATCATTATTTGAAGAAGCTTGGTTTTCAGTGTGGTGGAGTTGATTACAATCTATATGTGAACAATGATAGCAATAAAATGATGATTTTTCTAGTGTATGTTGATGACATAATCTTCAATGGATCAGATGAAGCATAGTGCATAAAGTTTTCTGAATTCACAAAGAGTGAGTTTGAAATGTCAATGATTGGAGAACTGACATTTTTACTTGATTTATAGGTGACACAAGGGAGCAATGGCACATTAATTTCTAAATAAAAATATTCCAAGGAAGTTTTGAGAAGGTTTGTAATGGATGATTCCAAGGAGATGAATACTTCAGTGGCTACCCATAAAAAACTATCAAAATATGATGATGAAAAGGTAGTTAATATCACTAAATACTAGAAAATTGTTGGACGTTTATTGTATTTGATAGTGAAAAGACCTGATATTGTTTTTACCACATGCCAAGAAGAGAGATATCAAAGAAATCCCAAAGAAAGACACGTGATTATAGTGAAAATAATACTTCGGTATATTAAGGGCACTATGGATTTCGATTTGCTGTACAATGAAAAATCTCAACAAGAGTTATTGGGATATACAGATGCAGATTAGACCGGATCAGTAGATGAAAAAAAATCAATATTAGGTGGTGTATTCTATCTTTGTGGGTTATGTATTTCTTGGTTAAGCAAGAAAAAATATTGCATTTTATTAAGCACTGTAGAAGCTGGATATATAGTGGCTACTCAAGTATGCATGCAGTTATTATAGATAAAGAAGCAACTTGATGATATGAGAGTTGAAGTGAAGTCTTCGATCATAACCCATTGTGATAATTCAAGTGATATCAATTTTATAAAAAATCCAGTCCATCACTCAAGGACAAATCACATTGAAAGCAAATATCACGTTATCAAGGAGAAGGTAGAGCAAGGGATTTTTAAGTTGGAGTATGTGCCTACAAAACAATATGTTTTAGAAATTCTGACAAAGGCATTACCTAAATAAGAATTTGAGAGGAATAGATTAGATCTGGGAGTTCAGTAAAATCCTCACACTTGAAAGAGTGTGGATATGGGTCCCCCTCTCCCTGAGGTATGGTGTGTTTTCTCTATTGTACCGATCTGTGTTCTTTACCTTATTGTAGAACAAAAAGGAGTGAACTTTGAGTTCGTTGAAAAAGGGGGAGATGGTGTGACTATTCAAGGGGGATAAATTGTGGCTACATAAGGGAGAAAGAAAATGTCTTTGGAAATTGTGCCAAAAGAAGGGAGAAAATATCTTTTTGAAGATACAGAGAGAAGCTGATAGGTAGACATATATGGGTATTGGAAGGATAGGGAGAAGTTTTAAATCTAAAGATGCTAGAATTGATTGATCAAAGAAGATATATCATGAAAACTGAGGTTCATGATGAAATTAGTTGGTTTGTTTCAATAATTGGTGTCAGGAATGAAGTGCTTCATTGATGAACTTTTCATTATACTCTTTTTTCTCACGCCGATCATTGCTCAAGTGGATTAGAGTATGTGTAGAGTAAATCTTTGATCGATATCTGAATCACATGAAGCAAATGGTGGTTGAATATGGATAAATATATAAAGAGGTGTCATTTTATGAAAGAATTGTCAAAAAACCCAAAGGGGGAGATTGTTGGGAAAAAATCCCTCAAGGTAACATTGAATCATCTTTAGGTTGATTGTGTTTGTTGAAAAAGAGGGTTTCCTTGGTTAGTTGTGATTTTATAGAAATATTTTTGAAAATCTATGTTGACAAAGAACATGTCAAAGGAATGGATGATCGGGAGTCTGTACAAAAATAATAGATACAAGGTGGCGCTGTTTTCTAGTGTTTTCCAAATTTTTGGGCCTTAAAATCGGAAAATGGAGAAACATGTTTTTAGAAAAGGAATTTGTGTAAAATATTGAAAGTGATTTAAAAAATTGTGTGAAAGGGACGTTTTAGGATCATAATGTCGAAAAATGGATAAGGAATGATGTGCACGAAAGATTTGTAAATGTGCGTGAAATATGGGGTTGTGCAAATGAAACTTATGTGCCCAATGCGACGTCAAATTGGGTTTTTTGTGCACAGAGGGGATCTTGCGTGACACATCAAATCTTCCAAGAAGGGGTCAATGACGCCTATAAATAAAAGGCGACCACCATGATTAAAAGTAGCTTAATACTTAGAGAGAATCTGAGCTCTAGATCGCGTAAGAATTTTAAGAAAAGAGAGTTATGTGAAAGAATCTGAGTTGTGCACAAGCTAAGAAAGATACATGTAATATTTGAGCTGCATGTAAGATTGAAGTTGTGTGAAAAGGGTATTTTGTGACAAAAGTGGAATCTTACATGAAAGGAATTAAAGTTTTGTGCAAGATGTAGTAAGTGTTTCACGAAAGATTTGAGGTTTCCCAGTAATAATATTGTAAAGTTGTATTCATCAATGGATGAAAGTGGAGAATCAATATAACATATAAATATAGTGGAGGATGCATTCATTAGAGATAATTAATGGACCTACAAGTCTATAAACTATGAGTGGATCTTCTGAAGAATCAGTGAGCACACTTCAGTTAAGAGAGCAGTGAGCTTTCAAATTGTGTTTGGTTGTAAACCAGGAGGGAAAATGAGTCCACTCCAAACATTGTAAATAGTAGTGTGATTTTAGTGGATTTGGTACACCAGAACATTTCCATTATATGCTCCTTGGACATAGCCCAGTGAGGGTGAAATAAGTAAAATTTTTTGTGTCTTGTGAATGCTTTAATTTCTATTCATACTTTTCTATGAGAAAGAGAGAGAAGAGAGTTTTGTTTAACAACAAAACATGATAAAAAGGGAAAGTTTTTTTAATCTATTATACCCTGATTTACCCCCATTTTAGGGTATTTTACCTAGTGGACCTAACAATAAGATATTTAACTTGATGGGCGGTTATCCCTAAACATTTTGATATACAGTTTGTGCCTCAAAAATAGGCTAAAGGCCAGGATTTGGAAGACTTTCTTGCAGAACACCCATCTACAAAAACATCATTGAATACTTAATTTACATATGAAGAGATATTTTCTATTAAATATGGCCCCCAAAAATGATAGATGCATTTTTATGATGCATCTAGGATCCAAATAGGGAAGATAACGGAAGACCCTAATCTCAACAAAGTCAGGTTAGGGATCATGCTCATTTCCCCAGCAAAGGCCGTTTTACCTTACTCCTTCCTATTTTTAGAAGGCTATACAAATAACGAGGTAGAATATCATTCCCTCATTGTAGGATTGGAACTGGAACTCCAAATACCAGTTGACCACCTGGATGTGAAAAGCAACTCAGAGTTGGTAATCAAATAAACCAACAAGGATTACGCTATAAGAAAAGAAGAGATAATCCCCCTGCTTGTCTATTTATGAGAGTTAATGAAAGAGTTACCCTTGAAAACAACATTGAATAATGTTCCAAGATCATAGAATAGATAGGAATATGTGTTGGAAAATGAAGCTATAGATTTGGCATATCTAAACCGGGAAAAAATGGTCATCAACATTGCCCATCACCGAATGGTTTCACCTTTTGTTCAAGTCAGAATAGAAGAGATTAATGAAGTTATTTCTATCCCTGGACATAGTACTACCACTGGGTGGATGATACCAATCATATAATACCACTAAAATAGATTAATTCTATCAAATGGAGCTGAGAAGGATAAAATCTGCCAATGAGAAATCAAGTTCACTCTTTATGATGACCCAAATCACCATAAAGTCCTTTATAAATAAGGCTTCGATGGAGTCCTTCTTAGATGTATCAATAGAGAAGAGTCTGTTACTATCATTAAAGAATTACACTCAGGGGCCTATGGTTCCCACTAGTCAAGATACAAGCTTTCCAACCAAATCCAAAGGCTTGGATACTTCTGGCCTTTGATGACACAGGATTGCACTGAGTTCACCAAGAAATGTCATTCTTGCCAAGTGCATTCCAACTTCATGCATCAACCCCTAGAGTTTCTATATACAACCAAATAATCTTGGCCATTTTCCATATGGGTAATGGATGTTGTGGGGATATACCCTCCAACTATGGATATGAAGTTTAAATACATATTATCTACTACCAATTTCTTCTCCAAATGGGACGAGGTAATACCCATCAAAGAATTCGAGGCCAAAATCATTGTCATATTCATGAAAACCAACATCATTACTATATTTTTTGTCCCTCATACAATAATAATAGACAACGAAACTAATTTTTGTTCAGATGAGGTTTAAAATATGTATCAAGAGCACAATTTCAAATCCAGCCATTCAACCCACTATCATGTAGTGAATAATGGACAGATAAAGGAATTCAACAAGACCATATCAAATATACTCCAAAAGATGGTGGATAAAGATGAAAAGTCTTTTCCTAATAAGTTCTTGAATGTATTATGGGCCTACTAAACCACAACTTTTACTACTACATAGGTGACCCTGTATTCACTGGTGTACAAGACAGAAGTAGTCTTACCTATTGAGATTCAATTTCCATTGCTCTGTATTTCCATCCGTGACTAATTATCCATGGATGATCAATCCTAGAAATGATTGGATGAATTGGAGTGGCTCGATGAGAAAATATTTCATACCCTACATCACTTAGAGGTCCATAAAAATTTAATAGTACAAGATTTCAATAAATGGTATGCCTCTATTCATTCCTCCATAGATAATTGGTACTAGTCCTCAGGAATCCAATGATACTAGGAAAGAAGCCTCCAATTCTTAAACTAAAGTGGGAGGGGCCTTAGTCTGTACATAATGTACACTCTAACCGAGATTATTCCTTGATCTAAATGGATGGAGAGATCATTAAAATCCCAGCTAATGCAAGGTTTCTGAAGAAATATTTCATCTAATCACACGACATTCGTCTCAGATGAAAAATGTTAAACTACGTAGTTGGTCATTATTACATGATCTTAAAAGGAATGGCAGTCATCCTAACATCAGGATTTTAAACTTCACAGCGTTGTATAGTCCAAACTGTAAGATTTTAAACTACATAGCCTAATGTTCTAGTTGCATAATGTTAAACTATATGATAGTGTCTTTTCCACATGACATAAAACTGCATGGTTCATGTACTTATTATAAAATGTAAAACTATATAAATTTTTGGTCCATGCCTGAGGTGGTTACATTTCTTGGTGCTGGTCTCCTACCACACGTCTATTCCAGAATTGTGTATGTTTTGATTCTCATCTACAATGATATGTAGTAATGCCTAGAACTCATGTCTTGGGCCTCACCATCATTATATAAAACATAAAATCCCCCTTTTTCTCACATCAAAACTTGATTAATGTTGGGAAATATTCTCAATAACTATGCATGGATTGATTCTCATTCCAATGAGATATGTAGTGATGCCTGGAACTCCCATCCCAAGTCCAGCCATGAAACAACCCCCTTTCCCTATGTACAAATCACACCTACACAAGGAACTTTTTGATAACTAGGCGTGTCTTGATTCCCGCTACACATGATATGTAGCAACGCCCATACCCCTAATATTGGGCCCAATTGAAATAACACTTTCCTTCTATGTTGGGTGAACCAATTCCTTATCGTAAGATGTTAAACTGCATGACTAATATCCCCATCGCATGTCAATAAACTTCATAATCTCTTCAAGAACTATGTGTGTCTTGATTCTCATTCCAATGAGATACATAGTGATGCCTGGATCTCCAATCCTTGGCTTAGAAACAAAAAAATATGAAAAATTTCCCTTCCCTGTGCATGGGTCAGATATACACAGAGGATCTTTCAAGAACTATATATGGATTGATTCTAATTATAATGAGATACATAGTTACACATGGATCATACCTCTTGGCCTAGACACTACAGAACCTAAATGAACCCATCCTTTACTTGTATTACCTTTGCATGGTGGAAGAAACCTTTACCACTACTTATTTCTCACACCGAGCACATCTCACATGGGATTAGGGGTTTTGGTAAATAAATTATCTAGATAAGTAAGGCATATCAATTTTTATCTTTTTTATCATGGTCCTAGATATAAGACCTTAAAAGGAACACCATATGTATTTATTGCATGAATTTAACTACATGGATTACTCAATAAAAGTTTATGACTTGATCCTCATTCCAATGAGATATGTAGTGATATTTGTATCTTTAATCCTGGACCCATCTATAACACAATATGAGAAATACCCCCACTCTCCCTTGTATGAGTCAGATCTACATAAGAAGATATAATATGATTTCTCACCCCATATGTGAGCCCTTATTCAAAAAACCCCCCCTTTCTCCACACATGAATTCAATAAGTATGGGGAATATTATTTTTTATAACTATGTGTGGATTGATTCTTACTCCAACAAGATACATAGTGACACCCGAGTCCTATACCCCGGTCTAACTGAAATCATGTCGAGTCACATATGTCCTTACCACATGATGTTAAACTACATACCCAATGTCCTAGATTCATGAATTTAAACTATATGATACCCAAAGAACTACGTGTGGCTTGATTATCATTCTAGTGAGATGCGTAGTGAAACCCATGCATCTTGTCCTAGTCCCAACCATGGGGTAAGAAAAAATACCCCCTCTTATGTATAAAAATATTTATGAAAGAGCTCTTAATTTGGGTTCCCTAAATCAGGGGTCCTTTAAGAAAATAGAGATGCCCCCCTCCTTTATGTAAGGGACTTTAAAATTTATGGAAAATATCAGTCCAAATGCTTCCTTTTTTCTTATACATATCACTTATACACTTCATACTTCTAATATTAGACACTTTCAAATCTTCATAACCTTTCTCCAGTTATCTAAAATAGAATTAATGATACTCGAGGACTCCTTTTCCTGACTATGCTGTAACACGCCCTAGTTGGATTTGAATAAGTCACACACATAAAGGTATTATTAGATATAGGATGAAACTTTTTGACTATTTAGTAACACACCCCATATGTATTTTCATAAAGTCACCCAAAAAATGGGTTTTTCAACCAGAAGTAATTTCTCCCTCAAGAGAAGCCTCTCCTATTTTTTAAAGATTTGATGACATTAGGTTGGAACCCGCTATTCAAATTTATCCCGAATTCATCCCCCAAATACTTTTCACATATCATTTCTCATAATCCAGGAACTCCCATGATCATGGTTTAAAATTTACTAAGTTACGAAGTATGCCAGAATGACCTTGGTCTAATAGGCCACATATTACCCATCATTTCCATAATTCTATGATCTTTGTCATATGAACTAAAGCTATAAGCACCATATTTATCATGTTTGGGTCATACCTACATAGGAAAACAATTCCCCCATTCATGGAAAATTTTTACTTGAAATGTTCCTTCCATATTCAAGCACTTTTCTACCACAAACTAGACTCTATTTCTAGTGAAATATGAATCTCCATAAACTTCCTTCAACCATCAACAATATAATAGAAAAATTACTAAGAACTCATTTACCTGAATATGCTTCAAAATTCCATAGTTTTCTTTGCATAATTCACCCACATAATGGTCCTATTAGTCGGAGGATTCCACTATTTTACTATACTGTAACACACCCTAGTTGGTTATACATAAAGTCACCCAAAAAATGGGTTTGTTAGATAGTGTTAATTTATTTATTAGGAGAGAAATCTATCACCATCATCCCTTTCCTCTATACCACTCTTTGAATCTAGAGATCTTTAGATTACATCTTACAACATTCCCCCTATATGCCTAAAAATGATGGCACATCCCCAGACAGATTACCATGAAAGGGATAATCATGAAACTTTCTCTCAAAGATAAATAATTTAAATTATATATCCCAATATCCTTACCGTAGAACATTAAATTTCATAGCATAACATCCTAGTCACGTGATGTTAAACTGTACAACAACATCCTTGCTATAATAAATTAAAGTACACTGTCAATTTCCTGGTGCCTGGCATTAAACTGAATGATGCTTCAACCCTTGTCAGAAAGGGTCCTTCCCCCCTGACATCAGTCATTTGAAAAAATAACCCTTCTTTACACAATCCAAATTCATGTAGGAGCGGTCTCACATTTATAGAAAATGAAAATACATATATTACCTCCATTCTCAAACATATTCCCTAGGAAAACCACCCATTATGGTTTTAAGAAATCCAAATCCCCATAAACTTCCTTTTTTTTTCATCAATAGAATGTCATAATTCTCGAGAAATCCTTTTCCTCAACTATACAGTAACACGCCTCAGTTGGATTTTCATAAATCCTCTACTAATAGGGCCTGTCATCCCAAGGATTCCACTATTTAAATATACAGTAACATGCCTTAGTTGTATTTTCATAAGTCACCCACCAATAGGGCTTGTTATCCCAAGGATTAAACTATTTGACTATACAGTAACATTCCCCATTTGTCTTTGCATAATGTTGCACACAATACAAGTTTGTTAACCAGTGGTGACTTTATCCTCAGGAGAGACCTCCTCTATTCCCACAACCCTTGATAATATTTTTCAATAAACTTCTTTTCAAATTCAGTATGCATCCATTCCTCACATACTTGTTTCATATCATGTTTTAGATTTAAAAACCATAAAATCATGAATAAAAATTACCCTTCAGGTATTTGAAGAATGTTGGAACATTTTTGGCTCACGATCCATGTTTGGGTCATAATTTTGAAACTTAGGGTCCAAGATATTTGACTTAAAACACTATTCACATTGGTTTAGTTTTTGAGACTTGAAACTGCAAAAAAAAAGACACAGTTCTCACCAGGTTGAAGACCCACAAAGGGAACTCTAGAAGAAATTTGAGCCTATGCTCACTAGACCTATGATTTTCATGGTCTAGGAAAAAACTGAGTAGTGAAAAGATAAAAGGTAAAAAAATTATTAGGATGAAAAACCACAATGGGAGACCTAAGAAATATCCAATACTCTCTTTCTACGTATTCATTATATTATACTTAGGAAAAATTAGGGTGATGAAATAAAAATGAAAAGTTTGTATGGTTATCCATATGACCCTAGTAACAGTTGAACTATAATCACAAGACCCCATTGATTAGGAAAAAATTAGAGCATCTCCAAATCCCTATCATTGTAGTTATGACTAGAAGATGCAGGGATGTATTTATATGAAAATTAGCTTCAATGTTATGTTATGATTGTAGAAGAAAAACAGGGATGAAGACATAGATGATCAGAAACATAATCTTTTCATTTATGAGGTAAATGAAAAATTGGAGGATCATCCACAAGATTGACTCTCTCCATCACACTTTATAAAAGATCATAGATATAAATCTTCATTTGTTGGATGACCTCCCGAGATCCATTAGCATCCTATCGAAGCTCATCCAACCGAGTAGCCTCAGTCTCCTCAGCCTGATGAATTTCCTCCACCACATTCATGATGATATTTGACCCCTCAATTTGATATTATTCTATAAATTTATGAAGTTTTACAAGATCCCTTTGAGCTAAATCCATTTATTATTAAAGACACGATATTTGAATGGTATTATCATTAAACTTTTGTCCACATTCCGCCAATTTATTGGCATGGTTGGCCTCCTCCTAAGATAATACAACCTATAAGTCATCAGTATTGATGGGTAGCTTCACCTTTATGAGGTGCTATTATAGCTCGTTTTCTCACTCTTTTTTACAAATGATCTCCTTCACGGTGTCATTAATCATGAGGTAATAAAATACTCCATATCCTAGTATACCAAACAAGAATGGAAGTTGTCAGAATTGTGAAGGTAGGTATTCAAAAGGCATCTCAAAGATTATCTTCCAGATATCCCTCCAATCAGCATGACGTGTGATACAAAGGGAATTTTGTGTCTCTAAATTCGACTCAAATCCATTATCATAATGAGGAAGGTATTGTGGTATCATTGCACTCAATGAGGCACCTAGCCTCACTCCCTATGGGATATTAATGAATTCACTTTATAGTATTGGTTACATTGGCATAGAGGCTCCAACCTCAGACCTAGTTGTAGAAGTTTATGGCACTAGAAAGTGGATAAGAATCATTTTTAGCCTCAAAATGATAATAAATAGAAGAAATATGGGATGATTAAAGTATTTGGTGACACTCATCCAGTAATGGGTCAATGGATTGGATGGATTTCTCCCTAACATTATCATCCTTAGTAGTTTTATCCATAACCTATTGATAATGGGAACTCTTTTGATAGGCCTAGATATTTCTAGGAGAGGATAATTAAGATCCCCCACTTTAGGATCCCCATGAATCAGTGCTCCCTTAATAACGAGAGCATGATGGACTTTGACACCTTGTTCACACATTACCACTACAATATTTTCTATGGATGGAGCTGCATAATTCAACTAGTCATGATCAAAATATTAGTCATAAAAATTGGTTGTGAAAAAAATATATACTCACATCCATTAAATTTATTATTAAATTCCTAGAACTCTTCAAAATAAGTGGGAAGATTAATGTGTTCCATAACTTCTTCAAATTTCATGTCAAGATTTCTCATGGAGTGTATTAATTCCCCAAGCCCTATGATAGTCTCAACCATGGGGATGTCTGAAGCATTGGGCTTAGGACCCAGTGCAACACCCTCCTCTAATGACCTGAGACCCTGAACAGTTTCCTCAAAGATAGTTGTAGGGTCTTCATCAGTCATCGCAGGGTCCTCCAGTGCATGAGATGGTCCTGGAATATCATAAAGGATTAAAATTTATTAGTTGAATTATGAAATATGATGATGTACATTAGAAATTAATTTAATCATCCTCCCTCTATACAATAATAGGAGAAATGAAAAGAGCATAAAATGTGGTCTCAATCCTTGAATCTTCTCCTTCCAAAGGATTTGACTCACCAACGGAAGTTTGCGTCTCTTCTAAAACATCCTCTTCAGTTCTCAAAGTCTTATCTCCAAGACAATTAAGAGAGGAAATATAAGGAGATACTACAACCATAGGCATGATCAAACATTTGTTCTGGATAAATAAAAAATAAATAATGTTGTGGAGACTTACCATCACTGACGATACATTTATCCAAAGTCTTCATTATTTGTTTCTCTTTCTTTTCCAATAGAGGGAGACTAGTGCCAACCTACTAAAATTTGGGTATGATAGGTGATAATATAGATTATACCACTATCTCATCTTATATTTTATACTGGCTTAGGGACATATCTCCTGATTTAGAAGACAATTCATCGGTTCTGAGTGGGTTGCTAGTTAGACCATATTTTAATGATGGAATCTCAACCGATGCTCCTTTTTCTCACTAAAAAACATGTCAAAATTTTCCTTAGTAATAATATATTTTTTCAAAATAATAGAAAGGAAGAGAAAAATGAAAAAATAGGGGAAGTTACATCCTCGGTATCGACATAGTCAATCCATTCCTCAAAAGATGGGTGGTTAACCCCTTCAACAGCACCCCATCTCAACATGTACTCCACTCGTATCATGGCATGGATCTAGTTATAAATTGAATAAATAAGAATCTATAGTCCCCAAATATAAATCCCTACATTAATGGGATCATACTCAAAGATATTATTGGGTAGGCCCCAAGCATCTCCAATTTCTAGAATCCACATCTTAGACAAAGAAGCGACCACATGATTTCTGCATCAGAAGGCATGTTCTACCAAAATTGTACTACCTCCAATCACCCATATTCAAAGTATATCCTAGTTTTATGTGAAGATGATTAAAAAACCTTTGGTTTCACAGGCTTCCCAACTATCTTCATCACAAATGAAGGGTGAAAAAATGTAACTCAGGCCTCCTCCTGACGATGATGGCTAGACCTCCGAAGCCCAACCTTAGCTGTCACAACCCTTTTGATCCTAAATGGTGGAATGAATCATGAACAAGGTTGTTTGGGTGAGATCAAGGCCTCATAATTTGTATCTTCTAGAGGAGATGAAGCACCTTCTAGATAGAGTTGAGCCCTTATAGCTTGATTTTTGTGCCCTTAGGTTGTTATGGTCCCAACTCGAGGGACATATTCTATTAAACCCCCTCAGTATATGATAAAATAGAGGCCTCAACATTCCAAGAGGTCAATCTAATAAATACAACCACTGGAGGCAAGTTTATTACCACTTGAGTTAGCTCCATCGCTGTAAGTATCCACAGCTGTCGAGATACCATTAGGTGTTTTTCGGATTAGACACACATTGGAGGAGATAAAGTTATTTTTTGAAGGCACTTAAATTGGTTTGAAAACCTATATGGAACATAGGAATCACATATAACATCACCATCAATATGAGTCTCCAACATTCCATCTCTAAAGTCCATCGTGTATGATCTTAGCTAGTTGTCAGTCTTTCTGTCATCAGTAAATCTCCCAGAAAATAGGTCTTCAAATGGGATGAAATTTAACTCCTTGAATAGGTTCAAACTCATTAAGGTATCACTGGTCTTCAGGGACAAGGGATGAATACTAGAAATGTCTTTAACAAATTGTTGAAACTAGACCCTAGGAATCTAATACCCACTTAACATGAAATTGGATCTAAAGTAGGCTACGACCCATCTCCACAATACATAGAATGGACCCGTAATTCTAAATGGGACCTTCTCGATGTGAATATGCAGTAGGAATTGTTGAATCTTATAAAAGATAAGGTCTTACAACCTTAAATTATTCTTTTATGCTAGATTGACCGCAAAAAAGAATTTCCCTATCCTCATGCCTCTATTTGAGTCATAGATAGGCAGTAGTTAGACACTTAGACACATGGCTAAAAAGCCTACAAGATGTGTCTTTTTAGGTATACTGGACTTGGGTTTGTACCCCCATTGGTTGTAATCCCCCTTTTCTAAAGTGGTACATAATTTAATAGGATAACCTCAATTTTCCATCTTGAGACACCCCGTAGGAAGTTTTCAAGTGGGGCCTTTCCCCTTTAGATCTGGGAAAGCACTCATCCATGCTTTAGGATGGATACCCCCCTTGGGTGGGGTTTCTCCTTATTAATGCCCCAAGCTATCTTCAACAGCTCATGCACCAGAATTTTCATCCTTTTAGTGTCATCCCACATCGGTCTTGGTGGGATAAACTTGTCTTACATCTCTCCAAGTATCTGATCCCTAGAGATCTTGTGGATATCCCATAGGCTAATACCAAATTCTCAGTGTATCAAGTGGAAAGATTTTTTTGTTGGATCCATCAGCTTATCAACTTAGGGATGAATTCACAATTCTTGTATATGTATGTCTTGGACACCCAGATGGCTTCATATATTCCCACTACTTTCAACTTGGTTGCAAAGTCAATAATGGTTTGGTGCACCCAGTATGCCCATATCCACTCGGGTCTAACACCCCCTCCTGAGTAGAGATCCTAGTATTCCCACCAACCCTTCAACTGGTATGTCTTGAAATTAGGGAATACATATGGGTAATAGCATGGCTTTAATTCAGGAATGTGCAACTTCAAATCCAGATCACATTGGTTTTGATTCATGACATAGTCCATGGATGATCTCCCAACATTAATGTACATACCCACACTTGAGATATTGGCAGTAGTGAAGTTCCAATAGTCTTGAAACAAATAAATAGGAGTTTAATTATTAAAATATGATATAAATAACTACTTTATATGACCATGTCCACAAAGAAGAAGATATTTAATCTTAGGGTACTCATGATGATACTTCTTTAGATGCCATGCCAGATCTGGCAGAGTAGTATCACATACGTCATAACAGTCAGGCCTTACAAATTTTACCATCCCCTCAATGTGGTTTCTATATTGTTCATCATAAACTCTAACATTATAAGTTACCATTGAACCTACGAAGAAACACCAAGATTTTTGTTAAAAAAAGTCTTGTTTTTGGGAGAAAAGTTACAAAAATGTAGAGATTTGGAAAAGGAATAAGCTCATGAAGTGTATCCATGCAAGTGACCTTGTGTAGGTCCCTCTCCCAAGAGACCTTGAAAAGTTCACTCACCCACGAATACACATCACACAGGTAGGTGTATAACTCATTTGTTCAAATGGTGATTTAGAAAATTAAGCTTAAGTGAAAGGTCAGTGAGAAATACTAGCACAATGATACTAGAGGTACAAAAGCATGATGACTGTCCACCAAGACCAGTAACTCTATTTATATACAAGGAATCCCTTGTGTGTGACCCATGTTCACTCCCTTCCTATGCAACCAATTTTCATGGACTACCTACGTGGATGAAATCCACAATCTACATGCCCTTTTCATCCCTTTACCTTAGGATCAAACCCTCTTCCTTCAATTGGATCCAATCCTGAGGGGGTATTTTATTGACACTATGTCATGTATGAAAAGGTGTTGAAGGGAAATACCTTAATGTGAATAAATAAAGAAGAGTGAAGAATTAAAAAGGCTGCATCCTTCACCAAAGGCACCTTTGAACATGTACCCCCAAGTAGCGTCAGTGTGCAGGGTACCTGCGCATCCAGTGGCACTATGCAGGCCCATATAATTGTGTCACCTAGAGAAACTATGTGGGGTACCTATTAATTATCCTGCATGAAACATCTACGTGATCCAACACCTTCACCTAAGGTCCCATATTTTCCTATAAATAGGTCCCTCAGGCTCCTCATTTAGGATGACAGAAAATTCTGAGGAACTCCCGATGCTTTGCTCACCCTAGTCCTTTTCCCAGGACTTCAGAAGCCTTCCAAGTATCTCTCCAAAATCTAATAGAGGAGAGAATTAAGGGGGTTATTGGAAGAAAATTTCTCCCAGGTTATGAAACACGTAACATTAGCATGATAAATAATTTCCCCCATGGTTAATGAAGTCTAGAGTGAGGTCCTCTCCCCTAATCAGGGACCTATGTGAGATACTTATAGGAACACCTATAGATACCCTTGAAGCCTTGAGAAAAGACTCACTCAAGTGCTATTTTCCAAGTAGTCCATCACACAAAGTACCTTCAACTTGTTAGGAAGGTATGCCTCTGAGTATGATATACTCTGTAATACCAAACATAGGATCAAAATAAGAATGAGATTCTCAGATACAAGAGGGGGGGTAAATTATAACTTTTAAAAATTCCCTTAGAAATTTTTTAGGATGGTTATGTTTAACAAGGTTAAACAAGATAATTCACAAGACCTCTATGAGTACTGAAGACTTGCTAGATTCCGGAAAAGTGATTCTGAAAATAGAACTTAACAAAAGTTTACACCGACTAAGATTCTACATTAAAGAGTATAGAATCTAACTAAATCAGAGTACAAGTAAGGAAGTATAAGAAAGTTATACTTTCCTTAGCAATAAAAAATGCAGTGGAAAAAACAAGTAGTAAAACTACAAGTAACAAACAATAACTATTTTAACCCAAAGAGAAGGGTATCTAACAACCTTGGATAAAGGTCCCATGATTTATACTTTCAAGAAAGTATATCTTACCCACACTAGGGTAAGACCTCAATACAAAGATCCGAGTCTGTCTTGCTATCCCCGCAAGCCCTCAACTATCAGGTAGTCGGTACCTCTATCTTCTTTAGCAAGGAATCCCTCAACTTCAAGGTGTTGGAACCTCTATCTTCCTATCCCTGGAAGCCCTCTATTGTAATCAGCAACAATCAGAGTCGCATGAAGAAAGTCTGAACGAAGAAAAGTTTGAATAAGCTATTCAAACTTTCTGTATGAATATTTTAGAGTTTATAAGAGAATCTCTCTCTAGAAATCACTCCAGGATGTTCTGATCACCAAAATTCAAAAAGTTGTGAGCACATTAAAATGAGCTTTTATTTATAGGCGAAACTACAACGGTCGGCTCCCTCCTCCAATGGTCATATTTTTCCTTGAATTTCAGAGGGACCTGTACACGTGTCATTCAACCAACAGTTAGTCAATAACTGAGAGCAAAACATCGTTTTGTAATGAAAAAAGTGTAAGTATAAGTAAAACTGATGTTTGGAATGTAAGAAAACAAAAGTTTAGAGTCTAACCAAAATGGAATTCAGAGTCTATAATAAAGAGATATTCAGATTCTGTTTTTTAGGAATTCGGAACCTGAATTCTGTAGAAATAAGGAGTCTGAATTTCTAAGGAAATTCGGGGTCTGGTTTCACTAGAATTTGGTATCTGAACTTACAGAGTTTGGAGTCGAACTAGTAGAAGTTCGAAGTTGAACTAGTAGAAGTTCAGAGTCGAACTCATAGAAGTTTGGAGTCAAACTAGTAGAAGTTCAGAGTCGAACTCATTAAAGTTTGTATCCATAATTCGGAGTTAAACTTTGTGAGAGTTTGTATCCAGAATTCAGAGTGGAACTTTATGAGAGTTCGTACTCAGAATTCAGAGTGGAACTTCATGAGAGTTCGTACTCAGAATTCATAATGGAACTTCATTAGAGTTCGTATCTAGAATTCGGAATGGAACTTCATTAGAGTTCGTATCCAGAATTCGGAGTGGAACTTCATTAGAGTTTGTATCCAGAATTCCGAGTGAAACTTCATTAGAGTTCTTATCCAGAATTCAAATCCTAAAATAGAATACTTCATATCTAAGTATTATATGATTTTGAGGGTTTAGATATGAATCTGATTTTTATACTTAAGAAAAATATTGATACGAGTAGTGAAAATATGGTAGGGGTAAATTCCTTCAGGAAGGAAATTTTCCTTATAGAAGTGAAATATAGATTTTCTTAAGTATAAGGTGTTTGTGATTTTCAAAACAAGAAGGAATGGAAAAGTCATAAGGAAAACCTTATTGACTCAACAATCTCCCCCTTTTTGTAAAGCACAAACAACCCTTCAAAAAAGAATATAAGGACTTTGAAAAATTTATTTAGACTTTGAAATTAAAACTTATCTCCCTTTGTTCATAGATGATGGTGAATACAAATCACTCCCCCTTAGGATTAGGAACTCTAAGGATTGTATTATGGATTTCCGGAATGGAGTTTTCATTATCATGGGAATGAAAAACTTTGTAATGAGAAACTCCCCCTTACTTAAGGATAGTTCTTCACTTAGAAAATTTTCTTCTCCCTTTTTGATTTTTCCTTCTCCCCCTTTTGAGTAGTTATTTTTCCTTCTCCCCCTTTGTGATTTTCAAAAAGAATTTAAGGGAATGGAAAAGAAATATGGTACCTAAAATATTAATAAAGTCATGCAAGGAAAACAAGCAACCATGGTTCTATTATAATTGGAAGAATTTTTACAAGGAAGATCAAATGCAACAAAAGATCTTATTGAGTCTATTTGTCTTCCTTTTCCTTTGGGATTAGCTTATTCAAGAGGGTTTTCAGCTTCTTAAAATCTTTCTGATCCTCCTCAGCTTGCTTCTCCAAAGATGTGATCCTTTCTTGTTGAGCTTTCAGGACCTCTGCCTGAGCCTTCATGGCCTCTTCCTGCATCTTCAGTAATTTATCCTGCTTTTCAAGTTTCTCTTTGATCTCAATCCAGATATCTCTTTCCCCTTTACAGTTTTGAGAAACTTAGTTAAGATTTCCATTCAAATCCTTCACCTATTGATTCTGAGAATTTTGCTCAAGGGTCAGCTTATCCTGAAGATTCTTAATCTTGGCATCCTCGGTATCAAAATCATTTTTTACATCAATCTGAAAACAATCAAACTCAGCCACGTCATCATCAACTTTCTTTTACCATATAGTGATTTTTCTGCATGATTTTATGTGAAAATCATAATTGATAAGAAAATTTATATGCTCAACCCCAATCTTCACACACTTATCCATGACCATGGATACAGATTCTGACTTCTGATTTAGGCTGTGTTGAAGCATCTAGCATCTGGAGTCTATGGTGGGAAAGATCGGAAGAGCGTCCACCAATTTCTTCAAAGACTCAACAACAAAATCATGACCCAGTGCTGATGATTCTGAATCAGACACCTTGCTTGGGTATTGTTCTCCTTCAATTTCCACCAACTTTCTTCTTGAAGAACCACCAACATCCTTATTCCTTATAACATCTTTTTTGGGGTGTTCATAAGTACTTGCTTCCCCTTATCAACTTTTAGAACTGCCTCATCAAGAGATTCTTCCTCACTTTCAGATACTTGAACAATCTTATCTTCATCTGGTTTCTCCTTCTCTGCTCCTTCTTCAAGAAAGTTCTTATCATAGCTTTATTCCTCAGATAATTCATTTTATTTCTCTTATTCATTATCATCATCTTTCTTACCATCATTTTCATCTCCCTTTCTCGGAGTGACAAGCTTTTAGAATTCAGCTTTTTCTTGATAATCCTCAACTTGTTTAATCAAGTCATCTAGATCACCACTTCCTTCTTCTACTTCTTATTCTTCTTCTACTTCCTCTTCTTCCTCTATTTCTTTAACAACTTCTTACTCTTCTTCTTCACCAGCTCCTTTCTCTACTCCTTCAACAACCTCTTTCCCTTTATACTTTTCCGAAGTGAGGTAATATTTTCCAGGGGTCTTCGATAATGGTTGAACAATAAAGGTTTTCAGAACGGGAAGTTTCTTAGAAGCTATTTATGTTTCTCTCAACAGGGATTGAAAAACTTCAGTTTCAGACATATTATTCTTCATCTTCTTTTCTTTTTCTACCTTCTCAAGGTATTCAGAGATCTTCTCCCTTAAGTATTTTGCCTCAGCAGGTTCCAATCCGAACTAAGGGTCCCCTTCCTTCCTCTTCTCCTTAT
Source organism: Viscum album (assembly GCA_963277665.1). Lineage (NCBI taxonomy): Eukaryota > Viridiplantae > Streptophyta > Magnoliopsida > Santalales > Viscaceae > Viscum > Viscum album. The sequence continues at coordinate 15,143,891 of OY728158.1, forward strand.
CTTCTCTCCATCTAGCAGCCACCTCATCTGGATATGCTTTCTATTTTTTCAGATTGGGAGGTTCATATTGGGTTTCCATAGTTTTGGGGGTCTTGTCTTTAGTAACCACTTCTTTCAATTTTCTCTTCTTACCAACCTTCTTTACTGGCTCAAATTTCTCCACATTTTCCAGATTGGTTTCAACCTCTTCCTCTGGCAAATTATAAAACTCTCCTATTTCCTTAGAATAGGCCATATTCATCCTTTTCAAGGTATCATCACTAACAAGCATAACCTTGCAATTCCGAGCCTTAGACATACATGAAATCTTGAAAGAATCCAGACAATGAACTATCAGCTTTGATAGTAAGGCAGGGTATATGACGATTTGAGCTCTCAAATTTCCCTCCTTGATGTTCTTGATTGTTACAAGAACATGCCTCATCAAATTGATTTTTCTTAGATTCACCAAGAATTCTAAGAAATATATATCACTTTTCTTCAGGGTATCTTTGTCACCCTTTCTCAGAACCAAGAAACCTTATACCCATAGCCGAAGGATCTGATTATTAGAAGATAGGTGAGAAATCTTGGCTGTCTTTACATCATCAAGCCCAAGACACTCCAAGGCCTTCACCTTAACAAAACTGCCTTGAATATCTGGAAGTTTGTGTGAGAAAAAGTCAGCTTCTCCATCATATTCCAGCCCCACCAAGCTTGCTGACTTGGTGTAAGTAAGTTTTTAAGTCTTTCCATAATACTTGAAAGAAAATTTTTCTCTTCCCTCTTCCTCATAGAAGCTTACTGATTCATATAACTCTACAAGTAACTCCAGATAGATCACATCTTGAACACCTATCATAGATATACACACATCTTCCAAAACATTCAACTTGATGTTCTTAGAGATGATAGAATCATACTTGTAAAATTTCAGATGGACTAGTCTTTCTCTGTAGACTTTCCATTTTGAAATTGGTTTCGTGGAAGACATATCTTGGGAAGTGGATTCTATAGACATTCGGAATGGAGGAGCTCTGAGAGATTCGGAATGGGCTTTAAGAACTGAGGCAGAGCTTTAAGATGTGAGAGCTTGGAGATCGATGTGGAAAAACTATGGAGGTCCCCTTTATATAGGTGATGGAGGTGACCTTTCAACTTCCAAAACCAATCTAACGGTTGAAAATTTCTCTGATCTGATCTGATGGTTGAAATCATACCCGCAAGGAAATCTTGAATCCGATCTTTTGAGGTTTTAAAAACATTCAGATTTAACAAGAAACGAATCTGATAAATTTTAAAAGAAAAGGAAACTACCAGCAACTAAAAATGACTACGAAAACTTGAGTAAGGAAATCATACTTTTTAGATTGGCTAGGAAGTTTATTCGTAATAGGTGATATTCTTCTTGAAGAAAATTTGACTATTAAATAAAAACTCACTATGAAAAACTTACTATGAAAAATATGAGTACGGAAATTCCCATTACAAAAATTCTCATTATGAAAATTCTCATTATGAAAATTCTCATTATGAAAATTCTCATTACAAAAATTCTCATTATGAAAATTCTCATTACAAAAGTTTCTTGTATGAAAACTCCATTACGAAAATTTCTATTATGAAAACTTCATTAGAAAAATTTCCAATACGATAACTTTTGAAAGACTCATTTCGAAAATTTTTGAAGGACTCATTACGAAATATTTTGAAAGACTCATAAATATAAAATAGTCCTAGATCCATGGTTCCCTTTAAGTAGAAAAATATTCTTTTTACTGCCTTTAAATGAGATTCATTAGGATTGGATTTATATCTTGCACATAACCATACTGAAAACATCAAGTCTGGACGACTAGCTGTCAAGTAAAGTAGACTTCCTATCATACCTCTAAAAGATGTTTGATCTACTAGTTTCCCAGCTTCATCAAGATCAAGTGTGTTTGAGGTACCAATAGGAGTACTTATACTCTTAGTGTTGTCATACCCATACTTTTTAAGAATATATTTAATATACTTATGTTGGGATATGTATATTCCTTCTGGTTTTTTAGAAATTTGAAAACCAAGGAAAAATGTTAACTCACCCATCATAATCATTTCAAACTCAGATTTCATTAGATCCGAAAAGGAATCAGTTAAAGATTGCTGAGCTGAACCAAATATAATGTCATCAACATAAATTTGAATAATATAAACATTTTTCTTATCTTTCTTTATAAAAGGGTTGGATCTTCATTTCCCTTAACATAGTTATTTTGAAGCAAAAATCCTGTAAGTCTATCATACCAAGATCATGGGGCTTGTTTAATTCCATACAAAGCTTTGGTAAGTCTAAAGACATGATCAGGATGTTTTTTATCTTCAAAGACAGGGAGTTGTTCAACAAAAACTTCCTCTTGAACATAACCATTAAGGAAAGCACATTTCACATCCTTTTGAAAAAGTTTAAAATTGAATAATGTTACAAAGGCGAGTAAAATACAAATAGATTCAAGTCCATCTACTAGAGCATAAGTTTTTTCATAGTCTATTCCTTCTTGTTGATTATAGACTTTAGAAACCAGTCTATCTTTATTTCTTATGATGATTCCATTTTCAACACGCTTATTTCTGAAGACCCATTTTACTCCAATAACATAAGTTTCCTTAGGTATTTCAACCAAGGTCCAGAATTTATTTCTTTCGAATTCATTTAGTTCATCTTGCATGGATTTTATCCAATCATCATCACCTAAAGCTTCATCTGTGCTTTTTGGTTCTAATTGGGAAAGGAATGCTAGATGCTATACTTTATTTCTTAAGGAACTTCTAGTCCTTACAGGTTGATTCACATCACCAATGATACTATCACTGGGATGATTCTTTAGAAATGACTGGTTTGGGTTTTGTAAAACCTGTTCATCAACATAGGGTAGGAAATCTTTTGGGGTAACTATTTCAGAAGCATATTCTTGAACATTTTCCTTATCATAAGGATTTTCTATTAATGGTTGATAATTAGTTTTTGAAAACACATCCGAAGATGTAGGTTGAGGTTGTTTGAAAACAAATGGATCAGTTTCATAAAATTTGACATGTAATATTTCTTCAACAGTGAAAGTGTTTTTGTTGAAAACTCTATAAGCCTTAGAAGTTGTGGAGTAGCCTAAGAAAATTCTTTCATTAGATTTTGGTGTGAATTTGTGTAAGTTATCTTTAGTACTCAGAATGAATACCTTGAAACCAAAAACCTTAAAGTAGGAAAGTCTAGGTTTTCTACCATTCCACAACTCATAAGGAGTTTTATTAAGAAGAGGTCTAATCAAAACTCGATTTATAGTATACCAAGCAGTACTTACGGCTTCAGCTCAAAAATGTTTAGATCTAGAATACTCACTCAACATGGTTCTAGTTATCTCTTGAAGAATTCTATTTCTTCTTTCAACAACACCATTTTGTTGAGGTGTTCTAGGTGCTGAAAAGTTGTGAGTAATACCTTTTCTACTTTAAAAAGTTTCAAAATCAGAATTTTGAAATTCTCCTCCATGATCACTATGAATAGTTTTCAATGGAAGGATTTTCTTATTTTTAACTTGGGATCTAAAACTTTTGAAATAAGAAAAAGCTTCAGACTTTTTTGCTAGAAAATAGACCCATGTAAATCTAGTGTAATCATCAACTAAGGAAAATACATAATACTTTCCCCCAATGCTTCCAGTTTGTGTTGGACCAAAAAGATCCATGTGTACCAATTGTAGTGCATCAGTTGTTGAGACTTCACCAATTGATTTAAAACTTGATTTATGTTGCTTTCCATATTGACAAGGTTCACATACCTTTGAAGAATCAAATCTAATCTCCTCTAGATCCTTAACTAAACCTTTCTTAGAAAGTTTACATAAGTTCCTAAGGTTACAGTATCCTAACCTTCTATGCCATAACCATGAATGATCTTCTATTGCACTAAGGCAAGGTAAGTCTTGACTCCTAAGGTCTTATAAGTTTAGTGTGTAAACATTCTCTTTCCTATGGGCAGAATGAATAAACTCTTCCTTGGAATTGTGTACTAAGAACTTATCATTACTAAAATTCACAAGGTATCCTTCATCACATAATTGACTTATGCTGATGAGATTGTTCTTAAGACTTTTAAAAAATAAAACATTTGAAATAAAAGTTTTTACAAGAAGAACAATGTTACCTATACCAATCATTTCTCCCTGAGCATTATCTCTGAATGTTACTTTTCCTCCTTTCATCTTGATAATCTTTTCAAAATAGCTTTTGTTACCAGTCATATTCCAGAAACATCCACTATCCATGTACCATGTATTTCTGTTGGTACTTTCCCTATTTTCCTGAAAATAATAAAAATTTAGGTTTTCAGAATCCAGACTTTCTTGGATCCGTAAATTTCAGAAAGTAAAATTTTGGGTACCCACATATTCTTAGAAAAGTAAGCCTTATGAAATTCTAAAGATTGGGTTTTGTTTAATTAACAATTCTTTGCCCAGTGACCACCATATTTACACTTTGTGCAAAATGGGGCACTTTGAGGAACAAAGTAGTTGTTACTAAAAATCGGTTTAGAACTTGTGTAACCAAAACCAGAAGTATTTCTTTAAGGTTGAATTTGTGAATACATTTTATCAAAATTTTCTTTACCATGGGTAAAGTTTGAAAAACACTTCCTCAAAGAAAATATTTCGGATTTGAGTTTGACAACTAAGTTCTTATCTTCAAAAATATTTGGACTAGTTCTAGGCTCGAAAACATCTTTCTTATAAATTACATTTTCTAGATCTTTTGAAAGTTTATTCTTCTCAGAACTTACTTCCTCAAGATTTTTTGAAATACTTTCAAAATCATCATTTTTCTTATCAAGATATTTAGAAAGATCTAATATTTCCTTAGTAAGAATAGTATTTCTAGAGTTTTACTTATCAAGATTTTTCATGAGTTTTGAGTTATCAATCTCAAGAAGTTTAAAAAACCTAGAAACTTATTCATAGGTAGGTAAAGTATTTTCTTCATCAGAAGAATATTTTTCATTAGAAGAATTATAACATTTACTATCATTAGCATTTAAAGAAATGTTGGTCAAGGATTCAGCATTGTGTACCTTAGCCATAAAGCAATGATTATCAATAGGTATCCTGGATATAAGACCAAGATTCTTTTATCCATAAGATTCATAATCAGATGATTCATCTGAAGAGTCACCACCACTGGCACTCCAGGTGTCATTAGCTTTTATAACTTTCTTAGATTTGGACTTGTAATACTTCTTTCTATTCCATTTCAAAATTCCTCTATTTTCTTTCTTTATTCTTGAGCATAGGGAAATCAGGTCTTATGTGTCCATCTCTCTTGCATTCATATCATGTGACCTCTGAATCTTTCTTATCTTTACTTTCCTTCTTCTTATACTTGGATTGGAAATTTCTCTATCCAGCTATCTTGTTCATCCTTCGAGCAAGTTTAGCCAACTCATTTTATGAGACTTCACTATCACTAGATTTGGATTGAATAATAACCTTCTTAGATTTGGATCTAGTAACTCTCTCACGAGTCTTAGCTTTCATGTGATTTGAAGTTATAGTAAAAGCAAAACTACCGTTCCCATTCTTCTTCTTTATTTTGTCATCATCTCTCTTCATTCTAGTTTTATGTTAAAGAAGGGTTCCAAATAGTTCATCAAGAGAAATTTGAGTAACCTTTATGTTTTCATCGATATCAGTTCTCTTTGATTCCCACTCATTTGGCATGATATCTATGATCTTGTCAATAAGGGATTCATCATCTAGAACTTTCTCTCCCATATAATGTAAGATATTTACGATAGTCATGAATCTCTGTTGCACCTTACAAATTGGTTCTCCATAAGGAAAATTAAAACCATGATACTCAGATCTGAGCATAGCTCTTCTAGTCTCAATCACTTTAGATGTACCAAAATGTGTAACTTCAAGTTTCTTTCATATACAGTTATCTGTTTCACAAGAAGAAATTTGGCTATATATGTTCCTAGTCATTGAATAAAGTAAAGTATTGCATACCTTATAGTTGAGTTGGTATTCATGCTTTTCTTGATTAGTAAAAGCACTTACTTCCTTTTCAGAAATTTTGTATCCTCCGATAAGCATGAAAAAGTTATCTACCCTAGTATTGATAATGAAAGTATTCATACGATCTCTTTAATATTCATAATCATTACCATCAAAGATTGATGGTCTAGTAGGATTTAGGTTTTCGATATAACCAACATTAAAACCTTACATCCTTAGGAAAAACTTTGGCACACAAACTTATTAGTAGTATAAGTATATAAACAATAGGAAATATTCTAAGCAAGAAATTAGATATTGTAATTCTAAGCAAAAGTGAATCCAAACCATGAGTTCGAAAAATAGATTCCGAAAAATATGAATATGGAAGTGTGAATCCGAAAATGTGGATCCGAAAAAGAAATTCTGAGAATTATATTCTGAATCTAATCGTGAGATTAATTTAGATCAAATCAAATCCTCTGATACCAATTGTTAGGAAGGTATGACTCTGAGTATGATATACTCTATAATAACAAACATAGGATCAAAATAAGAATGATATTCTCAGATACAAGAGGGGGGGGGGGTGAATTGTACCTTTTAAAAATTCCCTTAGAAATTTTTTAGGACGGCTATGTTTAACAAGGTTAAAAAAGATAATTCACAAGACCTATATGATTACTAAAGACTTTCTAGATTCCATAAAAGTGATTCCGAAAATAGAACTTAACAAAAGTTTACATAGGATAAGATTCTACCTTAAAGAATATAGAATCTAACTGAATCAGAGTACAAGTAAGAAAGTATAAGAAAGTTATACTTTCCTTAGAAATACAAAATACAGCAGAAAAAACAAGTAGTAAAACTACAAGAAACAAACAATAACTCTTTTAACCCAAAGAGAAGGGTATCCAACAACCATGTATAAAGGTCCCTTGATTTATACTTCCAAGAAAGTCTGTGTTACCCACACTAGGGTAAGCCCTCGATATAATGATCAGAGTCTATATTGCTATATGTGTAAGCCCTAAACTATTAGGTAGTCGACACCTCTGTCTTCCTCAGTAAGGAAGCCCTCAACTTCAAGGTGTTGGAACCTCTGTCTTCCTATCCCCGGAAGCCCTTGATTGTAATCAGCAACAATCGGAGTCGCACGAAGCAAGTCTGCATGAAGCAAAGTTTGAACAAGCTATTCAAATTTTCTACACGAAGATTTTATAGTTGATAAGAGCCCCTCTCTTTAGAAATCACTTCAGAAAGTTCTGATCAGAAAAATTCCAAAAGTTGTGAGCACGTTCAAATGAGCTCCTATTTATAGGTGAAACTCCAATGGTCGACTCCCTCCTCCAACGATCATATTTTTCCTTGAATTTCAGAGGGAACTGTACACATGTCACTCAACCAATAGTTAGTCAATAACTGAAAGCACGACATCATTTTGTAATGAAACAAGTGTAAGTATAAGTAAAACTGAAGTTCAGAATGTAAGCAAACAAAATTTTGGAGTCTAACCAAAATGGAATTCGGAGTCTATAATAAATAGATATTCGGATTTTGTTTTGTAGGAATTTGGAACCTAAATTCTGTAGAAATCCAGAGTCTAAATTTTTAAGGAAATTTGGGGTCTGGTTTCACTAGAATTCGGTATCTGAACTTATAGAGTTCGGATTTGAACAAGTAGAAGTTCGGAGTGTAACTAGTAGAAGTTTAGAGTTGAACTCATAGAAGTTTGGAGTCGAACTAGTAGAAGTTCCGAGTCAAACTCATTAATTTTCATATCCAGAACTAGGAGTTGAACTTTGTGAGAGTTTGTATCTAGAATTTGGAGTGGAACTTTATTAGAGTTCGTACTCGGGATTCGGAGTGGAACTTCATGAGAGTTCGTACTCAGAATTCGGAATGGAACTTCATTAGAGTTCGTATCCAGAATTCGGAATGGAACTTCATTAGAGTTCGTATCCAAAATTCAGAGTGTAACTTCATTAGAGTTTGTATCCAGAATTCGGAGTGGAACTTCATTAGAGTTCTTATCCAGAATTTGGATCCTAAAACAGAATGCTTCATATCTAAGTATTATATGATTCCGAGGTTTTAGATATGAATCCGATTTTTATAATTAAGAAAAATATTGATATGAGTAATGAAAATATGGTAGGGGTAAATTCCTTTGGGAAGGAAATTTTCCTTATAGAAGTGAAATATAGATTTTCTTAAGTATAAGGTGTTTGTGATTTTCAAAACAATAAGTAATGAAAAAGTCACAAGGAAAACCTTATTGACTCAACACAAATCACGTAGGGAAACTTTCACAAAGCACTCCCAATACACACATGCATACCCTATGCAAGACCCCCTTGGATTGCCTAGACTCTACCCTATAGAATCCACCTATCAATCCCTATTCTAAGACACAAATGGTAGGTCTATTATTACTTTGGGTCCCTCATCCAAGAGAGATGAAATTGAAACCTCTTATGAAGCCTCTGGACCTAAAAAACTCTAGGAATAGTCACACCAGCATGTCTCCCATTTGGATATGAATTCCTTCAGCCATATGTGTCTTACACTTGTCTCACATGATGGGTAGGGTTCTCATGGTGCATGTGAGTATGCATACCTTCGATTATGAGGACCCCAACCCTAGGGGAAGTGTCAGGGAACTCCTAGTCTTGGATACTAGGTTTGGAATCATGTCCTTACCTAGTTTTCTTTAAGACCTAGGGCCTCTAGTTCCAGGTGGAGAGGGTGAGTATAACACTTTCTCTTTCCATTTTACATGAAATGTGATCCTCCTCTCTTCCCCATTAACCAATATTAGGGCATCCCTCTTAGAGTAATCCCCTAACCTTTCTTATAAGACCTATACTGCTTCATTACTTCCTCCTTCTCCATAACCATGATTCGTGGATAAATATATCATCAAAAGTGACTATCCCAGTCACTAAAATAAGAGGGTAGATGGGAAATTCCAATCCCTTTATCTCTTCCTTTGGGTATAGGGTACAACGACAGGATGGAATGGGAACCAGATCCTGTACTCTTTCCCTTTCCCTTGGGGTCTTGTCCTCATCAACCTTAGGTAAAATCAGATTTTGTGGTTTCTCAGATATTTTTATTCCTCTTGTTTCTCACACCGAGAATGAATCACATGGGCTTAGAGATTAGTGGTGATCATGATATCCAAATGATTCCCAAACCAAACCATGGGCCTCCTATTTAGTATAAGCCCCAACCATGTCACCATACCACCACAAATAGTCCTCCTACTCAGTTTAATCCCCAACCTTTCAAAAATGGGCCTCCTACTCAGTGTAAACCCCAACCTTTCAAAAATGGGCCTCCTACTCAGTGTAAGCCCCAAACTTTCAAAAATGGGCCTCCTACGCAGTGTAAGCCCCAACCTTTCTCAAATGGGATTCCTACTTGGTGTAAGCCCCAACCTTTAAAAAATGGGCCTCCTTATTGGTGTAAGCCCCAACATTTCACAAAATCTAATACTCCCATACCATGTAATCCCCAACTTAATTCTATTAAAGGTCCATACTCCCTTGTGAGACAAACCTTCAGGGCACCTCCATAGACATGGTTCCTCACACCCAAACTACATGGGATTTGATTCACATCTAAATGGGACACATAGGAATCGTCTATTAAATCAAAAACCAAAATCCCAAATCAACTCTAATTATCTCTAGAAAAAAATTCATAGTAGATACTTATTCAACCTAGGAATCCATATCCCTTAAGGTTCCCTAGGATGCTTCAACATAAATCCTGCACTAAACCTTGACTAGGAACTTTTCACCTAGATGGCCTTGTCATATGATGTTAAAATACACAGTTTGGTTCTTATCGCATGACCTTAAAAGGTATGATGTGGTCCATTAAGTAGAACCAAACTATGTGGGTTCTGATTCCTTTCACAAGGATACAAATAAATCCCATCTTATGGGTCTGATCCTGACATCAAAACAAATCCCATATCCCTAGATGATGATTCACTCTAGAGCACCCACTATGTGGTTCAAAACAAGCATCGTAATAAGACAAAAAAATAATCTATAATAAGTATATAAGAGGGTACCATTGATGAAGAACCCCAGATACATATAGATGATTCTAAATTCCATACATGATAATAGTTGATTGTTAATTCAAGGGTGATTAATGGATGCATGTCATAGGGCGTTCCAAAACAATTTTTATATATTCCCTAGTGTAATCTAGTGATTAACCCTCGAAAGTATCTCGAAGAAGAGTGCACAAAAAAAAAATTTCACTTTTAAATGAGGGTAAAAATGGCGTGTTTTTAGAATAAATCAATAAGAAAATTATTGAAAAGAAATTTGAAATTCAAAGGATTAAAAATATATGATATTAAAAGGGAGATTCGGTTGGGGTCGGTTTCCAAATTGTAATTCTATCCTTGTTCAATTTAATTCCAACCTATTCTTCTTAGTTGATTAAAGTGAGTTTCCACAATCATTTCCTCTCAATTCCTTGGTGAAATTATTATGGTGAGAGAAAACCTTACCAAGATCTTAGTTTGGTCAACTCTCCTTCCATGTGAAAAATAGTTATATTGAATATCATCAATTGACATGCGCAATACCTGATCGGGTCATGTTTATCCCAAAAAATCAATAACATTCACTACCCATTTTACCCATATTGATGATCATTGAGTACTTCCCCACTAATCCCTAGTCTATTCCATCGTATATAAACTAGACATTAGTGGAGGGAGACAATGATTATTTTACCAATGAAAAAACCAACAACAGAATTAAAATTCAAGAACGACCACACTTGATAATAAAATCTTCTATATGAAATTGAAAACAACTTTGAAGAAGAAAGAAATTTAATTCAATTACATCCAAGAACTCAAGCATTACAAAATAGAAAACCAACCCTTCCCCAATCACTCAAAATGTTTACCCTGCCATGGTAAGGGTAATCAAGATGAATGAGTAAGAATAAGTCATTACAAATATATGGAAAAGAAAATAAATAAAAGAGGGAAATATGAAAAGTTCTCCTTCTTGGTGTCCTCAATGTAATGGGATGGAATGAGATGCTTTGATAGGTGGGAGCTCCTCTCCTTTTATAGGAAGAATCTGTCCTCTGAGGGTTGATACATTTTTGGCCCCATTAATGGATGATTCAGGTGTTCCATATTTCATAATTTTTTTTCAAATATATCTTTTTCATTCACCCTCCAAATTTCAGCTTCATTGGATGCATAAATAGGGTGTTATGTACTTTTTATTGACAATGACTTTTTCTATCCAAAATTTCCAGAAAGCTTCCTCCAAATGTATAACATCCAATGTCACCCTTAATGGAATAAAAAATCCATAAAATTAATTTTAGAGGGGACCCTATGTCTCATAGTTATCTTAAAGGTGTAATCATAGCAATATATGATGTGTAGGCTGAGATAGACTTCTGTTACGATGGTGGGGTCCATTCTGTCCGCCCGGAAAAAGCTTCACCTTCATTGATTTTTTAATGCCTCTAGATGGCCGAATAATCCCCTGGTCCAAAAGACAAAGTTGAAGAAAATAAAATAATAATTCTTAAAAAAATTCACTCAATTTGGATTATATTTTTCATGAAATGAAAAAAATAGCATTGATGTAAAAATCTGTCTAAAATCTAGAATTAGTCACTTTTCACTATTTTTCTCAAAACACATCATAAATTCAAAATTGATTCATATAAGCTCAAATTGATAATTTGGGATGATTAAAACAATTTAAATGCATACAAAAAATATAGAAAATATTATCTCTACCAGTGACCCAAGTCATATTTGGTAATTAATAAAGGATTCACAAATATATCTTAAATATATAGGAGTGTCCTAGAGTAGGTAACAATTATCCCAAAAAGGGTGTGATGATCCTAACCTCCCATACTCATGACCAATTTGAGTTTTTAAGTATCGTTGGCCAAGTTTTCCAATGAGAACCTATGTTTGGAAAGCAGGTCTATGGGTCATTATAGATATAGAACCATTGGGTGTTTCTGGCTCCATGAACAAATCCTATTGGAGGCCATTCAAAAGTAGTGAGCCTGACTTGGATGATTTTACAAAACTCAACCCCCTGCAATCAATTGTAGGGAAATTGAATTTTCATCAGAAACAATCATATATTACTAGCATTCGAAATTTACATTCTGAACTGTATTTTTCACACCAAATGAGATATATTTTTCCTTCTTGGAATCATCAACTAAAAATGAAAAATGTCACTCTATGTGGTATTAATTTAGCACATTTTTCAATGAAATTTTACTTTTAAACACTTTTTAGATATATATGGTGATATTAGTTGATGTAGATATGTTATCTATAATGCCAGAGAATTTAGTAGTTAGTATAATGACATCCCAATAAAAATGTTTTTCATGTGACAATCCTTCAACTAAGGAAGTCAATATTGTAGGATGATTACCACTAGCTGGTCATTTCCTATCTATCAAAGGAACCTCAAAAGGTTTATTCCCCACATTATCCTCACCCAAATCATATCTTATTGCATTATCATATACTTTATAATTAGATAAAGTATCATTCATTAAATCATGAGTATCAATGGGGAGTCCCCTATGGTTCTTTCTATATTCTGATCATCTTATTCATAATTTTTTTCTTTTACTAGAGTCATATGAGAAGACAATGGATGAGAATGTTGTGAAGGACCGAATTCAATAGATATCCCATAACATGGTTATGTAGTTGTACCTTATACTTCATCAATATTATAAATAGCCACATATAATTCCATTAAACCATTACTATACTATTACCTAAATAATGATGATACATCCACCCAATACTCATCATTGAGTAGAGGATACTCAATGTTCTATAGACATTTAGGATATTGAAGATGTCAATATGTATTGTTAAATATATAAAAATTAATGTAAATAAAAATTATAAAGATAATTCTTAAAATTATGGATAAAAAATCAATTTATTTCATTTATTTTTTATTTTTTAAATAACAATTGAGTGTGGTATTTCTATTTCATTATAATTTTTTCAATAATAAAACAATTTATTCTATTTTATCTCATGAAAATATTATTGTTTTGACTATCGCATAATCAAAACCACCACCATCATTTTCATCATCATAATAATTTTCATCATCATCATAATTTTCATCATCATAATCATTATCATCATCATCAATATCGTAATTATTTTATGATGCCCCCCACCGATGGCTGGGGTGACAGGGGGTTGGGGTTTGGGGTGATAGTTGCAAGGTCTAGTTTCTGAGTCAACATCTTTTTAGCATGCATGTGACTCTATTTTAAGTTTTAATATCTAAGATTATTATTTTTTTCTCATAGTTTTAATCTTGTAATTTTAAGTTATATTATAAGGTTTAGAACCCCATCAAAAAAAGAAATAAATTTATGATAATGTTTAAAATCCTATCAAGCACGAGTAAAAATTTCTAATAACATAGATTTTTATGTCCAAAAAGTTATAATTAAGGTGAAAACATTTTTCAGGTCATCTATATAATATCTCTATACTTTTACATAAATTATTATATGATTTTAATCATAATTAACCAATGATTACAAGCTAAAGATCGTAAAGTCTAGTGTCTTTGGAAGAATAGATACATAAGACTAAAAACATGGGAATAAAATTAAACATATATTTATTTATAATCTATAAAGAGATCCTAACTTCCATTGAGCTCCTACATCTACATTAAATACTTGGGGAATATGTGAACAAAAGTGATGAGCTAAAAATCCTAGTAAAGGTATAAACATAGGAATAAAGCAAAGCACATGGGTTAAAAGGCATAACATAATGACATAAAAAGGAATGGAATATGAATAAACATAAGGAAGAATAAAATTTAGATCATGGGGAAAAGTAATCAAGGAATCATAGGAATGTGGAAACAACACATAACATGACACATGTATTAGTCAAAGCCTACTGCCAAAACCGTTGCACATGGAAAACAAAATTCTATAAAGGAATAAGGTTCACTCCCTATCCCAACATGAAATATCATGAGACTAAACATTAACAAATTCATTGGATCACTATCTAGGTTCAACCATTATAAAATTTTCATGCATATGTGTTCCACATGAATAATGAAACATAAACATAATGGTTACCCATGTAAAGAAATGGTTATCGTAATCATGTCATATGGCATAACAAATGGGTGTATCATAAGGGTGTCCATGACATAATTGATTTAAATAATACATGTAAAATAATATGGTAAAATAGGAATATATCATGATATATGATTCACAATTTAAGTGTAAATATATAAATATAGTTTTTAAGAAACTTTAGAAAAGAAACATTTTAATGCGGTTTAAGGAAAATATTTAATAGAATTTAAAGTGGAAAAGACATATTTGTTTTCATAAAACCAGAAATTAATGAAGATATTATTTCATGATAAAATGAGTTATTTTAGAAATATAATTTTATCATTAAATATATTATTGAGTGCACTTGAAAATAGATGAGAAATTTGGAAGTTCTCTTTAATTAGGCTTGCTTATTAGGAAGATTTGAGAAGGGAAACTTTTTAAAACATGTATTTCCCCATCAAAGAAGGATGTACTGATCTAGATACATGATTTTTTAACATATAAACAATTTTTTTAATAATTATATAAAAATAAATAAGATTTAAATTGGGTTAAAGAGGTAGAAATCTTAACCTGAAGGAAAAATGGAGGTTCGAAAATAATCCTTTACCTTATATCCGAAAGTGTTCCGAACATGATCTTAATGTCTTGGAAAATCAAATTAAATCCATTAATTAATTAATTAATAACATTATGTACATTAATTTTATTACATTCATTTATTTCCTTTTTATGAGTTATAATATTCATTTTTTTCGTTCGGAAGTGTTTATTTCCCTTGTTTTCATGATTGGTTCACTTGCATAAATGTATGAAAGATCATGTAAAATGGGAATAGATATCCAGAATTGAAGTTATATGTTATTAATAAACATAAAAAATATTAAATGGTTATATAATTCATTTGGTTATTTTGGGAAAGGATGAAGATAATATGCTAGTGATAATCGGTTAGATTATTTTGGTAGTTTTTCGATCATCACAAAATAGTTTTGTTTCATTATTCATTATTATGTATAAAAGTTATTTTCAGAAAATAAAAAGGTTTATAACATATATTTTACAATATATACCAACCAATATAATGGTTTTATGTCCATCCTTTAAGGTGGTAAAATAAAATGAAAACTTGTCATTCTTGAAGGTGATAAACCAACACATCACAAACGATATTTTCATTTTTAGAATAAAAGGAAGAGGAGAAGAGACTTGATAGTGGATTTTACATTAAAATAATAAAATTAAAGTATATAGAATATAATGGAGTTATAATAAATTTTTGGATAGAGGAGGTGAAGATATTATAAAAAAATAAAATAAAGTGAAAAGAAAATATAGAAAGTGAGAGAGGATTTTACCTCTTGAATTCTTCTCCTTGAGAACCTCCTTAGGGAAATTTGTTTTGGTGTTTTTTTGGGACCAAAACCTCATGGAAATGGTTAAGAGACTTATAAATATGATTTTTTTAGAAATTTTACAAGATTAAATGCTTAAGAGGTGTGAAGAGAAGATGTGGTGAGGGGTGGTATTTATAGTGGAGGAGAGGGGGTGTTTTTTGATTATTTTACTCATTTGTTTATTATTTTGGCTTAAGAATATGAATAGTATGGACTCTTGTGACTGAGTTAGTAAATAGTGCATGTAATTTCTAACCAAAGGTGATTACATCAGCCATAAATCAACCATGACTCAATAATTTATGTATTTAGCTTATACCATAAATTACAGTATTTCACTATTCACCCAAAATTCAACTATTTTAGAAAAATCCAAAAAAATCACCCTAACAATTTTTCAACATGTATAATTAAAAAATGGAATCCATTTTATGAAAATATTTTCTAAATATGATAAATTTATTTTTTTAATTAAAATCATTATTTATTTGAAAAATACCAATTTTAGAATGATAACTGATTTTGTAACACATTGAATTTTTTAAGGTCTCATAAAATTATCTTATAATCATAAGAAAACAAAATATTAATTTATGAATCTATTTTATGAAAATAAATTTTATTTGAAATATTTATATTAATTATAAAATTATAAATAAATAATTATGTTTCACAAAAACACTAATACTAAATTTATCATTTTTAAAACATTCATTTACTTATTCTAAGATATAAATATATCATATTTTCATTTATAGGATGAATAAATTTTATTTATAATTTCCTAGTTGAGGTTACTATTCTATTGAGTAATTTACTATTCATAATGGTCACATTACTATTCCAAAGTTCATATTACTATTCCATTGTCTTAGGTTCTTTCATTTTTATAAATACCTATTATTTAATTCATTATTTATTTATAAAGTTTTTATTGTGTTCTCTATGTGATTTTATGTGATTTATTTTTAGCCCAATTAGGTTAAATACCCTAAGAGGGGGGTGGGTGGGTGGGTGGGTGAATCATGGTATGACAAGTTAAAATAACCGCCCCTTAGGATCTTATTTCGTTGTTAAACAAAAAAATCTTCTATCTCTTTCCCATTGCACTATATGAACAGAATTTAAATCATGCATGAGACATATAAATTTTAATTAGTTCACCCTCATTGAGCTATGTCCAAGGATCATACAACGATGATGTTCCTATGTATCAAATCCACTAAGAATCACAACCAAATTTCAAGGTTCAAGCTAGATAACTTCTATACCCAGGCTCACTTCCTTTACGATGTTAGGGTCAGCCCGCTACTTTCCCAAGGGTCACTCTCTTTGTCTCTTTCTCTGGATCACTACCGGTAGAAAGGATCACCATCTTCCTCTTCCTTTTCTCACTGATCTTAGAAGGATCCACACATAGTTTATGAACTTTTAAGTCCCTTCATTTTCATGAATTTATGCATCCTTAACTATAGATAGATGCTTTGTTGAAGTCCCAATTTCATCCGTAGATGAAATCCACTTTTACGCATACTGTTAGTTTGTGGAAATTAATTTCTTGAACTGTTTTAGTCCCTTAATGAACTTACTTGATTCCTCTAAAAATTTCTTTACACCATGTGGTGTGAGTGCTTCATGGACCACATCTTCTTCCACAGACCATCCCTGCTTCGCGGACAAATACTTCTTCCATAGACCGCCTCTCCTTCACAAAACTCCTCAACTTCCACGGATTGTTGATGCTCCATTGACCACCTCAACCATGCAGAACCTTTTCTTTGTAGGCTACAGTTCCCTACAAAATCCATTCCACAGACTATCTCTATGAAATTTTTCTCCTTTCCTAGAATCGTCCCTCACAAACCTATTCTCCTTAGAGGAATACTCCCTTGAGAACTACTTCGTACTTCTCATAATTCTTCCCAGAGTGAATATGTTTTCTAATGAAATTAACTCACCCCTTAATGATCTTATTAACGGTCCTTATATAGGCAAATATATCTTAAAAATCTACAAATCCATTTTACCCAAAACTTTGATGTGGTACATCCTTCACTGTAGACTATGCTTTGTGGTCCACATAATGCCTTTCTTTCCTTACAGTGGCTTATCTCTTCCACAAATAAAAAACCACCTCTTAGCCAAAAACAACACACCTCCCACGAACTGTTTTCCTCTTATATACTACAAGCCTTCCCGAAAACTATTTTCCCTATTCAGTCCACGTACTATGCTTCATGGTCCGCATAGCACCTTTATGCAGAAATCCATACTTTTCCATTTTCTTTCACCATTCCGCATACTCCCTTTGCGGTTCGTAAACTATGCTATGCGGTCCATGAAATATTTTCTACAAAAAACATCCCTTTTCCAAAAACCAAACTCCAAATTTTGAGGCCCATAAATTTTTCAAACACTGGAAAACTGCTCCACCTTAAAAAACTGCTTTAGAAAACACCATCCATACTGATTCACGATCATCTGGATTTTTCAACAAACACAATCACACCCAAAAACACCGAGAGAGTGCCTTGAGGGATTTTCTGAAAAATATCCCCTTTGGGTTTGTTTATAATTATTCTCAATTTGATACATCGTTAAAGCTTCTTCCATCTTATAACAACATTTTATTCTTGCAATTATAATAGTGATAAAGGTTTTACTTAACACACTCTAAGCCCACACAAGCCATGCTCAACATGAGAAACAAGATTATAATGAAAAGTTCATCAATGAATCACTCAATTTCATTCCAAAAAACCTCATCTACTTTCATCATGAAACTCATCTATTTTGATATATAATCTTTAATGGATCAACTCTAGCATCATTAGATTTAATACTCCCCCTATCTCACTGCTCCCTATTTCAGATTCTCCTTATATATTTATTAATACATTTTCTCCCATTTTATAGCTACAATTTATCCCCCTTTTTCAATGAACCCCAAGTCTATTCCTGTTAGGTTTGTAACAGGGTAAAGAACACATATTAGCACATTAGGGAAAAACACACCATACCTTAGGGAGAGGGGTCCCACATCCATTCTTTTTTAGGTGTAGGGAGTTTACTAAACTCCTAGATATAGTCGATTCTTGTCAAATGGTACTTTGGGTAAGGTCTTTTCAGAATATCTGCAATCTGTAGGTCTACAAGAACATAATACAACTTTAAAAGACCTTTCTACACCTTTTTTTAATAAAATGATACTTTATTTCAATGTGAGTTGTAATTGAGTGATGGAATCTATTTTTTATAAGATTTATAACACTTGAATTACCACAATGGATTCTGATCAGAGACTTTACTTCAAATCCCATAACATTAAGATGTTGTTTTATCCACAAAAACTGTGTGCATTCCTGAGTAGCTGCAATATATTCAAATTCTGTGGTGTATAATAAAATGAAATATTGTTTCTTTCTTAGCCAAGAAATACACAATACTCCTAGATAGAATTCAATACCTGATGTTGATTTTCTATTATCTACTGAACCATCCCAATCTGCATCTATATAGCCCAATAACTCTTGCTGATATTTATCATTGTATAATAAGCCAAAATCCACCATTCCCTTGATATAAAAAAGTATTATTTTCACTGAAAGAAATTTTATTTCCTTGTGAATTATTTGATATCGTGCTACTTGGAATTTGGAAATAATAATACTAGGTCTTGTCACTATCAAGTATAATAAACTACCAATGATTTTCCTATATTATGTGACATTAACTACATTGAATTCATTATCCTGTGATAGTTTCATATGGGTAGATACCAGAGTATTCATCTCCTTAAAATTATCCTTTCCAAATCTTATCAAAACCTCCTTATCATATTTATATTGAGAAATAAATGTGCCACTCTTTCTTTATGTCACCTATAAACCAAGAAAAAACTTCAGTTCACCGATCATTAACATTTCAAATTCACTTTTCATAAATTATGTGAATTACATGAACTGGGCTTCATATTATCCTCCAAATATTATGTCACTGATATATACCAGCAACATAATTCTTTGATTACTATCATCATTTACATACAGATTGTAATCAACTCCACCATGAAAAAAACCAAGCTTCTTTAAGAATTGATCGAGCCTTGAATTCCATGCTCTTGGTGCCTGATTCAACATGTATAGAGCTCTTCTTAAATGAAAAACTCTATTCTCATATTCATGAATGAGAAAACCATATGTATTCTCAATGTAAACTTATTCTTCCAGAATCCCATTCAGAAATGATGACTTGATATCCATCTAAAAAACTTTGAACTTTCTTTGCACTGCTATATTCAAGAATAATTTTATTGTCTATATCCTTATAATAGGTGAAAATATTTTATCAATATAAATACCCTCTATCCAGGAGTAAAAATTGAACACTATTTGTGGTTTTTTTCTAATCACAACACCATCCTCATTCATCTTATTATGAAAGACCCATTTAGTCCCAATGACATTCTTATCTATTGGCCTGAAAACAATCTCCCACATCTGATTTTTCTAAATTTGGTCAATTTTATCCTTCATATACTGCACCCAATTATCATCTGAAGCTTCTTCATCAAAAAATTTAGGCTCTCCTTTTGTTAAGTACAATGCTATATGTAGATTCTTCATACTCCTTATCTGCACTAGCGCTGTTTGATCACTAATTATGTTTGTTTATAAATTTTGGATCTTCTCTTCAGTCTTTGTGCCGATACTGAATTATGCTCATCCTTTTCATCATTTGAATATTCTTCTGAATTAGCCTATACAACTAAAAAATCCCATGGTCTACTTATCTATTCATCACTATCCGCCCAAGACTGATCATGTATTTTCTGAAGATTATACTCATTCTCTACTATGGTTACATCATTACTTTCGACTATATTTCTTGGAAACTCATTAAAGCATTTATATTCTTTTATTTTATTTGAGTGATCAATAAATATCCCTTCATCTACACAAGATTCAAACTTCTTATGTTTCTTATTATTGAGAATGAAACACTTTATTATGAAGACTTGAAATTACTTCAATGATGGCTTCTTTCCATACCATAGCTCATATGGAGTCTTATCTTCTTTTGGAAATAATAATTATCTATTTAATTTATAGATTGATTTCATCACTACTTATTCCCAAAACTTCTCTAGAAGGTCTTTCTCAATGAGAATTGTTTTAGCCATGTTATTGATAATCCAATTTCTTCCCTCAACTACTTCATTTTGCTGTGGAGTTATTACTTCTAAAACTTGATTAATTATCCCATGTTTCTCAAGATAATCCTCTACTTGGATATTTGTGAACTCTGTTAAATTATCTATTTTGATATTTTGAATTTTTTGACCCAACATATTCTCAACTTCCCTTAGATAAGTTTTTATGAAATTGAAAACCTCATATTTGTGAGTGATGATTGACACCCATTCCATTCTGCTAAAATCATCAATGAAGAGAACATAATATCTCCTCCGATCAATATATCATGGTGAAATTGGTCTTCACACATCAATATGCACCAATTTAAGAAACTTTTTTCACCTTGATCTTTTTCCTTATATGTATTTAAAATGATCTTCCCTTGTTGAAAAGCATCACATATATGGGTATAATCACATGATAATTTAGGGAAGTCCCACGAAGCATCATATTTCACTAGATCTTCCAAATATGTTTGTCTCAAATGACCAAGGAGTTTATTCCATAACTTGTTTTCTTAATCCCTGGATAAAAACACAAATCTTATTCTCCACTTACAAGGTAGATATTTCCTTTCATATGCTTTCCCTATAAAAAAACCGCACTACCTTTTGCCTTGATGTCACATAATTTCTTGGAAAAATATATAGAATTTATTGAATCATATAATTGATTAAAAATTATTAAGTTGTGACTAAGATCTTTAAAAACTAAGACATCTGCATGTCTCATGTCTTTTCCTCTAAACTATTCTTTTCCAAATCCAATAATTTTTATGCCTTCATCATTACCAAATATTATGATACCTTCCTTATCGTACATGATTCCTATCATCATATCCTTATTTCCTATCATATGTGAGGTGAATCCACTATCAAATATCTATATTCCAATGTGATATGATTATTTAAAAGCAATATCTACCACCACTTCCTATTAATATCTTTTCTTCTTGATCCATTTATTTTGAATTCATACTCAGTATGGATTGATAATCTTGATCTTCCTTGAGGTATGACAGACCAGCTTCATCTTGTAATTTTCCAAACCAATTTTTTATCTTTATATCATTTTATGATACATTGAATTGCTTCTTATGAACACATTCATTCAGTTTCAGCATATTTATTTTCACTGTCGATGAGCAGTATCTTTTCATGTGCCCAAATCCTTCACACCTAAAACAATGACCATCAAATGATCTTATGAAAAATTAAGTTCTGTATGGATTCCTCTCTTGATCTTGTTCTCTTTTGTACCTCTTGTCTATGGAACATACATTTTGTGAGTGTCCCATTTTTCCAAAACAATAACATGTTATGCGAGTTGCATTTTTGTGTGGAAATAATACACTACTAGTTCTTCCGTGGGTTATATAAATCTTATGATTTTGATTCAGAACCAAACCAATCATCAAACTTGGAGTGAGAGTTTGTGGTATAACTTAAACCATTACTGATTTATTTTTTTGATCAAGAACCATACTAGATGTATCATTCTGATCAATCATTTTACTTTCCTAACACTCCTTTTTTTGATTCAATGAAACTATGAATTATACTTTTCCTTTTTCTGTTTATTATGTATCCTTATTTGCTGGAATCAAGAGTTTATATTGATCTTTCATTTTCCTTCACATACTAAAAACTTCCTCTTCAACATCTTTGATAATTTTGATTTGATATTTTCTATTATTAGTCAAAATATAGATCTCTATTTTCTATTATTTAATTTTGAGTTTGTACTCAACAACATTTTCTGAGCTATTTGGAATTAAAGACTTCAGTTTTTTAATTTCTTCATTTAATTCAGACTTCTCTTCTTCATACTACTACATATAAAGTTTGACATCATGAACAACTTTATTGGATTTATTTATTTTGGCTCTCCAAAATTATATCTCTTTGAGTGTATATTCTAATTTGACATTAAGGTCAACTCTTCCTTCAACTTCTTCTTCATCATTGTCACTTTATTCCCTTGTTTGAAAATTTTTGAAAACTTCCACCATAGTGTCTATTTCATGATCCTTGTAGTCCTCCAACTCTTCTGCCTCAATTTATTCTGAACGTTCATCTTCTTTTGAAAGAAGATTCTTCTTTTTTAAGATTTTTTAGTACTTATCATACCTTTCACATTGGATGAATACTTCTTCTGGGGAATTTCATTATTATCTTCATTGTCATATTCAAACTTCTTAGGATACTTTTCCATTAAATTTTTAATCTTTCCACATCGAAAGATTGCAAGTGGAAGTTTACCTTTGAACATTCCTCTTACTATTTGTATATTTGAGGAGAGAAATGACATGACATCATCCAAATTGTCTTCCTCCTAACTATCTTCAATAGAGAGTTTCTTCATGGAATTTAATTCCACTTATTTGGACTTCCTCTTTTCCACAACATAATTATCATCATTTTATCATCTCGTATGCAACAAGTTTACTATGAAATCTATCCAATATCAACTTCTTCAGATATTTATCTTCCAATTAATACAATTTTAGAATAAACCAAGGTGGAAGTTTTCTCAAGATATGATTGAAAATATTTATATATTTAATAATTTCACTGAGACCACACATGTCTTCAATAAAAACATTTACCCAGTCAAAGAATGTATCAATAGACTCATTATGGTTCATCCTGAGATCCTCAAACTTGTTCCATAAAACCTAAAACTTTTCTTCTATTACTTTTAAGTCACACTCATAACTATTAAAAAACTTTTCCCACATTGAATTTGATGACTTAAACGACATAAAATTCATATATATGGAATTAGATAGGGCTCCCCCTAATGAATTGATTCCTTTGGGGTCTGTATTCAATTTCCTTTGGTCAACTTCTGATAAAGCAACACTATCTATGTTTTCTGAAATTCCATGCATCAATGTTGTAAAGGCATCCATTCCTAATGATCAGAAGTAGTGTTTCATCTGATTCTTCTATAATTGAAAATTGTTCCCATTGAAGATCAGAATCCCTTTGTGATTGAAAAACTCCATTTATTTTACTAAGAGAGAACCATTGAAATTCATCCTTTACCTCTAACACCAATTGTTATCCCAATTAGGTTAAATACCCTGAGGGGGAGGGGGGGTGAGTTAGGGTATGACAGATTAAAATAACTTCCCCATATGATATTGTTTTGTTGTTAAATAAAACTCTCTTCTCTCACTTTCCCATTGTAATGTATGAATATAATTTAAATCATGAATGAGACACAATAATTTTACTTGGTTCACCCTCACTGGGCTACGTCCAAGGAGCATACAATGATGATGTGCCAATGTATCAAATACACTAAGGCTCACTGCCAAATTACAAGGTTTGAGCTAGATAAATTCTATGGCTTGGCTCACTACCTTTACAATGTTTAGGGTTATCTCACTACTTTCCCAAGGGTCACTCCCTTTGTCACTTTATGTAAATAATTGTTGGTGAAAAAGATCATCGTCTTCCTATTACTTTGTTCACTACTCTTGGAAGGGATCCACACATAGTTTATGGACTTATAGGTCCATTAATTTTCATGAATGCACGCATACTCAATTGTATATATATGCTCTATTGAAGTACCATTTTCACTCATAGTTGAAATCCACTTTTCTGTATAATTTTAGTTTGCGGGAAATACTTTCACGAACTGTTTTAGTCCCTTCACGAACTTCCTTGCTTCCTACATGAACTACCTTGAACCATGTGGTGAAAACGCTTCATGGACCACCTCTTATTCCATGGACCCTCCTTTCATCATGGAGAAATTCTTCTTTTGCGGACCACCTCTCTTTCACAGACATCCTTGGCTTCCACAGGCTGCTGATGCTCCGCATACCACCTCAACTTTATGGACCCTTTTCTTTGCAAGCTATAGTGCCCTGAAAAATCCCTTACACAGACTGTATCTATAGAAATTTTCTCCTTTAACATAATCCTCCATCTTGAACCTCTTATCCTTCATGGAATTCTCCATCATAAACTACTTCAGACTTCTCCAAATTCTTCTTAGAGTGAAGATGTTGGACTCCTCTTGTTTTAATGCTCACAAATCATGTTAAACTCTTGTAAATCATTTTTAATATTGTTCTATAATGTTTCATTATGATCATGTTTAATCTTACTTCATTATATGAATATTAATTCTTAAGATAGATTTTAGATATTTGACAAAGTATGAGCCACCGTTAAGGTGAACTCACAGTCATTGTTTCTGTGACCAAATAGTCTCACCGTTTAGTCTAAAAATTGGGAATGTATGAGTCACCGTTACAATGAAACCATTGTATCATGCTACCAGTTCTAGAACTCACAAATTACCATACACCATTGTATCAAGTCACCAATTTAGAATTTTCACAAAGGAACATACACCCTTTCAATGACACCGTTTCTAGTGACACTGTTTCTCATAAGGGACCTGACACCATTTCTTCAACATAATTGCATCACCTAACCGATTAAGAATTTTCAAAAAGTATGAGACAACAGTCTAGAGGAACCACTTAGAAGAAAAGGATGATTCACTACTAACTGTGGCACCGCTCCTGACTCACCGTTCCTTTGACACCATTCCTATGTCACCAGTGACTGTGACACCATTCCATACTTAACCATTTCTTCCTTATTTCAATTAAATTAAAAATAATTTCTAATGATCATATTTGAGATATTTAATGATATTGATATTATTAATGATTCTTGCAGACATGTCAGTAGACAGTACAAGGTATGAGGTGTGGAAATCATGCTTCTTGTCAGAAAAAACACAAACACTCGAGGATTAATATTTTATGTCGCATGAGATGAATAATAATAGAGAGTGACGCACACCATACCACATAGAAGAGCCATGATAATTCATCTTGTTTACTGTGAACTAAAAAAGAACTCAATGTGAACCATCCTGTAAACATCCTTGCAGCAAAAAAAAACTCAAAGAAGAAGAAGAGCTACGAAGAACATCTCATTGAACTACAAACCATAACACAAAAACTCACGACACTATATTTTTGAGTTTATTTCCATAAGAGAACCTGAGATTCAAATATTCTACATTGAAAGAGTCCATAACTATATAGAACAACACTCAGAGCATTTCTAATCCATTCTTATTATATTCTGCTATGTTGTGTACTATTTTATTATTCCTTTGAGTAGTGTGTGTATATGTATTAAAAAAACACACTATATTCTATTCTAAACTAGAGGATACAAGCTATCCTCTCACTACTTCCCTCTTACACAATTTTAATCCCACATATATCTATGGAAGAGGTCTCTGTGTGACCTGGTTATATTGTTTTCTCACGTAAAAATATGGTAGAGGTCCAGTTAGACCTAGAATACTTTGTATTCTATTATAAACCCCAATATAGGATGTGGATAAAGTTTATTAATATAAACTTCTTGGTGGTAGGTGATCACCAAGTGGAGAAAACTAAGTCCCTACTTGAGACTAATCCTCTTATTTTATCCACTGTATTCAAAGTTCTGTTTTCTTTCTTATATTTTTTTATTCAAATCAGAAAACTTTACTTTTCTTTGATAGTTAATCTTATATAGTGTTTGAATTAGAATTTGTTCTAGTATAATGATTTCAAAAGTTAAAGTAATCTTATAAATTGATGTAAAAAATAATTATTCAATATTTGAAAAATCTTTCAAACAATCAAAGCTTTTACAAATCTACTACTTTAATTAACTGGCCTGTTTTGTTTTTAAATTGGGGGATTGTTAAATAAAGTTTTTAATAGAAATTTTTATAGGAACTCAATTCAATTCCCTCTTGAGTGTCCTAATCTAACCAATATTTGGTATTAAAGGCCTTTTATAAACTACTATTTTCAAATCTTTTCAACTATGATTTTAGTTGTGTTTTAAAGATCTCTAAATTTCTGTTAGTTCTAAATTTTTAGCTCTTTAAAAACCTATTTTTCAGTCTTCATTATGGACAATAGATTGGATGGTGCTTATACCAACAAAACTCCCTTCTTTAATGGAACAAATTATGGTCAGTGGAAAATTAATATGAAAATTCATTTATAAAGTATGGTTTTTGAAATTTGGTCTTCCATTGTTGATGAATATAAGATACCTAATACTGCCAAAAATACTTGGGATGACCCAACTAAGGCATCTTATAATAATAACTACAAATCTATGAATACCTTGTTTTTTTTGCTTTAGGGGATGAAGAATTTAATAGGATTTCTGCATGTAAAACAACCCATGAAATTTGGGATAATCTAGTTATTTCACATAAAGGAACCACTAATGTTAATGAAATGAGACTTAATAAATATACTATTAAATATGATAACTTTAAGATGAATCCTGATGAACCTATCTCTGACATGTATCTCAGGTTCAATGAATTTGTAAGAACTATGATATCTCTGGGAAAGAAAGTTACTACTAAGGAAAAAATCATGTGGATACTTAGATGTCTACCCAAAAGGTGGAGAGGAACTTCAATATCAATTAGATAATCCTATGATATCAGTGATTTGCTAGTAATAAAGCTAATATGAAAGCTGATGATGTTTGAGGAATAATTAAAGTTCAAAAAAGAAGAAGAGGATGAAACAAAGAGAAAGTTAGTGACTTTCAAAACCAATACTTCCAAAAATAAAGAAAAGGAAAGGGTACAAAATCATTCTAACATTACAAGTAATGAAGATTAACCATTTGATAGTGATGAAGAAATGGATTAGATATCCAAAAGGTTTAAAAAATTATATAGAAAGAATAAGTTTTTCAAGAAGCCCAACTACAAAAGAAAATATGACAATAAGGGAAACTGGAAAAAGTAGTGGAAGAAAAATGAAAATTCAAATGAGATTGTTTGCTATGAATGTAAGAGAAGAGGACATGTAAAGTCTGGCAATCCTAAGTTAAAGTATAAGAAGAAATATGAGTATAATGATAAAAGGTACAAGAAATCAATGAAGGCCACCCAGAGTGCTTCAGAGGATAGATCAAGTGAGTCAGAATCCTCACATGATGAAAAGGCCAATAAAGTAAACATGTTTTTTATGAAAAACACATATGAGGTAACACTAGAATCTCCAACACATAATTCTTACTATTCTAGAGATGAATATGATTCTAAAAATATTACCAATGAAGAATTTTTTAAATGATACAACATGCTTGAAGATAAATTCAATTAATTAAAAGATAAATATAAGGTTTTAAAGAAACAACATGCTCTTACCTCTACTGTTAAATCCAAACTTATTATGGAAAAAGAGAAAAATTATCAATTGCTTAAAGAGAAAAATGAACTTAAACTATATAATGAGAAATTAAAAAAGGACTTAGAGAAGTTTACCAATGAGAAAAATACTCTTACACAAATTCTTGGTTAACAAGTAGCTTCAAGTTATGCTACTGGTATAGGATACCAACTAGGGAAAAGGAATTTGGTCAAAAACAATTTTGTGTCAAAATCTAGAAAATTTGTTTTCATGCCCAGAATTGAAAAATCAATTGCAAGTTTTACTAGTGGATAGTCATTTACTGTCTCTAGTTTTTTTAGAACAAATAGAGTGTATGTTTCCAATACTTTACAAACTATTTATAGGAAACCCATGAAACAAATGTGGGTTCCCAAAGAATTAATTACTAATATTACTGGACCCAATAAAGTCTTGTTACCAAAATCTTTTCGTGTTTAAATTGTCTTTATAGGAAATATGTTTAAAGAGATCCTGTATAAGTCTATGGTACTTGGACAGCGGATGTTCAAGACACGTGATATGAGATTATTCATACTTCAATAATCTCATAAATATTGATGGTGGGCATGTCACTTTTGGTGTCAATGAAAAAGGAAAAATAATTGGCTTCATATATATTGGTAACTCTAATTTAGTTTTAATTTCCAAAGTACTTTTTGTTGATGGATTAAAGTATAATATTCTTAGCATCTCACAGTTATGTGATGATGTATTTCATGTTAAATTTGAAAATGATGATTTCAATATTTTTAATTCCAAAAATGAGTTAGTATTTGCTGCTTTTAGGAATGAGAATGTCTATGTTGTTAATTTAGACTCCTTAGTTTCTCAAAATGTTTCTTGTTTGAGTTCTTTTTACAAAGATTCTTGGATATAGAATATGAGACTAAGAAATTTTAATATTCATTCACTTAGAAAGCTTACTAGGAAAGGACTAGTCAAGGATCTACCCAAAATATAATTTCTAAATGACAAAGTCTATAATCATTGTCAAAAAGGTAAACAACACAAAATCTCTTTCAAACCAAAGAAAGAAGTCTCAACTTCTCAACCTCTTGAGTTGTTTCACATGGATTTGTTTGTACCTACAAAAGTTTCAAGTCATAATAGGAAGACCTATGTCTATGTTCTTATAGATGACTTTTCTAGATATACTTGGACAGTTTTCTTATCTCAAAAAAGTGAAGCTTGTTATCATTTCATCATGTATGCTAAAATAGTTGAGAACCTAAGTGGTCTTAGAATTAAATAATTAAGGAGTGACCATGGTCGTGAGTTTTAAAATCAAGAGTTTGAATCTTTTTTATCAAAAAATTGCTATAGTCATAACTTCTATGCTCCTAGAACACCCCAGCAGAATGGAGTTGTATAAAGAAGAAATAGAACCTTATAAGAAATAGCTCAAACTATGCTTAATGAATATGATTTACCTATTTACTTTTGGGATGAAGCTATCAATATCGCTTGTTACATAATTAACAGAGTCTTAATTAAGAAAACACTTTATGAGTTATGGAACAATAGGAAACCCAAAGTAATATACTTTAATATTTTTGGTTGAGAAGTTTATATTCTCAATACTAAGGAAAATCTTGACAAGTTTACCTCCAAAAGTGATGAAAGAATCTTTCTAGGTTATTCAAAATCTAGAAAAGCCTATAGAGTCCTTCAAAAAAGAACAAAGTGTGTGGAAGAATTTGTACATATCAAATTTGATGAAACAGATCTACATGAACCCAAGACCTCCCTAGATAATATTGAGGATGATCTATCTAATATAGAAATAACTACCAAATATTCCGATCCTGCTGTTAAGAAACTAGTTAAATCATCCACCTCTAGAAAATTTATAGACTCTAGGCACGATGAACCCGAACCTATCGAAGAAGTTGAAATTACCATCCCTCCTTTTTCTAGACCTACAAGAACCCTTAAGAACCATCCTTTAGATGCTATAGTTGGATACTTAAACAAAAGAACTAAAACTAGAGATTCTCTTAGAAACCAGGTTGAACATCAAGCCTTTTTATCAAATCTTGAACATAATAACGTCAATGATGTAATCAATGATGAATTTTGGGTAATGGATATTCAATAAGAACTGAATCAATTTGAAAGAAATAAAGTTTGGAAACTAGTGGATATACCTAAAGACACCTTGACTATAGACACTAAGTGGGTGTTTAGAAATAAAGTAGATGAAGCTGGTACTATTGTAAGGAATAAAGATATATTGGTTTCACAAGGATATATTCAAGAAGAAGGAATTGACTATAAAGAAACTTTTTCACCAGTTTATAGACTTGAATCCATTAGAATCTTTCTTGCATATGAGAATCATCTAAATTTTAGGCTATATCAAATGGATGTCAAGAGTGGATTCCTAAATGGGTATATAGTTGAGGATGTTTTTGTTGAAAAACCCCATGGTTTTACAAAACCTCATTTTCCAAATCATTTTTTAAGTTAACAAAGGATTTATATGGTTTAAAACAGGCTCCAAGAGCTTGGTATGATAGACTAAGTGCTTTTCTTATTTCTAAAGGTTTTAAAAAAGGTATATATAATCCTACTCCTTTTATAAAAATAATTTCTAAAGTTGTTTTAGTAGTACAAATCTATGTTGATGATATTATTTTTGGATCTTCAAAAAATTATTTACGTGTTGATTTTTCAGAAATAATGAAAAATTATTTTGAAATGAGTTTAATGGGTGAAATCAAATTATTTCTTGGATTTAAAATCTTTCAAAATAAAGAAGGTATTATTTTAAATCAGAGTAAATATACTAAATATCTTCTAATTTTTTTTGGTTTGGATAGCATTAAAAGTAGTGATACTCCTATGAGTACCACCTATAAATTGAATCTTGATGAAAATGGGAAATCCGTTGATCAAACCAATTATAGAGGTATGTTTATAAGTATTATCTACTTAACTTCTATCCGACCTGATATTATGTTTAGTGTGTGTATCTGTGATCATTTTCAAGAAAATCCAAAAGAGTCACATCTCTTTTCTATTAAAATAAATTTCAAATACCAAAAACATACTACCAACTTAGGACTATTCTATCCTAGGGGATAATCATTTTACTTAGTTAGTTATTCTAATTCTGATTTTAGTGGTTGTAAGTTAGATAGAAAAATCCCCTCTGGAACATGTCACTTTTTGGGTAAGTCACTAGTATCATGGTGTAGTAAGAAGAAAAATTATGTTTCAATATCTACTACTAAAGATGAATACATAGCTGCTGGTAGTTGTTGTGATCAGATTTTGTGGATGAAACACATATTACTAGATTATGGATATCAATTTAGACATGTCCCTATAAACTGTGATAACAAAAGTTCTATTAAAAGATATAAGAATCCAGTTTCTCACTCAAGAATAAAACATATTGATGTAAGACATCACTTCTTGATAGATCATTATCAAAAAGGTGATATTACTTTAGAATTCATTGGCACAGAACACCAGATTTTTGATATTTTTACTATTAAATTAAATTATTAATGAATAAGCTAAATCATACATGAATTGGGAATGATCAACCTTGAGTGACCATAGACTATCTCACAGTTAACTATCTCACCGTTTTCAGTCTTAATAATTACTGTCTCACCGATCAGAGTCACACCATTATGATGCCACCGTAACTACCCATTTTGGTCTCACCATTATGAATAAGCTTTCTATATTTATTAATCTTTTCCCACATAACTATTTAAATTATGTTATTTCAATTTTATATTATATTTTTTAATTTGGGACTTTTGAAATCCCTAAATGATAAAAACCCATCACTCCACTTCTCTCCCCACTCATGCTCTTTACTCCCAAAACTGAAACCCTTTTCTCTTGAATTCCTAGATATCCTTCAAACCCTCTCTACATGTTGGAAATACCAAGGATAAAGATTCCATCATCCTCAACTCTAGAGAATCGCAAGTCATCAAATAAAGTGAAACGAGCTCCGATCACAAAGACTAAGGAACCACTGAACCCTGCTCTTGTAGATAGTGTAGTCATGCTAGAAAAGAAAGTGTGTGTAAAATAGATTCTCTCAAGTAAGTCACTTGTTATCATAGTTTTTTAAGAACAAGGATGGTTATAATGGTTTACAAAAGATAAGATACCCATATACCCCAAACGATTTTTTGAGTTATATCAGTATGTCTAGTTTGTGTTCAATTATAAGGATGAATTTGTGGTTAGAAGTTGTGTAAATGTAAAAAGGTGTTCTTTTTATTCAAGTTTGTGAGATACGTGTTTAAGAGTGCCTCATGAAGGTATATTCGAGGACTATCAAAGAGGCCTTCCACCGTAAAGTGACATATTTAGTCTAGAAGATGATTTGGGTGACTTGACTAGAGATGGAAAAAGGAGAAGGTCTATAGCTACTGAATTAGATGGAGAGACTAGATTTTTGTTCAAATTTATTCAGGACCTGATACATCCAAGTAAATGTGACTTTTCTACTCTGAAATATCAAGATATATTCTTATTTCATCTCTTAAAGAATGGTCATAAGATAAATATATGCAAGTACCTTTTCCTTCACAAGTGTGACATGATCAAAACTTCCTCCAAGTCAACTTCTCTATTATATTCAAGATTAATTTATACTATGCTTCAAGCCTAGGGTTTGGTTGGGAAGGATGAATAATTTTTTTAGGATTATGAGTTTTTTCTATCTAAGGATATATGTAGGAGAATGAAAATTAGTTGGAATCCATGTAAGAGGTTATATGTTGAAGACAATGAAAGGATGTATGAGGATTTAAATCCTATTGAGAAACCTTCAAGACCTAAGGATATCCCTGATCCTAGTTTGGAACCAGATGAGTTTGTGGAATATTTAGATGAAGGAATGGAATTTGATGTTCCTAGAGATGAAGCTAGAGTTGTTTCTGAAAGTACTGGTCTAGATATTTACAAAAGGACTGAAGATCCTCCTCATGCATCTCCTAAACCACCTTAGGATATTCCTTCTAGATATTCTATTCTCTCTAAAGGTGGTGAAGATGAAAGTTAATCAAATACAATCAAGGATAAATATGCTGATAAAGGTGAAGAAACTATGGAATCACATGTTTCTAATGAACAAAATAAAGAATAAGTATCTATAGAAATTGAAGTAATTTTACCTACTGAAGTAAGGATGGAACAAGACTTTCAGTTAGAAAGAAGTATGGCTGAGTCTGTTAGAATAGAATATGTGGAAAGAGTTCACATGATGGAGTCACTTAATTATCCAAGGGAAGCATTAGTTTAGGGTGAGAAACCCCCCAATTTGGAATAGATTAAAGTACATAATCCCATGGATTCAAGTTCAGTGGATGAATGGTATAGTTTTCCCAGCTACTTTGATATTGATGATTCTTGGAAGTCCTTAGTGAATGAAATGAACCTCTCAAATGAGTTTCAACTCAAACCAATCACCACTAAAGAATTGATATTTTCTAAGGAGCCAGAACCTGTCTCTGTTCTTGAACCTACTCAAGAAACCCCCTGTTATGTAATCCATGATGATATGAAAGTTTTTGGAGAAAATATCTTATATGATTTTAGAAATATTATGAAGTCACAACCTACTCCTATGACTAACCTTAGTGAAAGGGATGCTGGAATGATTCTACAAAAGTTAATAT
The DNA here is from genome assembly GCA_963277665.1 of Viscum album. Classification (NCBI taxonomy): domain Eukaryota; kingdom Viridiplantae; phylum Streptophyta; class Magnoliopsida; order Santalales; family Viscaceae; genus Viscum; species Viscum album. Next base: position 15,177,557 of record OY728158.1, read on the forward strand.
AGAAAACTCAACAAAAAATGATTCATGAGATACAAGAAACAAGGCTTGAAAATAAATATCTGATTGATGAAGTTAAATCCTTAAGATCTTTGGTTGAAGAGATGAGAAAGGATTTGAAAGATGCTTCTGTTCTAGCTCCAGCTGCTAGTCTCAGTGAGGGTGATGCTGAAATTCTCTTAGGAATGGTTGTATCTTAGATTCAACCTAATTTTATTTCAATGGTTGAAGAAGTGGTCAAGAAAAACACTAAAGTAGAAAATGAAATGTTTGGACTTATGGATACAATCAATCGGATGACAGATGAGTATAAAGGGTATTTAATGACTATTCTCAAAAGTCTTAATACCATTACCTCAGTTACTCCAGCTCAAACAATTTATGCTCAAACCTTTCAGCCTTTGAATAGTGAATTGATCATATCAGTGATTAGAGAAGAGAATCAGACTTTGGTTGGTGGTCTAATTCCAGGAATCCTAAGTAATATTGAAAATTACAATGAGCATGTGCATGATATGGTCAGACTTTACTCCAAGACTACCACTGATTCTAAAGTAGAGATTTCAAAGAAGGGGGATTCCTATTTTACAAATATTTATACCAAGCATCAAGCGACAAGTCATTTCAAATATCTGGTGGAGAATTTGAGGCTCCCTCTAGTGACTCAAGATTTCAAGGAGAAATTCAAGAAGTTGAAGGATTTTACTCCCAATCTTTAGAAGTTAATGTAAAATATGGATGATTTTGAGAAGGATATAGAGAATAGTGGTGAGATCATCAAGGATTTCATAAACCTATTGATGACTTATTTTCATATTCAAATAACATCCATAGTTGCTCTTACAGCTGATCCTCTTAGACTGGGCCCACTTTCTTCTATCAATCCTTCATCCTCTACCTCCTTTTCTTCAGTTACCATGACCCCTGCTCAGGCTCTGAGCCATATCATACCTATCATCACTAAGAAACCCTTACCACATTATTCATCTAGACTAAGACTTCCCTCTTATATTATTAAAGGAGCTCCTTTATCTTCTTGCTCTATGCCAACCACCTCTACTACTTCTGCACAAGATGCTCCTCCTCCTCCTGTATCTAACAAGGATAAGGAGAAGGATGCAAAATCTAAAGAGAAGTGAAGGATGATATTTAATAGGGCTATTATGTGTTTTATTTTTTGTGTCTTTATTGTACTCTATCAGTATATTAAATGAAATGTGTTATCTCTTTTATTCAATTATTGATTTCATTTAGTGCTTGTTTTTTTTACTTTCTTTTTGATAATCCCAAAAGGGGGAGAAAAACTATAATTTATGCTATTTTTATATATATGATCTAATACTAAAATAGAATACCTTGATTTTATGTCTTAATCTCATATAATCTATTTGATATGTTAAGAAAAATGTTTATTCCTTTTTGAAGTGTATAGCTTGTAAATGACATGATTTGTGATCATCAAAAAGAGGTATATTGTTGGAATCCTCTTGTTTTAATGCTCAAAAATCATGTTTAATTATTGTAAATAATGTTTAATCTTGTTATATAATGTTTCATTATGTTAATGTTTAATATTAATCCATTCTGTGAGTATTACTTATTAAGACAGATTGCAGATATTTGACAAAGTATGAGTCACTGTTAAGGTGAACTCACAGTCACCATTGCTGTGACCAAAAAGTATCACCATTTAGTTTGAAAATTGGTAAAGTATGAGTCACCATTATAGTCACACCATTGTCTCATGCTACTGGTTCCATAACTCACAAAGTACCGGACACCATTGTATCAAGTTATCGGTTTAGAATTTTTTCAAAGGACTAGACACAATTACAATGACATTGTTTCTCACAAAGGACCTGACACCGTTGCTGCAACACCGTTTCATCGCCTAACCGATTTAGAATTTTTGCAAAGTAAGAGACACCATTCTAGAGACACCTATTAGAAGCAAAGGAAAATTCACCACTAACTGTGGTACCGCTCCTGACTCACCATTCCTAGGACACCGTTCCTATGTCACCACTGACTATGACACCATTCCATACTTATCCATTTCGGCCTTATTTCAATTAAAATAAAAAACATTTATAACTGTCATATTTGAGCTATTTAATGATACTGGTATTATTAATTATTCTTGAAAACATGTAGGTAGATAGTACGAGGTACGAGGTGTAGAAATCATGCTTCTTTTTGGTCAAAACACAAACACCTGGGGATTAATATATTATGGCACATGAGATGAAGAAGAAGAGAGAGTGACACACACTAGACCGTGTAGAAGAGCCATGATAATTCATCTTCCTTGCTGTGAGCTAAAAAATAACTCGCTGTGAACCATCCTGTGAATATACTTGCTGTAAAAGAAACTCAAATAAGAAGAAAATCTATGAATAACATATCATTTAACTAGAAACCAGAACACAAAACTCACACCACTCTGTTTCTGAGTCTATTTCCAAAAGAGGACCCCAGCTTCAAATCTGCTACATTCAAAGAGTCCAAAACTACCTAGAACAAAATTTATATCATTTCTAATCCCTTATTATTATATTTTTCTATGTTGTGTATTTTTTATTATTTCTTTGAGTAATGTGTGTATCTGTATTAAAAACACACATTGTTTCCTGTGTTAAACTTGAGGATACAAGATATCCTCTCACTATTACTCTCTTACACCATTTTACTCCCACGTATAACTATGGAATAGGTATCTATGTGATCTAGTTATATTTTTTCCCCACATAAAACTATGGTAGAGTTCTATTTATAATTGGATATCTTTGTATGATATTGTAAACCCTGATCTAGGGTGTTGATCAAGTTTATTAATATAAACTGCTTAGTGGCAGGTGATCACCAAGTGAAGAGGACTAAGTCCTTGCTTGAGACTAAACCTATTATTTTATCCACTATGTTCAAAGTTCTATTTTCTTGCTTATATGTTTTTATTCAAATAATAAAACTTTAATTTTCTTTGATAGTTAATCTTAGATAGTGTTTTTATTAGAATTTGTTTTAGTAGAATAATTTAAAAAGTTAAAGTAATCTCATAAATTGATTTAACTAAGAATTAATCAATCTTTTAGAAATCTTTCAAACAATAAAATATTTTAAAAATCTACTACTTTTATTAAATGGAATGTTTTGTTTTTAAATTGGGGGATTGTTAAATAAAATTTTTAATAGAAATTTTTATAGGAACTCAATTCACCCCCTCTTGAGTGTCCTAATCCAACCAAAAGAAGATGTTTTTTTAATGAAATTCACTCACCCCTTAGTGATATGATTATTTATCCTTATGTAGGAAAATAGATCTGAAAAATATGCTAATCCATTTTACCCAAAAACATTGATGAAATATATCCTTCACCGCAGACTATACTATGCGGTCCTCATAATGCATTTCTTTCCTCGTGGCGGTCGATCTATTATGCGAATAAAACACTGCCTCTTATCCACAAACAACTTTCCTCCTATGACCTATTTTCCTCCCAAAAACTGTAATCCTTCTCATGAACTATTTTCCCTATATGGTCTATGTACCATTCTTCATGGTCCGCATAGCGCCGCTATGCGAAAATACATACTTTGCCAATTTCCTTCACTATTCCACATACTCCCTTTGCAGTTATCAAACTATGTTATGTGGTCTGCAAACTATGTTCTATGAAAAAAATTTACCTTTTCTAAAAACCAAACTTCCGATTTCGAGGCCCAAAAATTTGGCAAACATTGGGAAACTGCATCATTTTAAACTACTTTAGAAAACACAATCCATACCGATTCACAGTCATCTGGATTTGTCAAAAAAAAATCACACCCCAAAAAATTGAGAGATCACTTTGAGGGGTTTTTTACCAACATTTATACTGTATTAAATAATTATAAGAAGGTAAATTTTTATTGATAGAATTATGAGTCGTTACATTCTTCCCCCCTTATGAAAATTTCCCTCGAAATTTAGTTTTAAAAACTATGGGGAAAATAGGTGATGGTACTTATCCTTCATTTCTTCCTTCGGTTACCATGTTTCCTCTTTGTACTTATGGTTCTTCCATAGTACTTTGACCAAGTGAGTGCTCTTATTGAGTAGAAATTTATCTATATGATCCAAGATCTTCACTATTTTCTACTCATAAGAGAGATCATTTTCCAAATATACCACCTCTAAATTCAGTACATATGAGGGATATGGTTTGTACTTCCTCAATAGGGATACAAGGAATACATCATGTACTTGATACATGGTTGGTGGAAGTTCTAGTCTATAGGCCAAAACTCTAATATGATCAAGAATAACTAAGGGGCTGATATACCTAGGAATTAGCTTTCTTTTCTTCCCAAATATCATGGCTTTCTTATGTGTAGATATGAAGAGCAATACCATGTATCCAGCCTTCAACTATTTCAGGTCCTAGTAGCTTATGTTCACTGAATTCATCCCATCAAGTCAGTGTTCTACATCTTTTCCCATAAAGGGATTCATATGGAGCCATTTAGATGCTCGAGTGGAAACTGTTGTTGTAAGAGAACTTGGAAAGAGGCATATGTTGGTTCTATCCTCCTTTGAATTCCACAAAACATGCTCTCAACATGTATTCTATGGGTTGAATAGTCCATTCATATTGGACATTAGTTTGAGGATGGTAATATGTAATTAATTTCAGCTCAATGTTTAGAGCATGTTGGAGGATTTGCTAGAACTTCGAGGTGAATCTCATATCTCAATTGGATATAATCCATAGTGGTACTCCATGTAGCCTTACAACTTCTCTGATGTATATCCATGAAAATTGATCCAGTGAGGAGTCCTCTTGAATTTTGATAAAGTGATATCTCTTTGTAAGACGATCCAAAATAACCCATATAGCATTGTTTCCTCTGGATGTATTTGGAAGTCCAGTGACAAAGTCTATGATGATGTTTTCCCATTTCCATGTTGGTATGGGTAATGGTTGCATCATCCCCTTAGACTTTTGTTTTTCAGTCTTCACTTGCTGACATAACAGTAAATTTGATGTATATTCAATGATCTCCTTCTTCATATTGTCCCACTAATAGTTCTCTCATAGATACGATACATCTTTGTGATCCCTGGGTGGATATAAAAGGTTGAGTTATGTGCATCAATCAGAAGATATTTATTTATCTCTGGATTGGATGGTATAGAAAGTCATGACCCAAATCATATAACTTCTTCCTCATCAATTTTGAACTATGAGGATTTACCCTTTCTCATGGATTCCACCTTCTTTTGAATTTCCATACCATTTCTTTGAGCATCCTTTATTTTCTCTATGAGGGACAGTTGAGCAATCATTTGAGAAAAGATTGATGACACTCCTTCTTTAATGATTCCCATATCCATACTTTGAAAATATAAAAATATTAGATCCTTCTCAATTATCATCATTTATAAATATGCAAGTTCCTTTCTAATTAGAGCATCAACCACATTATTTTCCTTACAAGGATATTAGTGGATTGAGAAGTCATAATCCTTGATAAGATCTAAACATCTTTTTTGGTGCATATTAAGATCCTTCTATGCGAATATATATTTGAGGCTCTTATGAACAGTATATATTCCACACTTCTCCCCATATAGATTATGCCTCCAAATTTTCAACACGAAAATCACAACCACCAGCTCCAGATCACACCTGGGATAGTTTTTCTCATGATCTTTCAATTTCCTTGAGGTGTAGGATATCACTTTATAATTTTTCATCAGTACATAGCCTAATCCCTTTTTGAATCATCGCTGTATACAACAAAGAGTTCCCCACTTGTCAATAGTGTGAGAACTGGTGCAGTGATAAGCCTCCTTTTCAACTCTTTTAAGCATTCTTTACATTCATTGGTCCGGAAAAATTTTCTCCCTTCCAAGTTAGATTGGTTAATGAGTTTGAAAATCATGATAAGTTCTTCACAAATCATCTTTAATACCAAGATAGACCAAGGAAACTACATACCTCCATTATAGATGTTTTCCTAGGACATTATTCACTTGAATTTGTTTTGGAAGTGTCTATAGATATTTCTCTACTGGTGATAACATGCCCCAAGAATGATACTTCCTCCATCCAAAACTCACATTTACTGTACTTTGCATAAATTTTTTCCGTTCGCAAAGTCTTGAGTACAATATTAAAATTCTCTTCATGTTCCTCCTTACTCTTAGAGTATATCTAAATATCATCAATAAAGACTACCATAAATTTATTAAGGTAATATCTAAATAATCTATTCATTAAGTCCATGAATATTTCTAGAGCACTAGTGAGTCCTAAGGGCATCACTATGAACTCATAGTGTACATACCTCATTCAAAAGTTAGTCTTGGGAATTTCTTCTTTATTCAACTTTATTTGGTGATATCCCAACTGAAGGTACACCTTTGAGAAATAATTGGCCCCACATAGTTGATTGAACAAGTAATCTATCCATGGAATGTAATACTTGTTCTTTATCATGATTTTGTTGAGATCACAATAATCAATACATATGTGCATTGATCCATCCTTCTTCTTGAAAAATAGGACTGGTGCACCCCATGGTGAAGCACTAGGGCATATAAAACCTTTATTTAGATTCTATTATAACTAATTCTTCAGTTCTTAGAACTCAATGGTAGACATTCTATAAGGTGTTTTTGATATAGGTAGAGATCCGAGTATAATTTCAATTGAAAACTCAATATTTCAGTCTGGAGGAAGACCATGATTTTTTAGGGAACACATCAGTGCAGTCCCTCATAATGGGCATGTCTTTGAGCATGATTTTATACTTTTTCTCAATCATTTGAGTTATATATTATTTCTCATAATGAAATAATATCCACAATTGAGAGAATTATGCTAAATTAGATTCATCTTCCTCCTTACATTTTTACAGAATTGGAGGATGCCTCAGGATGTGAAGAGTGATCTCCCTTTTCTGAAAGTTGATGTTGGATTTTTATAAAGATAGAAAATAAATTCCCAATATAGTATCGAACTCCATAAAAGGAAGTAAGAAAAGATTTAATGGGAGGTTTAGTCCATAAAAATTAATCAGGGAGGAGTTATATACTTTGGATCCAATAAATACCCCATTTTCTATTTTCACATATAAATCAACCTACATATTTTGAGGTGCTATTTGAATAGTTCTACTAACCTTTCAAGAAATGAAAGAATCCATAGAACCAGAATCAAATAATATGTTTTCTATTATTGATTGAATAACCAGCGTACTTGTCACCACATCATTGTTGGGACCCACCTTAGTAGTGTTGATAACATATGACATTTTTTTCTACCTTGGAGGTTGTTGTTGTTGATTTCCTCCAACAACCCTTGGTTTAGGGAAATGGATTTCATAATTCCCATGTTCCTTGTAGTTTAAACACTGCAATATAGGTTGAGTGTTTTTCTAAACCTTCTTCTCTACAATAGTGGGATTCTTCATATCCCTTCAGTATTTATTATCCATATGGCCTTCTCTTTCACATTTGAAGTATCTATTGTTTCCCTTTAATAAGTTTTCAAGATTCTTATTCGCACACTTTTGACATGTTGGATACTGAGTATTATTTCCATCATGGGATTTATCTATTTATCCAACCATATTAAACTCCATTTTACTCTTTTTTTCACTGGGCCCACAAGACCACTGAGAATATATGATATCCATTTAAAACTTACGGGAATAAAAGACAATCTCCTCACAACTATTTAAATTTTGAATCACCAATGCTTTTCATATACTCAACTTTAGTATGCTAAAGAAGTGATCCTCATTTCTTTTAGTGTTCATGAAAAATCTAGAGGCATATCGTGAAAGACTTGTAAAGTTTTACTTGTATCATCTAATAGAGTCATCGTCCTTTTTCTTTAGTCCAAGTAACTCACTTTACGTATTAAGATAGTGTTTTCGGGGAAAATATTTATTGAAAAATATTTTATTGAAATCTTCCCATTCCATAGAATCAATTTCCTCCTTTTAATTTATTTTCTTGATTAGTGTCCACCACTAATCAATTTCACCATCAAAATGATATACCTCCATCACAAATTTCTCTTCTTCTGAGCATTAGAGGACATATAATATCTTCTCAATGAAGTTAATCCATTGTTCTATTATGATAGGATTAGAATATCCACTAAATATGGGAGGCCTTCGTAGCATGAATGATTCAACTAAAACTCTCTCTATCTTAGGAGAAGGATGGTGTTCCACACAATTAAAGTTATTATTCAAAACTTAATCTAACTTAGTAGGAATGGAATACTAAAATTTTTATTGATTTTGGAAACAAAATGAAACACAAACATCCAAAAAAAAAACAAAGAAACATCATGGCGGTCTAAAGTAGTGGAGACCCAACGCATCATTAATAACAAAGATATTTCCGCCTGACGGAAATGAACCTAAGTTAAGGAAGAACAATAATCTTTGAGTTGGAGAAGCTTGGGAAGCCAAGAAATCCGCAACCATGTTTCCCTCTCGCTAAGTGTGGGTTATCTCCATGTTGACTCCCAAAAGATGTTTTCATTTATGAACATAATATTCAACATTCCAAGGGTAGCTACCACTTTCAGTGAGTGCGTTATAGAGAATTAAGGAGTCCGTTTCCGCTGCCTTCAAATTTAAATTCCTTTGCACACTTAACTCCAGCCCCGTAACCATTGCCTTAACCTCGGATTAAAGAGCATCTCCTCTACCGTAAAAAGCTGATAAAGCAGCCACTACATAACCCATTTGGTCCCCAATGACGCCTCCACCCCTCATTTCCCTCCTTAAGAGGGAGCCGTCCGTGTTGAGTTTTAGACCAGATCTTTGGAGATGCCAACGTACCCAATTTCCTTGCCCTATCCTCCCTGTCTGGTTATACTCCCCTGGGCTGAAAGCCCTTACTGATAGAGCACCGTGGAACTCAGTACACTTGCCAGATAAATCCAGCAAAGTGTTCTTCATCTTGAAACATATACTGGTGCTGGTGCCGTAGATACTCCTGTGTCTAGCGTCATTCCTTGCTTTCCAAATGATCCAAAAACCCGTAACAAGGATGATTTACCGTCCCTTCCATTCCAGACCATGCTCATATCCATTTAACCATCTGTTGAAGAAGTCCTCATGAATCCCGTCTTGCTCGCGCCACCCATTTAACCATCCATACGCCTGCCAAGTCCAGCGGGCCCATTCGCTGTCGAAGAATAGGTGCTTCACCATTTCCTGCTTGGGATTTATGCAACACCAACATCTGGAGACCATGGACACCCCCATCTGTTGGATATTATCATCAGTGGGCATCGCCTTATTCCTTATCCTCCACATCAGAAAATTTAATTTGAGTGATATCCCCCTACACCACAGCGTATCACCCCACTGGTCACCCGCGACCGTATTCCTCCTTACATTTGCATATGCCTTGATGTAGAACTCGCCCGAGGAGGAGTCCGTGAATATTAGTCTGTCTGGAACGTCACTGCGGACAACCTCGTTGAAGACAGCGCGCTGATTATCATCAAGAATGGCTTGAATGAAGCCTGGATGGCGGTACACATCACTGAAGGACATATCCGATGTGGGGCATCCAGGAAACCACAGCCTTCCTCCCCCCCAATTCTAACGCCAGAATTTCACTTCACCTTGCTCAATCAACCACCTGGCATGAGGCTGAAGGACCTCAATATATGGGTGAATAAGTTTCCATATCCTCGACGGCTGAGACCTCTACACCAACATTTCCACACCATATTTCTCTTGCATAAGCTTTCCCCAGAGGGAGTGTCCTTCCATGGCCTCCCATGAAAGTGTTGCATGAACCCCCTGCATGGTCGAGGAGACACTCCGCATATTGATCCCTCCATCAGTTATAGTCCTAGTAAGACGCTTCCCCACTGCCCAGTGATGTTTTCCTTCCAACTGACCGTCCCATAAAAAGGAAACCATGATCTTCTCCATGTTAGAGACCACTCCTTTGGGGGCCTTCAAGGTGGACAGGATATGCATGGGAATAGAAACCAGGACGCTATTAACAAGGGTAATGCGACCTCCAAAAGAAAGAAGCCTGTTTTTCTAGTTGAAGATGCGACCCATAATCTTACCCATAATGTTGTCAAAATGATGAACACAAAGAAGTTAGGGACTGATCGGTGCTCCAAGGTACTCCATGGGAAAATATCCTCTCCTCATAATTAAGGTATCATCCAGGACCCTCAACCTCCTATCCGAGAGCACTTTAGAAGTATAATATAGGCTTTTATCCATATTAATCACTTGTCCACTCCATTTGCAATATTCCTCAAGAAGCCCGTTCATTCCAACCACTGATCTTCTACTGCCATTGAGAAATAGGATAGTGTCGTCTGCGAACATCAGATGAGATATTCCCTCAATAACATGTCTGTCCCGATAAGGATGGAATTTACCTATCTGCAGACCCTTCTTTATATAATGACTAAGCACATTTTGAGATAGAATAAATAGGGTAGGAGAAAGAGGATCCCCCTATCGAAGCCCTCGACAGGCCTTGAAAAAACCAAACTGCTTGCCCAGAAATGAGGTGGAGATCCATGCCGAGCTGAAGCAACGGAAAAGAAAGTCACGAGTCCAATTTGAGAAGCCCATGTGTCCCAGTACCTTCAAAATAAAACCCCATTCCATCATGTCGTAGGACTTTCTCATGTCTAATTTGATAGCCAGATTGTTCCCGAAGATCTTATTGTCAATCCCACTGATTACTTCTTGCACCACTCCAATCGCACCCTGAATGGATCTCCCTTTGATAAAGCCATGCTGCTCCACTTCCATCCATGTATTTAAGTGGGGTGCTAATCTTTTGTTAAGGATGCTAGCTAGAATCTTGTAAGGCATGTTACACATGCTTATTTGCCTGTACTGGTCAACATACTGGGGGATACCCACTTTCGGTATCAGGACCACCTTGGTTGCACTAGCCATGAGAGGGAGGTGCCCTCCCTGGAAGAATTCCCTCACATCTCGTACAACATCCCCTTTGACCGTATCCCATGAAGCCCTATAAAAAGAACCAGGTATGCCATCCAGTCCTGGTGCACTATCTTGGTTTAGAGTCCATACAACGTCACGTAATTCCTCCTCTTCTGGAGACCTTATCAAGCGCTCATCAATATCCTCTGTAACACTCCTTGGAATGTCCTCAAATAGGTCCATTGCCTCACTAGGATATCCCCCTGCCATTTTAGGATTAGGGGCTGTAAGTAAATCTGTGATAGATGCATTGGCCATTTCCCCAACCTCGTCCCTGTTGTTGGAATATGATCCATCCTCCCTGAGAATATTTGGCTTGTGAAACCTCCTCCTCTCTTTAATGCAAGAATTGAAGTATCCAGTATTCCAGTCCCCCTAATGAAGCCATCTTACATGAGCACCCTCTCTCTCAATCCTCTCCTGCCTCAAAAGAATATCGGCAAGGATACCCTTTTTGGTCCTGAGTGCTTCAAAAACATTATCATCTCAAGCTTGCTCCAGGCTAGCCTCCATGCAATCGACCTTCTTACTGATCTCTAGCAGGTCATGATCACGGGCAGGAATAGACTTCCTATACCTCTGAAGCATATTTTTGAGCCGCCTTATATTATTATGGAGAGAAATCCACAGGTTCCTAGGGAAGGAACACGTCCAAGCTTCCCTGACCACATCACTGAAGCCCACCTCATCCACCCACATCCTAGAAAACTGAACATAATCGACTCTTGATACACTAAATCCCAGGTCGAGCCATAGTGGTGAGTGATTAGATAAGCACCATGCCAGGTGGGAGACTTTCACATCCGGAAAGAGCGAGACAGCGGCCTCATTCATCAAGTAGAGATCGAGACGACATCAGGTGCGCCTCTCTCCCCTTTGGTTGTTACTCCAGGTGAAGCGATCACCCTCAAACCCCGCATCCATTAGACCTGTTCAGGCTTGGAAGGAAACGAAGGCCTGACTAGCACTCCTTGTAAAAGCACCCCCCCCAAGTTTCTCCTCTGAAGATGCTTTATTATTAAAATCACCTCCAATGATCCAAGGGGAACTATCATCAATGAGATCTTCTAACTCATGCCATAGGCTCTCTCTATCCTAAACATTGCATTTAGCATAAACAAAAGAGAAAAAGAAGACACGAGTGCCTACCGATACCTTCGTGGAAAGGTATTGATCCGACGCGCACAACAAATCGACCGAGACGTGGTCCTTCCAGGATAGCCTGATATGGGAGTTAGGAGGATTCCTGTGCATGCATCCCCTTACTCTGAGCCTCTGTGCGAAAAGCTTCAGGTTTCTTGCTGCTTGTTTTGGTTCAAGAATAGCCACCAGAGATATTGAATGTTTAACCAGTTCGTTGACTACAAAATCAACCTTCACCTGTGCTCCTAGCCCTCTACCGTTCCAGAGGAGAACTCTAGACATAAAACCGAGGGCGTCTGGTTTTAGCCCCAAACAACTGGCCCTTGGCGGGAGGAGACAGGATCAGAGAGCATGAAGCACTAATTTTGGAATGAGAACGGGTGCACATTCCACTCTGCACATTCTTGCAGACGGCCTCTGGAGTGCACTCTCCTCTATGACACTGCCTGATATCAGCTACCGGAGAAACAAGACTCTTCGCATCCCTTAAAATGAGATCTAAAGACGCTGGAGGAGAGAGAAAAGGAGGCGATGACATCATTGAGGAAAGAAGATGGGGAGAATAAGGCACTATTTACAGCGAGGGTGAAGGCACAGAAAGAACCTCACTAGGCAGGGAAACCTGGGGAACAAAATCTGCATCAAATCCGCAATCCGTTTGAACAAACTCTGAAATTCTGATTCGGGAGGAGACCCACGGAACCTGCGGACCAAACCTGAGAAGCGTCCCTTCGGAAGATGGACCCACTCCATTGGTTTGAAAAAGTAGATTCCCGCCCATGCCGCGTTTGAACAAGACCAAATCCCTACTGGAGGAAGCTTTCCCGACAAAGCGCTAGCTGGAAGAGGAAGCCTTGGAGTCCTGAGCAAAAGGGGAAAAGGCCTTTCCTTTGCCTCGGTCAAAAAAGTAGGGCGTCAGAGCACACCCCGAAGGCCTCGGAGGAGGAACCTCTCCACGCACCTTGCGACACACCTGCAATGAGTGACCTGCAAGGTGACAGTATGAGCAGAAGCGGGGATAGACTGGGAAAAATAAGCCTTGATAACGATCCTTCAAACCCTCAATCCGGATCACAACATGATCCGGTATTGGCCGGGAAATATCCATCTCCACGCAGATCCGAGTAACAGACGTCTCTTCCAAGAGAAGAGTCCGATCATCCGCACACAGGTACGAACCTAACGAGTCCCCTATCACCTTCAAGAAGGACTCTGACATGAGAGGAAGAGGAAGCCCAAGGAGGGAGATCCAGACCACCGCAAGGGGACTTTCCCTCCCGGAGTGGGCGTCCATCGTCCAATGAGAGAGAGAAAACTGCCATCACCCCATCCAACGGGGACTCCTGCTCCACGCTCTCACAAAATCCGACTGAGAAGCCGTGACAATATAGAATGTCTTCTGATCGAGGATCGACACTTTGGCCAGAGAGACGAGGCCCCATCGATTGACGCAGTCCTGGAAAACCGAGAGTGGATGTTTTTCGGTGTCGAATCTCGTAACCAGGGTCCACTGAAGGTTTCTTGCAGCCGCCGCAAAGGACGCCGCAGAAAAGGCGAGGACGGGGCATCCATCTTCCATGAAAGAAGAAGCATCCTGGGGAACCTCTAGCGGCCCTACCTAACCTTGAAAACGATCATGAGAAGAACACAGCAACACATCCTTGAACAAAGGTGGGGGAGGCCGATCCTCACAAACGCCAGGTACCGGAGGGCCAGGGACACTAGGAGGTGTGAAATCAGGGATGGCCGGCGCAACATCTGGGGGTGGAGTGTTTGAAACCCTTTTCCCACTTTCCATCTTCCACTCCTTATGGAATGTGGTTTTTTTAACTTAGTAGGTACTGTCATGAAGTTTTGATTAGCCATTCCCATCATATTTGGCATATCATTAGGGAAATCATCACATTTACTATCATATTGATTGTTGGAACATGTTCTTATATTTCCAGTCATTAACTAAGAAAAATAAAGTACAATTATGGGTCTTGAATACTTAGCTAATAATCATGTAAAAATAAAATTTTGAACATAAATGGATAAACTTGTAAATGAAAATTATATCCTATCTTGTGATTGCCTAAGTTACAATCTAGGTTATCCATGGTGATAGAATTATCCCTAGGTTTATTACTAAAGTGATCTAGCCCTAATATGTGAAAATAATTAAACCTTACTCTGATACCAACTATAATGGAACTATCCTTTTACACAAATTATTACATGATTTTAAGCATAATTAACCAATTATCACAAGCCAATGATCGTAAAGTCTTATGTCTTTGGAAGATTAAATACAAAAAACAAAAAACATGGGAGTAAAATTAAGAATCTATTTATTTATCATACACAAAGAGATCATAAATTCCATTTAGATCCTACATATTCATAGGATAACCTAGGGAATACATGAACATAATGGATGATCTAAAACGCACAGTAAGGGTATAAACATAGGAATAAAGAAAAGTACACGGGATAGAAGTCATAACATGATGACATGAAAAGGAATGGAACATGAATAAACACAAGGAAGCATAACATGTAGATAATGGGTACAAGTAATCATCACATAATCATAATGTGTAAACAATACAAAAAATGACATAATCACGAGTAAAGGCTAACTTCCAAGACCATTGCACATGGCAGACAAAGTCCCATAAAGGAATAAAGTTCACTCCATATCCCAACATTAAGTCTCACGAGACTAAACATTACCCAATTTATTATATATCTATCTAGGTTCACCCATAATAACATTTTCATGCATATTTTTTCCACATAAATAATCAAACATGAACATAAGGTTTACCCATGAAAAGAAATGGGTATCATAATAATTCCATAAGGCATAAAAAATGGGCGTATCATAAATATGTCCATGAAAGAATGGATTTAAATAATAAATGGAAATTAATATCATAAAATAGGAATAAATTATGATAATTCATTCCCAATTGAAGTGGAAACATGTAAAAATATTATTTAATACACTTTAGAAATGAAACATTTTAGTGCGGTTTAAGAAAAATATTTAAGAGCATTTAAAGAGGAAAAGACATATTTGTTTTCATAAAACCAAAAATGAACCAAGATAGTTTTTAATGATAAAATGTGTGATTTTATAAAAATAATTGTGTATTTAAAAAAATTATGGAGTGAACTTGAAAATGGGTGATAAATCAGAAAGTTCCCTTTAATCGGGCTGCTTATCAGGAAGATTTGAGAATTGAACATTTTTAAAACATGTATTTCCCCATAAAATAAATATATGATGATATGGATATATGATTTTGGAACATATAAACATAACTTAGAATAATTTTTTAAAAATAAATAAGAGTTACATTGGGGTAAAGAGAGAGAAAGCATAACCCAAAGGAAAAATGGGGGTTCAAAAAGAATCCCTTACCTTATGTTTGAAAGTGTTCCACACTTGATATTAATGTCCTATATAATCAAATTAAATACATTAATTAATTAATTAAGAAACTTTTATACATTAATTTAATTTATTATAATTTTATTATGTTCATTTATGGCCTTTTGGATGAGTTATAAGACTCAATTTCGTCGTTCTAAAGTGTTCATTTCCTTGGTTTTCATGGTCGGTTCACTTGTATAAATATATAAAAGATCATGTAAAATGAGAAGAGATATACCAAATTGAAGTTATATGTTATTAATTAACATACATAATATTAAATTTCTATATAATTAATTTGGTTGTTTTGGGCGGGAATTAATCATTAGATAAGATGTTAGTGATAATCGTTTAGATTATTTCGACAGTTTTTCAATCATCACAAACTAGTATTGTTTCATTATTCATTATTGTTTATAAAAGTTAGTTTCATAACATAAAAAGTAATATACAATAATTTTACAATATGTAACAACCATTATGATGTTTTTATGTCTAGAATTTAAGGCGGTAAAAGAAAATAAAAATTTTCCATCCTTGAAGGTGATAAATCAGCACCTTGCAGATGATATTTTCATTTTTATAATAAAAGGAAGAGGAGAAGAGACTTGATGGTGGATTTTACATAAAATAAAATAAAATAATAGTATTTATAATATTATGAAGTTATCATTCATGTTTGGACATAGGAGGTGAGGAGAGTATAAGAAAATAAAATAAAATGAAAAGAAAATAAAGAAAATGAAAGATGATTTTACCTCTTGAATTCTTCTCTTTGAGAACCACCTTAGGAAAATTTGTTTTGGTATTTTTTTAGAACAGAACCTATTGGAAATGGGTAGTATACTTAGGAAGAGGATTGGGTATAATTGGACAATATTCAAGGCTTAATAGGTGTGAGGATAAGAGGTGGTGAGGGTTGGTATTTATAGTGGAGGAGAGGGGTGTTTTTTTTATTATTTAACTCATTTTTTATTTTTTTGGCTCAATAACATGAATAATGTGAATTATTATGAATAATTATAGTAACTAGCGAATGTGATTTTTAACCAAAGTTTCTTACACCATCCATACATTAACCAAGACTCAATAATTCATATATTTAGCTTATACCATAAATTACTTTATTTCAATATGCACAAAAAATATAACTATTTTAGAAAAATCCCAAAAATTATCCCTAACCATTTTTAAAAATGTAGATTTAAAAAATGGAATCCATTTTATGAAAATAATTTTCTAAATATGATAAGTTTAATTTTTAATTAAAATCAATATTTATTTTGAAAAATGCCATTTTTTTAAATTATAACTCATTTTATAACACTCTGAAAAATTAATTAAGGCCTAATAAAATTATCTTATAATCATAAGACAACAAAATATTAATTTATGAATCTATTTTATGAAAATAAACTTTCTTTTAAATCATTATATTAATTATAAAATTATAAATAAAAAATTATGTTTCACAAAAATACCAATACTAAATTTATCATTTTTAAAACATTTATTTACTTATTCCAAGATATAAATATATCATATTTTAATTTATAGGATGGATAAATTTTATTTATACTTTCATAGGAATGGTTACTATTCTATTGGATGGTTTAATATTCAAAATGGCCACATTACTATTCCAAAGGCCAGGTTACTATTCCATTGGTTTAGATTTCTTAATTTCTATAAATACCTCTTATTTCATTCATTGTTCATTTATAAAGTTTGTATTTTATTATATATGTGATTTTATGTGATTTATACTATATGAAATAATTTTAAGAAGGGAAATTTTCATTGATAAATTTTTTGGTCGTTACAATCTATATCCTCTTATACATTGATTTTTATTAAAACTATAATAAAATAGATTTTAAAAAAAGTTTATTATGTCAATTTTTAACAAAAAAAATAAAAAACTATACACATTTCCCATGTTAGAAGCATATTTCATTTCACTCTTTGAGAATATTGTTTTTCTTCATGATTTTCTATAATTCAAAATATAAATTTAGAAATTTGTATTTATCAAATGTGTATAATGATAATACCAGAAATGTTTCCTCCTAAATGAGGTTAGGTTGTTGTATTTATAGATGAAGAAAAAGATGTGGAACTTAAATGCAAGTTTATCCATTGACTTGATCAAACATTTGACTATTGGCTCTTATCTTAATTATCTAAATACCCAAAATATTTAAATACTCTAATAGTCTTACTCAAGTTAAGCTTACCTAGACAAGATAAATAATAAAAGAAAACAAAATAAAAATGATCATAATAATAATCTCCCTAAATGCGGGAATATACATATTATTACCTAAATAAAAACTATAAAATAATAAATTCAATGATTTTTTCTCAGTGGATCCTTATTACTTGTTTTTCTACATAATTCTATACACTGATAAACTCCTATGATTCTGATGATTAGTCCTTGAATACATTGGATGAAATGATGGCTGGCTAGCAGTCTCAAAATTTTTATGTGAAATAATATCCAACTTGGAAACCCAAGAGGTTAGGTAAAACAATGCTCGGTTTTGTAGAGAAAAAAATAGAGTGAGAATGGTGCCCAATTTTGTAACCCTAAAAGGTGAAACAATACCCAATTTTACAGACCTAAAAGGTCAAGAAGAATGCGACTTATCATGTGGGAAAAAATATACATGTGGAATAATGCCCATCCTATAGACCCAAGAAGGATAGGTGATGAAACGCCTAAGAAACATACCCAAAATGACCCAATTGAGATTTGAATAACCCAACATTGATCTAAGATATGATGAAGAAACCAAACAGTGATCCATGATATATTGAATCAATAATTATTCAACCCATAAATTCATTTTTAAATAGGAATTCAATTTATTTTATTCCCAAAGATCTTTTCAGGTTTATAGTTTTAGAAATTTTTTTTATAACTCTTATGTAAAAACCCATAAATTACAAGTTGAAAACTTCCTCTTAGTATCAATTTTTTCCACAGTACAAAACTTTTAAAACGTAACAGGTTTTTTTTTAATATTTTTTTTTTCAATATTTTAAACTTTAGTTCATCATTGTTCCTACTCATCCTTAAAATCTGTGAAAAAACTTGAAATTTTTTAGTGAGAACAAAAAGATCAGTAAGGTGCATATAAAAAAGAATAAATAAATCTATTAGTCCATTTTAAAACCATGAGATCATAAAAGAGAGTTTTTATTCAACATTATCTACTCTGAGATCAAATAATCATTTACTTACACATAAAATCAACTTTACTTCCCAAAGTTTTTTTATAAAACACCTTATAAGAAAACATAAATGAAAAATCATATTCATTATGGTTTCCTTTAAAATATGAGAACACATGAAAAACATTTTCTTAGAAAAATACCTTTTCACCCTAAAAGGGAATAATCATTCCTTTAAAACAAAAGATCATTATCTTACCTTATGAAATCAAAATATTTCCATGAAAAATCATTAGTAAGCATAGAAAAGTCATGAAGGTACCTTGATACATCATCTTCATATAACCCTTAAAAGAACCCATATAAGAACCCTTACAAATGGAATAACCTACACAACCAATTTCCAATATAATTCTCTAGAGAATATAATTATTAATCAATGCATTAGAGATCCATATTAGGATCACCCATCATCAAAGGCATATTGGGCTCACCCATCATTCCTAAACAATAGAAAAGGACCATAAGAATAATTCAATACATAAAATATTGAAATTATGTCATCAAACTCATAAAAAAATATCTTATTGAACCCATGAGTGAAACATTTTTGGATATTGATATATTCCTTTTCATTAAATCCTGATTTCAAAAATAAAATACCCAGAATAAAGGGAAGGAAATTTTTTATTTGAAGAAAACATAGAATATTATAAAAGAATCCAAACATCAAATAATTATTACAGTGGAAGGAAAATACATCAATTTTGTACATGTTAAAATAGAAAATTCCTTTTTTCCTTTCGTAGAGAAATTCAAAATGTTCTCTATAAATTATGTAAAAATATTCCTTTTGAAAACCTTTAAAAGAAAGAAAAAATAAACATAAAATTTCCTTTATAATTCATTTATTTCTATATAAATACATCAATAAAATAATTTAAGTGCATGTAAAAGTAATAAAAATATTTAAAAAATAAATCTTTAAAACATTTGAAATGAAGTTTTGAGGAAAAATGTCCCTTATCTTGAGTCTGAACTATCATGTTTGTTATTTATCTTCCTGAATAATAAAATTATGTTAATTATTTAATATCTTAGTAACCCGTTTCAATATTATTATTAATTTTATTTAACTTATATTCATGTTATATTTAATTACTTAATTGATTAAGTTTACTTCATATGTTTTGAGGATGTTTAGTTCATAAGACCAAAATAACTGTGGTAGGTTGACTTTGATAAAATGCATCATGATTATATTATTTAAAGAATATTAATCATGTTATAATTATCAATTTTATACATAAATTATACTTTTATAACCAACTATGTAATATGGTTATGAAAAATGGATTATCTTACAATCATGGAGACGATAGGTTGTACGTACACATAAGTAACATTTCCATTTTTCAACAAAAACGATGGAAAGAAGGTAATTATCATTTTATATTTACATAATTATGAATATATAATAAATATAATATTTTTTATTTATATAATATTATACACATAATTCATATGAGGTAGTGGTATAAAATGAATCACATCACTTTGTGAAGGTAGTAATCCACATGTACGCACAAATGATGTTATCATTTTTCAATGGATAGAAAGGAAGAAGAAAAGATGTTATATTATGTTTATATAATTATAATGATTTAATTAATATAATATTATTTCTTTTGTATCTATATTTATGACCAACCATAAGAGTTATTGATGAAAAATAAAATACATCGTCTCGCGAGGCGGTAGTCCACACAAACGCACAAGAGATGTTTTTATTTTTCATTAGATGGTTAACTAGTTGAAAAAGGTTTATAACATAATCATAGTAATATTTAAATATATTTTAGATAATTATTTTATTATTTCATCATATTTTAAGATAATTTTAAGGAGGTATAAGAATAAATAAAATGAAAATTCTCGGTTAATAACTATACCTCTTCTTTAGAGAATTTTATTTCCTTTACACCTTAATACCTATAAGGTTGGTATTCTACCCAAAATAATACCCCCAAGACATGAGTATGGATCTTATTGAGGGATTTTTCTAGATATTTTCTGAACTAAAATACCCTTTAAGTGTATATAGGATAATATATGGAGTATACTTTCATAAATAGGGGAGGGGACACACTTGGGATTTTTAAAAATATTAAAATATATTAATGCCTTAATCATAAAAAATGGTTCCAAAATGGACCATTTATGAATATTAAATTATATATAGTAAAAATATGGACATTAAATATGATTTAGAAAAGTTTATAGGTCATCTTAACCCTTATTAATTTAGTTTAACCTTTGGTAAACATGTTTTAACCTTAATCATGGTAATTTTTTTACTATTTTTACTATTCATTATGATGAAAAATTAAGTTGAACTTATTACTTAATATTAATTATTCTGATAAAAAATATGGAATCTATTTTATCAAATTCAATTCATATAATCAGTATAATTTAATTTAAAATTAAACCCACAAAACGCAATGAAAAGCAGTTTTCTACAAAAAATATCTTATCAAGTATAAAAGGTTTTTATACCAAATCACGTATAAAATTAATTCTAATGATATTAATTGGATTATTAATAATATAAATGATAAAATTTTACTTTAAAACCCTTTTAAAACAAAATTTAACTTTGTAAATTTTCAAAACAAAAAGATAATTTTCCATAAAAATCGGTATTTTCTACTATTCACCCAAAAATCAACTTTTTTAGAAAATTATGAAAACAAATAGTAATATATTTTTTGAATTTATAATAAAAAAATGAAATTATTTTTTTCAAATTCAAACTCAAAATTTTTTAAATCAATCTTTAAAAAAAATCATATAATATATGTAAACAAATTTAGTAAGAATAAAACTATTTCCTTATTGATTGGAAAATTACTTAATATTATTATAGTGAATAAATCTATAAAATACAATTACTAAATATTAATAATTCAAGAAATTGATTTAATATTAACATTACATATTTTGTTACATTATTCTATACTTTTGTAATTTACGTCCTCAAAATTTTATTCACTTCTTAAATAAATAAAGATATTTTTCCTTCACAAAATTTTCATATTATCATGTTGCTTCTTAAATCATATGGGTTTTCCATAAAACCTTAACCTGGTGAATCACAGTATTCCATAAAATCTACTCTATGAGATCAATAATTAGAATATTTTTTTCCTCATATGAAATATTTTCTTCCAACTAAACTACTCCAGGGATCAAAACATGTGATGCATCCGATACGTATTTCCTTAATAATAAAACGTGAAACAAATCATGCACCTAGGATAAACTCAGAGGCAAGAAAACTCAGTAAGAAAACTATCCAATATTCTCTATAATTTCATAGGGTAAAGTAAACCACAAACTTAACTTTCCCTTTTTATCAAAACCCATAATACTTTTCCATGGAGATAATTTAAGAAAAACATAATCTCCTACCTAAAATGGATGATCTTTCCTATGGTTATCTACATAAATTTTTGTTGGCACCAAAATATTGCACGAAAGGAAGGGATGGAAAAGAAGGTCGACACGCTGCCTCGCGAAGCACTGACGTGAAGCACCCCGAGCATCGCGGTCTCACGGAGCTCGGGAGGCGGTAACTCTCTGCGACCGAGTTTGACGTTCGTGAGCCCGCCGCGAAGCTCGAGAGGCGGTAACTCTCCACGAACGATTTTGACATTCGCGAGCCCGCCGCGAAGCTCGGGAGGTGGTAACTCTCCGTGAATGAGTTTGACGTTCGCGAGCCCGCCGCGAAGCTCGGGAGGTGGTAACTCTCCACGAACGAGTTTGACGTTCGTGAGCCCTCCGCGAAGCTCGGGAGGCGGTAACTCTCCGCGACCGAGTTTGACGTTCGTGAGCCCACCGCGAAGCTCGGGAGGCGGTAACTCTCTACGAACGAGTTTGACGTTCGCGAGCGCGCCGCGAAGCACATTTAGAGGCCCGTGAGTTCGGCTTCGCGGCGCCCCTTTCCTATAAATACTGGGCTCCCCCTGAGTCCCAAAGACAGACAATCCGACCTTTCGGATTCTCCTCTCTCGAATCGTGAAGCACCCTTTTCCCCCGGGACTCATGAGCTCCGTGAGGTACTTCTACTTCGTGTGACGCCTTTTCTTTGTCTCGTTTTGAGCCCCTCTTCCGAGAGGGATGCCCTTCGCGAAGCTCAGGGGCATTCGCGAAGGAAGGGGATTCCCAAGGGAACCCGGTAAGCCACAGAGCGTTTATGCTTCGCGAAACACCCAACCCACACTGGTGATCCCTATGCTAAGGCAGGATCGTTACACATCACGAAGCACACTGCTTCGCAGCACCCTGCTTCGCGAGGCACCTCTTCTTCGCGAGGCAGTGCTCCGGGAATACTGTTCTACTTCGCGAAGCACCCTCCACTCACACCTATGCCCTATGATAATTCTAAGACACTCCGCTTCACAAATCACACTCCTTTTCTTGGCAATTCCGCTTCCCGTGCGACCCTCCAGGTATGCACGATGTGATTTCAAAGTCCCACGGACAATACCACTCGTAGCGTTGCTTCGCCCAATGCTTCTTCGCATAGGCACGCTAATGGCTATTGGTTCTTCGCATAGCCACTCTAACGTGTACCCCTTGATGGTTCGCTCCACAACCCCCCCTTGACCATGGCCTTGCCAGTACCTTCCCTCCCCCAAGGACTAGAGGGTACCAGTTATGTAAGTCCTAGGGGTGTGGAGTGAACTCACCTCGTCCGAGCTGCAGGACGTTAAACTGCCAAACACCACGTCCTCAACACATGATGTTAAACTGTGACCCGACCTCGTACCTCTCACGAAGGGTCCCCCCATCTCGAACATTTTTTTACGCCACTCATCTCCACGGGAGTGGAATAACCCATCCACAAGGGATGATATCCTCCTTATTGGAGTGGCATATTTTCTCAGGAGAAGGGAAACCCTAGTTCCCCAACGGATGGCTGCACCCCTGCATCTCCATACTTCCCCACTACCAAGGTCAGTGGAGGGCATGATAGGGAATGAGGCACCTCCCATCATTGGTCCTAAATCCCTCTTTTGCTGCGCTTTGCCGCACTTCGGGCCTCTATCCTGGAGTAAGTCCCAACATTATGGGCCGCCTAATGCGTAAGCCCCTCTTCTATTCTCGTGGACGCACCCTTCGCGGCGTGATCGTCAGGTCCTTACTGTCTCTTGTTTCTCACACCGAGCATGACTCACGTGGGCTTAGAGTTGGCATTTTCCATGACCATACCTCGTCCAACATGACGTTAAACTACATGCCCTCATCCAGCACGACGTTAAACTGCATGCCCTCGTCCAACATGACGTTAAACTGCATGCCCTCGTCCAGCATGACGTTAAACTGCATGACCTCGTCCAGCATGACCTTAAACTGCATGCCCTCGTCCAGCATGATGTTAAACTGCATGCCCTTGTCCAGCATGACGTTAAACTGCATGACCTCGTCCAGCATGACGTTAAACTACATGCCCTCATCCAGCATGACGTCAAACTGTATGCCCTTGCCCCGCATGACCTTAAACTGCACAACCTTTTGAACTATGAGGTCTTTGATCCATGTCAAGGCATGGTACTTAGGAAGCCTCCACAAGGTTCAATCCCACCAGTCATCCAATTCACGTCGAGTTCTACTTTCATCCAGCATGACGTTAAACTGCATTCCAGTCTGACGGCAAGCCGTTGTGACCAACCCAAACTATGAGGACTTTGATCCGTGTCAAGGCATGGTACGTAGGAAGTCTCCCAGAGGTTCAAGCCCATCTCCCATTGGACCAAGGTCCCTCATCTACTTCGGTTCGCTGACACCCACCGCCATTCCGAACTACGGGGAATTTGATCCATGTCAAGGCATGGTACGTAGGAAGCCTCCATGAGGTTCAAGCCCATCGCCCGTCATTCATTCACTTCAGGGCTCACCACCGTCCCGCATGACGTTAAACTGTATTCCATCGACCATTTGAACTATGAGGACTTTGATCCATGTCAAGGTATGGTACGTAGGAAGCCTTCACGAGGTTCAATCCCACCACTAGTGGACCCCTGGGTCTACTTTCACGTCGGTTCACCGATGAAACCCTTTGAACTACGAGGTCTTTGATCCATGTCAAGGCATGGTACGTAGGAATCCTCCCCGAGGTTCAATCCCATCTCTCATTGGACCAAGGTCCGCTTTCACGTCGGTTCGCCAACACCCCCCACAAGTGGACCCCCGGGCCCACATTCATGTCGGTTCACTGGAGAATTCCATCATATGAACTACGTGGTCTTTGATCCATGTTAAGGCATGGTATGTAGGAAGTCTCCTTGAGGTTCAAGCCCACCACCCATCGGACCAAGGTCCACCTTCACGTCGGTTCGCTGACGAAGCCCCTCTGAACTACGTGGTCTTTGATCCATGTCACGGCATGGTATGTAGGAAGCCTCCACGAGGTCCAATCCCACCACCAGTCGGTCACTCCGACCTTCTTCACGTTGGTTCATCCACACCTAGGCAGCCTAGTGTGTAAGCCCCACACCATTTGGACCAAGGTCCACCTTCATGTCGGTTCACTGACGCATCGCACCAAGGGCCACCTTCTCTTTGGTTTGCTGACGACATCCATCGGACCAAGGTCCACCTTTATGCCGGTTCACCGGAACCCTCCCAAACTACGTGGACTTTGATTCCCTGCCACGGGGATATGTAGGAGGTCTCTTTGAGGCTCAAGCCCAACTTCACCGTCTCCCTAGCGATGGTCCCTTGCCATTTCACCATCCACTTCATTCGTCCATCCATCATCTGCCCTGATTCTTGCCCAGACCGTCACATCCCGGTGAGACCATGTCGGTCCGCTCGTCTTCACAGCCGCCCATGGGTTGGTCCCGGTATCGGCACCCCTTCAAGGGAAATCCCTCAATCTGATCCATTCTAGCTAATTCTCTAATCGGGTTGATCTATCTCCGTTGGACATTAAACTTGCGGCATACCCTTTGTTAAACACAGGAAGATGAGGAAAACCTCAGATATGTGTCTATGGAATATAATTCCCCGCGCTCGATGTGGGATGCCTTGGGCTTCCATGCCCTCGAGAAGCCCTGTGACCAGGGATAATAGACAGACATGCTAGGTTACTAGCATCCAGACATGCTACTGATGCCTCAACGTGACTACTCTCCCGACTGAAGGTTGCTGCCCTGACTAGACCCTTTGGAATGTCCCGACAGAAGCAGTGTAATTAACTGGCATCCATAGAAACATGGCACTGGGAAGAGTTTCACGAACAACGTATTAAAATTATGAGGGAGACCCGGACTAGGTGATGAGTTCTAAGGAGGAATCCACGGAAGGAATAACCGACATCCCATCATCCCGTTTCAATCAAGGAGAAGACGTCCCTGAACAAGGAACGAATGTCGCCCGCCTTTGGAAAGCGGGAATGCGGGGCAACAACAGCACGTCCTCCACGGACGAATGCGCGCGCCCCGACGAAAGCGTCATAAACCGAAATGGTGAACCCGACGTGAAATTCTTCTCCTCAATGTGGAGATTATTAGAGTTCGAGACACCAGTAGATTGACGTGTCACCGGATCCAGATATCCGGCGCCTGGTCCCGCCAAGCAAATAGTGGCCCTGTCGTGAAAATCACCGGAAGTCGGGTTAGTAGAATGTGGGGCACTCCGTTCTGTAGCGTGTTTGCGTGGATCCTTCTTACAGACGTGGAGAATGGAAGGACGCTGGGGTACTGGTTGTCAATATTTTTCCTCGCAGTGCTGATGAGTTTATCCCTTCGTTTTCCTGGAACCAGGTTGCTGTTACAAAGACACAATCACCGCCCGCTCGCCTACACAGGGGCAGGGGAAACACCACCACAACCACCCCGCATGGCGCTGCTACCGCCACGATGGCCACTACATCGTGTAATACGGGGCGCTCACATCACCTTTCCCTATTAGAGGTCATCCAGCGAAGGGTGATCAACAACCTCGTACGCAGGTACGAGGAGGAAGGGGTAATCCCAACTCGGGATATGGCCCGCCTGGACCTGGAGGCATCTAGGCCCCACCGTCAACGCTGCCCTAACAGGCCGCTTAGGGAGCCCCTGCTCCCCACCCCAACGTTCAACCGTTTCGGGAGCCTGTCCCCAGAACGCCTCGACGACTCCTCGCCTTACACTGATGAGGCGGGCACCGTCCGGCTCGTCCCGATCAGGGTCCCGACCCAAGGACTCTAGGCAAGGGCTCCCGTCCGGCCACGTCAGCACCGCTGTCTGACTCCGCAGTAAGATCAGGCAGGCCATGCCCCTGCACCACCTGTGCCAGTTCGTCTGACCCGACGACAGCGCCGGACCCGGGCTAAGGACGCTCGCCCAGGTGCGTCGACATCAACAACTACAGTGGCCCGAGCCACCATCGACGTGCATCATGGAGTCCCTACATACACTGAGTAGGTGCACTTCTTCGCCCAACCAGGGTCGAGACCCCAACCGCCCCACGGGCAGGCTGGGTTGACTCTCCGGGTTTCAGGCCTGAGCGGTGATCGCTGCGAACCAACCCACAGTGATGTCACCTCGTACGGAGGCCCTCCTCGTACCACTACTCCACAGAGCGTGGGCCTTCCCCGCTCCGAAGCTCATCATGGAGGTATGCCTCATGCTACCCCCATACCGAAGGAAGACCTGCCCCGTGGCAGTGACACTCGGTGCAGAAACCTTTCCCGCGCCCACTATACAGGGTATGGAGTTTATCCTCCTGCCCCCGACCGCCGATCTGAAGGCACTGTCCATCCGGTCCTTCTCCAACGTGGGGGCCCTCCCTACGTCCTCTCTGCAACGGGATAAGGTCCTCCTCACCCCAGCAACTCGAGGAGTGAAGGTCAGCCTCGCTCCGCCCGCATCGACCATGGAGGTCCTCCCCATGCTCCCGCCAATTCCAACAGAGGCTCCGCCCACATGGGTACTGTCCATGGAGGTCCTCCCCATGTACCCTTCGACATTTTCCCTGGTGCCCCTCGCACCTCGGCTATCTCGAGCGGGGGCCCTCTCCGCCACGGCGCCAGCGGCACCCCGAGACTACATGATGAGAATCAACCTTGTCCCGAAGAGCCACCCCGGGGCAGGAGAGCAGGTCGTCGCCGCCACAAGAAGAGTCCTGTGAAGGCCCGGGTGGAGATCAAACCTGCCAGCTTCTCGGACTCTGAAGAGGAATGCGACTCAGCGACGGAACCTTCTCCTTGCACCTCCGTATCAAGGAATGGGGTAGGAACCAGGCGTGTTAGCCTCATTATCCTGGAATAAGAGGTCCACCAGATTCCCACCTCTCTCCGTAGGTACATCCAGGAGGAGGAAATCATGGAAATTCTGCAGGTGTCGGCCGTGCAATCACCACCATTGTCACCAGAAGCGCCCTCTACCTCTACCCGAGATCACGGAGAGCTATTTTGGGGGCCAACGACAGTAGAGTGACGACATGACCTATCACCGGCAGCCGCGACTTCTATGCCGGAAGCTGTGGATATCATCCCATCGTATCGTGACATCGTGGCCAGTTCACCTCACTCTTCAGAGGATGGCCCGGAATTCGGCGTCCAGGCAGCTCGTTCATCGTATTCTCCGCCGCCGAGTTTACTACCCCAGAGGTCCGCCTCGGTATAGCTACTGGTCCCTCATCCGCCCCCGATTGATGAGTGGGGCAATACAGGGCCAGACCCCGAGTCCAAACCCAGGAGCTTCTGGAGCATTCTCGCAGCGGACTACATCCCGGAGAAGTTCTGGCCGACGGCGGCGCTGAAATTTCATGCACCAGAGTCCCTTACCCCTGAAGAAGTGGGGTGCTTCTGTCAAACTCTACGGGCAACACACTTCCGACTTCGTTACGAGCGGGTGGTGTACCCCAGAAGTCGATAGTACTTCGAAGAAATTGGTGAGCAATGCCGCTTGATCGATTTGGCCGCACTCCTTGTGGCCCAGCACCCTTAGTCGCTAGGCCATCAGAGCACCCTTCAACGGAAATGTGCTCAGAGTTTCAAAGTCCTCCGCAGAGTCATCAGGGAAGCTACCCCCCATGTGCAAGTCTGTGGTTGGGGACACTATGCCGCTCTCCTCTTCGACCCTATCGGATGACAGCCCGATTCGCTATGCGACATTGAGGACATTCCCTCGAGAGGGGTCGCGGTCCACATGGCTGACGTTGTGGACACGAAAGATGAGCTTGAATTCCTTGATGGAGACTTACCCCCCGAGGGCGTACCGCCACTGCTGGACCCATCAGGGAGAGTTACCCGTCAGCAGAGGAACCTGCTAGGCCTCCCCGTACCCACCGAGTCGCTGGTACTCAGTCGAAATACCGGCAAGGGTAAGGAGCACGTCGGAACTGTCAAGCACTCCGACCTGTCTGCCTCTGTGCAAAAAATGGACAAAGATCCCAAGAAGGCCATGTTATGCCAGCAGCTTGCTGAGCAGAAGAGGCTGGTTGGTGAACTCTTGGCTGAGCGCGCTGCGGAGCGGCGACCCAACTATGGTAATACCTGGCCAGGGCAGCAGGGGTAGGAACAATTTCCCCCTGGTGAGATGCCTCCCGACAACCCTGATCATGCTACTTTCACAGACAGGGCAGAATCCGGAAATTACGGCAAGAGGGCGCGATACGTCTCGCCAAACCCCCCCGAACGACGGGGCAATCTGAAGAATCCAGTCCGGATTCCCCCAGTCGCCCCACAGGTTGTTCCGCCAGTCGATCCATGAGCTGCTGATGCCATCTACTGTGTTGAAGAACCTGGCAACGCACTTGTGATTAGGGATCCTCGTCAAGACAGGGACCCCCACCCGGATGACCTTATAGCGGCACTCACAGCCCGCCTCGAAGTGTTGGAAACGTGGAAGGTGGTGGTCCCACCAGATGGCAAGCCATATCCCACGTGGGTGGATGATATGCCCGCACCCCCAGGTTTTGGGAACCCCACTTTCTCGCCCTTCAACGGGACAGGGGACCTGCTGCAACACTTGGATCATTTTTCTTCCAGGTGTGGCCCCATACTGGGGAACCCGGACCAGCAAGAAGCCGCCAAGCTCCGATGTTTCGTACAGACATTGGAAGGTCCCACATTCGTCTGGTACAGCCAGCTCCCTATCGGATTGGTGACCGGTTGGGAGGATCTCCGTCGGCAGTTCCTATACCAGTTCAGCTCCACCATGCGGAAGACCAGCATTGCAGACCTCTTCAAGTGCAAGCAAAGGCCTGATGAGCGAGTCGCAGATTTCATCGCCCGGTGGAATGGACTTACGTATTCCCTTGATATGCCACTGAATCAGGAGCAATTACTGACGATGTGTGTGGGGAAAGTCAAATCGGAGCTGGTACCCTCCCTAATTACCCAGAACTACCATGGAGGGTTCAGAGATTTCTCAGATAAGGCTCAGTGACTTGAGGAGGCTCTGCAACAGGCTAGTCAGGCACGTTCGTTGCCCCCTATGATCCCATCCAGGAGGACCGCCAGAGCCGAACCCACCGCGGTGGCACAAATAGAATCCCCCAGGAAGCTGGAATTATTGCCAGCAGCACCATCCCCGCAACCCCACAGAGGTCCTCCACCTCAAGCGCATGCTCCTGCCCAGCAGCGACCACCTCAGAATCGACAGGTTTCCCCGCGCAATGCGCCACCTCCACCTAGTCGAGATAATCAGGCGTCGCCTCCTCGGCAGGCCCCTCCAGCCCCTCATTAGGGCCAGGTCCCCAGGGCCCCCTATCCAGAAATAAGGCACCATAATTATTCGTTCAACAAAAATCAGGTCCCTAGCTACTTCCGAAGTGCTCTAGAGCAAGGGATTGTGCGCCTGCCCGAGTGCAGAAGGCCGGCAGAGGCGAATCTCACCGATCACCCCAACTACTGTCCTTATCATCGGATTCTGGGGCACACCCTCAAGCAATGATATGTGTTTAAAGACTGGCTTCAAGACTAGGTCAACAACAACATAGTCAGGTTAGGCCCGACACTAGAACAAGTGGTGAGTGTCTTTGTAGGGTCAGAGATCGGCAGCGATAGTGAAGGCGAGTGGCAGCAGGTTCCCAGCCGCGGATCCTGGAAATACGATGACTGTATGGCTCGAAAAACTGTCATCAGTGCCCATGGTATCATCCGGGCGTGCCTAAGGCAGCTGGAACCTTCAGAAGATGTATCCGGTACCTCTGCATCGTCTTCACAGCCGACCTCTTCCCAAAAGGGCAAGCAGTGATGACGCAAGAAGAAGCAACTCACTCCGCTGGTTCCGTCGTCATCCCGCACTCTCAGAGACTTTGTGCCCCTTGAAATGGGGATTCCTCCCAGAATCCGCCCGGTGGTGGATGACTCCTCGAGTGACAGTCAGGGGTACGCTTCAGTTAACACCGTGGAGCTGGTAAAGCCCTATATGACTTCCGACGAGGGGGAACGCTATGAGAACCTCCCCAATGTTTCTAGCCGACGTCAATGTCAGCGGAATCGCAACCGTTCCGTTCATCGAGGTACGTCAGTGGGAACTTTCAGCCAAGCCATTCACGCTACTGAGACCAGACAACAGGTTCAGCGCAGGTCTCAGCACACGCAACACCATCTAACGCCCTCGGCTCTACCTCCACCACCATTTGTGCTACTAGATCAGGGAGAGCTGCCTCGTTCGTATCACAGTCGGTCTCGCCCGGCTACAGGCCAGCATCCGCTGTCCGATCCTAGTCTGACGACTACTCTCCAGGCTTCAACTAGTAGGCAACAGGATTTACCTAGTACTAGCCAATCGTCGGTTCAACTGGCGGGACCCGCTATGCCTCCAACTGCCGAACGACCTCCTGTAGGCAGCGGTTCACGTTTGGCACGAAAGTATGATGTCCTGAAGCACTTGGCCGACATTCCGACAAGGCTTTCTATCCTCGAGGCCCTTTGCCTGTCATCTGAAATGTGCGAGGCACTTGCTGAGGCCCTAAGAATCCCCCTCCAGTTTGAGACAGAGGTAGCAACTGCAGAAGCCTTCCATACCAAGAAAATTGAGAACGCCGAATGTCAGGCGGTTATCTCGTTCTCCGGTGAAGATGAGGACCCTCCTATACAGGGGCATATTCTCCCACTGTACATCACTGGCCTTGGTGTGGAAGTCCGTCGCTGCCTCGTTGACACGGGTTCCAGAATTAACCTAATTCTGACCCGGATGTTGCGAAAGATGGGTCTTTCTGAAGGTGATTTAACTATTTCTGACCTCAGAATCTAGGGGTACGACAGGACCGAAAAAACCCCAGTCGGCAAGATCCGCCTAAAGACTCAGTTCGGTGGATTAATTTCCAGCACCGAGTTCATAGTCGTCTCTCAGGACACCGCCTACAACGCGTTGATGGGTAGGCCATGGCTCCATATGCATGCATCAGTCCCTTCGTCGTATCACCAGTGCCTCAAATACTCACTCAACGGTCGAGTAGGCGTGCTCTAAGGAGATGCGTCTCCTTTCACCTCTTGTGAGGCCCGCTATCTGGATGCTAGTTATTACAAAAGTAAGGATAAGAAAATCCTAGTAAGTGAGGATGAACCCGCCCCAGTCACAAGTGATCCCTGGGAAAGCATGGGTGACGCCTACATCCTACCGATCCACCGATTGGAGGCCACGACCTCCGACATGGGGCAATGTTTTGTTGTTTCGGGTACACAAGGAAGGCATGTTCTTGTGTCCAAGCAACGGATGAAAATCACCTCTTACTCCTACATAAACCATGCTCAGGTGATTTTGGAACCTCCTACCCCTGTACGGTACCGGGATGTCAAGCTTATGACAACGGAGGTACGCCATACATGTCCCTTCCGCCGGGTTGGAATCCACTGACTCAGACCGACACGTCACCACTACTTTGATATCATCAAACGTGGCCCCTTAGGCCGAAGGCCAGATGGGATTGGGTCGACTGCCTTCATTGATATGGTCTCAATGGAGAGTGAGTCTTCTAATATGATGACCACTGCTGCCCAATCCGGCACCAGCTGCCCCTCAGGTTTTGATAGCCTAGAAGTATCTCCCATCGCGGGAAATCCCCCCACGGGTGGAGAGGAAGACCTGGAGGATGATCCCCCTACCTTTGAGGAAGGCGTCTCTACCACGGTTGATGAACTGGTACATGTGAACCTTGGTAGCGAGGCAGATCCGAAACCCACATTGATCAGTGCAGCCATGTCCCCCGAGGAGTAGCAACAGTACGTAGACTTCCTCAAACAACACCGTGACATGTTTGCTTGGAGTTACAACGAGATGCCAGGACTAGATCCCCAGGTAGTCGTTCACCGTCTGGGCCTCCTGGAGAACCATCGTGGATTTAAGCAGCCCCCCAGGAAGATTCACCCTTCTCATGGTGCTATGGTTGAGGCCGAAGTTGACAAGCTTATCAAATCCAACTTCGTTAAGGAAGTACAGTACCCCAAGTGGCTTTCCAACATTGTGCCAGTCAGGAAGAAGAATGGGCAGATCAGAGTCTGCATCGACTTCCGCGACCTTAATCGCCACTGCCCAAAGGATGACTTCCCACTCCCAGTGATGGAGTTATTGATTGACGCCACGACCGGGTTCCAAGCTCTCTCTTTCATGGATGGGTATTCCGGGTACAACCAGATCTGGATGGCCCCCGAGGATGAGGAGTCCACTACCTTCAGGGCTCCCCAAGGTACCTTTTGCTACCAGGTTATGCCATTCGTCTTGAAAAATGCAGGTTCCACTTATCAGAGGGCCATGTACTGCATATTCAAGACGATTTTCGGGATGCTGGTGGAATGCTACGTAGATGACCTAGTGGTCAAATCATGTCAGCACCAGGACCATCTCAAAGACATCGAGAAGGTGTTCGGTTTCCTCTATTCCCATCACCTGAAGATGAACCCATTGAAGTGTGCCTTTGGGGTCACCTCTGGGAAGTTTCTGGGATTTGTTGTTAGATACCGAGGTATTGAGATCGACCTAGAGAAGATCAAGGCCATCAGTCAAATGCCTCCCCCGAGCAACATTCGGGAACTTCGAGGCTTCCAAGGCCACTTAGCCTATATACGCTGATTCATCGCGAATCTGTCCGGCAAGTGTAATACCTTTTCCCGGCTCATGAAGAAGGGCACCGCCTATGAATGGGATGAGGAGTGTCGGACCGTCTTCGATGAAATCAAGCAGTATCTGCTCCAACCTCCGATTTTGATGCCACCCATCTCCAGAAAAGCTGCTGGTCCTTTACGTGACCACCCTAGAAAGATCCCTCGGTGCACTGCTCGCCCAGAAGAATAACGAGGGTACCGAGAACAGTCTCTACTATCTCAGCCGCATGCTTCTCAATACGGAGGTCAGATACTCCCCTATCGAAAAGAGTTGCCTTGCGCTCGTCTTCACCGTGCAGAAGTTGCGACATTACCTACAGCACCATGAGGTCCAATTGGTCTCCCATGTAGACCCACTGAAGTACATACTAAAACGCCCCATGCTGACTGGTCGACTAGCACGGTGGGTGGTGTTTCTCTAGCAGTTTGATATCAGGTTCGTACCTCAGAAGGCCATTAAGGGACAGGCGTTGGCAGAATTTTTAGCTGCCCATCCAACTTCCGTGGATCAATCCCTGGACCTGGATTTTCCTGATGAGATGATCCTCTCAGTCGAGCATGCTATCCCGTGTTGGCAAATTCATTTCGACGGTGCCTCCCAGAGCCCCACCGGTAGGAGGCTCAATGATCCTAAGCTCAACAGAGTGGGCCTGGGTATTGTTTTCATTACCCCGGCGCAAGCCGTCCTGTCATACTCGTTCCTGTTGTCAGAAGGCTGTACGAACAACAAGTCAGAGTACCAGGCTCTCATCACCGGTCTCAATTTGTCCCTTGAGATCAATGTGCCCCATCTACATGTGAAAGGAGATTCCGAGCTGGTAATCAAACAGGTTATTAGCGACTACGTCGTCAGGAAGCCGGAGCTTGTATCGTTGCTGGAGTACACCCTCCGCCTAATGGACCAGTTCTCTTCTCAACCAGAGATTACCCATGTCCCACGGTCACAGAACGGTCAAGAAGACTCCTTGGATGGATTAGCCAAATCACTCGCAGAACCCGATCAAGATGATTTGATCATACATGTGGCACACCAGAGAGTCATTTCCCCCGTCACCCAAGAGGACAATGATGGCCTGCGGGTAAGTCATCTCACCACCGGACCCTCTACGTCAGGGGTCCCGGGTTCTTCAGACACAGTGGTTGAAGCCACTCCTGACTGGAGGGAACCTTTTGTCAAGTATCTCCAAAATGGTCTCCTCCCGGACGACCGGGCTGAGCGCGAGCGAATCCGACGCCGCGCGCTGCAATTTACCCTCCAGAGCGGCCCCAGTCTTGAACAGATCCTTTATAAGCGGAGCTTCGATGGCATCCTCCTCTGTTACATTCAAGGAGTAGAGATTCCTCAAGTTATGCAAGAGGTTCACGCCGGTTCCTGTGGCGCCCATCAAGCTGGGCCGAAGCTGTCCCATCAAATCTGGAGGTTGGGGTACTTCTGGCCCTCTATGATCCATGATTGTATTGGGTATGCCAAGAGATGCCACGCGTGCCAAGTTCATGCCAACTTCCTGCATCGTCCACCAGAGCCCCTCCACCCCACCAAGTACTCTTGGCCATTTGTGGTATGGGGAATTGATGTAGTGGGACCATATCCACCGGCAACAGCTCGCCAGTGTAGGTTCATCCTGACTGCTACAGATTTCTTCTCCAAGTGGGCAGAGGCAGTTCCACTCAAAGAGGTCAAGGCCCGTTCCATCATTGACTTTGTGAGATCCAATATTATCCATTGGTTTGGGGTCCCTCATTCTGTTCTCACCGATAATGGCACCAACTTCCGAGCGGCTGAACTAAAGAAATTGTACGCCAAGTACGACATCCGTTTGAACCATACCTCCCGCTACCACGCGCAGGTAAACGGACAGATCGAGGTGTTCAACAAAACCCTCTCTAATATTCTACAGAAGATGGTTGGTCAGAATAAGAAAAGTTGACCGGACAAGCTCCCCAACGCCCTCTGGGCTTATCAGACGATGACTCGCAACTCTACCCAGGTGACCCCATATTCCCTGGTGTATGGAGCTGAGGTCGTCCTACCCATTGAGATCCAGCTGCCATCATTGCGCACTGTAGTCTATGATCACCAAACATAAGATGAGGTAGCCGAAATCCGTTTAGCTGAATTAGAAGCACTGGATGAGAACCGGATTAGTTCCATGCACAATCTGTAAAGGCATCAGGACAAGATAGAGAGGGTCTTCAACAAGAAGGTTCATCTCCGTTCTTTTCTACAGGGCAACCTAGTACTGGCCCTTCGAGCGCCAATGATTCCCGGTAGGAAACCGCCCAAGTTAGAACCCAAATGGGAAGGGCCTTATATCATCCATAAGTTTTACCCCAATGGAGCATACTCCTTGGTGACCACGGATGGAGAGTGCATAACCCCTCCCACCAACGCCAGGTTCCTCAAGCGGTACTTCGCCTGATCCTAGCTGGTCCCGCATGACCTTAAGCTGCATCTTCGTCCTGCAAGACGATAAAATGCAAACTGGTCTGAGCTCTATGACCTTAAACTAAGATCTCCCCCCGTCCTTAATGCAAGACATTAAACTGCAAGCCAGTCAGGCCTTCCTGACCGAGGCTCATCCTCAGGCCCCTTGGCCTCCTCGGGCCCACGACCCCCGTCTTCACTGCGAGACGTTAAACCGCAAGTTGGTCAGGTCTCCCTAACCGCGGCCCAGCCTCAGGCCCCTTGGTTATCCCCTACTTACCCTCTTGCAGAATTATACAGTATGGTGTAGGATTACATCCTCATTCACGTCAGATTACTTGCCGTACCTTACATATCCCCAAATGAGATGCGTCCTCATCCCGCATGATGTTAAACTGCATCTCAAAAACTACATATGGCTTGATTCCCATCCTAATGGGATATGTAGGAACGCCCAGGAATTTTGTCCGTTGGCCCAACCCAAAAGCCAAAATATTCCCCTTGGGTCAATACATATGGCAGGGTGCACACTTTTTCCCCAACTCACATCGAGCAAGCCTCGACCCGGCTGCACATCCCCCCTGGAGATGTTTGCCTCTTTCGGGGATGGATACAGCTATGCTTCACCCACTCCTTGACTGGGATTCCATCATTTTTCACACCCTGAGGGACCCCTAAGAATGGCCTGGATACTATGCCCAAGGGCTGTCCTACCGATATGGGCCAACTCCCCCAAGGGGTTTCAAGCAACAGGCCGATACAAGTCCCGCGTTGCGAATTTGGTCAACGGTCGATGCTCATTTGTTGCTCCCATATCAGGTCACCATAGGAACGCTGTGTTTCGAACATGGTCAACAATGTCATGGATCTTCGGGTCCATCCCGAGATGTCCCAAACATCGAGTGTAGTGATTCATTCTACCCCATCCCGAAGTGACAAACTTCCCCCCGGGTGGTGCTAGCGGTTGAGCCCACGACCCTGATTCCCCTATAAGGGGTGTACGGTGTGGTGTGGGGCTATGTCCTCATTCACGTCGGGATCATGTACCATGCTGTATGCCTTCCCTTACGAGGCTCAGCCTCAGGCCCCTTGGCCTCCTCGGGTCCCCGGCCCCCGTCCTCATGTAAGACATTAAACTGCAGACCAGTCAGGACTTCCTGACTGATGCCTAACCTTAGGCCCCCTGGCCTTCTCGGGCCCACGACACCGATTCCCCTATAAGGGGTGTACGGTGTGGTGTGGGACCATGTCCTCATTTACGTAGGGATCATGTACCATGCCGTACGCCTTCCCTTACGAGGCCCAGCCTCAGGCCCCTTGGCCATCTCGGGTCCCCGACCCTCATCCTCACTGCAAGACATTAAACTGCAAGCAGGTCAGGCCTCCCTGACCAATGCCTAACCATCAGGCCCCTTGGATTTTTCGGGGCCCCGACCCAGGTCCTCTCTTATAGGAGTGTATGGTATGGCGTGAGGTCATTTTCCAATTCACGTCGGTTTATTCGCCGTACAGTACACCTCCCTTGTTTGGGGGTATATTACTTCCCCCCTCATCCTGTATGACGTTAAACTACATCTAGAGAACTACGTGTGGCTTGATTCCCATCCTCATGGGATACGTAGGACCACCCGAATGTCTAGGATTCGGGTCCAACCCCATCTCTCGGGAATCTTCATCCCATCTTGGCCCCTTGGCCTACCCTTCCTCCATGAGAGGATTATATGGTGTGGTGTGTTATTATGTCCTCATTCATGTCGGTCCCGTAATGACCATGCCATGTACCTCTCCCTTCTGAGCTGTTTTGTCGATCCCTTTTTGGCGGTTCACCAATGTGCCTAAGAGTACTCTGGTTTATTACCTGGAATGCCAAGCTTTACTCGGACATGTCTGCACCCGCTTTCCAGGCTTTGTGTATCCCTGCATCAGGGCTTCCATTATCTTTCACACCCGGAGGGACCCCCAAGAACGGCCTGGATATTACGCCCAAGGGCTCTCCTACCATTATAGGCCAATGCCCCCGAGGGTTTCGGAAAACAAATCGATAAAATCCCGCATTGCGAATATGGTCAGCGGTCGATGCTCGTTTGTTGTTCCCACCTCAGGCTAACGCGATATGGGCGCTGCTTTTCCACCATGGTTAATAGTTTTCCTCTATCGCCACGCCAACCCATTAAGCCCAAAATGTCGGGTACACAATTCACACCCTTCATCAATTCATCGTGTCCAAGTAGAGTCTCGGAACCCTTGGTACTTTTCCTCCGTGCACTTCTGCGCGTTGGGGAAACAAGTCACGTCAAAGGTGTCCTTCGGGGCTCTCTACCAACTCCCCTATGATGGGTGCCCCTGGTATTGTGATAAGGATGAACCCCTTGTTTCCCACACCGAGTATAACTCACGTGGGCTTAGGGATCGGGTTGACGTGTGTGCTAACTTGGGAAGTTGTTACCATTCATGGTCCGAGCTCTAAGACCATAAACTAAGATCCATCTAGAACTACGTTTGGATTGATTCCCATCCTCATGGGATACGTAGGACTGCCCGGACGCCCTGTCTTCAGGTACAACCCATTCAGGGAGCCAGTCTTTCCCCTTTGTTTCACCTCTTACCTCTATATAGGCCCCTCTGC
This sequence comes from Viscum album, assembly GCA_963277665.1. NCBI lineage: Eukaryota > Viridiplantae > Streptophyta > Magnoliopsida > Santalales > Viscaceae > Viscum > Viscum album. Next base: position 15,216,462 of record OY728158.1, read on the forward strand.
CTAAGGTCTCCCCCTCTAAGTGGCGTACAATGTGATGTGGAATCATGTCTCCATCAAATTTTGTTTTATAACACTACGCACATTCCCCACCTAGCATCGTCTCTGCTATGTCTGCGCTACATGACGATAAAATGCATGCTTGGTCCTATCATACGACCCTAAACTGTGACATTATCGTCCTGGCCGCATGACGAAAAACGGCACTGCATTGTGGTGACCTCGTTGTAGAGGACATCTCGTTGGGTATTGGTCACATGCCATGCCATTTTTCAACGCTCATCACAGCTTGATCCTTGTGGCGACACCACGACCTACTACTCTAGGCCCGTCGCTTCACAAAAAAAACCACTCACCTTAAAGGAAAAACAAGATTTATCAAATTCCGCTTCTTTTAGTGCAAGGGCCACGCCCACACGCCCCTTTTCCCCTCGCACTGGTATCTTACCATGTCACCTTTCAGAACTACGTGTGGCTTGATTCTCATCCTCATGAGATACGTAGAAGCGCCCAGGCACTTCCCCGCGGGCCCAGCCTAACCTTTGTGTTCGGTCCCTCGACTCGAGCATTTCCCCAGAGAACACATGGTAAGTAGGGCTTAGGTCCTCATTCACGTCAGGTTTTGTAACCACCTTGACATGTGTCCCTTTATCCCCCTACCCACTCATGGTCCAAGCTCTAAGACCTTAAACTAAGACATTTTCAAGAACTACGTATGGCTTGATTCTCATCCTCATGAGATACGTAGGAGCGCCCGGGCACTTCCCTGCGGGCCCAGCCTAACTTTTGCTTTCAGTCCCTTAACCAAAAACTTCTCCTAAGGAGGTCATGCGGTGTGATGTGGTATTGTGTCCTCATTCACGTCGGGCTATTCACCGCACTGTACACATGCCCTATCCTCATTTACGCCAGGTGGTTGAGTTACTCCACCATGTGCCTCTTATGTTTCCTCCCATCCAAGGTCCGAATTCTACGACCCTAAACTAAGATCTCCCTATAGGAAAGGACTCTTCTTCCTCTATCTAATATGTCTCGTTGTCGTATTCAGATGTGTTTCGACAAAGAGCCCGAAGTGTGGGATTTTCATACGGACATTCCTCTCGTCCCATGACCAAGCTTCGTGAGCTCAATATTTGGATCCTCACCCTATTACACATCCAAAAGGACCCTCAGACGACATGGATACTAAGCTTAAGGGATCTCTATGAATGCTGGACCTAAGGTCCCTCCAATCATTTCAGGCCAACGTCCCTATGGATATTTGACAACATTTGTGACATGGTCCTGTGTTTCGAACATGGTTAACGATCAACCCTCATTTGTTTTTCCCCATTCTAGGCTAACGCGATATGGATGCTGGGTTTCCGCCATGGTCAATAGTTATCCTCCATCGTCACGCTTCCATCATTGTGATCTGAATCTCGAGCACCATGATTCAAACATTTCCACTTCCTCATGTTCAAGTGGAATTCCATCATACTTGGCTCTTTCTCTTCGCGCATCTAGGTGCACTAAATGATCGTGTTAGTGTCATCGGGCTGGTATTTACCGAGCGTCCCTTTGCCCTAACCTTCCCCTTTCTGTGTCGGGAAATTCCCACCACTACTTCTTGTTTCCCACACCGAGTACGACTCACGTGGGCTTAGTAGTTTTGGCAAGATTTGTACCAACACGGCTGGGCTTCTCATCGCCCCGCATGACGTTAAACTGCGCTTCCAGAACTACGTATGGATTGATTCCCATTCTCATGGGGTAACTAGGAATTCCTGACCACTCTGCTTCGGGCCCAGTCTAATCCTCACTCTTGGTCCCTCGACCTGAAGAGTTTCCTCTGGGGGTACGTGGTGTGATTTGGACTCCAAGTCCCCATTCACGTCGGTTTCATATCTATTGCACCATACGCTCCTTGGGATCTTCCCTTTTATTCCACATCCTATCGTATGATGTTAAACTACAGGAGTCCATGTGTCCTCAATGCATGACACTAAACTGCGGTTTTACCCTGAACAAGTTCAGGATGCCCCATGTTAACCTTGGGATTCTCCAAAGCCTCTATCAGAGAGGATTTCACCTGCCAGTGTTGGTCTTTGACTACACTGTGCTTCCAGAACTACGTATGGATTGATTCCCATCCTCATGGGATACATAGGGACACCCAGGCATTTCACCTAGGGTCTAGCCCCAGGAATCGTAAAATCCTGTTCCTCCCCCTGGTCGGACCCCTCACAGGGGACCGTGTAACTATGACTCTGCCCTAAACAAGTTCAGAATGCCCCAAGATTACATTGGGAAGTGGTAAATCCCCCCGCCAGAGAGGCCCTGTCTGAAAGAAGGAATAATCCATGATCAAACCAATGCACCCATATGGTGTACTCCCACTACGGTGGTGTAACTACCTAAGTGTTGGATTCTGTTCGAAAAAACCATCACTCCATATTCACGCTTTGCGTGCCCCTTATTCGGACCCTCATCCCCTTTCATGTCTCACGGGACCCCCTAACGGCCTGGTCTCATGCCGCATCGGCTCACCTACCATCCTGGGCCAACGTTCCAGAATACTGTTCATGTTTGGAAGGACCCCCTAACAGTATGGATGTTTGACCTATGGTCCGCCAACTGTCCTGGGTCAATGCCCCGAAAGATTGACCGAAAATATTTGTGACATGGTATCGTGTTTCGAACATGGTCAATGGTTGACCCTCACTTTTGTCCCCATTACAGGCTAACGCAGTAAGGACACCGCTTCTCGTTTCCGTCTATTTGGACTGATTCCAGTGCCCCTGGTGTTGCACCGTTCGTACATGAGGGAACACCAAAGAAATGGTAATTCGGCTGTTCTGAAAAATTTCCTTCTCCAGTCAATCCTCCCCCATCTATCGGAAATCCGTACTGGTAATCCGAATCCTGGATGCCTAGAGCATGGTCTCCACTCCTATGTTAGGTGGGACGAGAAGGTAACTATATCCTGTTTCTCACATCGGGCTCGAGCCACGTGGGCTTGGGTAATTATCGCTGAACGTCCCACAAACATTGTAGGGATGTAACGAGGCGATTCAAACAGTGGAAATCGTGCGCGCTACAGAATTCAAAACAAATAAGGAAGAAATTGAAGCACGAAAGTACCAATAAAAGGTTTTTTTTGGGTATGTTATAATACCCAGGGGTTGACTCCCCCCATGGACGGGTTGACCCCGTCAAAAGAGCATTGAAGCTCCGCCACCCATTGGCTTGTGGCATCCAAGGCTTGTTGCCACTGACTCAACTCCCGCTCCTCCTCAGCAGCGGCGTGGCGCAATTCGTTAGCCTTGGCTCTGGCCCTCTCTACCTTGGCCTGAATGACAACCATATTTTCAGAAGCCTGCCTCATAAGCTCCTCTGCCTCTGCCAGCTGGGCCTTCAACCGGGAGATCAGCTCAGATTGTGCATTCAGAGAGGCTGAGTCCTCATCCGCCCGGGTCTGCAGCTGTTGGACCTCGCTTTCAGCCTCCTGGAGCTTCTTGATGTTTTTCGCCTTCCTCCGCTTCCAGCCCACACTGAGCCCACGATCATGCTCCCGGATCTTCTCAGCCATAAGATCTCGGATGATCACGTGAGGACATTGGGCGTCCACTCCCCCAGCGCACAGTTTGCGCAACCGCGAGCGGAGTCTGTCCATTTCGGCCAGCCATAGCGCTTGGGGGGTGTCCTTGATGAAGCGCGTAATTAGCTTCCACGAACGGCGGCAGACTATGCTGCTGTCTTCCTCGTCGGAGGCCATTTCGTCCCAGTCTGCGCGATTGGTAGGCTCGTACGTGGGATAAGCCTGCAGGAAGTCCTCGGCGGGACCCTACATCTGGCGTTGAATCCGGCGCGACATTTGGCGCCGAAGCAGGCGTGATAGGACTAGGACCGGCCGACCGATCCTCTTCATCGGAGTCCACCCCGATGACCTCAGGCACGACCCTGCTGGTGGTCCCACCGGTGATGATGTGTGTTGCATCTTGGGGATATGGGGGGACTATCACCACCATCACCGGAATGACCCTAGGAGGGACGCCACCAGACATCCCGACTAGCCTTGCCGCAGCAGCCCACGCCAGTCGGAGAACTGTACAACAAAGGGGGACATAAACGTTAGTGGGCATGGTCTACATATGACGACAAGGAAACCGGTAGAAGAAACTTACGGAGATCGACCTCTTGGTGCTGCTCTCGAGCCGGTAGCGACGGGACCCCGAGGCGAGGCCCTTCGTATACCGTTGGGAGGTCTGGAGATTCTGGAGGAGCCACCTCGGTTGCTTTGGTCCCACCAGATGCAGAACTAGACGTAGCCATAGGCGCGGGTTCTGAAGGTCCTGCATCATCACCCGCCGAGGGTCGAGAACAAGGCCTGCGTACAAGCTCCTCCTGCATGGCTCAAACATCGGTGAGAATTCCATAGTGGCCCAAGAACGGACCATAAGGAAAGAGGTTCGGAATGCTACCTCGAGAGCCTCTGCGAAATCGTCAGAATCTGAGCCTCGATCTCCGACCTCGCCCTCCTCCAACGGGCTCCCTCCTCCAGCCTCATCCTCCCGAGAGGAGTCCTCTAATTCTTCCGGCAGGGGGAAGCACTCCCTCAGATCGGCGACCGATAACTGTGGGGGGACCGTTCAATTCAGCAGTACCCTCACCCGATCTGTCATTGGGCGAGGGACACCACTGGAGTGATCGTAATCCTCCAGCTCGTCCAAGTATTGCTCTGACTCTACCGGAGACACCATGAATCCATCCCGGACGGGGCCTATGCCCAGTAATTCCATCCCGAGGTGATTTAGGTGGGCCCATATTTCGGGTGGGCTGAGGAATTGATGGTTGACATCCCAAATGTCCCAGGATTCCGGGAAGACGACATCCTCTGCCATGTCGATATGATGCAGGCGCTTCCCCGGAGCCTGAGTGGATATCCTACGAAATCCCCTCGGTGGCTGCCCCTCCGGATGGCCCTGCTCTTCCGGAATCACCGGATCCGCCGCTGCTGTCGCACCCTCGGCCGGTGCAGGTCTCGCCGCCATGGTGGCCCCGCCACCAAGAGAGGCCCTAGCTGCCCTCCGACCCTGACCTCGAGATAGAGGAGGCCCACCATCACCGACCCGAATAGTTGGCTGCTTCAGCATCTCCCCTGGGTAAGAAGCTTCCCAACTAATGGCATACTCCCTCACCAATCCGAAAGCGGTGGTGGATGGAGGCAATGCAATTCGCAGCTTCCCATCTTCTCGTGTGAACATGAGCCACAACTGCCTCATCACACACGGGTGATCCTCGTGATGCACCTCCCAGTAGACCTGTGGGGTCAGTCGCTGGAGGCACCAGAACTGCCTCGCAAACCGATGCGGGGTGTACGGTTCGCAGAGTGGCTCACGATCTACTTGTGCCACCAAAACTCCACCTCGAAAGGTCAGGAGGTAAGACTGATGTTCTTCTGTTCCCCGCCCGTCGTCAGTAAGTATCCCCGTTGGCAATGGGAAGGGGTGGAAATTAAACTCATCCACCCTCCACACCCGATTCAACACCATTATCATGGTTAGTTTGAATGGGAAGCTCCCGAATGCATTCAGGATGGAGGGGTGGAAGTTTGATTCCGGCGGCAAAATAGGGTTTGGATACTCATAGATCCCCCTAATGTGCGCCGCAATCCACCCATACAGGAGGTGGAAGGGCCCACATATCCTTGGCGGCTTCTTTCCCTCGCTAATGTGCCACAGCATTCTGTACAGTTTGGCGAGCATTGGAATCCCCAGATTGATCCGATGCCCCATGGCCAACATGGACGCCATAATAAACGAGCTGGGCCGCACCCCCATGCTTGTATCCCTCACCGGTAGAATCCAACCGCATATGAGAGCCGCGATGAACGTCGTCAGCCTGACTATCAGCTGTTTTTCAGTACTGACACTGAAACCCCAAGTCTTCCATTGGTTGTCCTCCAAGACCCGCCAATACAAGTTCCCCTTACCCCTTTGGGCCGCCCTCGGACAAGTTCGAGGCCTCAGAGGGAACTCTCGATTCTCTGGGAAATTCAGGAATCACTTGAACCATCTCCTAAAGTGGACATCCCTCACTACCTCCTTGTGCTCTCCAGGGAAGAGTGCCATCAGCACTGACGCCAGTTGCAACATTTGCTCTGTATCCTCCCACGCGCTCATGACGGGAAGGAACTCATCATAAATGGCCCCCAAGATTGGAACTACAAAAATCTGGGGGACATCCCACAGGCTGATGCCCACCTCCCCGTGATGTAGGTGAAAGGTATTGGTCCTAGACGACCATCTGCTCAGTAATTCCGACATCAGTTGTTTCGGTTGGTAAATGTGGAATTGGGAGGCCCATGCTGCCTCATATAACCCCACTCTCCTCAGTTCGGTCCCAAACTCCTCGCATGAGGCGCCTACCCAGTAGGCCCAGGCCCAGTCATCAGTAAAGTTGCCACCCTGGCGCAGGTCCCACTCATCGGACCATCCCTTCTTCGAATCCTGCAAAGCTGCCTTCAGCATGGTACGGTAGAGAGGAGGGGACGTCTCCGGTTGTAGTGGATTCCCGTCAATATCGTTCACATGGTTGTAGAGACAGTCAGTGGTGGCGGGTGTGAAGTCCTCCTGCGCATGACCATCGGCCGCCCTGAACCATTGGTGCTGACATGGTGTGCTCCTGAACCAGCAAGCTGGTTCGTCCCTACTCGCCTCAGGGATGAAGACGTCATCCCTCAACCCGAAGCCGTACAATGACAGCTTCTTACACTGCGAATAATTCTTCTGACCCTCCGATAGCAGGTCTGTCAAAGAAGCGTGGTCCGAATGGCTTCAGAACATCTCCCCAAGGACTGGACAGTTGGCCATCTCATCCCGACGAGCGACATCTGCAAGAACCCCCAATACAGCTTCTCGATGGGCCATTTCAGTTCCGGCACTCAGAAAAGAATTTTTTTCAGAACGGATCATGAAGCTGTATCACGAAGCCAGCTCGCGAAGGTCGTTTGTGAGGCCAAACCACAGAGTCGGACCTAGGGCGGCAAGAAGAAGTTCGCTTGGCGCTGTCGCAGAGCCGGAGACCTGCGGTTCGCCGTGAAGCTCGATTCGCAGAGAGCAGTCGCGGCGTATGCGGAGCTTCGTGAAATCGAGAGAACAAAAAGACAAGTAAATCACATGAATACAAAAGACGTCGACCCCCCTATTTATAGGCGGCGACCCCGGAGCATCGCGGCACGCCTCACTCGCGCAGAGCATCGTGGTGCATCCGGATCCATGGCCCCGGTCAGCACCGCAGGCCCTCTTCGCGAAGTCGCATCGCAAACCACCGACAATTTTGGTGATTTTCCCTCAGACTTCGACCCTTCACCCTCCGCGGCTCCAAGTCTGAGGGGGGGGGGGCATTTGTTGGCGCCAAAATATTACACGAAAGGAAGGGATGGAAAAGAAGGACAGCACGCTTCCTCGCGAAGCACCGACGCGAAGCACCCCGAGCATCGCGGTCTCGCGGAGCTCGGGAGGTGGTAACTCTCCACAACCGAGTTTGACGTTCACGAGCCCGCCGTGAAGCTCGGGAGGCAGTAACTCTCCGCAAACGAGTTTGATGTTCGTGAGCCCGCTGCGAAGCTTAGGAGGCGGTAACTCTCCACGAACGAGTTTGACGTTCGCGAGCCCACCGTGAAGCTCGGGAGGCGGTAACTCTCTACAAACGAGTTTGACATTCACGAGCCCGCTGCTAAGCTCGGGAGGTGGTAACTCTCCGCGACCGAGTTTGACGTTTGTGAGCCCGCCGCGAAGCTGGGGAGGCGGTAACTCTCCGCGAACGAGTTTGACGTTCACAAGCGTGCCGCGAAGCACCTTTGGTGGCACGCGAGTTCGGCTTCACGACGCCCCTTTCCTATAAATACTGGGCTCCCCCTGAGTCCCGAAGACGGACAATCTGACCTTTTGGCTTCTCCTCTCCCAAATCGTGAAGCACCCTTTTCCCCCGGGAATCATGAGCTCCGAGAGGTACTTCTACTTCGCGTGACGCCTTTTCTTTGTCTCATTTTGAGCCCCTCTTCCAAGAGGGATGCCCTTCGTGAAGCTCAAGGGCATTCGCGAAGGATGGGGATTCCCAAGGGAACCTGGGTAGCCACGTAGCGTTTATGCTTCGCAAAACTCCCAACCCGCACTGGTGATCCCTATGCTAAGGCACGATCGTTACACATCACGAAGCACACTGCTTCACAGCACCTTGCTTCGCGAGGCACCTCTTCTTTGTGAGGCATTGCTCCGCGAATACTGTTCTACTTCGCGAAGCACCCTCCACTCACACCTATTCCCTATGATAAGGATAAGGCACTCTACTTTATGAAGCACACTCCTTTTCTTGGCAATTCTACTTCCCGTGCAACCCTCCAGGTATGCACGATGTGATTTCAAAGTCCCACGGACAATACCACTCGTAGCGTTGCTTTGCCCAATGCTTCTTCGCATAGGCACAATAATGGATATTGCTTCTTCGCATAGCCACACTAACGTGGACCCCTCAATGGTTCACTCCACAACCCCCCCTTGACTATGGACTTTCCAGTACCTTCCCTCCCCCAAGGACCAGAGGGTACCGGTTATGTAAGTCCTAGGGGTGTGGAGTGAACCCACCTTGTCCGAGCTGCAGGACGTTAAACTGACAAGCACCACGTCCTCAACACATGAAGTTAAACTGTGACCCGACCTCATGCCTCTCATGAAGGGTCCCCCCAGATCGAACATTTTTTACACCACTCATCTCTACGGGAGTGGAATCACCCATCCACAGGGGATGATATCCTCCTTATTGGAGTGGCGTATGTTCTCAGGAGAAGGGAAACCCTAGTTTCCCAATGGATGGCCGCACCCCTGCATCTCCGTACTTCCCCACTACCAAGGTCAGTGGAGGGCGTGATAGGGAACGAGGCACCTCCCATCATTGGTCCTAAATCCCTCTTTCGCGTCGCTTTTCTGCACTTCGGGCCTCCATCCTGGAGTAAGTCCCATCACTATGGGCCGCCTAACGCGTAAGCCCCTGTTTGCTTCTCACGGATGCACCCTTCGCAGCGTGATCGTCAGGTCCTTGTTGTCTCTTGTTTCTCACACCGAGAATGACTCACGTGGGCTTAGAGTTGGCATTTGCCTTGACCATACCTCATCCAACATGACATTAAACTGCATGCCCTCATCCAACATGACATTAAACTACATTCCCTCGTCCAGTATGACATTAAACTGCATGCCCTCTTCCAGCATGACGTTAAACTGCATGCCCTCGTCCAGCATGATGTTAAACTGCATGCCCTCATCCAGCATGACGTTAAACTGCATGCCCTCATCCAGCATGACGTTAAACTGCATTCCCTCATCCAGAATGACGTTAAACTGTATGCCCTTGTCCTGCATGACCTTAAACTGCACAACCGTTTGAACTACGAGGTCTTTGATCCATGTCAAGTCATGGTACGTAGGGAGCCTCCACGAGGTTCAAGCCCACCAGTCATCCAATTCACGTCAAGTTCTACTTTCATCCAGCATGATGTTAAACTACATTCTAGTCTGACGGCAAGCCATTGTGACCAACCTGAACTACGAGGACTTTGATCCGTGTCAAGGCATGGTATGTATGAAGCCTCCCAGAGGTTCAAGCCCATCTCTCATCGGACCAAGGTCCCTCATCTATGTCGGTTCGCCGACACCCACCGCTATTCCGAACTACGGGGACTTTGATCCATGTCAAGGCATGGTACGTAGGAAGCCTCCACGAGGTTCAAGCCCATTGCCCGTCATTCATTCACGTCAGGGCTCACCACCGTCCCGCATGACGTTAAACTGTATTCCATCGACCATTTGAACTATGAGGACTTTGATCCATGTCAAGGCATGGTACGTAGGAAGCCTTCACGAGGTTCAAGCCCACCACTAGTGGACCCCTAGGTCTACTTTCACGTCAGTTCACCGATGAAACCCTTTGAACTACTAGGTCTTTGATCCATGTCAAGGCATGGTACGTAGGAAGCCTCCTTGAGGTTCAAGCCCATCTCTCATTGGACCAAGGTTCACTTTCACGTCGGTTCGCTGACACCCCCCACAAGTGGACCCCCGGGGTCCACATTCACGTTGTTTCGCTGGCGAATTCCATCATATGAACTACGTGGTCTTTGATCCATGTCAAGGCATGGTACGTAGGAAGCCTCCTTGAGGTTCAAGCCCACCACCCATTGGACCAAGGTCCACCTTCACGTCGGTTCGCTGACAAAGCCCCTCTAAACTACGTGGTCTTTGATCCATGCCACGGAATGGTACGTAGGAAGCCTCCATGAGGTCCAATCCCACCATCGGTCGGTCACTCTGACCTTCTTCACGTTGGTTTGTCCACACTCAGGCAGCCTAGTGTGTAAGCCCCACACCATTTGGACCAAGGTCCACCTTTGTGTTGGTTCACTGACGCATCAGACCAAGGCCCACCTTCTCTTTGGTTCACTGAAGACATCCATCGGAACAAGGTCCACCTTCATGCCGGTTCACCGACACCCTCCCAAACTACGTGGACTTTGATTCCCTGCCACGGGGATACGTATGAGGTCTCTTCGAGGCTCAAGCCCAACTTCACCGTCGCCCTTGCGATGGTCCCTTTCCATTTCACCATCCACTTCATTCGTCCATCCATCATCCGCCCTGATTCTCTCCCGGACCGTCACATCCCGGTGAGACCATGTCGGTCCGCTCCTCTTCACAGCCTCCCATGGGTTGGTCCCGGTATCGGCACCCCTTCAAGGGAAATCCATCAATCCGATCCATTCTAGCTAATGCTTTGATCGGGTTGATCCGTCTCCGCTGGACGTTAAACTTGCGACATACCCTGTGTTAAACACAGGAAGCTGAGGAAAACCTCAGATATGTGTCTATGGCATATAATTCCCCGCACTCGATGTGGGATGCCTCAGGATTCCACGCCCTCGAGAAGCCCTGTGACCAGGGATAATAGACAGACATGCCAGGTCCCCAGCATCCAGACATGCTACTGATGCCTCAACGTGACTAATCCCCTGACTGAAGGTTGCTTCCCTGACTGGACCCTTTGTAATGTCCCGACAGAAGCAGTGTAATTAACCGGCATCCATGGAAACATGGCACTGGGAAGAGTTTCACGAACAACGTATTAAATCTATGAGGGAGACCCGGACTAGGTGATGAGTTCTGAGGAGGAATCCACGGAAGGAAGAACCGACATCCCATCATCTCATTTTGATCAAGGAGCAGACGTCCCTGAACAAGGAACTAATGTCGGCCGCCTTTGGAAAGTGGGAATGCAGGGAAACAGCAGCGCGTCCTCCACGGACGGATGCGCGCGCCCCAACAAAAGCGTCAGAAACACTTTTCTTCCTACTTCGAACCACCCTAATATGTTGATGAATCATATTAACCTTTTCAACAATTTCTTCCACCAATTATAGTCATAAAAACTTTTTTTTACCTACTTCCTCCCAACAAGCTTCAACCCCACGCTGCTTTCCATATAATTCCTTAAAAGGTGCCATCTGTATAATGGAATGAAAACTATCATTATAATAAAATTAAATAGTGAATGATGTTGACCCCAAATTCCATAGAAATCCATTAAAAAAGATCAAATCTTGTCTTCTATAATCTGAATTATTTCCTTTGACTATCTATCAAATTGAGGATGAAAAGCTATACTAAAATTTAATTCAGTGCCCAATGACTTATAAAGACTTTTCAAAAAATTATAGGTAAACCTAGGATCACATTTAGATATAATGAAAAGAGGAATTCCATGTAACCTAACTATCTGTTTGATATATATTAAAGAAACCTGAACTAAAGACACAATATCTTGAATTTGATGGAAATTCACAGATTTAGTTAAACGATTAACAATAACCCATATTACATTATTACCTTGAGATGCATTTGGTAATCCAACCATGAAATCTATAGATATATTTTCCCATTTCCATTCTAGAACTGGAAAAGGTTGAAGCATCACGTTAGGTAATTGTCATTTTAATTTAACCTATTTACAAGTGAAACATTTCATGAAAAATTTAGCAATATCTATTTTTATTCCATCCCATTTAAAATGTTCCTAAAGGTATCAATACAAATTAGTTTTTTTAGGATGAATGGGAAACAAAGAATATGATATTCAATCAATAATTCTATATTCAACTGGGAATCCATTAAAAACATAATCTATTTCTAAATCCTAGAACACATTCTTTATCAGTATTGAAATTTTAAAACATAGCATTCTTGACCAATCATACCTTTTCATGTAAAGCACGATCCTCCTATTAACTGTATTAATTCTTTATGACAATAATGACTGCACTAAAAATTTAAACAAACTAGAGGAAGTTCTTGAATTCACAATTTCTAGACCAAAATTCATAAAATCAATTACCCATGGATCATGTTACATATAGAGTAAAATTAATTATTCATTATATTTACAACTTAAATCATCACCTACACTATTTTATTTTCTTGGATGGAAATGAATCATGTAGTTATAATCCTTAATTAGCTCTAAAAATTATCTTTGTCTCATTTTCAAATCTTTTTGAGTGAATATATACTTCAAAAATTTATGATCAATATATATTTCACAATTTACTCCATATAAATGATGTCTCTATATTTTTTAAAGAAAACACTACAACCACTAGTTCAAGGTCATGTGAAAGAAAATTTTTCTCATGTGATTTCAGTTGATGTGAAATATAAGAAATTACCTGCTCATTCTGTATTAGAACATATCCAAGTTCCATCAAATAAGCATCTTTGTAGATAAAAAAGTCACCATTTTTGGATGGAAGTGAAAAAAATGGATCATTCATGTAAGAACCCGGTTTTTTCTATAAAAGACTTTGTCATTTTCTTGATGTTATTCCAAAGTAGTGCCTTCAGACGACATGTGATTCTGAGCCCTGGTGTGGTCGAAATTAAATTTTAAGTGTGTTCACACTGAGCACGCAAAGTAAATGTAATAACTCCTAAACAGTAGATCGTATTGGAAAACTGAGGGAACTGTTGAGTCTGGAACGTGCCGTTTACCCTAGGAGGGGTATAATTTTCACGAGCGTGAGCCTTCTGTGGAAAATGTCACCAGGGGCGTTTTCATAATTTAGCAGCCTCAGATGTTAAATTTTATAACTTTCGAACGGAGTCTTGGATTAAAATTCTGAGACCGCTGTTGTTCTCGGGAGGTGGTGTTTACCCTATGGGAGGCATAACCTCGACCCCATCGAGAGTTTCGGATGCGGGTCAATTTGGGGGTTTAACTTAATTAAACTTTTTAATTAAGTGGTTTTCCTACATAATAAATAACCACCCTCTCTCCCCTTTTTTCATTCTCTAGAGGAAGAAGCTCAACCAAGGATCTCTCCCCTCAAACTCCCAATCTCCACCTCCTATCCAAGGTGTTGCAACTTCCGGTGGATCGCACACGAAGCTATAGGCTACGCCCAACAAGGTAGGATCGTGTGTTTTTGTTTTATTTTCTCACACCTCCTTTGAATTAATAAATATTCATCGAATTGTTGTTTTTTTACCAAGATAATCCCATATTTTCATAGTACTTATTCTAAGATTTCCAACGCTTGTTTCGGATTTAAATTCCGAGTCCCGTGGTGTCTGTAGTTGTCTGACGAAAATTTGAGGTTGTTGGGTGTTTTCGGGCGAGTTCAGCCAGTTCCGGCAGAGGATCCGGCGTCTCAGGTGGCAGATCGGAGTGGCGGATGACGACGGCCTTATTAAGGAAGAGTGGCTCGGTCTAGGGTGGTGCGGGTTCCCTTCAGTGGAGGCGGTCGGTGGCTCGGACAGGCGAGCGTCCATCAGAGACGGCGGTTGAGCGGAGGCGACAGTAGGCCTCGGCGTGAGTGGCTGCAGGTGGCGGTCGTCTGAGGGCGAGATATGGAGGAGCGGACGGCCAGGTGGCCAGATGGTGCTGGGGTTGACGGACCACCAGGGTCGCATGACCCTGGTGGAGAAGAAGAGACCCACTATTGCGGGTCTCTACTACAGGTGTCCTGTAAAAGCAGGCGACCAAAAGTAAAAAAAGAAAGAAAGATAATGTTAAAAAAAGAGGTTCCGCATTTGATTTTGGGGGATCCCTCTCTCCAATCAAGGATAGAGGATTAAAAATAAATACATATAAAAAATGGGATATAAAAAAAGGTTAATAAATTAATAATAATAATAATATATTATTATTATGGTTAATAAGTGGTTTATCTGAAAGAAAACCCCCATACAGTGTCCGTTTGACACGTCGTCTGCGGCTGCGTAGTCTCAACATTGAGACAGTCTTTTTGAGTACAATATTAGATACTTAATTCTGAGTTGAGGCATGGCCTGCATGGGCCTCCGTTCGAGCTGTGTGCAACATTTTATAACTTTTTCTTCGGACGTCCGTTTGGGGAGAATGATTAGTCGTTTTAGGGTGTTTTTCTGAGAGCATTGTAGTGGTGCAATCCACCCGCTTAAATTCAAGATGGTGGTGTGGACCCCATGAGCACCGTGTTGGGAGTTGATGGTGAATTTTATCTTCTTCACCGGGTGTCCTTTTTGGGCAAGTAAATAGGCGATCTTGTGTACTTTTCTGAGAGGATCACAACGGTGTGATCCATTCGTAGCGTTTTGGGACCGGGATGCGGGTACCACGTAGTACTACTCATGTGTGGTATGGAAAGACACATATTTTTCTCTGGATATCCATTCCACATAAGTAAGCAGTAAATTTGACGTGTTTTCTCGATGGAATTGTAATGGTGCGATGCGCCCGACTGTTTTCAGGGCCGGGGCGTGGGACCACGGGACGTCGTTTGGGCGTAAAGCGGTGTCAAACAAATTTTATGTTGGATATCCTTTGGAGGTGAGTAGATAGTCTATATCACATGTTTTTCCATGAGTATTACAACGGTGTGATCCGTTTGGATTTTAGGAGCCTCATTCGAGATATCATTAAATGTGGAAGTATGAAAGGTGCTCCAGTGGCAGTTCTTCCTGTGGTGTTTGTAAGAACCCTTGGCGGGTGATCGCGTTCACTCTTGGAAGAGTGAAGTAAATGATTAAAGATATGTGATTAGCTATTCTAGGGTCGTGGAGAAAGCAAGTTGGAGAAGTTACGTTGTCAGCCTTCACGTTGACTTTGGGTGCCATGCGTTTGATAGCCTTTGGGCTAGAGATGTGATATAATCTGCGAGTATACGATAAGGATGGGAGTTACATTTTTTAGTTGTACCTAAGAATGTTTGTGTTCATTATTTGGATATGAGATAGGTCCACACGTCTGTGGGCACCTTGTGTGTGCCCTGTTCTGATTTACATATCTTTTATCTCTCGCGACGTAAATGGTCCCTCTATTCATGATGGTTTAGAACAACTGGGTTTAGTGGTTTCCCCTGGTTCTGTTCTGGATGGTGTGATTGGCGGAGTTAGTTGGGTTCCCCTTTTTTCCTTTAGCAGTGTGGGATTTCAGTATTACTTCCCTTCATGTTCCCTAGTAGAGTTTTTGAGGATTCAATGTGACCAATACTCTACGCGGGCACCAATCCTCTACCCAGAAGGTTGTTTTCAGTAGGGTGCAGAGCCCAGTGAGCCCTGGGCGCAGACTCCCTAGCCGAGTATCGAGATTATATCTTCCTTCTATGATCTACCATGACGTGTTTCCATAGGCAAAGCTCCAGGTATCAGCATGACCCACACTACACGGGTGCTGAACCTCTACTAGGTGAATTGTTCTGGAGTTGGGTGGTTGCGCGATACCCACTCCATGTTCTGTTGGCCAGTGTTGTACCATCTAGTATGGATGTCCAGAGTAGTTCTAGGTTTACCCTCCAGCGGGGCTGTGAAGTGGGTTTCTTATTGACCTCTTCCGGTTTACCCTCCAGCGGGGCTGGGCAGTGGGTTACTTATCGACCTCGTAGGGTTTACCCTCCAGCAGAAACTGGGTAGTGGGTTACCTGATGACCCCTTAGGGTTTACCTTCTAGTAGAGACTGGGCATTGGGTTACTTGATGACCCCTTAGGTTTTACCCTCCAGTAGAGACTGGGAATTGGGTTACCTAACGACCTCTTAGGGTTTACCCTGCAGTAGAGTCTGGGCAGTGGGTTACCCGACGACCTCTTAGGGTTTACCCTCCAGTAGAGACTAGGCAGTGGGTTACCCACCAACCTCTTAGGGTTTACCCTCTAGTGGGACTAGGCAGTGGGTTACCTGACAACTTCTTCCAGACTTAGTCCTTTCTATTAGGCTAGTCTGGGGATTTTCTCTGTGACTACTGGAGTGGGACCCTTGGTTGTATGGGTCAGTGATGTAACAACTTTGACTTTGAGAAGACCTCTCAACTTTGTGATAGTGACAAGGTGTGGTTTGAATTTCCCTATAACTCTTAAGTACGAGTGGAGATTTACCCACCAAGACGCGTCCTTGAGACGCGACCTAAAACTGTGCGGGTGAGTCAGTGCCGCCCAAAGCGGATAGTGTCAAGGTGCGGTGATTTGAGCCCCTTGGCTTACAGTTCGGGGCAGATGTGTAGGATGCTGGGCATCGATGGTGATTACTTCTGGGACTGTTGGATACTCATTTCCTTGGGCTGAGCTACGTGATGGATATCCCCTTATGATCTTGTTCCGGTTTCTTGACTGAGCATATGGATATGTATATTCCTTATTCCAGTACCCACTCCTTGGGTTTGGTTACTCTCCTTCCAGGAGAGGTGAAGATGTGTGGGGTATGCCACGTGCTTTTCATGTCTAGAATCTCATGGTTGGACGAGTATACTCTCCTACTATAGGTAGCAAATACTCGATGAGAATTTCATCTTCTCACCACTTCTAGCTCCTTGTGTTTGGATGAGTCTACTTCATTCCTATTGTTGGGTTGAGATGTACTCTTTACTGCACTCTCGATTGTAATCCTTTACTTTTCCCTGTTTGATCTACTGCTCACCTCTTTAGTACCTCCTTTTTTTCTCCCTTGAGCCTTTAGGGCATCCTACTGAGTATTTTTATACTCACCCTTGCTTGGGCCTTGCCCGCACTTGGTTTGCCCTTATAGATGACAGAAAGGTTGGTCGTGACATCAGCAGAGCTTAGGAGTTCAGGAGATTGGACCACGAATGGTGGTCTTAGTTGGGTTCCAGGAGTGGGACTCTCCCAGATGTTTACTTTTTTTTACCTGTTTTTGGGTTGTGGCACTTTTCTGGTTGGGCACGTGTTTTGCCCCTTTTTTTCAGTTTACCTTCATCACTTAGTTTGTACTGTTTAGAGGTCGATGCACTTTTTGTGGTATGTTTATAGTAGTTGTAACTTTAATTTACTTTTTCTTTCTTTTTTACTCTGCACTTCTAAATTTAGTGGGATGCGTGTGTGTGTACAGGTACTCAGGAAAAGGCCTCCCTGAGTTGTTTAGCCTTCAGTACTTGTCACCAGCACCTGGCCTATGGAGGCGGGCTTGGGGTAGTTACGGATCAAGCACAGGTAGGGTCAGGTCATGAAAAAGTGGTATCAGAGGTGGTTCGTTCCTTGGGACATTGATCAGATGTCCCTAAAAAGGAATTGATTGGGATCTAGGGCAACAGTGTCAACATGTCTTGAGAGTGGCTCTCAGGCCAGGGAGTCCAGTGATGGTGCGGTGGTTGACGTATACGTTCACCAGGACCTTGATAACCCACTTGTCAACTCGGCATGTTGAGACACTCATTGCTGGGAAGTTGGTTTGTGCATCACATAGGATTGAGTATTGACTGTCCTTCTTGAGTCATCTCCCCAATGTTGTTACTATTATATACATATATGATCATCTGACCACGACACTCCTTGATAACATTTAGGATGTCTCCATGAAGACAGCCAGCCAGGATACCAGCTTTGGTTCGTGACGACGACCCTGTGAGCGACAAGGCCTCAGTCCAGGACCCATCATGCGAGTCCCTTTCTCCCGGTGGTCCGATAGCAGCACCCCCACCTAGTGAGCAGCAGACAGCTCCAACAGAGTAGACAGAGCTTGAGCACAGGTTGAGCATGCTCCGTGAGTTCTAGAAACAGAGACTGCTAATGTTTAGTGGTGAGCCAGACCCTCAGGTAGTAGAGGTTTGGATCGAGATAGTGGTTTGCCTCTTCAGGCTTGCGCATACACTGGAAGATCAGAGGGTGGCTTTGGCAGCCAGCCTTTTCCACGGAGCAGTTGGGTGTTGGTGGAGCCTGGTGACTCAGTTACTTGATGAGTCTTCACTTTTGTGGGTAAACTTTCAGCTTCTGTTTCGTGAGGAGTTTTAACCATCCTACTTACGTTCTATTCAGATCCATGAGCTCCTGCAGTTTCAGCAGGGATGGATAACGGTGACTGGGTACGCGACTAGTTTCGCAGACCGTGCACATTTTTACCCAGACTTGGTCCATGATGGAAACTTACGAGCATGGAATTTCAAGAAGGGTCTTCGCAGAGTGATTAGTGCTATCATAGTACCCTTGGGAATTCCCACTTATGTCGAGGTGATAGAGAAGGCGCTGGTGACAGAGAGCTTCCTATCACGTTATACAGTTGGTGGTGGCAGTAGACACAATAGAGCCGAGATGTCTGCCGCAACTAGAAGGTGTCAGTAGACAGAACCTCGATGCAGACAGCCTTCCTCTCGCTGGTTTCAGAGATGTGGTCGTGCACCACTGTAGCGGCAAAGCACATGGGCTCAGCCGAGTAGACCCTTCCGTGAGCAGACTCAGGGACATGGTTGTACATCACAGTGGCACTGGAGGGCACCAGGGCAGCCCAGAGAGTGCCGGTGCTATGCTTGCGATGCTTGAGGTCACATGGCATGAGACTGGCCAACCAGGTATGTTGAGAACTTCAGACAGGTAGAAGGTGCACCACCACAATAGAGGCAGCACTGAGATCAGAGTGGTTCCCAGAGAGGTGGTGCTAGCAGAGGTGCGGGAGGAATTAGAAGTGGGGACGACATTACGAGGTCTTCCCATCACCACTCGGCGGTCCATGTCAGGATCCAAGAGATGATAGTTGGGACCACAGACAACCGCGAGCTTTGGATGTCTACGATCCTATAGAGCATGAAGTGATAAGAGGTACACTCTACAACTCTTCTACTTTTTGCAGTAGAATTGTCAGACTTTTTTTGTGAAGTGTTCTTTTCTCCCTGATCCTTGCTTGACTTGTTACCTAGGTGACGCAGGGTGTCGATGTAACCCTGTGTTAGTGGAATAGAAGGTGTGGAACCTTTCTCCTTAGTCTATGGTGGCGACTCCTTTTCCTTTTGAGCATGTAAGAGAGTCTTGGTCATGAGACATCGATTGTGAAATCTTGCGTAACTAGATATCCTTGGGTGTTTTACCATATGGAAATTTTGAAGGGGGAATCAACGGGCTTTGTCCCAGGTCCAAACTGTGATTCCTATCGTGGCGTGCGATGTAGGGGTTTGAGCGGGGAGGCAAGTTACCCCCGAGGGCCTTTGGGCCGTTTGAGAATATGCAAAGGGATGGCGAGGTTGTCTACCGCCTTACCCTAAACCCAAAGGCTGGTTTGGGTACATGGAGTCTCTCACATGACTCACCTGAGAAGAAGTGTGCGTGATTCTATGCATGTCATTGACGAGGGAAGATCCCATGTGAACAGATCAAATCTTTTAGTCCATGCACGGTGACACAGAACTGTGCAAGAGTTCTCCTGAGCATGGGAGAGCCAGGTGTGGGCTTAGTACCCCGAGTTGTTTCCCTGGTTTTTCTTTTTGGGGACGAAAATCTTAAAGGAGGTAATGATATAAGAACCTAGTTTTTTCTATAAAAGACTTTGGAATTTTCTTGATGTTATTCCAGAGAAGCGCCTTCAGACGACATACGATTCTGAGCCCCGGTGTGGCCGAAATGAAATTTTAAGTGCGTTCGCACTGGTCACGCAAAATAAATGTAATAACTCCTAAACGGTAGCTATGATTGGAAAACCAAGGGCATCGTTGAGTCCCGAACATTCCATTTACCCTATGATGGGTGCAATTTTTGTGGGTGCGGGCCTTCTGTGAAAAATGTCACCAGGGGCGTTTTCGTAATTTAGTGGCCTCAGGCGTTAAATTTTATAACTTTCGAATGAAGTCTCAGATTAAAATTCCGAGATTTCCATTATGCTTGGGAGGTGGTTTTTACCTTATGGGAGGCTTAACCATGACCCCTTCGAGAGTTTCGGATGCGGGTCAATTTGGGGGTTTTACTTAATTAAACTTTTTAATTAAGTGGTTTTCCTACATAATCCATAACCCCCTCTCTCCCCTTTGTTCATTCTCTAGCAGAATAAGCTCAACCAATGAGCTCTCCCCTTAAGCTCCCCATCTCCACCTCCTCACCAAGGTACTGAAACTTTTGGAAGATCGCACGTGAAGCTACGGGCTATGCCCAACAAGGTAGGATCGTGCGTTTTTGTTTTATTTTCCCGTACCTCCTTTGAATTCATAAATATGCATTTAATTTCTATTGTTTAAGCAAGATAAGCCCATATTTTCATATTACTTGTTCTAAGCTTTCCGACGCTTGTTTCAGATTGAAATTCCGAGTCCCGAGGTGTCCGCAGTTGTCCGATGAATATTTGAGGTTATTGGGTGTTTTCCGGCGAGTTCAGCAAGTTCCGGTGGAGGATTCGGCATCTCAGGCAGTGGCTCAGAGCAGTAGATGGCGGTGGCCTCAGGAAGGCGGGGCGGCTCGGTCCAGGGCAGTGCGGGCTCCCTTCAGCAGAGGCGGTCGGCGGCTCGGCCGGGCGAGCGGCCATCGGAGACAGCGGTCGAGCGGAGGTGGAAGCAGGCCTTAGCGCGAGCGTCTGCGTGTGGAGGTCGTCTGGGGGAAAGTTGTGGAGGAGCGGCCAGCTGGGTGGCCGGCCATTGCTGGGGTCATCGGACCACCAGGGTCTCATAACCTTGGTGGAGAAAAAGAGACCCGCTGTTGCGGGTCTCTGTTGGAGATGACCTGCAAAAGCAGGTGACCAAAAGTAAAAAAAAAGATAATGTAAAAAAAAGAGGTGCCACATTTGATTTTGGGGGCTCCCTCTCTCCAATCAAGGAGTGATGATTAAAAATAAATACATATAAAAAAATCAGGGATATAAAAAAAGGTTAATAAATTAATAATAATAATCATATATTATTATTATGGTTAATAAGTGGTTTATCTGAGATAAAACCCCCATACAGTGTCCATTTGACATGTCGTCTGCGGCTGCATAGTCCCAAAAACGAGACAATCTTTTTGAGTCCAATATTGGATACTTAATTTGGAGTTGAGGCGTGGCCCGCACGGGCCGCTGTTCGAGCTGTGTGCAACATTTTATAACTTTTTCTTCGGACGTCTGTTTGCAGCGAATGAGTAGTCGTTTCAGGGTGTTTTTCCGAGAGCATTGTAGTGGTGCAATCCGCCCGCTTAAATTCAAGACGGTGGTGTGGACCCTATGAGTGCCGTGTTGGGAGTTGATGGTGAATTTTATCTTCTTCACCTGGTGTCCATTTTGGACAACTAAAGAGGCGATCTTGTGTACATTTCTGAGAGGATCGCAACGGTGTGATCTGTTCGTAGCACTTCAGGACCGGGATGCGGGTCCCATATATTACCTCTCATGTGCGGTATGGTGAGATGAATCTTTTTCTTCGGATATCTTTTCCACTTAAGTAAGCAGTCAATTTGACATGTTTTCTTGAGCGAATCGCAATGGTGTGATGCACCTGACTGTTTTTGGGACCGGGGCGCGGGACCACAGGACGCCATTCTGGCGTAAAGCGGTGTCAGACAAATTTTATGTCGGATATCCCATGGAGGAGAGTAGATAGTCTATCTCATGTGTTTTTCCATGAGGATTACAACGGTGTGATCCATTTGGATGTCATGAGAATCATTCGATATCTCATTAAATATGGAAGCATGAAAGGTTCTCCGGTGGCGGTTCTTCCTAAGGTGTTTGTAGATAACCCTTGGCATGTGATCGCATTCACTCTTGGGAGAGTGAAGTAAATGCTTAAATAGATGTGGTTGGCCGTGCTAGGGCCATGGAGGAAGCAGGTTGGCAAAGTTACGTTGTCACCCTTTGTGTTGACTTTGGGTGCCATGTGTTCGATAGCCATTGGGCTAGAGATGTGATATACTCTAGGAGTATACAAGAAGGCTGGGAGGTACATTTTGTAGTTTTACCTGGGAACGTTTGTGTTCATGATTTGGAGATGAGTTAGGGACACATGTCGTGTGGGCCCCTTGTGCGTGCTATGTTCTGCTTTATGTACCTTTGATCTCTCATGATGTAGAGGGTCCCTCTGTTCACGATGGTTTAGACCAGCAGGGTTGAGTGGTTCCCCCTAGTTCTGTTCTCAACGGTGTGATCAGCGGAGTTGGTTGGGTTCCCCTTTTTCCTTTATCCACGTGGGCTTTCAGTATCACATCCCTTCATATTCCCTGGTAGAGTTTTTGAGGATTCAGTGTGACCAATACTCTACGCAGGCACCGATCCTCTACCCAGAAGGTTGTTTCCAGTAGGGTGCGGAGCCCAGTGAGCCATGGGCACAGACTCCCTAGCCGATTATTGAGATTATATCATCCTTCTGCGATCTACCGTGACGTGTTTCCCTAGGCAGAGCTCCAGGTATCAGCATGACCCACACTACACAGGCGTTTAACCTCTACTAGGTGAATTGTTCTGGAGTTGGGTGGTTGCGTGATACCCACTTCATGTTCTGTTGTCTAGTGTTGTACCATCCAGTATGGATGGCTAGAGCAATTCCGGGTTTACCCTCCAGTGGGGCTGGGCAGTGGGTTGCTTATCGACTTCTTCGGGTTTACCCTCCAGTGGGGCTGGGGAGTGGGTTTCCCATCGACCTCTTAGGGTTTACCCTCCAGTAGAGATTGGGCAGTGGGATACCCGAGGACCCCTTAGGGTTTACCCTCCAGCAGAGACTGGGCAATGGGTTACCCGAGGACCCCTTAGGGTTTAACCTCCAGTAGAGACTAGGCAGTGGGTTAACCAATGACCTATTAGGGTTTACCCTCCAGTAGAGACTGGGAAATGGGTTACCCGACGACCTCCTAGGGTTTACCCTCTAGTAGAGACTGGGCAGTGGGTTACCTGACGAACTTTTAGGGTTTACCCTCCAGCGGGGCTAGGCAGTGGGTTACCTGATGACTTCTTTCAAACTCAGTCCTTTCTATTAGGCTACTGAAGTGGGACCCTTGGTTGTACATGTCAGTGATGTAACAGCTTTGACTTTGAGAAGACCTCTTGACTGTGTGACAACGACAATGTGTGCCTTGAATTTCCCCAAAACTCTCAAGTACGAGTGGTGATTTTCCCACCAAGATGCATCCTTGAGACGCGACCTAAAACCGTGCGGGTGAGTCAGTTCCGCCCAAAGTGGATAGTGTCAAGGTGTGGTGATTTGAGCCCCTTGTCTTACAATTTGGGGTAGACATACAGGATGCTGGTCATCGATGGTGTTTACTTCTGGGACCATTGGCTACTCATTTCCTTGGGTTGAGCTATAGGATAGAGATCCCCTTAAGATCTTGTTCGGGTTTCTTGATTGAGCATATGGATTTGTATATACCTTAGTACCCACTCCTTGGGTTTGGTTACTCTCCTTATAAGAGTGGTGAAGACGCGCGGGGTATGCCACGTTCTTTCTGTGTCTAGCTTCTCGTGGTTGGATGAGTCTACTCTCCTACTATAGGTAGAAAATATTCGATGAGAAGTTCATCTTCTCACTGATTCTAGCTCCTTTTGTTTGGATGAGTCTACTTCCTTCCTCTTGTTGGGTTGAGCTGTACTATTTACTGCACTCTCGGTTGTACTAATTTACTTTTCCCTATTCGATCTACTTCTCACCTATTCAGTACCTTCTTTGTTGCTCCCTCAAACCTTGGAGGAATCCTAATGAGTATTTTTATACTCACCCCTGCTTGGGATTTTCCTGAACTTGGTGTGCCCTTGCAGACGACGGACAGGTTGGTCGTGACATCAGCGGAGCTTAGGAATTTGGGAGCTTGGACCGCGTACATTGGTCGTAGTCATGTTCCAAGAGTGGGACTCTCCCAGTTGTTTAATTTTGTTTACCTATTGTCGGGTTGTGTCACTTTTCTGGTTTGGCACGTGTTTTTCCCATTTTCTTTTCAGTTTACCTTCAACACTTACTTTGTACTGTTTGGAGGTCAATACACTTTTTGTGGTCTATTTATAGTAGTTGTCACTTTACATTAATTTTCTTTCTTTTTACTCCACACTTCTACATTGAGTGGGATGTATGTGTGTGTACAAGTACTCAGGGAAAGGCATCCTGAGTTGTTTATCCTTCAGCGCTTATCGCCAGCCCCTGGCCTATGGAGGCGGGCTTGGGGTAGTTGCGGCTCGAGCCCGGGCAGGGTCGGGTCGTGACAAGTTACTGATCTTCTTTTCAATTCCTTGATAAATTCATCACATTCTTTCATTCATATTAATTTCAATCCTTTTAGAGTTAACTTATTTAGTGGTCTATAATCAAGAAATGTTTTCAACAAACCGTTAGTAGTAACCAGCTAAACAAAGAAAACTGAAAATCTCTATGACATTTGAAGGTATTGACCACTCTTTAAAGAATTTAGTTTTAGATGGATCGACGATTATTCCATCTTTATTTACAATCTATATAAAGAAAAAATACATCTCAACAAGAATTCAAATTTACTAAAATTTTTATGTAATTTATTTCTTTCAAGGTTTTCAAAAAAAAACTCTCAAATGATTCTCATGATCATCATACATTTTATAAAATATCAGTATATCATCAATAAATCAACCTAAAATTTATCTAATAACTCATGGAAAAGTCTATTCATAAGGTCTATAAATACAAATAGATAATTTTTCAACCCAAATGGCATAATTAAAACTCATAATTCCCATACCTAGTCTGAAATTCCATCTTTGTAATGTCATCCTGCTTCACCTTCAGTTAATGGTATCGAAATCTGAGATCTACCTTCAGAAAACACTGAGCTCCTTAGAGCTAATAAAAAGTCATCTATATGAGGTAGTAAATAATAATTATTAATAGTGATGTTATTTAATTCTCTATAATTAAGGAAACACCTCATGGAAACAAACAAAATATAAGCACCCCATAGTGATGTTCTTGGATGAATGAAGACTTTATGAAGCAATTATTGTTACTTCTTTTTCAATTCCCAATTTTTTACTTAATCCATTCAATAAAGAGTTTTTTTATATTATCTTAACATCATATACTAATTCAATAGTAAATTAAATCTCATGATTAGGTATAATACCAAAATATTCATCCGAAAATACATTTGGATATTCATTTACTATAGAAACATCAATATTTTGAATAGCCACCTTATTCTCAACAATATGTGCATGATAACTTTCATATCCATATTTAATCAATTTATCATATTATTAATATGTTATCAAAGTTATTAATTCATTATTATATATAAACTGAATATCATTTTAAATAAAAAATTCTTTAACTATACAATCTATCTTAGAATGATAAATAAAAATCCAATCCATACCCAGAATAACATGAAAATCTATAAGGGTAAAGGAAATAATATTTTTTTGGTAAAACCATTCCATAGATGATAAAACTAAGATTTTTATAATTCATTTTTCCTTATTACTTCCTTTAGGTTTTTTAACAAAAATTTTAGATTCATTTCTTTTGGATAAGTTTCTAATTTACCAATAAATTTCTTGGAATTAAAAGAATTTTTAGACCATGAATCAAACAAGATATTGACATAATATAAATAAAAATGTAATGTACTTGACACCACATTTCTAGATGGCCTAACATATTATGAATTTTTCAAAAATTATTTAGCCAGACCTTTGTTCTTGTGATATAGATGAATTTCATCCTTTATTCTTGTTTTCAGAAAAATACTCACATAATAACCTATTTCATTACAATTAAAACATATTTATCCTGAACTTTTATTATTTTTATGATCATTAATATGATCCTTTTATTTTAAGTCATGATCTAAAGGTATAAAATTACCACATCAAAAATACTTCCTAGATTTTATAATACATTCACCAGGGTGATTTTTACCACACTTATCACAAGATGAAAACTTGTTTTTATTACTATCAGATTTCCTCGATTGATGTTTCCCATTTTACTTCAATATCTTTTTTTTCTTATTTTATTAGGACACATGACCATATAAAAACTATATTTATACCCTATGAAAACATCAAACAAGTTTCTCATAACATTTAAATTCCTGAAAAACCAATTAAATTTTATTTATTAGCTTAAATCATGACTAAAATCAGTTAATTTTATTATCAAGATCCCAGATAAAATTTAGCGTGTACCTTTAAAATTGGGTGAATTTTGGTTCATATGAAACCATTTAATCTTCCTCCTTCTGACCCAATTCCAATAATTTATTTTCTATCCTAATTCAAACATCCTGAGGAAAATATTTCACAAAGAAACTATTCTTAAATTCATCCCATTCTAAGGCATCAATATCTTTTTTTTCAATGATATTATTCACCATTGACCACCACTGATTGAATTTACCTCCAAAATGGTATATAATAAGAGTTACCTTTTGATGTTCTGAAAAAACCATGACTTTTAATAACTTATCCAATTATTGAACCCATCCTTCAACTATCAAATGACCAGATGATCCACTGCATGATGAAGGGTGCTATTTCATAAAATACTCTGCTATGGAAATGTTCATTTTTAGTGAATTTGGTATCTATATTTCATAGATAACTCCAACATTTATAGACTACATAAACTAAGATATCATATAAAAAATTGATATGTATGAATTCCAACCATTCCATATTGCTAATTTAGAAGGATATTGTTCTCTTGTTGCCTTACCACTTTAGCTTCCCTATTTCCTCTGTAGAAAACCATTCTGAATAGAAATATTTTAGATAAAAAAACAATATAATATTAAAATTCTATATCATGATGCCCATAAATTATAATCTCTTAAGGGTAATTATATTATCTTATCCTCTAAAATTATCTAAAAACTATTTTGATACAAACTATATGGACCCAACCCTTATTCAACCCATAATTTTATTTTTAAATCAGAATTCAATTTCTTACATTCCCAAAGATATTTTTAGGATTATAGTTTTAGAAATTCAGGTCATAACTCTTACATAAAAAACCCATACATTATAGTTGGACATTTCCCCTTAGTATCCATTTTCAAACAATAAAAAACTTTTAAAATGTAACATGTTTTATTTTCATGACAAATATTCATGATTTTCAATTTAAATTCATAATTATTCTTAATCATCCTTAAATCCTATGATTTTTTTTTGAAAAAATGGTATGACCATGACTACTCTGTAAGGGACATATAAAAAGGAATAAAGAAACCCATTAGTACATTTCAAAACCATATATCATAAAAGAGATTTTTACTTCGGCATAATAAAATTTAATCTCAAATAATTATTTACTTACACATGAAAACAACTCTACTGCACAATTGTTTTTCATAACATACTTTAGAATAAATATTTAATGACCCGGCCCACTGAGCCGCACTTGGATGGTAGAAGGTTGGGCCACCACAACCCCAATATCACCTCCAATAGGATAGGGGATGATGAAAAGCACCTAGAATGCATAATATAAAATGTGAGGCCTTTGAATAATGTACCTGTACACATCCACCCATCAGTCTCCATGAAACAATGTAGAGAAATAATAAAAAGATAGTAACATATAGAGTAACCATTCATGTAATAAACTCTAGGAAATACAATAGAGTATGATAGAATAAAACCAAAGTGTAAAGTAGAAAAATACATTCCCAACTAGAAATGAGGTCCTAACCTAACATATACTAGAATAGAAAATAGATGAGATCTCACAACTTCTAGTCCCTAAGCCTAACCACCATATGTGACCTATGTACCCAAGTATCCCTAAGCTCTTACAAAGTCACCAATAATATGTCCGTCATCTCTATAAGACATGACACGTGCGAAAAAATATCGTGTAGGGGTGAGTATACACATAACTAGTAGGATGCTCTAAAAAACGAAGAGGGAGCTATAGAGAGATACAAAAAAGTAGTTAGTTTAACCCAAATAAAGAGGAAAACAAAACTCAATACATATATATACTCATAAATAAACTCATATGAGAGAGAAATAAGGTCTCCATCTCAAAGCCTAGACAAGGTCTATGAGTAAGATTATATCTCTAAAGGTCCATCTATGATGCTCAACATCATACAAAACCACATAAGAAAATAGGTAGAGGGACTAAAACCTTTCCACCGTTCTCTATAGATGAGGTATCCACAACTTTGAACCATGCATCCCCCATGAGCACACTAGGATATGTGTGGAGGGCCCATTCTTCGCTACTGCACTCCACAACCGAGGGAGCAACCACTCCCATGGAGGACCCACTCACCGATGACAACTAAATAAGGGAGAGTAGAACTTTGTAGATAGAGGACCTAAACCAGTGTAGGGGAGTACCATCTCTATCTGTATAAAGATTATAGGAAACCCACACCCTGGTGCGGTAGGGGAGAACTAACTCTGAAATCTCTCCAATGATCCTTCCCTGATCATTGACATTGTCAAGTGTTTCCTAAAGAAGTGTACCACTCAAAACACCCCATATCATATTTAGTATTCCATAATGAAGTCCACCATTATGTTTTAAATTAAAAAACACTCAGGATAGGCTACTCACAGGCCAAAATATGAGTCCAAAATAAGGAGGTATAAGTGGGAGAAGTTGAAGGAGGGAATATATAACATGTATGGGGGTCCACATAGCATTTGGACCTACCTCATCACCTATAAGTGTTCTATTCTAGATATGGATTAAAATACATTTCATCATACACAACATGTATAGGTCATTCATGGCGTGTCTCATCCACTCTGGGTCTACCTATATCATCTTGGCCATTCCCATGTATGTCAGGCCATGACTATGTATGTACCCATTCCCGGGTGCTGGCCTATGCTCATATACTTTCAGATTCCTCCCACATGGGGTCCTAGGCATGTGATAGCTAGAACATGACTTGGATTATGAAGTAGGGTTACACAACATATGGTCCTGGACACATGAGGTTCGATCCTTATCTTTTCCCAAAACCCTATCCACCATGAAAAAGAAGGTACACAACGCGTGTTCTTATGAACTAAACAATGTGTACTATGGTTTTTCAAAGATACTCCAAAATATTCATTAATTTTACAGACATGAACTCTCCACTACATTCTGCACCTGTTGACCACTCTAAAATGAAGGGGAAAGCCTCCAAATTTCACTTCTAGACCTCTGATGGCCAAAAAATGGATTCCAATCACCCACTCGAAGAACCACCGAGATTCCAGTGCATTTTTCATCACCCATCACCACTCATGGATCCAATATCCATGAAATATCACCAAAAATCCATTTTAATCATAGAAAAACACCAATCTGTTCATAATTCACCAAACCACCATGAATCTAGGGGTTTAATCATGCTTAAGCTTTCCATGACAATGTTGAACTGAAATCTCATGGGCCAACGATGAAGAACATGAAAAAATGGGGGAAAGGTACAAGAAAAAAGGGTGCAAACCTTGTTAGTCAATAATTATTTTCCAATGGTCCTAAACCATGGAAAATTGGGTGACAACTTGAAATAAAAAAGAATAAATTGAATTAAACAATTTAATTCATCTATGGGGCTCATGCAAAGAACATGAAATCACAAAATCAAAAGTAGCTAAAATATCCATTCTCAATATTTTAATAAAAATGGTGAAATCCAAAATTCATGATCTCTAACTTTATTAGGATTAATTATTGGTGAAGAAATCATTATCCTGTGAAGTAGAAATCTCATTACATTTTCTGTCTCTTGATCCACCTCGATCAGATCGCTCGTCATCCTTCGATGCAATCTGACAATGAAGAACTATGTTCCTCCTCCACTATAATCTCATAAGGTTATGAAGATAACCCTATATAATTCCCATAATATGGCATTTATAGAGGTTTTATATTAGTTCATTTAATAAAATAAATATATAAATAATTTAAATATTTATTTTATTAAACTCACCGCCAACGACCACCATAATCGGATGTATGATGCTGGCCAAAATTTGGTTGCACCTAGGGTAAACCCCACATTTTGGACTCAACCATGGTCTTAGATTTCCAATTTGAAACTTTATTTGGGAGTTATTACACTACTTTATAAAATCTATGTGCACGTGATATTAATATATTTAATATTTTTATAATATTAATTATGGGCTCAGCGAGCCTCAAAATCTCACATTCTATCATCTCTTAGATCTGAAAATATCCCTGATTATATTTCAAATTATTAAAATGAAAAAATAAGGTCACCATATTCTCACCTCTTTCAAGTATTTTTCTCCCTGAAAATCAAACACTAAACAAAAAGGTGGGGATACTGAGCCTACATATGGATCTCCCACTTATAGCCACTCTATTGTATGCTCTTGTGCTGCCAAAACACATGAACTATGGTAATAGTCTTCCCTTACATGATCCTATATTTATAATCCTTGATTTCCATTAGTACTCTACAAAGGTGGATCCATCCTTGATGTCCAATTCGTCCCAGTCAATAATGTGCATAAGATCATGCATGTATCTCCTCAGTTGTGGAACATGGAAGACATCATGCACCCAATCAAACCATGGGGTTAAGTCTAGGAAGTAATAAACCTCACTGAAAATCTCACACACATCATTTAGTTCACATGGTCTATGGTCAGATTAGATTTATTGTTTCCCAAACTACACTTTCTACTAAGGTATAGTATAGTGATTGTGAGGGTTTGATTCCATGGGGAAAGAGAGATGGAAGACATGAACTAAGGCTTCAAACCCCTATGTGTATGAGTCCTGATAGTTTGATTGAGTTTAGGAAAACTAATACTAAGGGAATTGGGGTTTTAGATCAAAGAGAGATAATGGATCAATATCAATTTCAGGGGTTGGATAAAAGGATAATATCAAACCTAACTTGGTATAATATTAAGGTTTAGGCTGCAAAGAAGGAAAATTATACTAGTTGGATATAGTCAAACCAACTAGATCTATCTAAGAGGAAAATATTCCTTGATTTTGAGATATCTATAACCCAGATTTATTAAGCCTAGATTCTATGGTAGAAAGTATAATAGGTTATTGATTATAACCTACTCTACTCCAATCAAGTTAGGTTCATTCATTCAATCTTCCCAGG
The DNA here is from genome assembly GCA_963277665.1 of Viscum album. Taxonomy (NCBI): domain Eukaryota; kingdom Viridiplantae; phylum Streptophyta; class Magnoliopsida; order Santalales; family Viscaceae; genus Viscum; species Viscum album. The sequence continues at coordinate 15,247,760 of OY728158.1, forward strand.
GTCAGGGCCACTTAAAAGAATTAGATAAACAATTTTTGTTTTACCTGATTACTATCCCTTAGGGTTACCAAGTTGAGAATTAATGATTCAATAAAATATAACACTCCTACTCTTGATCCCTACCCTAGGTGGTTTATCCACTCATGGTAAAATTGATCAATAATAGAAAAATAATGGAAAATATAATCAAAATACTAATAACAATTAAGATCAAGTGATTAAAGATCATGCATTAAAGATTTCAAAAATTTAAAACTCAAATAAATCATAACTTTAATAAAAAACTTACTTGAAATAAATACAAGGAAGAATGCATCATGAGTTTCGTTGTTGATTGGCTATTGAAATGGAGAATGTACATAGATCATCTTGGTGATGTAAAAGAACGATGGATGATTTTCAAGTTCAATCCATGGTTCTTGAATAGATGTAAAATAATGAAATAAATTAATACAAATTGAGTTTAGGTAGAATGAGGTAGAAGAATAATGAGATAAGAATCAGAGAAAAATGAGAGAGCGCCAAACAATCTATCCACTGTGCGCCCGCTGGAATACATAATCAGGATATTACATGATGTGTAATGTGTATTTATGTCCTATAATTCTAATACAATGTTTTCTATACAAATTTCAAATCTGTATGAATATCATGAAAATATCATACTAGATCTTTGAGATTTGAAAATTGGCTCTGTTCATGATGTGTAACTGGTCTTCATGATGTGAATCTTCCTTCATTCTGGATCTTGAAAGCAGGAATTGAGTTTTAAAGTTACACAGTGTGTATTGGTGAATCAAATCATGTAATCACTTTATGGATTAAAAATTATTCCATGACTTGATTCAATGCTTTTCATATGTTGTGAAATATGACTACATTTCATGTAAGTGAGTTTCATGACATGTAATCATAATTTTTGGTCATTTTCTACAGATTTTCTTTTGAAACCTTAGAAACATATTTCTTGAAATGAGTAACATATACTCGATTCAGTATCGAGTAAAACATAGATAATTCTTATTAATATAATAATATAATGTATATATGATTTCAAATTATAAAATACCCCCACACTTGAACAATTTCCTGTCCTCAAGAAAAAATATCTCAATATATATTTCAAAAGGTAATCAATTTTTAAAACAGGAAACATTCATTAAAACCAAGAAAATAAAACTAATTGTAAGTAGAAAAATTAAGTCACAAGAGTCATCCCTACCTTGAAAATCATTCATTCCTCATAGATCAATTATTTAAACAAATTCTTAATATTTTAGTTACAATTTATTAATGGTTCCTTAAATTCTATACCCATTTTCAATTTACCTCACAATGAATTTTCTCCCCTTACTTAGGGTAAAATGAAACTAGAGTTATGATCATACCCTGAGTACATGTTTCTAAACATAGGATTGCATTGATTCTATCATCACTACTTCTTAAAGAAAAATACAAAATAAATCATGATGGATTCAACAATTAGGTTCAAATGACTCTGAGGCTAAGGGAAGGTGGGTAAATAATGAAATGAACAAGATCAAAAAGGAGGGTAGGCTCTGAAGTGTAACGCAAGAATGTCATGAAAAACATAAGGAAATGATTCCTCCATAGCTAATAAAGTCCATGATCCAAGAAACACAAGGTGGATACATGAATATATATCAAGTGATTGTAGAAGGTATCTTGTTACTTTATTTTTCTATTTCTGTTATTTTATTTTTCGAAAGTCATGTTTAGGATAAATCTTATATCCATCCCATAACCACATGTGATCCTTTAGGGGATTCATCGGTCTAAAAATGGTTATTTTGGACATTCCTAATACAAAACCCAATCATCTTTTTCTTTTGTTCCTTTTTATTTTTTAAAGGAACATGAAAGGTGTAAAATATCAAGAATTACACATGGATCACAATCAAATAGTCTAGTGAGTACCGCAATACATCTTCTTAGTAAAATCATCCCATGTCCATTGGCTGAAAAATACCCCCACACTTGTTCAAAGTAAAGTCATGCATCATACACAGAGTTGGGTAGGAAGGAATAACCAGCTTGGAATAATAGAATTCTATTAAGGTAATTCATGGAAACTATTGGATTAATGAAGGAAATATGTAAGTTGGGTATGAGGAAAAAGTATCTCAACAAAGATTTCATCAATAATATTAAAATTTTGTTTGTTAATTCATATCCTCAATAATATGTGAATGCAAGTTTTGATAGTTTTACATGTCCCAAGTGTCACTCAAGAAATATGCTAAAAAAAGTATGCATTTCTAAGTTCAGAATCCGGTCAAGAATGGCAGTAAGTATAAAAAACTAGAGATCACTAATGGTATAAAATAAGAAATAACTCAATTAAAACCAACTTCAAAAATTTTGAATTTTGAATTAAATTACTAAACTGAGCAGTCATTATAAAAGTCTAAATAAGGGAAAAACATGGAATTCCATCAATTTCCATCTTAACATTTTATTTTATTTAAATGTGTATAATGAATTTTAGGTTTAAAGAATGATTCTAAATGAAAAATTTCTCCTAGATAAATGAAAATAAGAAAAAATTCAAGTGTATTGAAATTGAAACTCAAGGACTCCCCCACACTTAGAATGAGACAGTGTCCGAACTCTCTGTTAAATTATAGTGGAAGGGTTATGGATGAAAAAGGTGAAGATTATAGAAATGAAAATTTGAAAATGAAATAATAAGTAATCAAGAGTTCCCAATAATGAATGGAATTCCATGGGGGAATTTGAAAAATATTGTTAATTGATTTGGGATACCTATATATTGGGTTATAAATACAAATCCCATGCTAGATAAAACATTAGTCCCTAGGGTTTAAACATTTTGTAATTAGTAAAATAGGTTGGCGTAGAAAGTGAATAGCAATGAAATACATTTTATACAAATGTAGGTATGTGTATACAATAAGGCTTAAAGTGAATCATGATGAAAAAAGATAAAGCTATAAAAGGATGACTAAGAAAAAAGAATAAGTGAAAATATGATAATAACAGATGAAATATGGGTTGCTTCCCATAAAGCACTAATAATTACATCATTATCTAGATGAATGGACTAAGTATGAGCCAGTATCATCCATCGACTTAGATATTTTCTATCTTCTTCAGCTACTGGTTGCTGTATCCTCTAGATCTCGTGGTCATTTGGCAAGATTGATCACTTTAAGTGCACACAAAGCATGGATCTAATGTGGTAGGATAGGTATATGTTCTTATGGTGGTGGTTGTTGAGCATAGATATCAAGTGATATCTATTGAATCTGGCACTTGACATTAGCTTGATGCTAAGCCATCTTTAGAATAGGATAGGCAGTGGTGGCATAAGTGCATTAATGACCATAAAAGAAATAGAGGAGCTAAAAATGGATACTATAATAGTGAAATGAATTGAAAAATAAACCAAGAAAATGGATAAAAAACAGTATACGATATATATAAAGTGTAATGATACAAAACTGAAAGTTAATTCAAATAGTACAAAAATGAGCACCATGACATCATATAAAAAATAGGGGAGGGACTGGGGCATACTAAGAGAAATCAATGTCAACAAGTATATCATTGAAAGTCTTCTCCAAAATAGTGTGTGGATACAACTTCCCCACTTAGTCAATGGGTGTAATGGTATAGGAGGATATGTGGTCATCTACTAATGGTGGTGTCTAGGTGATGGAATCTATCTGAGTTGTGGGTGATGGGGAGGTATCGATTCAGAGTGTGTCCGTGGGTTTGGAAACTGAATAAAAAAAATGTACCTCAATGGATGGGTTGGCTTCTGGTGGTGCAGGGTTTATTGCATGCTCTCTAGGTGCCTCGTTAGTGGCCTCAAAGATTTTTGGCACCCAATGGTAGGTTTCATCATCCTTGATCAACAACTGTATCTTGTGCAACAATAAGAAATCAATGGACTCCATAGGACCAAGGTAGGTGAGGGGAAGGGAGACGTTAAAAACACCGAGATGATGGGTTAAATGGGTGATGAACGATCCACCCATCATCGTACATAACTTCTGCTATGTGTGATATATATAGTAGAATATTAATTGAGAGGCCATATTGATGGTAGGACCGTCCATGGATATAGTGAGGATGATTATGTACATCTAGATAACACTGCCATGATACTCAGCACAAGCGTACTAAGCATGCATCAATTCCTAATTTTGGATGCGAAGTGTTATAACTCAAATATGGGTGGACTTCATAATCCTAGGATCATGCTCACTGTGAGAATCCCAAAAAAATCATCCTCTAGATACTTTTGGAATCAGACTTGGAAGGCTCAATCTATAATATGGGAAATACCTCGAATGTAGAAAATTATTCAGTATAAATCCCAAGGCCTATTTCAAACTCCATAAAATAAATATTTTAAGGTAGAATTCCTAATATGAAGTGGAGATGTCAACTACGAACTCAAATCTAGATAGAAACTTGAGAAACAACTCCCAAAATGTATCCTTGTTCACATTGGTGATGGTGGAGATATGTAGGTGGTTGATGAGTTGGAGCACTTCTTGGATGATATGCAGGTGAGTGAGGATAGCTATATCAAGTGTTTTTTTGGTCCTCATTAGCTTGCCCTATAGCTGATTGAGTGTAACATGGTGTTTTGGGTCTGAGAAGAGAAAGATAGGGTGTAGATGTGTGTGGTCATCCTCATACGACCCACTGGAGGTGGAATACATGTCCTTAGAAACAATGGTCTCATCTCATACATTAGTGGAAGTGGAGGAAGGAGATACAGAGAGTGCTGAAGGTGCAACACCTCAGCAATGCTTCATCGGTGGCAGATCATATCTCTCAGGTATAGGATTGAAAGGATGAGTGTGTACAATCTTTGGGCAAGCCATTTCTGAGGTGGATTCTACTACAGGGAAGTGTAGATGAAGGAGAAAGGGAGAGAAAGGGGGAGGATCGAGTGGGGGTTCCCTAAAAGGGAGGTACGGAAAGGGGGTGTGTGGGTGACAAATGAGGGGAGGGCGGTAGTGTGCGGCGATGGAGGGGTGGGGGGATTCAGGTTTCATGAACCAACTTGAATGGATCGAGAAATTAAATGACATGTAATTGTACTACACGATGTGTAATTTGGAATTTTAATTATATCTGGCAGTGAAAATACACGTCATGAATGAGAGTTACATGACGTGTAATTGCTTCTTTTTTTCTAGTTTGAAACCCGATCCCACTATTTTTATCCACTCATGCCCTAAGATATCCTAATATTATTCTAAGCTAATCATTCCTAATGTGACCTAACCTAGGTTTCCTCCCAATCAATGCTTGTTTAACAATGAGAGTTTGATTCTTTGAGGCTTAGATGAATTTCAAGCTGATGAAACACCCTTCATAGAATGGTTCTTGATAGATTTTTAATCTTTGACCATTGAATTTTAATGGTGGTCCACCTTTCTTATAAATTTCAATGGTCCCATAATAAAATAATTGTACAACCAAAAAGAGTCCTGACCATCTAGATTTCAGCTTTCTACGGAACAATTTTAATCTTGAGTAGAACAACATGACCTTATTTCTTGGGACAAAAATGTGTCTTGCAATGCATTGATCATTCAATTTCTTTGTTTTCTCTTTATATATCTTGAAATTTTCATAATAATAATCTCAAATTTCTTCAAATTCATCTAATTGTAGCATCCTATCTTTCCTATCCTTCTGAAAATCTAGATTGAGTTTCTTAATTGCCAAATATGAGTGATGCTCAAGTTCTACTCACAAATGAAATATATTCCCATACATTAATCATAATGGTGTGGTACTAATGGGTGTTTTTTTTGTAGTGAGGTACACCCATAATTCATCATCTAACTTCAGACTCCAATCCTTTTGACTTGTGTTCCCAATCTTTTCTAGGATTGGTTTTATTTCCCTAGTTGACAATTCAACTTTCCTTCTTGTTTGCAGTTAGTAGGGAGTTCCTGTGATATAACCAATTCCATATTTACCCAGAAATACTTTAACATCTTGATTGGTGAAATGTGTTCCCCAATCACTAATGAGTAATATAGTAAATCTGAATCTTTAATACAAATTATTCTTCAAGAAATTCATGACTACCTTTGCTGTGTCATGAGATGTAGCTTCAGCTTCTACCCATTTGGAAACGTAATCAATGAAAATAAGGATATATGAATTACCATGTGAATTGGGAAATATCACCATGAAATATATTCCCTACACATAAAATATTTTGACTTCCATGATTGGGTTTTGGGGAATTTCATTCCTTTTTCCAATGGTGCCAGTTCATTGGCCCCAGTCATAGTTTTGACAATAATCCAATTCATCTTGGTGGAGTATAAGACAAAAAAATATGATTAGAAGATTTTTTTCTACTGTGTATTATGTTCCATGATTTACTCTAGTTGGTGACGTATAAAACATGTCTATCACCCTTGGTATTGCATCTTCTAGGATGCAGTGCTGCAATAATTCATCAATAAATCACTTAAACATGAGTAGTTTATCTTAGTAGTAGTGTGAAGATTTAACTAAAAATCTTCTCCTTTGCTGGCAGGAGAGGTATTGGTGTAAAAATACTATGGTGAGATAATTTTCATTATATTTAAACCACGATTGTTATTTTACGATAAAGAGAGTTTCATTAAGAAAGTTGACTTTTATATCTAGATCGTCTTCATCCATTATAAGTGGTAGTCGAAGTCTGGAAATATGATGAAAAACCACATTTTATGTTCCTTTGGTATCTTTGAGGATGATTTCAAACTCTTGGAGCAATAGGATCCACCTTATTAGACTTGTATTTTCATCCTTTTTATTCATCAAATATTGTAGGGCAGTATAGTCAGTGTACATAATGAGTTTGAAAAAACCAAATAGGAGTGAAATTTCTCAAAAGTAATGAAAACTGCTAAGAGGTCCTTATATGTAGTTTTATAGTTCACCTGTTATTTATTCTATGTGTGGATAACATATTATATGAGGTCTAATATGAGACCGATCCACTTTCTTAAAATAATGACAATAGAAAAGTCACTAGCATTGCACATAAATTCAATTTATTTTTCCCAATTTGGTGAAATTATTATAGGAGCATCTACCATGATTTTCTTCAAAGTAATGAATGAACATCAATATTCACTAGTGAATTCAAATGGATATTCCTTTGATTACAGGTGTGTCATATGGCATGAAACTTTCAAAAAATATTTTACAAATCCCTGATAGAATCCAACATGGTCTAGAAAGCTCCTTATGCCTTTGATTATTGAGGGATCAAGTTAATATTTGATATATTTTATTTTAGTGGGATCCAATTCCATTCCATCCATGTAAAATTTTTTCTCTAAGGAATATGTGTTCTTGAACCATAAAGTGAAATTTTTCCCAGTTTCAAACTAGGAACTTCTCTTCACAGTATTGTAGTAATAACACAAGATTTCTTAGATATACCTCGAAAGATATTCCATAAAATAAAAAGTCATCCATGAAAATTTCTAAGAACTCCTCCTCCATATCATGGAATATATATGTCACACGCCTTTGGAAAATAACTGGTTCATTACACATACCAAAGGACATATTCTTATAGGAGAAGGTACCAAATGAACACATAAATATTGTTTTAGAGTAATCTTCTAGGTTGACTGCAATCTGATTGTATCCTGAATATCCATCTAGGAAACAATAGAATTAATTTACTTCTATTATTTCCAAAATCTTATCTATAAAGGGAAAGAGGAAATTATCTTTATGAGTTTTCACATTTAGGTTTCTGTAGTCTATGTATACTCTCCATCCAGTGATGGTGTGAGTTGACATCAATTTGTCTTCATCATTTTTTTAACTGTGAGACCACATTTCTTTGGTGTGACCTACAACGGGCTCACCCATTCACTATGAGAAATTGAAAAAATTATTCCAGGATCAAGAAGTTTTATAACTTCTTTCTTAACTGTGTATTTCATTGGTGGGTTGAGTTACCTCTGTGGTTTCTATTTGGTTTTTTCACATTCTCTAATAAAATATTATAAGTTTATAATGAAGGACAAATGAATTTGATAACAACCACTCCAATGGAAATTGATCGCTTATGACTTTTCAAGAATTCAATAATTTTTTCCTATGACTGTGTCAGTTTTAAGTTAATGATAATTGGTAGTGCAACCACAGTTTCAAAAAATGAATACTTGAGTGTAATGGGGAGGAGTTTCAGTTCCAGTTTCGGTGGCTGAATGACTAAGGGTATGAAAGGTGGGATGTTGTACCATGTAAGAGGTTCTATATAGTTCAATTCATCAAAGTCATATTCCTCATCCTCAGTAGGGGTAATTTCATTACTCTCTTATTCAATTTCTAAGTAATCATTTCTATCATTCGTGATAAATATATATTGGAAATATAAAGAATCATGTATTTTTTTTTCTTATTTTTCCATTTAGAACACAACTTGTTCATCACCAACCCAAAATATGAGTTTTTCTTGATTAACATCAATCATTTCTTTTTCATTGGCTAGAAATTGTTGGCCTAACATGATTATAATTTCTCCTTCATTTTCCATGTCTAAAATTAGGAAGTCTATTGAAAAACTGAACTTGCTGACTTTGACTAAGACATCCTTGAGAAGTCCTCGAGGATAATTTACTGATCGGTCAGCTAATTGGAGTTCTAATCTTGAAATTTTGAGTTCCTTGAGTCCCATTTTGCAGAATACAATCATAGTAATGAGTTTGATCTTGGCTCCTAAATCACACAAAGCTCTTTCAATGTTACATTTTCCTATTGTGCATGGTATTTAAAAACTTCTAGGATATCTCATTTTTGGTGTAATTTTCTAATGAACAACAGTAGATCACTCTTAATTTAGAGAGATGAATCCTAGGTCTTCTAGTTTTATTTTGTTATAAATCAATTCCTTATAAAATTTCACATAGGTAGGAATTTGAGTGATTACCTCAGAGACTAGAATGTTTATGTGAAATTTCATGAACATGTAAAAAAATTTATTATATTTTCCTTCAATAATTTCTTACCTCACTCTTTCCGAAAAAGGTATAGGTGGTTTACAAAGTGGTGGAACAATATAGGAATCTTCTTTGAGTTGTTCTTGAATTTTAGATTTTATAGATGGTGGTGCTTCATGTGGTTTCTCTTGAGCAGTTTCAGTTGTTTCTTCATAATTTTATTCTTTGATGACTGTTGTTTGCTTTTTGGTTTCCCCAACTTGTTTTTATTCTCCTCGGAATGGTTTCTGAAATTCCAAAAACTTTTGCACTCCTCATAAAAACTTCCTTTGAATCTTACCTTATGTATGTCTCTATATTACTAGGTAGAGTACCTAGTAATATATCTGACAAGGTATTTGAGATTTGACCCATTTGATGCTCGAGGTGACGAAGAGCTACCCTTTGATTCTGATTTTAGTTTCTTGGGTGGTCATCCTCTGATCTTCTTTTTGAACAAATGGTGAAATTAGATTTTCCATTTTTTTGAAGAGGGATGGATAATTATGGAGGTATTGGTGGAGTTGGTTGTAATTACTATTGTGATCTAGGAGGGAAGGGTTATTTCATTGTTTGTTGTGGTGGTCTAAGAATAAGATTCATTAGTGGATATCACGGTGGTCCTTTGTTCCTGAATGGTGACTGACCACATCTTTGATGATAATATCCTTGATTACCTTACTACTATTTTTTCACATTCCTCTGCTGATAATATTGTTTTGGTTTCTGAAATTATTGATTTTTCTGAATGTAATTAATGTAATTACAATCTTGGGTTGGTTTTTACTCAAAAATAACTATGTATTCTTGATATAGAAATGGTACATCACACATTTCACTATATTAAATTTAAATTACAGGAGAAAGAGGGTTATGTGGTGCAATCGGTATCTAAAATGATTCTAGCTTCTTGGTTAAGGCCTCAACTTGTGAATCTAGTTGAGTATTTTCTTCAAATTGGTGGGTTCCACACCGAGGTGGTCCATGATCGATCTTCTATAAACTATCATTGTGAGAGACTTCATCTAGAATTTCTCATCATAACTCTTGTGTTTTAAACATTATCCCTCCATTAGTGGAGACATAAATGACTATGCAACCAGCTGGTTTGAGGCCTTGATAAATTTTTTGGAGCTGTGTCCACATATCAAGTTTGTGGTGTGGGAACTTATGAGTGAGTTCCTTGAAATGATCCCAAGATTCACTTTCTAATTATCCATTAGTTTGAGAAAAATTATGGATGTCATTATAGAGTTTCCAAGTTCATATTAGTGGGAAGTACTCATCGTGATTTTTTTGGCTAAATCATCCCAAGTCATGATGGACTTGGGAGATTGAATTTTAATCCAATCCTTAGCTAGGTCTCACAGGGAAAAGGGAAAGACTCTTAGTCTTATAGCATCAGATTATACTCCCTGGTTTCAAAAGGTATCACAGACTTCTAGGAAGTTTGAGATATGTTCATGGGGATCTTCACTTTAAAGTCCCCTAAATTGGCCCATATTCTAGATCATATGAAGGAGTCTAGGTTTAATCTCAAGTGCGTGTTCTTGAATAGGAGGGTGTACAATGCTAGGGGTCACACCATGTATTGATGAAAATCCATAACCATGATGGTGCATTCTTGATGCATATGATTATCCCTATGGATTACAGGTTGCATGTTTTTCATATTTGGTTGGTTGGAAACTACATGATTTTAATAGTCTTTCATTTTTGAATAGAGGCATGCAAATATGTACCTTTCAATTTCTAGTTCGAAGGTAAGTTGTTCTTGTGAGTCAAGGATCTTTAAATGATTCTAAGGGAATTGATGCATGAACTAATCCTCAAGGATAAGGATACAGAGGTGCTTAAAAGAAAAGGTAAAAGAAAAGAAAAGAAAAAGGGGAATCAGGTAAGGTAATCCAAGGTTCTTATCATAACTTTTTGTGGGAATAACAAATTTTCAATCCATGACATTGAAGAAAAAATTTAATACACCCACACATGTAGTTTAATTCACATGGTCTATAGTTAGATTAGATTTACAGTTTCCCAAACTACACTGTCTACTAAGGAGTATTATAGTGATAGTGTGGGACCGATCCCATGGTGAAAGGGAGATGGTAGATTGGAACTAAGGCTTCGAACCCCTATGTATAGGATTTCTTATAGGTTGATTGAGTTTTGGAAAACTAATGCTAAGGGAATTGGGGTTTGAGATCAGAGAGAGATAAGGGATCAAGATCATTTTTGGGGTTCATGTAAAAGGATAATCTCAATACTAACTTGGTATGGTCCCAGGGTTTAGGTTGCGTAGTAAGAAAATAACACTAGTTGACTGTGGTCAAACCAACTAGATCTATTTAAGAGGCAAATATTACTTGATTTGGATATAGCTAAAACCTATAGGCATTAATCATAGATTCTATGGTAGAAAGTATCATAGACTATTGATCATAACCTACTCCACTTCAATTAGTTCATGGTCATTCATTCAAACTTCCTAGGGTCAGGGTTACTTAAATTAATTAGATAATTTTTTTTGTTTAACTTGATTACTATCCTTTAGGGTTACCAAATTGATAATTAAAGTTTCAATAAAATATTTCACCCCTACTATCAATCCATACCCAAGGTGATTTAGCCACTCATAAAAAAATTGACCAAGAATAGAAAAAGAATGGGTAATATAATCAAAATACTAATAAAAATTGAGATTAAGTGATTAAAGATCATGAATTCAAGATTTTAACAATTTCAAATTAAAACCAATAATAAATTTAATCAAATAAATACTTGAAATAATGATAAGGAAGAATGCATCATGTGTTTCGTTGTTGACTAGAAATTGAAATAGAGAACGTACATAGATCGTCTTGGTGAGGTAAAATAATGATGAATGCTTTGAAAGTTCAATGTACAGTTCTTGAATAGATGTAAAATAATGAAATAAATTGATACAAATTAAGTTTATGGAGAAGGAGGTAGAAGAAGAATGAGAGAATAATTAGAGAAAAATGAGAGATAACTGAACATTCAATCCCCTACGTGCCTAATAGAGTACATAACCAGGATATTGCATGACGTGTAATGTGTCTTCACATCATGTAATTTAAATCCAATATTTTCTCTACAAATTTTGAATCTGCATGAATCTCGTGAAAATATCATCCTAGATCTTTGAGATTTGGAAATCGAATCTATTTATGATGTGTAACTAGTCTTTACAATGTGTATATTCCTTTGATCTAAATCTAGAAATCAAGAATGGAGTTTGAAAGTTACATGATGTGTATTGGTGAATCTTTTCATGTAATCTCTTTATGGATTAAAATTATTTCATGACCTTCTTCATGGATTTTCATATGCTGTGAAAGATGACTACACATTGTGTAAGTGAGTTTCAGGACATGTAATCATCATTTTTGGTCATTTTCTCCATCTTTTCCTTTGAAACCTTGGAAATTTATTTTCTAAAATAATCAACACATACTAGATGAATTATCAAGTAAATCATGGATAATACTTATTCAAATGATAGAATAATGTATATATGATTTTAGATTATCACTCACCAATGCTCCACAAGATCTCAGATGTTCTAATGAAACTTGGAGATAAATTGCTTCCCAAACTGAATCTCCATAATCCACATAGTAGAGAGACTATTAGGAAAACATGGTCTCTATACTCAAACTTCAAGGGCCTATGATGTCAATTTTAATAAGATTCCTATTGACTCAAGGATATCCTTATCCACTAACATATCACCTGAACTTTATTCATCATCGCTTGCACCATATCTAGAACAAAAAAGAGAAGTCTCTCCAAGATCATACGAGCATAAGGGTGACCTACACGGTCTCCTATATAGGTCCTTGAAAGGATCCATGCTGATCTTATATTGATAGATATTATTATAAGAAAACTACACAAGTGGAAAGTGATCCTCCTAGATCTTGATGAAGTCTAACATATAATACCTCAACATATCCTCCAACACCTAGATAGTCTGCTCAGTCTTCCCATTGGTATGGGGGTGAAACATTGTACTCATTATCAACTGGGTCCCGAATGACTCTTACAGGCCTATCCACAACTATGACATAAACCACACATCATGTTCAGAGACAATCATTGGGGGAACCCCATGGAGTCATATTATATCCATCACATATAATTTCCCCAAACTCTCTACTAAAATATGCTCTCTAATAACATGGAATTTCATCAAATTAGTAAGTCAGTCAACTATTACCTAGATGGAATCATTACCTATCACTATATGTGGAATCCCTATCATAAAGTATATGGATATTCCATCCAATTTCCACTTCAGGATCTCTAGAGGATGCATCAAACCTGCTAGATCCTAGTGCCCAGCCTTTACCTACTAACATGTGAGATACTGAGAGACAAACTTGGATATGCTCCACCTCATGAAAATCCACTAAAACTACCACTGAAAGTCCTTGTAAATATTTTCCACACCAGAATTTATAACTAAATAAGAAGCATGAAACTCTCACATCACCTCCTATCTCATTACATCTGGAACCACCATCCTTCCTTGAAAAAGGATGACGTGCACTGCTCCCTTAGATAACATATCTAGTGCATCTACTAAGGATATATGGTCACAAATAACCTCATAGTATATGTCTCCTAACTAATCCTCCTTCATAGAATAGAGTAGAAAAGGAATCAAAACCATCGACTGGACAAAATATGTACCCCTCTCCTCCACCAGGGTTAGTTGTAAAGAATCCAACTATTCAGACATCTCCTCCACAAAGAAAGAATATAAATTCCTTCTTAGAGAATTTTCTAAAACATTTCCCTTCCTAGGAATATAGACTATATAAAAGTCATAGTCCTATATAAACTCCAACTAATACCTCTATATTATGTTAACATCTCTCTGAGTGGAGATGTACATAAGATTCTAGTGATCTGAGTAAAAAACAAAGTTCTCTCCTAGAATACAGTGCCTCCACATATTAAGAGTAAATACTACGATTGCCAACTTCAGTTTATGAGTCATGTGGTTCTCCTCATGGGTACCTAACTACCTTGACCTATATATTATCACATCCTGCCTCTATATCAACACTCAACTGAGCCTAGCTCTAGAGGCATTAAAAAACACTACATACTACATGATCTCCCCTTATAGTATCAACATAGGAGCACTAGGAAACCTCAGCCTCTACTACTCAAAGGCTCCCTAACACTGCTCAGTCTAGCTAAATGGTTACCCTTTTCATGTCAGGGTGGTCAAAGGAGATGCTAATCTAGAAACGTTAGGCATGGAACTCCTGTAGTACCATTCCAAGATAAGAGATATCCACACCTATGTCACACACTTGGGCAGATCCTAATAAATCACTACACCAGTATTCACCAGGTCCATAGATAAAACATGAACTAAAATTACATGACCCCAAAAGTAAACCTCATGAATCCAAAACTGAAACTTTGAAATCTTAGCATAACATTGGTGATCCCATAGTAATTCTAGGACCATCATCATTCACCCTTCATTCTCATCCTTTGATGAAGAGTAAAAGAGTATGTCATCAATTAAGACAACCAAAAATCATTCCAAGTATAGCTAAAATATCTCATTAATAAAATAAATAAACATAGTAGGGACATTAATCATGATAAAAGGAATTACTAGGAACTCATAGTGTCTATAACAACATCAATATGTCATATTTATAATATCAACCTTGTGAACCCTCAACTGGTAGTAGCTGGACTAGAGATCAATCTTTGAGAACCAACTTGCACGTTGCAACTGAACAAATAGGCCATAAATCCTTAGAAAGGGGTACTTATTCTTTATCATGACCTAGTTCAGGTTATGGTAATAAATACGAAGTCTCAATCTCCTATGTGCCTTTTTGATGAACAACACTAGATTTTCCTAGGGGGACATAATTAGACTGATAAAGTCTTTCTATCTAAGGTCCTCTAACAACACCCTCAACCCATGGAGCTCAACATGGGTCATCTAATATGACTCTAAAGATTCCAGTGTGGTATGAAGGTGAAATTAGATAGATAAGTATATCTCCCAATGTGGAGGTATCCCCATAACATCCTTAGGGAAGAAATATATATAGTCCTCTAATACTAAAGAAATATAGATTCCTGAAGTGCCTACTAAGCTAAGGGATAAACTCGCCAACTTATGGGTGATGAGTTGCAACTTTCTACTCACAAGAATCACTCTCTCAACCATGAGATATCTCTCACTTGTAAAGGAGAATATCATCCCATCCATCTATTGGTATCTTATCCATCTCCAATTATAGTCAATCTAGTATTGAACTATGGAAAACTAGACTATACCGAAGACGATTTCATATGGTTTCATCATTATGACCAAGAGGTCCCATGAGAAACTATCTCCACCAAGAACTAGATCGCACAACTGATAGATAAGTGATATCAATGTATCACACACAGTCAAAACCTCTAGAAAAAATTTCTAGGCTAAGGTCTTAATGAGGTGGTCAAACTCTTGAAAAAGTGATACAAAAATGAAGTAGTAAATAAAAATTGTGTCTATAAGTTTTGGAGGAAGTGTATAAAATATATTGATTGTACCCTATATCATCTCACAAGCTATCTGGTCATAAACCTACATAGATTGAAGCTATCTGCAGCCCCAACCACTAGCACCCCAAGCCTAGAATGGGTTACCCAGTAGTGGTGGTGGAAGTAACTCATACTGTTTCCCTCCTCCAATGGATCCTCCCCATGGATACCAACATATTCCTTTTCTAGAACGACCTCTTTATAGTCCACCTTGGCCATATTTTGGAGAACCCTATTCATGACACTAACTCTTCCATAGAGGTATATCCATAGTCTTCCTATCCTACTTAGCATGAAAGGTCAGATAATCATGATCTAAATGACGTTTCCCATAGAAATCATAGAATTTATCCTCTCTAGGATCACTTGATCCTCTGCATGATCCCTGAGCCATAAATACATGTGTCTGAGTCCGAGAATGATAATTCCTCCTCTGTTGAGACCTCAATATCTGATGCCTACTTCCTACCATAGACATATCAGCCACATGATTCCCATCACCAGATCCAACTATCCATTTTCACTCTTCTAGTAAGATCTTAGTAACTATATCTTTATATATCACTCTAATATAAGTGGTTAATCATAAAGAGACCACAATAGATCAATTTATTTGTGGAGACCCTTCTCGAACTTACTTTCCCATAAGAATCCATCACATACCATATTGAGGGAATACTGTGTAAGGTTAGTGAACCTCATGGAATACTCTGCTATTATCATATAACCTTACTGAATTTCAAGAATATGCTGGATCCAAACTAAGAAAAAGTATTAAGTGTAATAATCCTTGTGAAATAGCTGCTGAAAATTAGACCACGAGATATTTGTCTCATCTTGCATATGTGTAACCAAAATCTACCAGTGCCTTGATGCTCCATGGACAAGACTGGATTCTAATTCAATCATCTAATTTATCAAGGTCCAAACCAGTATGAAGAGTTAGATCACTAAGTCAAGACAATCCTCTATTGCATGTGAGTATGAATTTTCATGGAAAATCAGTGGGTTTTGATGATGGAACTTGCAGAGTGTGCTAATACTCTGAGCATTCTCAGCCTAAACTACCGGTACTAACTACTTCTCAATAGTAAGTGTTGATTCTCCCTGACTTTTTGGAGGAAATGCCTCATGGTATGACCCTTATACTAAGGTTCATCACTCATTTAATCTTCTTCATGATCCTGAATTAGTAACTTTCATTGATATCTTTATGTATGCATCCTAAAACTAATTAGGACATACCATAGTCAAATGAGAATATATATATGGGGAGATAACTCAAGAAGGACAGTCAAAATACTCAATCCTATATGATACATGTACCATTTTTTCCCTGCAACCAATGTATTATCATAATTATTCGACAAGAAGGTAGTCAGAGTCTTGGTGTATGGATACATTGTCCACCACACCAACAATGGGTTCCCTATCTAAAAAGACACACCTGAGACACTATGACACCATTTCCCTAAGTACCAACCAATTCATCATAAGGCTAAAATTTGAAAAACCATCTTAAGGAATGAACTGCAATGATATCACTCTTTAACAACCTAAACCACCGAATCCCGCCTTTCCGGTAGAAGGCTTGGCCCTCCAACCCCAACCCCACCTCTAATAGGCTAGAGGATGGAGAAAAGTTCTGAGAAGACATAATATAAAATGGGTGACCATTACCTAATGCACCTAGATACACACACACACACACACTCATTAATCTCCATGCAATAGTGTTGAGGAATAAAAAAAAGATAGTAACATCTAGAGTAACCATGAATGCAATAACATCAAGGGAATACCTTAGAGTAAGATATAATAAAATCAAAGTGTAAATGGAAAAAATATATTCCCAATCCAAAATAAAGTCCCAAACTAACAACAATTATAATATAAAATAGATAAGAGAGACCATATCTTGATCCCTAAGCCCAACCACCATATGTATCCTATACAACCAAGTATCCCTAAGCTCTAGAAACTTCACCACTAATATGTATGTCATCTTAATAAGATGAAACAAATGCGGGAAAAGGACATGCATAAGTGAGTATAAACATACCTAGTAAAAAGACCTAAAAACCAAATAAGTAGATATATAGAGATAACACAAAAGTAGTTATCTCAACCTAAAGAAATAGGGAAATGAATCCTAATTCATATATATGACCATAAAAAAACCCATATGAGAGAGAAAGGGGATCTCTATCTCATAGCTCATCCAAAGTTAGTGAATAATCCTACAGCTCTAAAGGTCCACATCTGATGCCCAACATCATGCAAAAATGCATAAGAAACCATTTGGAGGGGCCCGTACCTCTCCATTGTGCTCCAAAATTAAGGGCTTTACAACTTTCAACCATGCATCCCACATAAGCTCACTAGAATATGTGCGGAGGGCACACTCCTCACTACCCCAATCCACAGTCAAGGGAGCCCAAAAAACCCTTGGAGGACCTAATTTCCATCAGAGATCGAAGATAGGAAGTACCAATCTATAGATAGAGGACCCACATCCAGTGTAGGAGAGTACCATCTCAATCTTTTTAAAGAGTATGGGAAACCTGCACCCTAGTGCGATAAGGGAGTACCAACCCTGAAATATCTCTAATGACCCTAACCTAATCACTACCATAATCAAGAATCACATAAAGAATATTACCACTCGTAAAAACTTGCATCGTATCTTATATTCCATAATGAAGACTGATATCATGTTCTATGCTGAAAAAAAGTTTGGATATGCTACTCGTGTGCCAAAATTTGAGTCCAAATGAAGAGGATACGAGAGGAAGAAGTTGAAGGAGGGAATAAAAATCTATGCGGGGGTCCATATGGCATGCGATCCCACCTCATAACATGGCCATGTTTCACTATAAACATAGATTGGAATTAATTTCATCATACATAAAATTCATAGGTAATGAAAAATGTTTTTCAACCACTCGTGGCCTGCCCATGTCCTCCTGACCATGCTCGTGTACATCGGGTCGGGCCGATGTACCTAACCATGCATGAGTGTTGTCTTATGCCCATGTACTCCTAGAGTACATGAAATGTTCTCCCACATGGGTTCCTAGTAATTTTCTATCTATCACACAACTTGGATTACTGGGTAGGGTCACACGATATGTGGGTCCAACCACATGGCATGTGATCCTTAACTTTTATCGAAACCCTGGCGCCTACATAAAAAGAGGTACATAACATGTGTTCTTTTGAACTACATAATGTGTACTATGTATTTTCAAAAAAATTATAGAGACTTAACATATTTTCTAGATTCGTTATTTCCACTACTTTCCATGCCCGTTGACCACCTAAAATCAAAGGGTAAAGCCTTCGACCTTCAATTCTGATCACCCACTCAAAGAACCGCTATGAATTATATGCATGTTCCATCTCCCTTAACTACTCATGGATTCTAGATCCACAAAAATATCTTGAAATCCATCCTAATCCATCCTAAAAACACCGATCCATTCATAATTCTCCAAATAATCATGAATCTAGGGGGTTCAATCATGCTTGAACCCACCCCAACAATGTCGAACCATGACCCCATGGTCCAATGATGAAGAATGGGAAGAACGAGTGGGGGAAGACATGAGAAAAAATGTGAAAACATAGTTGGAAAATAATTCTAGGACAATGATCCTAAATCTGAGATACCGAGGTGAGAACATGGCACAAAAAATATTAAATTAAATTAAATAAATTAATTTGTATATAAGGCTCATACGAAGAATGTTCAATAATAGAATCAAAAGAAGATAAAATATCCATGCTCAATATTTTAATCAAAATGAAAAAAATCCACAATTAGTGAGCCCTACCTTTATTGGGGTTGATTGTTGGTAAATAATGTTCTCACCAGCGAAGGAGAAGTCTTACGATGTTTATTACCTCTTGATATACTTTTATTTGATCACCTATCATCCTCTTATGAGATCCACCAATGAAGGAAAATGTTCCTACCCATCTTTAACCTCATAGAGTTATATAGATAAACCTGGAGAATTCCCATAATAGGGTATTTATAAATTTTATATATTAGGAAATATAATAAAATAAATAAATAATTTAATTATTTATTTTATTAATAGAACACTCTATGGAACACCTTGACCAGATGTCTGACACCGAAAAACCTTAGGTCACTCCAAGGGTAAATCCCGTGTTTCAGACTCAACCGTGCTCTTATATTTCTAATATGATACTCCATTAAAGAGATATTTCAATACTTTAAGAAAACTATGTGTACATGATATTAATATATTTAATTTTTTTACAATATCAATTACAGGCTCATAAAAACTAGAAATCTCACGCCGCCTCAACACCTGGCTCCAAAAATATTCTTTAATATATTTTAAAGTCCTAAAAGTAAAAAATAATGTCATTAAAAAAACATAAAATCAAAATCATATTCATGAGGGTTTCTTAGAAAATATGATAACCCGTGAAAAACATTTTCTTAAAAACATACCTTTTTACCCTAAAAGGGAATAATACTTCCTTTTAAATAAAATATCATTATCTTACCTTATAAAGACAAAATATTTCCATGAAAACTCATTAGAAATCATAGAAAAGTCATGAAGGTTACTTGATACATCATATTTATAGAAACCTTACAAGAACCCTTATAAAAACCCTCACAAATGGAATAACTACATGGTTAACTTGTAACATCCCGACCCAAACCACCAGGTCTAAGATGGAAGGTCACATGACCTCACGTGCACCTCCCCATATGCAAGAGGATACCGAAAAGCATTGAGGGTATAAATTCTATAGTGGGGATACTATACCCTTCATATCATGTCATCTAGAAGGATAATAGTGGAAAATAATAAAACAATGAATAAATAATCAGAGTAAAATTATAAAACTGAATAAGTGACACATATATATAGAAATAGATCCCAAAGTGATAAGTCCATGCAGAGTATAAGTAGCAGGTAAATACAAGATAAGTAAATAAACAAACATTTGTGAGGTACATTGGTGACTATCCCAGTCCTCTCCAAATACATGATCTTCTACTCAGCTGTCCACCATAGGGACCTTTCACTTCACCAGATCTATGTTCATTAAATCTATAAGCACACCAAAATTCTTGAGTAGGGTGAGAGTACAAGAATCAGTGGGAAACTGCCAATGCATCCTTAACAAGTGTTCACATGCATAAGAGTGTATAAAATAGTAATAAATAAAGTTGAACAAAAGTAACAATCATGCCAATCATTCATGTTCTAACCAAGCGACCACAAACCCTGGTTATACCAACTTCAACTCCATGTTAGAAAACATCAAAAAAATCATGGAAACATCTCAATGTCAGAGTTAGCCTAAAGCTTCTCAATAGCCGTACAGGTTCCAAGCCTCTAGGTTAAACTATATTAATACATTATGATCTAACAATATATCTAGGTTAAGTCACATAGAGCAGAATTACCCACTATTTCCATGCAAGTATGATCACTCATGATCATCATGCCCCATGGTCTTCACATATGGGCCTTCTCACTCACGATCATCATGACCCTAGGTTAGGACACACTAGGCTATCATGACCCATAATCCCACTGAGTCTCATCATCAATTCACAAGTATCATCTAAACATGCTCACCCTCAAGTTCTACCGATCCACAAAAGGCCCACATATCACTTTGGTACCATGAATACCATAAAAACATAGCATATACAAAGAATATCACAAGGCAACAATGGAATCATACATAACAAGATATGAGTGTGAGAAAATATATACATATACACATGTGAGAAACTCAATATGGTCTAAACCACATCATCATGCATAACAATATTATGTAAATCAAAAAAACCTCATGGGTATACACACACACCCACTTACATCTCACAAAAAACAAGAGTTAGTAAAGAATAAATCAAATATCATGCTAACATCATATACATGGCCCAAAATGGTAAGGAACTTCCTATACCAAGGTCATTTACATCAACATAGGAATAATCCACTCCTTGTGGTTTGGAATATGGAGTGGAAACCTCAATAATCAAGAACACCTCCTCACAATCCTTATTATCGTAGTTGCTAACATGTCAACACTCAAGGTTCACTAAGGGTCTCTAAAACCAAAACCAAATATTTTATTTCAAAAAGAAATAAAATATCACATTATATGATACTTTCTCTATCACATATAATTTCCAAACTATCATTAAAATATCATATGCATTGATATTTTCTCTCTCATGAATAATTTACAAATTATCGTTTAGGTCAACGCATGTGCTCACAAAATTCCCTTCATGAAAAATTTTCTTTTGATAATTTATCATAAATTATAATTTTATAATTATGACTTGATAATTTATTTTAAATTATACTTTTATAATTATCCCTTGATAATTTCTCATAAATTATCCTTTTATAATTATCTTTTGATAATTTTTAAAAAATTATCCTTTTATCATTATTTTTTAAAAATTTCTTATAAATTTTACTTTTATAAATATCTTTTGATAATTTCTCATAAATTATCAAAAGATATTTATAAAAGGATAATTTTTGATAAATTATAAAAATATAATTATAAAAGGAAAATTTATGATGAATTATCATAATATAATTGTAAAAGGATAATTTTTTATAAATTATAAAAAGATAACAATAAAAGAATAATATTTGATAAATTATCAAAAGATAATTATAAACAGATAATTTATAAGAAATTATCAAGATATAATTATAAAATAATAATTTATAATAAATTTTCTATAAATAATTATAAAAGGATAATTTATGAGAAATTTTAAAAAGATAATTATTCTTGAGTAGAATTTTATGAGCACATGTGTTGACCTAAATGATAATTTTTAAATTATTCATAATAGAGAAAATATCACTGCATGTGATATTTTAATGATAATTTGAAAATTATCTAGGAGAGAGAAAGTATTATTACAAGTGATATTTTATTTATTTTTGAAATAAAATATATGGTTTTGGTTTTAGGGACCACTGATGAATCTTGAGTGTTGATGTGTCAGCAAATTTGATAATAAGCCCTACGAGGAAGTGTTATTGACTATTGAGGTTTTTACTCAAACTTTCAAACCAAATAGAGAATTTTATTTAAATATTGATGTCAAAAACCTTGAGTTATGATGTTTCTTATCATTTTGGGCCATGTATATGATGTTATCATGAGATTTGATTTATGCTTGACTAACCCATGCTTTTTATGTGATGCATGTGGGTGCATGTGTAGTCATGAGGCTTGTTTGATTTATATAATATGATTATTAACGATGACATGATTTATACCCACATTGGTTTATAGGTATATTTTCTCACACTCATGAAATGTTATGTATGATGCCACTATTTCCTTGTGATATTCTTGGTATATGCTATGTTGTTGTGTTATGCATGGTACAAAAGAGACAGGTTGGACTTTCATGGATTGGTATCCCTTGAGGGGGAGTGCGTTTAGATACTACATGTGACTTGATGATGAGATTGAGAGGGATTATGTGGAATGATTTACTAGTGTGTACTGACCTGGAATCATGATGATCATGAGTGACCAGACCTGTATGTGATGACCATGGGACATGACGATCATGAGTGATCATACCTACATGGAAACAATGGGGCATGATAGTCTATGTGACATGACCTCGAAATAAAAATGGGGAATGATGAACTAGTGTGGTCTGACCTGGAGGCTTGTGGATTATATGACTATTGAACATCTTGAGGTTGGGTTTGATATTGATATTTTTCCATGATTTTTATGATGTTTTCCTACATGGCATAAAAGTAGGTATAACTGAGGTTTATTACGGCTTGGTTAGCACACAGATTATTAGAATGATTTTTTATTATGTTTGAATTTATTTATTATCATTTTACACAATCTTATACATGTGAAAACTTTTTAAGGATGCATTTATGGTGTCCTACCAAGTCTTATACTAACAACCTACTTGGGAATTTCAGTGCACTTATAGATTTCATGGCAAAATATTTGGTAAAGGGAAATTGACCTATAGTGGACGGTTGTACAGTAGAGCATGTAGATAAAGAGGAACAAGATAGACACTAGAGTACCCCATATATATTTTTCTACTTTTCATGTATTTACCTACTGCTTATACTATGGATAGGCTTACAACTCTGGGAGATATTTCTATATGCATGTCACTTATTCAATTTTCACATTTTACTCTGATTATTTATTCATTATCTTATTATTATTCACTATTGTCTTTCTCAATTACATGGTATAGTCTCTCCACTTTTGAATTTAGACCCTTGATTTTGGTTGACAACCTCTTGCATAGGGGGAGGAACACATGAGGTTATGTGACCTTTCATCTTGGACCCGGTGGTTTGGGTCAGGATGTTACAAAATTTTATCATTGGTAAAGATTCACTAACTTGTATTTTCTGTTTTCCTTGGTTTTTTATTGGTTAGATAGAAGATAGAATGGTTGGGATTTAGGTATGGGAGCTATCACTACTATAAAGTTGGCCTATATCCATATATTTATTGAAATGATTTATAAAAACCATGCCTATATCCAACCTAAATCCACAGGAAAAAAGATGTCTGTAGGAGTGCCTACAATTACTCCCCCTCCTCACAATTCCTTATCCCCCTCCTCATTGTGATTACTCCCCCCTACCCTCATGATTCCTCCTCTCTATGACCCTTATCCTCCAACATGTCCACCCAAACTCCCAGTGATCCTACTCCTTCGACATGACTCCAACATAGCCGAACTACCTCCCCATTGATGTAGATCTGATGCATCCAACCATATAGGATCGAAATGTATATGTAGATTTCTCAATTACGGGGGGGAGGGGGTGGGTGAATATTAGGTTTATAAACTTTCATTTTTATCCTTAAGAAAATCTATGTTTAACAAAGTTAAACAAGATGGATCCAAAAATCCTATTTAGTTATTAAAAAAGAAACTAACTTTCTTAGGATCCAATAAGATGGATATGATTAAGAAACTTATGATAAGTTTTATTTGGTAAATATTCTACTTTAAAGTATATAGAATCTTATTTATCATATTATACAAGTATAAGAAAGTATAAGAAAATTATACTTTCTTTATTTAACAAAATGAAGTGGAAATAAAACTTGCAACAAAAATAAGTAAATAAGTAAGAAATATTTGAACCCAAGAGAGGGGTATCCAAAAACCATAGATAAAGGCACATTGATTTATAATTTTAAGAAAGTCTGTCTTACCCACATTAGGGTAGTCCCTCAATAAGAATATCATAATCTATCTTTCTATCTCCACAAGCCCTCGATCTCTGATCAGAACCTCTGTCTTCCTATCCCCAGAAGCCATTAATTGATCAGAAACAATCAGATTTGTAGTAGGCAGACTGAACAAGTTGTTCATAGCTTGAACAAGTTGTTCATAGAAAATGCACAAGGCATATTTGAGAGGATCTCTTCCTAGAAAAAAATCCTCTATCTAGATTTTAGCTCTCCATGAAAACTTTATCACTTCTCAACTTGTGTCTAATTCTTCAAATGGTTGGGGTATTTATATGCAAAGGTTCCAATGGTCGACTCCCTCCTCCAACAGTCATATTTTTCCATAAATTTTAGAGGGACCTATACACGTGTCACTCAACCAATGGTTAGTTTTAAATAGATTGCATGACATCATTTTATGTAAGAAAATAATTGAAACATTATCGTGCTTAAGAAAAATTATCAAATTTAGGATCTGATAAAATGAAACATTACTTTAAGGAAATGAGGAAACTATAAGAAAAAATTTAATCAGATTCTTAATAAAGTGATAATTGAAGTCTAATAAAAATTGACAAAAGGATTCTGAAATAATAGAGAATTGGAATCTGAATTTTGATGAATTCAGAATTTGATTTCTAAAGAAACCAGAGTTCGATTTTAAAATAAATTAGAGTTTGATTTTAGAAGAAATCAGAGTATGATTTTAGAATAAATTGAAGTCTGATTTCTTAAGAAACTAGAGTCATATTTTAGAAGAAATCAAAGTCTTATTTATGATGAAATCAAAGTCAAATTTCAAAGGAAATTGGAGTCTGATTTCAAAAGAAATAAAAGTCTAATTTTAGAAAAAATTGGAGTATGATTTTAGAAGAAATCAGAGTCTAATTTTAGAAGAAATCAGAGCCTGATTTCTGAAGAAATCAAAGTCTGATTTCAGAAAAAATAAGAGTCTGATTTAAAGAGAAATTAGAGTCTGATTTCAAAAGAAATTAAAGTCTGATTTATAGAGAAATCGAAGTCTGATTTCCAGAGAAATCAGATTAAAAATTCTGGGGAAATCAGATTCTAAGGAACTGTAAGATTTTATGTTAGATAAGGATCATATTTTTCACTTAAGAAAAATATGTCTAGTCTTGGGTTAGGAAAATACTAGATAAGATAATGAAAACCTTAGTTAAAGTTAAAAACAATTTTTAGAGAAAGTAAAATTTCCTTAAGAAAATATTTCTTAAAGAAAGATAATTTTCCATAATAAAATGTGTTTGTGATTTTTAAAACATAAAGTAATGGAAAATCCATAAGGAAACTTATTGACTCTACAATATCCCCCTTTTTGGAAAGAACAAACAACTTTTCATAAAAAAATATAAGGAACTAAGGTTTTCATTTTTTAAAATTAAAAGAAAAAACTTATCTCCCTTTGTTTATGGTTAATGACGAATAAAACTAACCCCATTAGGTTTTGAAATCCCTAAGGATTATATTCTTGTCTTTCTTAGACTGACTGAAAACCCGTTTTTATTGGATTTTCAAATGTCTCTTTGAGGATGAGGGGGAACCAGAAACAAAAGAGACCCATTACACATTTCAAATTTCAAAAACATTTGCAAAAACTGATGAGATCAAGATTTGAACCACCCCCATCTTCATCATTGAGTACCACAGTTGCCATCACCATTCAACATCATCACAAGCACCACTTTTTTCATCCATAACCACATCATCTTCACTATCCTACCACCACAATAGACATTACAGACTGTCGGAGACTACTAGTTTCGCTGAAGAACATCGCACCATGGAATCGTACCCCATCGATCCAATAACAACCAAATCACCAAATCCAAAATCAAGAAATAACACCAAATGGAAAATCAAAATCCATCGGTATGCCACTATTGAGAACAAAACAGAAAAAACATCTCCTAAAACATGAGGAAGAAAACCGAAAAACATAAAACAATGTTGAAGATCCATGTCTGGAATGATAGTGGCCACCAAACAATCCCTCCCAAAACCTAGTTGTTACCACCGATCCGACTCTGACCAGGAGAGGAGAAATAGAACATTCGGTCAGAGAAGTTGTTCAGTGGCCGAGAGCTCTAAACAGTGATAATGACAATGAGGAGAAAAATCAAGAACAAACAAAACAGGGGAAAGCAACCTAGAAACACCTTGGGATCTATCGATCACCGAACCACACAATCCCAAAACCACCTAGAACCACCGCTCCATAACTGACTTGGAGAGGCATAGAGGAATAGGAGGTTAGAACTGCGAAAAGGGTGTCTAAAGGCATCCATAGGAACCCCAGGGCCTCCTTGTAGAAGAATCTTCATCATGAAGAAAGGAACCAGAGTGCCTTCATTAGGGCTAAAGTGAGGCACCGGGGGAAGAAACCAAGGAGATCTACATCAACTTGAGGGATAACCAGTGCCAAAGGAGGAGAAACCCTCAAAGAGGGTGAGGGAGACACGAAAGCACCAAATATCAAGAGAAATAGAGGGAGAACCATCTTTGAAGGAGGAACCCTAGAAGAGGGAGAAGGAGACATGAGAGAAGAGGGAGAACCAACACCAATAGAGAAGAAACTCTAGGAGAGGGCGAAGGAGATGCAAGAGCATTGAATAATTGGGGAGAACAGAGCCATTTGTATTTCTTAGAGAAATTACTCTTTCTTACATAAGGATTTATTCTTTAAGTAACCTCCCTTTAGTTAGAAATTATCTTTCTTAATATTTTTTTGATCATTATTTTCTCCCCCTTTATGATTTTCAAAAAGGAATGGAAAATTCATAAGGAAATTTATTGACTCAACAAACCTAACTCACCATTAGCATGGATCCGATGTGGCCTCCCCTCCACCCTGCCGATGCCCCCAAATCACAAAGATTTTCCTCCTATTCCATGGATTTAAGTATATTTTATGTGGTCACCCCACCTCCCATGACCCTCTTCTGATGTAGCCACCCCTAGAGATTCTTCTCCTCCTATATGGCCACCCAACTTCCATGATTTTTCAATCAAACCCAACACTACCCTCAAGATCCACTTCCTCCTAGGATTTGTCACTAACCCCATTCGTTGATGAAAGGTAAATCATCAATTCTATTATTTATCATGCTAAATCCATGCCTCCTAGTCTTCTATTGAATTTCATCTGCATAACCAGTAAGGGTTCCAATTATAGTGTGTTTTTATGGGATTATAGGTAACATGCTCCTTATTTTTTTTGTTCCCCCAATCCGCCACTGCAAATGAATTTATATTTATTACTTTCTATTTCCAAAATCCCCTAACTGATTTTTATTCTATTAGAATATGTGTTTAGTTAGAAAATCAAAAAAATTTCTTCCATGAGCTTATAATTTTATGATTTTATCCGTCTAAAAATTAATTATTTTGTCCCATTGTATTGTTTTTTAATACATGATTTGACCATGTTAGAGGTATGACTTAGTTATATTTCATTTTTTATATTATTATGTTAAATTTATAATTCTTTCAATATTTTTTAGACTTGACTAAATAGTTTAATTAATTTTTATCATGTGTTAATAGTGTCTACTTTAAAGGGATAAATTATTTCAGGTTTGATATTGTTTTCATTAATTATTCATTTTCCATGGAATTTTCCTATTAAATCATATGCTATCCTTGAATAATTTAATGATATTTTAATATATAAAGGTGTTTGAAGAATGTGTGTATGTATAGATTCATGTTATTTTTTTGGTTTGATTCATTTTACATTAACCCTTACCACGAAGGTCAGTCAATGTAATTATTTTTTGTTTATATTTTTATATTAATTGGTAACAAGGTATTCTATGATATTTTGTTATTACCATGGGAATTTATTCCCTATGAATTTTTATAATTCATATCCTTAATTTTTATGTATATGTAGCTTTACTCCAGTGACTACTAGTTATTTCCATCTCGCCAATGACTATTTGATTGAAATCATTGAAAAATATCTATAGCATATATCACTATGATAAATGTTTTTTTAGAAGTGTATAATGTTTGAAAAACCATTTTATTCCACTTATTTAAATAATAAATGTTGCAAAACAACTATTTTATGTTATTTATATATTCAAGAAGACATGTTCTTGATAAAGTACTATGAGCAATGCAAGCAAGTACATATTTTCTTACAAAACCACTATTTTTATGTTATATATATATATATATTCATGTAAGAATGTTCTTGATAAAATACTATGATTGATATGAGTAGATATATATTCAAGCGGGCATATTTTTTATTGTCTCAACATACGTCCTTGCATAACTACTATTTTTCAGGAAGGTATGTGCTTGATAAAGTTCTATTTTTCAAGAAGATATCTATTCTTGATAAATACTACTTATTTCTAAACCATTATTTTATGTTATTTATATATTCCAGCATTTATGTTCTTAATAAGGTACTATGATCAATGCAAGTAAGTATACATTCTTCTTTCATAAATACCATTTTTTAGCTATCCATGATTGTATGTTCTTGATAATCCTCCATTGCCTATGTGATGGAGAATCCATAACACTTTCCAATAATTTTTAACATACATAGACTAATTACAATTTCTTATTCAAAAATAGAACAATCACCTTTTATATTTGTATATATCATCACAATTATTATTTGCTAGAAATATTTTTCAAATTTTGGTAAAACATTTTTTATCAGTTTATTTTTGCAACACAACCCATTAACTCCTTGAACTTTTTTTTATAGAAAAAACATTGAAGAATCGGATTAAAAATACTTTTCTTCTCCCATGACATGTACTATCATAATTATACTTTGAAACGTTTCAAAAACCAAACTAAATGGATTTTTCTTCATGTTATGGTTATAGTGATCAGTATTCTATGTCTACTCAATTTATCCTGAATGGGCGTTTTTTTTGGTAATTGGGATTCTATGAAATATGTTTCATGTGGCCATAATCACTCCCTTGAGGCTATTTCCCACACATTTAGGTCCTTTCTCTCATAATTCCACTAAAATTCAAAATTTAAACATAATTGAATGATTTTTACCAACCACCTACATGTAATTTCTCTTCTATTAACACATTTAAGTTCCTAAAACTCTCATAACAACATTTTAACCTATGAAATTTTGGAAAAACACTATTGTATCACCAGAAGATTAATAATATGTTTCATGTGGCCATAATCCTTCTTTATACCATAAAAACGTGTCATTACTACCACAATAATATGTTTTTTATCATTTAATGTCTGTTCATCATCATTGTTTTTATAAGAATTTAAAAAACTCACCTATTAAAAATCCCAAGTAGATTATACATTGAATGTTATTATGCTGAAGAATCCTTTATTTTAAAATGTAATATATTTCTCCCAACATGTGAAGAATACTCATGGTCAATCCTTTAATAGATCACCTATTTATGATTATAACTAAACAAACAAAACGATTCCACTTTTTTTCCTACATTTTTAGTATTACATTCAACTTTATGTAGAGTAGATATTTTATGTTATCATGGACCATGGTTGATTTTATATTTCTATTGAATCCTATATTTTTGGTGGAGGGTATTAAATGTATTCTAATGACATTAAACTACATTTTTTTCAATGTCATTTATTTGTGTCAAATTTCCATGTTTTGATTCAATATTTTTTGTTAGAGTTTTATGTTTGAAATGTTATATTGATGATCCAAACTAGTATCATGCATTTTTTTGAGTATGATGCATTATATATGAGTTTAATGGGTTCATGGTTTCTGTTATCCATTCAAGTGGTTTTATTTTGGACTATTAATTGTTTTCTATTAACAAAATAGTTGTGAATTTTACTATGATATAAACATTTTTTAGAAACTATAATACGAGTTTTATAAGAAGTTTTAAAATTATTTTATCCTAAAAACCAAACATATGTGAATTTAATTCCTTCAAAATTTCAAATCACTAGATGAAGTTGTTATCATAGTGTACTTAACAATTTGAATGTATGAAAATAGATGTCATTTTATCTTAATGCCTATTTATTTTCCAACGATAGTTCAATCCATGTTACCTAGTGTTTATTGTGTATCTCATTGGATGACACATTTATTGTGATGAGAAAATATAATTCAAATTTTTCTTGTCAGTCAACTATTATATTTTTGGTTTTCATTGATACTATAATTTTGGTTTCCATTAGTGAGTTTATTTTATAAGGGCAGTTTCATGTACAATGTGTTATTATTTCCTGATTCTATATTTTTTATGCGAACCCCTTTATTGGTGAAGTGAGATTCTATTGATTTTTTCCTTTCTTAATTCAATATGGGTTTTAAGTTTTAGTAGTTGAGGATTTAATATGTATTTAATTGCGTTTCTAATTTTTTAGTGTTAATTCATATTAAATAGTCCTAAAATTTTATTTTATATGTATCTTTTTATTGATTTAATTGTAATATCGAGGATGAATTGCTTCCATTAAAAATCATAAGAATGGGTATATGCTTACAAGAGTGAATATTATTAGCTACTTATATCCACTTGTGTCTAGAATATGAGTAGTCATTTAATCTGACATTACTGTTTATTTCGTTCCTAGGTGGTTCTTTTGATGCAAGATACTAAACAACTGACTCATGTATTATATCAATGTCATCATTGTTTGTAATAGTATGTAATAATTTATTTTATCCATTTTATAATTATATATTAAAATATAATTCAAATAGATGTGATAACTGTATCTATTATACACATTTTTATAATAAAATGAAATGATTTTGATGATTTATTTGTTAATACCTATTTGTGCACTTGATGTTTTCTTCATTTTTTTCAGAAGAGTATAAATTATGAGAAATGAGAAAAAAAACATGGAAACAATCATCATGTACACCTGAAATAAGGATTTCTACAAGGAAAAATGATCATGGATCACTTACAAGGCTCATAACTGAAGAACTGAGAAAAAAGAGACTTCTAGAGAAAAAATATAACATTAAATGTTGTGTAATCATTACACATCATGTACCGGTGCAAGTATTGAAAGAAATAAAGGCCATAAAGTGGAGGAGATTAATATAGGATGAAGTATATATGTTTCATGGTGTGAAACATATGTGTGATTCCTTGGAACTTGTGAAGTATGCTCAGAAAGCCTACAGGCCTTGGGTTTGATACATGTGGTTCAAGGTTTAAATGTCGTGAAATTACTACATGGAATGTAATGTTCAGTATGAGCCAAAATGACCATATTTGGTGTATATTTAACTTTTGAAACATTTAATGAACCTAGACCCACCTATGAATACTTTTTGACCCTATTTAATGTCATTAAATGCTACATGATCCCATTTGTATCTCATAAATAGAGGGATAAGTTGCTGTTGGGTGGGCGATCCCGAAAGACCAAAGCTCAGAGTGAGAAGATATAATGTGTAGGGTTGTACCTAGTTTCATATTCATTTTCATTCTAATTTTCTTTTTCTTTATTACTTACCTCTTATTCTCTCATCATTAGGATGAGGGCATAAACCCGCCTTGTGCTGGGGTTATGTAGCCTTGGGGGGAAGGTTCCACTAGATTGATTAATTTTTCTTTATTCATGATTTTGGATTGTCACAGTTTATTGAATCATTTTTTTAAAGGTTGGTGCCGAAGACTCATTTATTATTAAAGAAAAGAAAATACCTCTTTTAACTTGGTAGAGGGAGACCCATTACATATCCTAAAGGCCAAGTGGACATTTAGCCCATTACATGGCCCGTAGGCTCAAATTATTGGCCCAAGGAAAATTCTATGAATAGTACTACTACAGTACCCCCTGCTACAGTACCACACATTACCCACCACTGCTATAGTGACTTGCCTCCACTACAGCGCCCACTGTTGCTACAATGTCATCACTACTACAGTACACTACCATGATGCTACAATTCCCTACACCCAATGGCCATTGTTGTATTCAGGGAAACTAAGTTTAAAAATGGTATCGTGACAAAATAGATTTATAAAAACCATAAATTATTGGTGTGAAGGGAAATATGGGATTCCTATATCAAGGAGGGGATACCATGACCATTGGATCTCCATCATCTCGACTCCAACACCAGACATGTATTAATCAATCTATTTTATAAAAATCCAATTGCACCTGAACCTTGAAACTACAAAACCTAGGCATTCTTTGAAATGTGATTTCAAAATGAAAAATCAATCTGCTTTGTTTTTAATTCTTTATTTCTTCAAACTATTTCAAAACCCCCTTATTATTCTTCACCTATTTATATAATTTAATCAAATCAATTTTTTTTGAAAACCTAAATAAAATAATTCACTATCTCTATGGGTTTGACCTAGAACTTTACTAATACTAAATTTTAATTAATTAAGTATCATAGTTTGAGTTTTTATAATTTTTTTTATTTTTATTAGACCTATAGGTAATTAGTGAAGCCTTTTAGTTAGTAAAAATTTATTCCATTTTTAGGGATAGTTACAAGTTAGTTTTTAGGTTTCTTTAATTTTGAATTTTATTTTAACACTTTATTCAAATTTCTTTGTTTACACCAGGTGTTCATGTGCTGTGAATTTTATATTTTTAAAATATTAATTCATGATCAATACACACATGAAAAAGTAAAATAAATTTTCAACATCAATTCCAAAATTGATAAATGCATAAGAAGGAATAGTGCTAATACCATGGTGGGCACAAAAATAAACCAACCTTCTGGGGTTCTTCAAAGAGATCTGGTGCTGTGGACGCACGTAGACTATGGTCAGCCATCAAAGAAAAGATTTCAACCAAGAATCCTAGAACCTATTATAGATAAAAAACTTTGAAATCAAAATGGAAATCATATATATGATCTCAAACAATTCCCAATTCACCGAACTACTAGATGAAGATCCAAAAATGCATTTGGGAAACTTCCTCAAGATATATGACACATTCCAATTCCAGAATGTTTCAAGTGATGTGGTAAGGACTCATATATTTTGATTTACATTAAAAGAGAGAGCTAGAGAGTGGATTTAAATCTTTCCAGTTATTTCCATCATGACATGGGATGAACTGGACTGAAACTTTCTCACATTAATCTTTATAACTTTTATTTTTTTCAATTTGAAGATGAATCTATATATTATATCTAGGAATGATATAAAGACATGACTTGAAATTTCCCCCATAATCGTATAGAGATATGGATACTAATAAAAACTTTATATTAGGGTTTATTAGAGGGAAACAAGTAAATTATAGATGTTTTAGATGGAGGATCATTAATTAGTAAGTTTCATGAAGCGAGATACAAATTATATGATGAAATAAGGAGCAATAGTTTCCATTGGTAAGGAGAAGGGATAAAAAAACCATGAGGTACATATATATAAGATTAAAATTATACTAATTTCAATCGTGATAATAAATTTTAGGGTTGGATTCCTTAACAAAAAAAGGATAAGGATATCAAAAAATCCATAAATGTACCAACAATAAGCACCCCAAGGGCCCACACTAACAAGAAAAGTCCATATGTTGGAAGAGACACTAGCTACATTCATGAACACAACTGGGGATGTTCTCAAGGAAATATAAGAAGAATCATGAAACCAAAAGGCCATATTGATTGATCTATATCATCAAGTTGGAAAAATTGATGACCGTATCAAAGAGAGACCTATAGGAGTACTACCAATATGCCCTAAAGTATGCCCAAACAATGATTTAAAATCTGTACAACTTAGAAGTGGGAAGAAAACAAAATAAAGTGGTATATAATTTACAAGAAAATAATTGGTTGGAGAAAGTGAAAAATAATTTGAAAGTAGTAAGGAATAAGTATCTAAATAAAATGAATAAGAACCACCATAGTATAATCCAAGACTACCTTTTCTAGAACGAATGACACCAGTAAAGAAAAATGTGCAGAAAGGTAAATTTTTGGAACAATTTAGAAAATTGAATTTTAATATTCCTTTTGTATAGGATCTCATGGACATGTCGAAATATGAAAAATTCATGAAATATATGGTATCCAATAAGAATAATCTAGAAGATATTTTCACCATTACACTCACATGAGAGTGTTCATCAGTGTCATCTAAGGACCTGCCTAAGAAGAAATGTGATCTAGGTATCTTTTTTATTACAATATTTATCGAAACTATTTTTTTGAAAATATTTATTTGACTTAGGTGAGAGTGTCCATATCATGTCATACACAACTTTCAAGATTTTGGGATTGAAAAACGTAAATACCAAGAGCTTACTTCTTTAATTAGCAGGATCAAAAATAAAAATCCCCAAGAGGACTGATTGATGATATTCTAATCAAAGTTTAAATGCTTATTTTTCTTGTATAATTTTTTGTACTTTACATGAAAGAGGAGAAATATCCACTCATTCTGGGGAGACCATTTTTATCCACTAGGTGTATACTGATCAGCATCCAAAGAGGATAACTCTATCGAAGAGTTTGTAATGATCAAGTAAGTTTCAACATCTATTGGGAAATTAATAAGTAATATGTGAGATAGGACAATGAGTTTGGAGAAAGAAAAGCACCTAAAGTTGAGGGTGTCGTTGAAATTAAATAGGTACATGAGTTAGATGCTATTGTACAAGAGGATACTCAACTGAATAAAAAAGAGAAGACAAGGACCAAGATCATTGACACCTGAGGAGTGACCAAATATACTACATTTAAGAAAGGAAAACAGGTATGGATGACACATGACCTACCATTTAGTTTATGAGGACTGAGGAAGAAATAGTGAATCAATAAATTAGTGACCAAAAAAGTACTACCATCAGGAATAATTGAGCTATTTAGAGAGAAGGACATGGTCCAACCTATGTGGAAAAGACACAACTGATAAAATTTATTGACCCTAACCACATAAAAATTCTCAATCACTCTTCACATGAGTTGAAGCTAAAAGAGGTAAGGTCAGGCCAATGATGGTAAATAAAATCACTTCCAAGAGGAAACCTGAGTTTCTTTTTATATTTTTATTTATTAATTTTTAGGTACACATGTTATCACTTAAAATATTTAAAAATTCATTGATATTGGCATGTTCTTTCACTTGTTATTTTTTTAAATTAAAGGACCATAAAGACCCAAGCCAACAATAAGCAACATGAAACATAAGAAGAGACTACTAGAAAATTACATGTCATGAGAGAAGTATAAGTAATGAATCAGAACATGAAGAATATGTACAAAAATCTTTAAAGAATAATTCAAAAGGGGAGTAGGAATTTTAATCTTGAATTTTTCTACTATATTCCCCACATTCAACAATTATAGAGCTTTAACATCCAATTTCATGCCCCACACTTGATTCAAGCTTTAATCGACTGAACTAAGAGACCTAAACTGCTTAGGAAAATTATCATACCATGAATTTAAATTTATTTTTCAATAAAAATGAATGATAAAAATGGGGAAATGAATTAATAAAGATAATCACATGGATTAGGATTCAAAAAATCATGATTTAAGGGATCCTGTTGATCATTGTAAATTAATTTTTATAATACTTGATGATGATTTGAATTTATGATATTTACATTAATTGATTTAATTATTTATATGTATTTCCATTAGTAGTTGTCCCAACTATCTGTCTCATTCTTGAGACATCCTCTGAGACAGTATTTTACATTCTTTCTATAGTATATTTCTTGTGAAACTCAAGCATGTTATATTCTATAACTTTCTTTGAATCTTATCAAAGATATGATAAAACAAAATCACTTTTAATATGATTGAGTCATATTTTGTTAGCCATTTTCCTAAGACCCACCTTATATTAATATATTCTTAAAGTACATAGAATCCCTAAACAACCTTGTTAGGGAAGATCCATGATACAAGTCTACATTATCATTTCCTAAACTTTTTTAAACATTTTACATAATTATGAAACATAAGAATTATGGAGATGGAAACAGGAGGAAGGAATGAATTTTTTGTAATTAATATGTGTGGTGGGAATTTCATGATATTTGGGGAAGGCACATTCATTGTATTTATTGCACACCCTCTTGATAATTTGTTTTTTGTGTCTAGAGAAATTTAAAAATAACCATTTCTTAACCAGTGATCTTATTATAACTATTATAAATAGCGTCATGAGGAGATAATTTTGGGTTGGGTGGTGGATGTGATATTTTTCCCAATAAAAATTTATAAAAAGAAAAGAAAAATAATAATAAAAAGGGTGTTTAATTTATTGCATTTAATCTCTTTATGAGCTTGCTCTGAGATATTGGGGGAAGAGGGGACTTTTATTGAGCATTTTTTTATTATCATGGGAGGTACTTTAGAGTCAAAAATCACTTTGATCCTTAATTTATTTATATAATTTACATACCCATATTAATCCTAAAAGTGATTTGATCCTAAATAGTGAATCCGTCATGATTATTTGTGATTTTTTCTTTATGCAGTGGAGATGTTAGATTCCTTGCGAGCCTATGGAAAGGGAAATG
This sequence comes from Viscum album, assembly GCA_963277665.1. NCBI lineage: Eukaryota > Viridiplantae > Streptophyta > Magnoliopsida > Santalales > Viscaceae > Viscum > Viscum album. The sequence goes on from OY728158.1 coordinate 15,285,160, forward strand.
TTCTTGAGGTATGTGTATAACTCTATTCACTCATACCATGATGATGAGTAGAAAAATTCATGTGGGGTAAATTTAAAATGGTATTCATATTAATAATGAATTGAAAAATTAAAATGTATGATTGGAAAAGGATTGGAAATTTCAAAGGATTAAAGTAAAATACTTGACTGACTGAAAATTAATTTTTTATTAAAGTCCCCTATTAAGGGCTGAGGGGGAACCCAACATGACATCATGACTTAAACAACAACCAAGAATCTATAGTTAGTTGAAGGAAAAAACAACTCATTCAAAACTACAAAGAAAGGATCCTACTATAGCATCCCGCCTTTTTCTCACATAAACTTTCATTACATTTTACAAAACTGAGGATCTTTAAGGTTTAGTGTCTTGGAAACCGGGAACTTAAAACATGAAAACATAAAAAATTCTTCTTAAACACCTGAAAGGCTTCTCCTCATGTTCAACCTAGGTTCATTACTGTATCTCATAAACTAGGGACATACATAAAAAGAAAGGGTGAGCAGAAGGCCTAGTAAGGGAAACAAGAGAAACATTTTACATGTGAACTTGAGATACTTCAACAAAGTCATGAAAAATAACTTTAAGGCATGAGAAAGAAATCGTGAGGCATATCATAATAAAAATAAAATTTTTAATAACTTGAAGATGTGGCTACAACATTTAATATTTACAATCATTTGGTTTCACCAAGGTCCATCCCCAAGGTGTCATTAAAAATTACCAAGGTTATTCACCAAGTTATCAGTCTAAAAAGTCATCTCTAGAGATTAAGTCTTTACCCAATGCATTGGGGCACTATCTGGGCGCACCCTTGACATGGCTTTATTATCATGTGAGCCACATATATCATCATCAATCATTTTATAAACAACCCATATAGCATAAAAGGAATGAGTTTAATTTCATAATCACAACGTTTTAAAAACTGCTTTAAAGACATGATCTTTGTGTCACTTTAAACCCACGGGAAGGGAAAGCGGGTTTCATGTATGTAAATACCAGAATTAAAAATAGAAAATTTTGATATATATGTGAATACCCCTGTAGAAATAAGAGCTTTGAGTATTCACTTAATATCATAAAATAATTTTGAGAAAAAGAGAGAGGCATTTTGAGACGAAAATTCTGCAGCATAACGGCTATGTTACAAGGTTTTAGAAAACATTGAAAAGAGAGGGGACATGGGTCACCCACTCATAAATGATCCATAAAACAGTAGGGGGACAGAATATAAGGGATTTAAGAACATGGTAATGAAATTTTAAAGATATACCATATGAAATTAAGAAAATGAAAGGAAGACAAAAATAAGATTTCTCTTATGAAAATTCGGCAGCCTAACGACGTCACTTAAACTTGAAAAAAATGAATTGAAGAGATCAACTAGGGTCTCTCATCATATTAACATAAAAGATCAGTATGATAGATATAGATATCATACCCCAACATAATAAAAATAAACTTGAAATAATTGACATGAAAAAGGATAAAGGTGAAAGAATCCCTTAAAAATTTGGCAGCCTAACAGCGTCACTTAAAACTTCAAAATACTGAATTGATGAGATCAAATAGGGTCTCTAATCATATGAACATAAAAGATCAGTATGATAGATATAGTTATAATACCCCAACATAATAAAAATGAACTTTAAAGACTTTACATGAAAGTAGAACTTTGAAAAATGAGAAAGGTGAACGAATCCGTTAAAAATTCGGCAGCCTAACGACGTCACTTAAACTTCAACAAAAATGAATTGAAGAGATCAAATAGGGTCTATAATCATATGAAAATAAAATATCAGTATGATAGATTTTGATATCATACACCAACAAAATAAAAAGGAACTTGAAATACTGGACATGAAAGTAGAACTTGAAAACGAGAAGGGTGAAAGAACCACTTAAAAATTCGGCAGCCTAACGACGCCACTTAAACATTATTAAAACGAAATGATGAGGGTAAGAGGGGGAATCTCATCATATGAACATGAAAAGGTAAGTAAGAGGAATATAAAAGAACATCCTCCAACATAAGATCATGGATCATAAAATAAATGACATAAAAGAGATTACTTGAAAAGAAAGAGAGAGGTCGGATCCCTTACCTTAAAACGTAACTCTTAAAACTCAAAGGTTTGGACCTTGAGGGCTTGGGGGCACCTTGGGAGGACTCCTTGGGAGGTAAGGAGACCATAATTTCGTTGAGAATGATTTTGGAGTCCAAAGGATGAGAGAATGTCTTGGTATTTATAGGGAAAGTGAGGGGACAAGGCATTAATGGCCAAGGGACACCTCATAAGTGGGTTTCTCAAAACCATGTGCTATCCCAAGATATTTCCCATGAAGTTAGGCCACATGGGGCCCCCAATACAATAATTCATCACCTTTGGTCGGCCAACCCATAAAATATCTCATGAAATCATCATGACACAGTTATGATGTCATTAAACATACCGAAACCATAAAACTGTATTTTTACTATTCACTGAAAATTCAACTTTCTCAGAAAAATCCCAAAATTTCACCTTAACAAAATATCAATGCTCTGATTACAAAAATGAACTCCATTTTATAAAAATAATTTTCTAAATATTTTTAATTTTATTTTTAAATAAATTCACTATTCACCGACAATTCATTTTTTCAGAAAAATCCCCAAAAATTACCATAACATAATATCGATGCTCTGAGTTCAAAAATAAAGTCCATTTTATGAAAATAATTTTATAATTATTTTTAATTTAATTATTAATTAAAAAACACTATTCACCTGAAAAAACTAATACTTGAATAATATTTTATGAAACCGTTATTTAACCATTTTATTGAATCACATTACTTAATCAAGGTGCCTAGATTATATTAATACTTTCTTTAAGTGAGATTACTAATCCATTTGGTCACATTACTAATCCTAAGCATAAAATCACTATTCATAATTTACTATTAATCAAAAATCAAGTTGATCTTATTAGACTCTAAATTTCGTACTGAACATAATTATAGAAGACCATTTTTTGAAAATCATTACACATTTTTAATTATTTAAGGTTTACATAAACATTTTTTAAAATATCCTTTCTCTAAAATTCACCAAAAATATGCATAGTATATTTATCCGGACATTTGAAAAGTCATAAACATCATCATAAGAAGAAATCCTAATTTTTATTTAAAACAAAGGATTACACAAGGTAGTTATGGTATCCTTACATAGCCCCTTATCACACCAGCATAGGACCTAAGTGTAAGGTGTGCTAAGGCGAGAGAATCCGTGGGAGGCTTGGCCAACATCGCATGAGTAGTAATTTCTATCAGTTTTAACTTCTCACGAAGGCGATCCCGTTCTAGCTTCACACGATGAAGTTCAGCTTGGGTTTGGTCCAGACCAAAGCCCAGTGGTGCTACCTTCTTCCCAAGTTCTGTTATATGGGCTTCGATCGGTCCAAGACTACTGGGTGAGGCCATCAAATCTTATTTCTATATTAATTAACCAAGATTACTTGTATTTAGAGACAATAATCAAAACATTTATTTTCCAGCGGTCATATTGACCAATGGTCATATAACAGTCAAAACCCAATGGTCTCATTTTAATTATACTCATGTTATCAAATGAAACATTTTTGTTGAGTATAAAAATAAAATAAAATAACACACAAAATTAGGAAATGAGATTTATTCAAAATTTCGGGTCGTTATAATCTTCCCCCCTTAAGAAATTGTGTCCTCGTAATTTTTAAAATTGGGTTTTGAAATTTCATTGAAATTCCCACATCGAAAAAGGAGTCAGTAACACTATTACTTTAAAATAAATAAAGGGAAGTACAAAGGTCACCTGAGTTAACCCATACTAGGATTTCATGGAGGAAAACATGGATATGGAAGAAAAAAAGGGTCAAGTTCTTCTGGGAGAGTGATAGAAAACATGATTAGGAGAAAGTTGACCATGAGAAAATCCCAAACTTATGATGTGTGTAAATGGTCTTTGATTACCTAGTAGGAAACGTAAACCAACAACATTTTTTTTTATGTTTCTTTTCATAATTTTAAGGAATTCATTTACTACATAGAACAAAAATATAAGGAAATATACCTACCTTCAAGTAGAGTTTCATCCTTTAATAAGTTTCTACCAAAACTAATCTTTTCTCCAAATGATGAGCATTCAAAAACACTTGGTCTCATCAAAACACAAGAATCATCTTCTTGAGAGTCACGTAATCCACAAAAGATTAACTATCAATTTCTTCCCAAAAACAGAAAGGGTAAGATAAAATAACTCTTCAAAAAGAAAGAATCCCATAAGAAGGGAAACTACTTTTAAATCTTCAAATTTCCATGGTACTACCCAAATTTTATCATAGAACATTCTATAAATAAATATCCTTAAAATTCCTTGAAATAAACCAAACTAAGATTGAAACCCAAATCTCAGAAGGATTTGATAACATAGTCTTCCAAAATAAACTTCATTGTTCATCTCCAAACAAAATCAACCACTCCTAACATATTATAAAAAAATTAGCTAAGCTAAACATATTTTACCCAAGATAGGTTAATCATTCCTATAAGTAACCTAAATTACTATAAGTCCACCTTAAATTCATCGATTCTTCAAAATATAAGTCAACCTTACTCCTCAATGAAAATACCGTAGTAATCTATTTACCTCGATCATATAGGGTCTCCAAAATAGTGAAAGTCTTCCAAAATAATAATCATCTTTTAATCTCCTAATCATCTCTGTCATATTAATAAGACAATCGTCACATTTTCTATCACATTGGTTGTTGGGACATGTTCTTCCATTTACCACCATTAACTAAGAAGAGAAAGTATAATTAGGGGCTTAAATACTTAGCCAATAATCATGAAAAGGAACTCAAAGCATATAAGGATAACTTGTAGAAGAAAAGTATACCCTAACTTGTGATCCCCTAGGTTTCAAACTAGGTTATCCATGATCATATATTATTATGCGAGTCTTTATTTTATTTTATCTTTGTTCCTTTAATAATGGTTCATACTAAGCTTATGAATTTACCAAAGCATATCCCCCGGGAGTGTCGTAACCAAGAGTGCACCAAGGCCCATAGTCGTGTACCAGATCCCGTTTGAGTCTAGCTCAAAGCGGTGTTTTCGGGTTTTACCCCTATGTACATCTGTGCCAGATCCACCTCTACCTGCTCGTATCCATACAGGGATGTATTTTCTTGGCAACCCATTACTCAATACTCCCCAAAATACCAGGAAGATTTACTATATATAAAATTTTCTATAGGATTATTCATAATGTTTTCATATCCTAATTTCCACAAATAACTAAACCATCCTCTGATACCAACTATAGAATCCCGTCTTTTTATCACATAAACTTTCATTACATTTTACAAAACTGAGGATCTTTAAGGTTTAGTGTCTTGGAAATCGGGAACTTAAAACATGAAAACATAAAACATTCTTCTTAAACACTTGAAAGGCTGCTAATCATGTTAATCCTAGGTTCATTACTACATCTCATAACCTGAGGACATACATCAAAAGAAAGGGTGAGCAGAAGGCCCAGTAAGGGAAACAAGAGAAACATTTTACATGTGAACTTGAGATACTTCAACAATGTCATGAAAAAGAACTTTAAGGCATGAGAAAGAAATCGCGAGGCATATCATAATAAAAATAACATTTTTCATAACTTGAATATGTGGCTACAACATTTAATATTGACAATCATTTTGTTTCACCAAGGTCCATCCCCAAGGTGTCATTAAAAATTACCAAGGTTATTCACCAAGGTATCAGTCTAAAAGGTTATCTCTAGAGATTAAGTCTTTACCCAATGCATTGGAGCGCTATATGGTCACACCCTTGAAATGTCTTTATTATCATGTGATCCACATATATCATCATCAATCATTTCATAAACAACCCATATATCATAAAAGTAATGGGTTTCATTTCATAATCATAACGTTTTAAAAACTGCTTTAAAGACATGATCTTTGTGTCACTTTAAACCCACGGGAAGGGAAAGTGGGTTTCATGTATGTAAATACCATAATTTAAAATAGAACATTTTTATATATATGTGAATACCCCTGTAGAAATAAGAGTATTGAATATTCACTTAATATCATAAAATAATTTTGAGAAAAAGAGAGAGGCATTTTGAGACGAAAATTCTGCAGCATAACGACTATGTTACAAGGTTTTAGAAAACATTGAAAAGAGAGGGTACATGGGTCACCCACTCATAAATGATCCATAAAATAGTAGGGGGACAGAATATAAGGGATTTAAGAACATGGTAATGAAATTTTAAAGATATACCATATGAAATGATGAACATGAAAGGAAGACAAAAATAAGATTTCTCTTATGAAAATTCGGCAGCCTAACAGTGTCACTTAAACTTGAAAAAAATGAATTGAAGAGATCAACTAGGGTATCTCATCATATGAACATAAAATATCATTATGATAGATATAGATATCATACCCCAACATAATAAAAAGGAACTTTAAAGACTTGACATGAAAAAGGAGAAAGGTGAAAGAATCCCTTAAAAATTCGGCAGCCTAACGACGTCACTTAAAACTTAAAAATACTGAATTGACGAGATAAAATAGGTTGTCTCATCATATGAACATAAAATATCAGTATTATAGATATAGAGATAATACCCCAACATAATAAAAAGGAACTTGAAAGACTTGACATGAAATTAGAACTTTGAAAAATGAGAAAGGTGAATGAATCCCTTAAAAATTCGGCAGCCTAATGGCGTCACTTAAACTTCAACAAAAATGAATTGACGAGATCAAATAGGGTATCTCATAATATGAAAATAAAATATCAGTATGATATATTTTGATATCATACCCCAACAAAATAAAAAAAAACTTGAAATACTTGACATGAAAGTAGAACTTTAAAACGAGAAGGGTGAAAGTACCACTTAAAAATTCGGCAGCCTAACGACGCCACTTAAACATTTTTAAAACGAAATGATGAGAGTAAGAGGGGAACTCTCATCATATGAACATGAAAAGGGAATTAAGAGTAATATAAAATAACATCCTCCAATATAAGATCATGGAGTATAAAATAAATGACATAAAAGAGATTACTTGAAAAGAAAGAGAGAGGTCAGATCCCTTACCTTAAAACATAACTCTTAAAACTCAAAGGTTTGGACCTTGAGGGCTTGGGGGAACCTTGGGAGGACTCATTGGGAGGTAAAGAGACCAAAACTTCATTGAGAATAATTTTGGAGTCCAAAGGATGAGAGAATGTCTTGGGATTTATAGGGAAAGTGAGGGGACAAGGCATTAATGGCCAAGGGACACCTCATAAGTGGGTTTCTCAAAACCATGTGCTCTCCCAAGATATTTCCCATGAAGTTAGGCCACATGGGGCCCCTAATACAAAAATTCATTACCTTTGGTCGTCCAACCCATAAAATATCTCATGACATCATCATGACACAGTTATGATGTCATTAAACATACCGAAACCCTAAAACTGTATTTTTACTATTCACTGAAAATTCAACTCTCAGAAAAATCCCAAAATTTCACCTTAACCAAATATCAATGCTCTGATTACAAAAATGAACTCCATTTTATAAAAATAATTTTCTAAATATTTTTAATTTTATTTTTAAATAAATACACTATTCACCGAAAATTCATTTTTTCAGAAAAATCCCCAAAAATTACCATAACATAATATCGATGCTCTGAGTTCAAAAATAAAGTCCATTTTATAAAAATAATTTTCTAATTATTTTTAATTTAATTTTTAATTAAAAAACACTATTCACCTAAAAAAACTAATACTTGAATAATATTTTATGAAACCGTTATTTAACCATTTTATCGAATCACATTAATTAATCAAGGTGCCTAGATTATATTAATACTTTATTTAAGTCAGATTACTAATCCATTTGGTCACATTACTAATCCTGAGCATAAAATCACTTTTCATAATTTACTATTCATCAAAAATCAAGTTGATCTTATTATACTCTAAATTTCGTACTGAACATAATTGTAGAAGACAATTTTTTGAAAATCATTACACATTTTTAATTATTTAAGGTTTAAATAAACATTTTTTAAAATATCCTTTCTCTAAAATTCACCAAAAATATGCATACTATATTTATCCGGACATTTGAAAAGTCATAAACATCATTATAAGAAGAAATCCCAATTTTTATTTAAAACAAAGGATTACACAAGGCAGTTATGGTCTCCTTACATAGCCCCTTATCACACCAGCATAGGAACTAAGTGTAAGGTGTGCTAAGGTGAGAGAATCCGAGGGAGGCTCGACCAACATCCCACGAGTAGTAATTTCTATCAGTTTGAACTTCTCGCGAAGGTGATCCCATTCTAGATTTACACGATGAAGTTCAGCTTGGGTTTGGTCCATAGCAAAGCCCAGTGGTGCTACCTCCTTCCCAAGTTCTGTTAGATGGGCTTCAATCGGTCCAAGACTACTGGGTGAGGCCATCAAATCTTATTTCTATATTAATTAACCAAGATTACTTGTATTTAGAGATAATAATCAAAACGTTTAGTTTCCAGCGGTCATATTAACCAATGGTCATATAACAGTCAAAACCCAATGGTCTCATTTTAATTATATTCATGTTATCAAATGAAACATTTTTGTTGAGTATAAAAATAAAATAAAATAACACACAAAATTAGGAAACAAGATTTATTCAAAATTTCGGGTCATTACACCTACCCAACATCATAACCATGAAGACCAGCTTCCACCTACTCATCGCTGCTCAACAGTTGTCCCGTGCATGATTGCACTGGCCTAGAACCGATGGAAAGGTCATAGCCTCTCAAACATCGGAATCTGAATAGAAATTCCAGGTGAAAAACTATGCTCTGAACCACCTCTAGAGAACCCCCTTATAGTTGAATTGGTTTAAAATTCCCTTAAATGCAAACCACAGGGCCACACTGTAAACACTTACACAAACAGTAATCCACGAAGTAAAAACATCACATGAAAATCTTTGAAAAACCAATTCATAGATTGCAGGTCCTCCACCTTGACCTGTCAAATGAAATAAAAATCCACACTAAAAAACCTTCATAGAAATAGATCAAATAAAAAATCCTTCATGTAGGCTTCCCACCACTGTCAGGACTAAAAAACCCCCAAACAGAATTCACCACCACCGCTAGAACAATCCGCCACTACAAAGTCAGAGAGATCAACCAAAAAACACAAAACCAAATCCAAAACACGAACCAAAACACATCCAAACCACAATAAAAAATGCAGGAAACATAAAAAATCATCACCTAAAACCTTCACCCGAACGACAGACCAAACAAGAGGAAGACCACAAATCTCATCGCCACCTTCAAGAACTACAATGAACAGATCCACCCAACACACCCATAGCTAATGCAACAATGTGACAGAAACCTTCACCGCAGTAGCTAGAAAATCAAACATTGTACCCTCACTAAGCCTCCATGTGAAGCCCTATCCAAATCGAAGGGTAGGTCTTGAAAAAGGCTAGAAATCTGAAATATTTTTCAAGATGTTTGACCCCACAGAGTCACATGATGCTTCCATGGAAGAGACACCACACACCACAAGATTTTCGGGTTGAAGCGTTGAGAATAAGCTGATATGCAATGGGGGAGGAAGGTGGATATGGGTGAAAGAAACCCTAAAGAGGACCCCCTTATGGATGAATTATTTTCCACCAACAATATTTTGCATATTAAAGTAAAATAATCGATTTATTTATTTATTTTAAAAGTAAGGTGCGGATGAATTTCCCTATGTGACAGCTGAACAATTAATTTCCTATATAATCAATTGTTTTTTTTGACATTAAATTTAAAGCATGGTAGAGTAAGAGTATATTGTATTATGTTGAGATTCCATCCTTGAGAAAAAGTGTGAATTCAAGTATTAGGGGATTTGATATGTTTATTTATTTTACACATTTTTTATAATAAAATGAAATTATTTTGATGATTTAGTTATTAATACATGCCTGTGCACCTGATGGTTTCTTAATTTTTGTTAGGAGACCATAAATTATAGGAGATGAAGAAAAGACATGGAAAAAATCATCATATCCACCTAAAAGTAGGCTTTCCACAAGGAATGATGTTCATGGAGCACTTACAAGGAACATAACTAAATAACTAAGGCAAAAATAGGCTTCCAGAGTAGAAAAATGACATTACTCATCGTGTACTGGTGCAAGTCGTGAAAGAACTAAAAGCTGTGAAATGGAGGAAATCTAGGTGTAATGAAGTTGAATTGTGTCACTTTGTGAAACATATGTGTCACACCATGAAACATTTGAATTATGCCCAAAAAACCTGTAGGCCATGAGTTTTATACACGCAGTGTAAGATTTACACGTCGTGTAATTTCTGCATGGCATGTAATGTTTAGGAAATGAAAAAATGGCCATATTTGGCATATATTTAACTTTTTACTTGTTTTATGACCCTAGAACCACATATTACCACTTTTTTACCGTCATTAATTCCATTCAATGCTACAAGATCCCATATGAGGCCTATAAATAGAGGTCGAAGCTGTTATTATGAGGGAGATCCTCAGAGACCAATGCTTAGATCGAGAAGCTGGGCCGTGCAGGGTGATCCCCATTTTCATCTCCATTTTCATTATTCTCTATTTTTTAATTTTTTTTTCTTTCCCTCATATTTTATCATACCTAGGATTATGAGGTAAAACGTCCTTATTCTAGCGTTAGGTAGCTGAAGGGGGAATGCGTCGTTGTATTTTTTCCCTTTTCTTTATTCATGTATTTTGGATTTCTGTAGTTTGTTGAATCAATTTAAAAAATCTATATTTTAATTTTATTATGACCATTTGTATTTGAATATGAAAGAAACATTATAAAATCTAAAATTAGTTACCCTAAATCAAGGCATGACCACTATCGTATTCAGGGAAACCAGGTTTAAAAATGGTATTGAGACAAACTCGATTATGAAAAACATTAAATTACTAGCATGAAGGGAAATAGGGGATTTCCATGTCAAGGAGGGGATACCATGACCACTGGAGCTTCCTCATCTTGACTCTGACACTAAAAATGGATTAATCAATCTATTTTATAAAAAACCAATTGCACTTGAAACTTGAAACTAAAAAACTTAGGCATGCTTTAAAATATGTTTTCAAACCAAACAATCAAACTACTTCATTTTTAATTCCTTATTTCTTCATACTATTTCTGAAACCCCCATATGATTCTTCACCTCATTCTTCAATTTAATAAAATCAAATATTTTGAAAACATAAATAAAATAATTCTCTGTCTCGGTGGGTTTGACCTTGAACTTGTCTAATACTACATTTTAATTAATTGAGTAGCATAGTTTGAGTTTTTATAAATTTTTTATTTTGATTAGACTGGTAGGGAATTAAAAATGCCTTTTGAGAAATTTAGGATATATTTAACTTTATATCTTTTTTTAGTTATTTATTTTTTAGTGTAACACCCCATGATTTCATTGTACATTATCTCATTAAAGTAATTCAATAGCTTGCGCTACACGCAACACCGAGTTCAAGCGCACCACAACTTATTAAACTAACCATTCAAAAAGAGTTTATGAATAGTATTAACTGCATTTTGAATCTTATATACTCTATATAATTTTAACATCCATATTATGTGTTTCAAAGACATAATATAAGAACAAAATCATTTTTTTTCGGATAAAATAAGTATTTTTCAAAAAAATGCAATTTACCACCTTTTAATGGAGAAACATTTTTAAAACCAATATTTGACAGTTTTATATATTCCATTTAATGAAATTAAATTCTTCTTTATAAGTGGTATATAAAAATTTAGTTTGGATAAAGTTTTGGTACTTTTCTGATAACTTTCATATTTTGATGAATAATGAAAATACGATGTTTTAATTAAAAATAACTTTTTTAATCAAAATAATTTATAGTGATAAATTATGAATTTGAATGGTTTGGAAGTATAATTAGATTATATTTTTATCATTTAATACAATTTTGGTCATTATAAGTAATTTCACATTTAAATTTGGCATAAACACATATCAATCTTTTGATAGTTTTTAATTTTTAAAAAACCCTCTTTTTGGTTTTGACAATGGGAATTAATTTTAAATTAATAAATGAAACTTATATATTTTTAATTTGTTAAAATAGAATTAATTTTTGAATTCGGAATATCAAAATTATCTTAGGGTAAATTTTTGGTATTTTTCTAAAAACTTTCAATTTTTGATGAATAGTGGAAAAACACTACGTTATTGGTTTAAACAAACTTTTTATTTAAATAATTGGTTATTTTATTTTAATTTATTTTATGTCAAAATAGATACATAATACCTATAAATTTTCAATGTAATTCATTAGAGTCATTTTTTAATAAGTTTAGATATATAAAATTTTATCGAACATTTTACAATCTTTTACCCACCTCCTAGGAGCATTTGCAAATTTGAATAAAACATAATTTTACTGGTTCTATGAGTTGAATTTCAAAAAATACTAGAGACATGGTTGATATCATTAAGTAAAATGTGGTTCAATAAGATGAAAATAATATTTGGTGAATAGTAACTTTTTACTTTTATTTACCACAATTAAAAGCAAATAGGGTAATTAAGGGTAAAAAGGATATTATTGCTACCCTAACACATGTCCTAATTCTATTGGATAAGTATAATTCGACCAAAAACAACATTAAGAATAAAATATGATTCTCTTTGGTCCACTTGGATTAGATTAGTACATTTATTATTATTTTATTTAAAGAAGAGTTAAAAGAGTTAAATTCAAAGTTTAATAAATAAATTGTTTTTAATATAGGGTTATAAATAATATAAATTCGACTATAAATATTCATTATAAAGATAAAAATATTTCCTACATAATGATATTTTATTTATAATTTTTATACATTAAATAATTTAATTTATTTATGACACAATGAGGACGCAGTAATTACCTTAATAATGAAATATTAAAATAATCGATATTATAAATATAAAAATAAAAATAATTTGAGACTTTTGATGAATTACACTAATTTTATAGGTTAATATGACATATTATAATTGAAAATATGAATTTATTTCTAAGTAATAATGTTTTTAGGACTTTAAAAAAATCATTTAATAAATGATGGTAAAAATTGACATAATTTTGTTTTTAAAACAAATACTATATTATTGGTTGATATAATATTTATAAAAGTATAAGTTTAGGAAAAAGGGCCTTAATAATATTATATATTTCATTAATGAACTTATTGGGGTTCTCTGGGAAAATTATAGTAAGTTTATTAACCATATAATATAAAAATACAGAGAGACATGGTAAATGTCAAACTATTTAACTAAGGGTTTAATCTAAAAGATAAGGTTAATATGATGACCTAAACCTGTCTAAAACCTATTGGTTGAGAGGTTTTAGACCCATACCCACCTTATCATTTAAATAATTAATTTTTGATCCATTAGAAACCGAAAATGATTTTATTATAAAATAATATTTCAAGCTTTTCTTAAAGTGACCCTCACCTCTCTTATAAAAGGGAACTTCCCCTTCTATTAATTTCACACCTACAAAGCATTTTGGATCATCCAAAACCTGTCAAATTATCCTCTAAAATTTAATCCATTAATCCTGGAGGCCTTCCTTTGGTCAGAAAGCCAATCTAATGAGCCCTTTTGATCAAATCAAAAGGAAGAACCCGAAGAAGAGGTAAATACTTCATCACCTCTTTCAAGTTCTTTTCTTCTTCCACTTCCTCTTTATTTGTTGTTTACATTATAAAATAATAACTCTAGTATCTTATATATAATTTTATGTTATTATAAAAAGGTACAACCATATTCATTATTCTATCCATCCTATAAATGACAAAGTCACCATACGTGCGTACATATGGATTACCGCCTCCACGTCGTGGTGTAGTTTGTTATTCAAACACTTCATTATTTGTATGGGTATAATAATGAGTATAAATGATTTAAATAATAAATATAACATGTTAATTATTTTTTATATATGATATAACATCCAATTAAATATTATTTCTCCATCAATATAATAATATTTTTTGCTCGTGCGTACGTACGGATTACCGTCTCCACGACGCGATGAGATTCATTTCCACGTTCACCATTCAACGATGATTATAACATATATATCATTAATAAGTTTGTAATATATGACATAATAATGATACTGTATATATATATATATATATATATTTATATACTTACATATATCTTATTCACCTAGTTCCGTTTAGTACGATATGAAAACGGAAACCGTGTTTATGCGTACGTATGACCTATCATCTCCATAAATGGTGTTCTCCATTTCATATATATACGTCTATTATAAATATTTATATTCTAAATATATATGATATATACATCATTTTTTATATTCTGGATGTATTTAAATCATGATCTAAGTGATACAATCAAGAGTAACAAGTTAAAACACGTATGATAAAGAAAGCAATTAGTACCCTAAATGTTAATTTAACATGGAAATTATTATTAAAAGGTTAGTATAAATTCATAAATAAACCATGTATGATATCATAAATATTAATATGATTCTTGTATAATTTAATAACATACTATGGTCTTTATACAGGAGGTTAAACATACCCTCGACTAAAGGAAAGTACAAGGTAAGGGTTAATTTCACAATCTCTTTATTATCCGAGGTTGTTTTTACATAAGTATCTACTGTGAAATATTTATTATACATTTCCATGTTTCATAAGAGAGTTTTCAAAGGGATTATTTTTAATATAATTTTTACTAAAACATCATTTTAAATGTTTTAAAGATTTATTCTTCTAAACCATTCTCATTAATGTCCATGTTTTCAAAATGGTTTTAAGGATTCATTTAAATGGACATGAATGTTTTAAAAT
This sequence comes from Viscum album, assembly GCA_963277665.1. Classification (NCBI taxonomy): domain Eukaryota; kingdom Viridiplantae; phylum Streptophyta; class Magnoliopsida; order Santalales; family Viscaceae; genus Viscum; species Viscum album. The sequence goes on from OY728158.1 coordinate 15,300,170, forward strand.
GTTAATTCTTTTAAAAAGTTTCAAAGTGGTATGAGAAACTTTGATTAAAAAATGTCTTTAAATATCTTCCTTTCTAATTTTTTTTACTTTTAAATGTTTTCATAAAAAGGTATATTTCTCTCAAAGAGTTTTACAAATCATTTTAATCTATGTCAAAATCCTTTAATAGATTTTAAACTTGTTTGAAGTTGATTTATTATGATACAAATCGTCCATATTGTATTGAAGGTTTTGTGATATGTTTTACTATGGATGTTTTATTTTTATACCATTCATGGTTTATGGATAAAGTATTGACATTTCGTATTCCAGTTTTAATACGAATGTTTATGTTATGTTTAAAACTTTTAATATGAGGAATGAATCGGACTTAGTAAGTGATGGGTGGAGCCTTCTATATCTCCTCGATGCATCGGTAGGTCTCATGAGAAAAACTAGTGTCTTGGCACAAGGCATTGACAAAATCTTATTTGTAGTCTTGGCACAAGGCCTTGACTATGTGATTATGAAGTCTGTCATTATGCATTCCATCATTATGAAAGTTGCTATTGATATTGCATGAGATTATTCGACTAGTAGAATATCCATGTGAATAAGTAAATGACATTATTTTATTGTATCTTTTCTATAATATGCTGAAGTTCATGTTTAAAATTCTTTTGTTTTAGTCTTATACAATTCTTTAAATGTTTATACTTATTTATGAAAGTTTTTGCTATATTTTTATCCTTACTGAGCATATGAGCTCACCCCTTTCTATGTTTTAATTTTCCCAGGATTCCAAGAAGTGTATTATGATTGATAAGTAGGGTTAATCTAGGGGATTAATGTAATTTTCAAAGGATCATTTATGTTGTGTTTTATTTTCTAATGTGTAATGTACCATTCATGTATGTAATATATTTTCCAAGAATGCTAAACTGATCGGTCTTTTGGGACTTGATTCCTTGTGATCATGCCAATGTATTAAAATAATGCACTGTTTTTGGGATTTTGGGGTCGGGGTGTTACATTTAGTGATTATATTTTAAATTTTTTATGAAAATATGAGTTTATATGTTAAACTTATTGAATTGTTTAATATTATATGGTAATACTTTTTAAAAATTTCAGACTATAAATACCATAAAATTTATATGTTAATTTTATTTATCAAATAAACATCTAAATAAACATATAAACAATGTTTAAATGATGTTTATATTAACATAAATAGTTTAGGATTTAGAAATGTTTTATATATGTATTTATATGGTAATATAGTTTATATTCTTATAAATATTGAAGAAGTTTTTTTTGTTGGAATTAAACTTTGAATTGAACTACTTATTCCACTGGTCTCGCCCAAATTTACCCAAGATTTTAGGGTTAAGAAGTTGCGTGAATTTTAGCTTGGGTCATCAAACCCTCAGAGACCTAAGAAGTAACCTACAGACACATACATTCTATTTATTGTTTTTTTCTATGAAGTGGAAAACTTGTGGTTATTTTAGATTGTTTTAAGTGAAAGCTAATATAATTAAGTGAATTCAATTTAAAAGAATGATTTGATCCTAGGTTATCACTTGGGGTGGATTGGATGCATTCCTTTTTCAACTATTTAAATTTCTCATATTTGAGATGGGATCATTTAAGAAGATAAAAAAAACATCATAACTTACTGGTTTAATGCCTACAAACTATAATAATAATCACCTATAAACTTTAAGGATCAAAGTTTTGAGAACTCCAAGGTAAAGGTTCATATTATCACCTGATGTGTGTAGCCTTAAATTCAACAAGGAGAAAAAAGTTTAAAGATATTCAAAAAAAATTCTCAATTAAAAGAAGTGATTAGAAATTAATGGAGTGATAAATAACATCCAATAAATTCCCTTGATACTCCCTTGGATCAACCCATAAGCGGGTTAACCCTCCATTGATGTTATGGTTTCAATGGAAGCGATATGTAGACTAATGAGAGAGGAATTGAAGAAGTAAAAAAAATGACAATGAAATAACGATCACTCCGCTGTTGTGTGATAAATTTCACAAGGTATGGTGTGAATAAATTCACACCATGAACCAAAAGTATCAATGTGATATGAATAAAAATAGAATAATATGAGAAGAATTTTTTTTATTAATAAACTAAGGTGAATTGAACAACTTACACGAGAAAGATAAACTCAAGGATACAAAATCACAACATAACATTAAAATTAAACAAATAACCAAGGATGATCAAATAATATATAACCACTACCTTAAATAAGATTTTTTGAATACTTGGTTTTAACCTCCAATAGTTAAAGTCATCCCACTTGAGTATGGTAGGCTTAGGGTGGTGGAAAGTTTATGGAATTTGATCTTTTCAACCCTTGACCCAAAGTGGCATCCAACTTGCATCCACTGAATAGAGGTATCAAAATGACCTTCTATATGGAAGAATTTTAGTGGGAAATAGAATAATAAAATGAATCTTCGGATATCTCCTAATAGCATGTAAAAGTTCAGCCCAAATGGATTTTTTTTGCGAGATATGTTCGAATTAGTGGAATGTTTTTCTGGGCTACAGAATATGGTCCAAAATTTCATCTTTGACTTGGGCCACCTGAAATCCATTAAGACATTCTAATTAGCTCTTTTAACTTTTGTATTAAATGTTCCCCATGATTTCATATATCTTCAGTTAATTTTTAGAATCATTGGTCTTGAATCTTGGCTGATACAATACTTTTACTGGGCTACTGTCTAGTTCACTTCGCACAGAATGTTGTTGGTTCAAGGCCCACTTTGGTGGTCTTCCAATGTGAATCTTTAAGTGACACAAAAGCATAAATTATTACTTATGTAATAAAAAAACTGAAAATTAAATATGAAAATAAAATCAATATCATTGGGTATTTTATATGTTGTTAAAAAAAGTACTATGTAATAGTGCATTTTAAGAAGGAATTACAATCATAATATGAAATAATGTTCAAAGTGTAAAATGAACTAAAAACAATGTTTGTAATTAATAAAGAACATGAATATTATAATATAATAAATTAATATTATCCTATTTCAATGGATAATCATACCCCCAACTTAAGTTTTTCTAGTCTTGAGAAACATATATCTCAAAAATCTGAAATTTGAATTCCCTTTTCCAAAAAAATTTTAATACACAATGATTACAAAAACCCTTATACCAAAAAATAATGAAACCCATAAAAATATTTTAATACAATATATTTTTATAAGAATATCCCAATCCAATGCCCATTATTTTGTTCAAATTTATCTCCATATTTCATCCAATATCAATTAAGCATGATGATGTGTTGTGTATCACAATAGACATGGGGGTTCATCTTTATTCAAGGGGGAAATTAGGGAAGCGCTAAGTTGAATCACATTTCAATATTAATATTAGTATTCAATATATATATATATATATATATATATATATATGTTTTTTTAAAATTTCTATGGTAATTTAAATTGCACTCAATAGAGTCAACTCATGTAGCGAGAATTTGCCGATGACTCAGAGGCTTAAAGACCATAGGGCACCAAGTGAAACCCACATACTCGGGCATCATATCGAGTTAACTTAGTAAGAAAAAAAGTCAAATTACCATAAATAGAGATAAAATTACTAACTCTGGGCCATACAACTATAGAGTTAGGATCCCCAAGTGCCTAAAGTCACACATTGGGTCATTTCATTGCTCTACACAGAAATTTATTATTATTTTTTGATTTTTTTATTGAATACTCATATTAAAACTAAAATGATCGCCAAACCTATGATATTTATTTGGGGGATCCCATGAACTCAAACTAATACCCCACTATCCAAACGAGGCGTATTGTGATCTTTTTTTATTTTGATGATAATATAAATGGTGAAATATCCCATTAGATGGCCACACTTTCCAAAATCTATGCTCATGAAATTAAAAATGGATTAAAATTAGAATTAGGGAATGCTAAATTATTTGATATTTAGTTTCAATGTATTCATTGTGTATTATTGTGTTCAATGTTAAATGAATTTTTCCTTCCATTTACACACATTTTTTATTTCACAAGTATTTTTTTTCTTTTCACCCCCCAACTTAACATAACTATATCCCCAGTGTTTAAATAAAATTAAACTTAGAAGAGGGTAGAGGGGTGGATTTCAAAGAGGAAATCGAAAATGAGAATCATGTAATGAAGTCACCTGGTGGTTTAAGTTGACGTTCGTACTGATCCAATTTAATATTTTGATATCCATGTCACTCGTAGAGTTCCATAGTAGAACAAGGGAAAAAAATAAAACAAATAATATATATATATATATATATATTTATATAATAATAAGAAAGTAAAATATAAGTATATATACAAAAATTATAGAAGAAGGAATCACTCTATGCCGTAGATCAATGGAAAGCGTGTCCCCCTATCTCCCTTCGGTCCCGAGTTCGAGTCCCCGCGGCTTCTCCAGCTGTGACAAGATTTTGCCCATGACCTACAACATGTCATTTTATTTTTTTTAAATTTTTTTAATTTTTTTTTATTTTTTATTTAACCTAAAAACACATAAAAGTAAAATAAAATAAGATAAATTGATGATACATGGTATTCTTTTTAAATTTTTGGGTAAGGTATTACTCAAGGATCACACCACGTGACACAGATGAATACGATGCTCCCCTTTCATACCCATCCGTACTCATAATAGATGTACAGGTCAATAGTCTAAGGTACTATCATACATTTTTTTAAATATCAAAATGATTCATTAATCCTATTTAAAAAATAATAATTCACAATTATTAGAAACATGAAAACCACGGGTTTCCTCCTATGTAATTATTTTGTTTAACGTCGTTAGCCCGAAATGGATCCTAAATCTATCAAATTTTCCTGGTTCATAGGTTGGTTCAGTTAACTCAACCTCTGTTTCCTGTTTATTGAATGATTTAGTGAATGGTTTTAACCTATAACCATTGAATTTTAAAATTTGATCACTTATGGGATTTTGAATCTCTACTGCCCCATGGAGGTACACATGGTGAACTATGAATGGACCTGACCACATATACCTTAACTTTCCCAAGTGTAAATGAAGTTTTGAAATATACAATAGCACAAATTTTCTCACTTCAAAGTGTTTAAATTTGATTTTCCTAGATTTTTAGGATTGAAATCAAGATTTATTTATCTTTTAATTTTTCTACGTTTCCATACTAAGTTCCTCAAGTTCATTAAGATCAAATTTCCTCTTCTCTTTATCTGAAGAAATGTCAAAATTCATTTTTTTGATTTCCCAAAATACCTTATACTCAATTTTAACAGGTAAATGGCATGATTTTCTATAAACCAACCTATATGGTGACATGCCTAGGATGGTTTTGAATGTTGTATGATATGCCCAAATGGAATCCAAGAGTTTCTCGGACCAATCTTTCCTAGAGGGATTGCCAGTTTTTCAAGAATTTTCTTAATATACCTATTTGATAACTCAAATTGAACATTGGTTTGAGGATGGTATATAGTGGAAACTTTATGACAAATACCATACTTGGACATGAGTAAAGAGAATGAGCGATTGCAGAAATGGGTTCCTCAATCACTGATTATATCCCTGGGAATGGAAAATTGAGAAAATATGTGCTCTTTTAGAAACAATATCACAAAATGATGTTTGTTGGACTTGGTGGGAATGGACTCAACACATTTTAAGACATAATCAACATATAAGAGGTTGTAGAGGTATCCACTAGAGTTTGGGAAAGGTCCTATGAAATCAATTCCCCAATAATCAAATATTTCGATGACCAGAATGGGAGTGAGGGGAATTTAATTCCTTTTGGTAATGGATCCTAATTGTTAACATTGAGGACAACTTTTTAAGACTTTTAAGGAATCCTTAGTGAGGTTAGTCTAGTGTAAAACACTTTGGAGGACCTTTTCAACGGTTTTCTTTGTGGAAAAGTGGCCTCCACATGCCTCTCCATGACAAAATTTTAGAATGGACTCTTTCTCAGACTCGAGAACACATCTCCTAATGATTTGATCAAGACATAACTTGAATAGGTAAGGATAATAAAACACATAGTGTTTGACATCATAAAGTAATTTATTCTTATCTTGGGTCCCAAGGAATATTGAAATGTCACCCGTAACCAAATGGTTTTCTATGTCAGTATACCATGGGAAATCACTCACAGAATTGAGGTGCTCATCGGGAAATAAATAAGACACCGAAAGGTGATGTGAGTTGTCTTTGAATTCTATCCAAGAGAGGTGATAATCTAAAACATTTTCAACACCCTTTTTATCCTTAATGGTTAAATCAAACTCTTGAAGAATAAGGATCCACCTAATCAATCTATCCTTTTCATCTTGTTTTTGGAAAATGTATTTCAGGTCTGAATGGTTGGTGAAGAAAATGATGTGTGATCATAAGAGATAGGACCTGAATTTCTCTATGGAAAACACAAAAACAAGAAACTTTTTCTCAGTGGTGGTGTAGTTTATTTGTGCATCATTTAAATATTTTCTTGCATAAGAAATGACACATAGAGTTTTCCCACACTGTTTTCCAAAGACTGCTCCTACAATGAAGTCCCTCGCATCACACATGAGCTCAAATGGAAGTTTCCAATTAAAATATTTCATGATAGGTGGAAATATAAGAGCTGAATTGAGTGTAGAGAATGATTCCTCACAAATTTATGTCCATAAAAATGGACCATATTTCACCAACAGAGAAAAAAGTGGTCGAGAAATAGATCTGAAATTCCTAATGAACCTTCAATAGACACCAACATGTCCTAATAAGGACCTCACCTCCTTAAAAATTTTAAGATATGGAAGGTGACTAATGATGTTAACCTTAGTTTTATCAAATTAAATCCCTCTACCAGAGACTAGATGACCTATAACAATTCCTTCCTTTACCATTAAATGGCATTTTTCCCAATTTAGGATGAGATTCTTATCCTCTAATCTTGACAAAACCCTCTCAAAATTCATAAGAAATCCCTAAAAAGTATCCCCAAATATGGAGAAGTCATCCATTAATACCTCTAAACAATCCCCCACTATGTCCGAGAAGATTCCTATCATGGACCACTAGAACGTACCAGGAGCATTACATAACCCAAAGGGCATGCACTTGAAGGAAAAAGTGTCGAATGGACAAGTGAAGGTTGTTTTTACTTGATCATATAAGGGTAACTCAATTTGGTTATACCCTGATAATCCATCTATGAAGCAATATAATTGATGACCTACCACACGCTTGAGGATTTGATTAATAAAGGGGAAGGGAAAATGGTATTTCTTGGTACAAGAGTTGATATTCTTATAGTCAATATAGACTCCCCATCCACTAACAACCCTTGTGGGGAGAAGGTCACCATCCTCATTGGTGATCATAGTGATTCCAAATTTCTTTGGGACAACTTGAATTGGTCTTACCCACCCACTCTCAATAATGGGGTAGGTGATACCCGCTTTCAACAACTGAAGAATTTATTTCCTTACCACATCCATAATATTTGGATTGATTTTCCACTAAGGTTGAGGACATGGTTTGGATTCATATTCAAGAACAATCCTATGAGTTCAAATTAGTGGGATAATTCTCGGAATATCAGAAATGGTCCATCCAATTGCTTTCTTATGTTTTCTTAGGACACATAGAAGAATCATCTCTTGATTGGATTCAAGAGAGGAAGAAATTACCAAATGAAAGACTCAATTATCACCTAAGAATGCATACTTGAGTGATGAAGTTAGGACCTTAAATTCAATATCATATTGTTTATCAATTTCCAATAAAGTATGGTACATTATATTGAACTCAGTTTCTTTGTTCAGATTTCTTGACAGAATTGGTTCCTTGTGAACAAAATTTCCATCCACTAAATTGACCAGATCAGTGTCACGAATTGGTATGAACTCAATTTTATTTATTTCACCAATGGTATCATTGATTAGTGATTTTATAAAATCATCAATAGAGCTATCTGAAAGAGATTCAAGCCAAGGTGAAAAATTTACCTCATGTGAACAAAAAAAATCAATATCTTCTTGACTTAAACATCCTTCAGTAATTTATTGATGTTCCTAGAGTTCACTATCAACACTAAAAATCCAATTAAACTCATGGATCTCTTCATCATCCTCAATTTAAGATCTTTCATTGTAGGTGTTTAGATCTAGGCTCATGTTTCCAAAGGTTATTGTCATGCTCCCATTTCTAACTCGGATGACTGAGTTGATTGTTGTTAAAAAGGGATGACCAAGGATGATAGGGGTTTGCTCCCTAGGACTTAATCTTGGGTGATTTTCAAGGAAAATTAAGTAATATGGGTAAATGAAATTTTCAACTTTCACCAAAACATACTTTCTGGTCCCCTTTGTAACTCGAACACTACGATCAGCAAGTTGAAGAGTGAAAAATGTGGGTTGGAGTTCTTCAATCCCTAATTGAAAATACATGGCATAAGGAATGAGGTTTATACTAGCTCCTAGATCACAAAGGGATTTGATGAATTTGTTCTATACTATATCAACATTGATTTATGGACATCCTAGATCTTTCAACTTTGGAATAATGGTCCCTTGAATGGTGGTACTCACATTAAAAACCAAAAGGACTTGGTTTTTATGTGAAAACTTACTTTTAAAAGTGAACACAAATCCTTAAGGTAATTTGAGTAGGAAGGAATGGTTTGGAATGCATCTAGAAGTGGGATGTTTAACTTAACTTGAGAGAATATTTCCCTTAAAGTTTCATTCAGTTCTGGTTTAGATTTTCCTCTCATGCGTTGATGGAAGGGAGCATGTTGTTTGATTGTTTGGTGTGGTTATAATTACTTTGCATTCTCATTGGGTTTTTTAGAATCTATGGGTGTTTATTCATAATTTTCATGCGTTTTTGAAGCTTTTAATGGTTCTAGAATAGTTTTTTCAGGGTTCTCAATGGATTTACCACTTCTTAAAATAGTCACTACTTTGAATTTCTCATGAGAGGTTTGTGTATAACTGGATTCTTCCCTTAAAGTTGGGGATGGTACCACCTGAGTAGGAATAGGTGCATTCCTAGTTTTTATGGTTTGCAGTTCATGTTTAAGGGATGATACTTATGAGTTAATTTTCTCCATTTTTTTACACAACTATTCAAGGATTTGTAAATGGAGAGATTGGGAAGGGGCTTGTTCTGGTTGGTTTATCCTAGGAGGATACTTTAGTTGTTGGATTGGTTGTTGCATGGGTTGATGGATGGGTTATTGGTATTTGATAATATGGTGTTGGTATTGGACTGGTTATAGTTGGAACTAGTTATGGTTTTGAAATTTTTTTGGAGGGTAAGGGTTCATTCCTTGTGGCTGACTTGGTTGTTGGTCAGGTTGTTGGTCAGGTTGTTGGTTATCTTTCCAACAGAATCCTAGATAGTCATTATACCATGGATTGAAAGTGTTTTGGTATTGTGGATTCTAGAATTTTAGAGATTTGACCTCCACTGGTGGTACTCATAAAATAACATCTTTAATGGAAGGTATGGTTGGGAGTTGTCAGTCTTGTGGTTATTTTTGTCACAAATTGTGCAAACAGGGTCAGTAGATTGAATTTCATGGTCCTTCCTAAGATCTATCTCCTCAACCTTCCCAGTGAGTGCATAAAGTTTCAAACTAATGATTTACTCCTCCCTAAGTGTATGGATTCCACCATATTTGGGTGGCTTCTCATAGTAAGGTGATGTTCCCCATGTTTGGTTTTGTTCATCAAGGCATTCTAGATACCTGTAAGCATCATTTGGAGCTTTGTTTTTAAAGGTCCCCTTACACATCATTTCAATGAATTATTTGTTCCCTGGGCTCAAAACTTCATAGAAAATTGAAACTTTTTCTAGGATTGAAAATCCATGGAGAGTTACCATGTTGAGTGTGTCTTTGAACCTTTCCCATGTTTCATAAAATGACTCCACTTCTTTTTTAAAAAAGTTTTGGATGATCTTTTTAAGTGTAATTGTTTTGTGATGGGGGAAGTATTTTTTGTAGAACCATATTTGAAATTGGTCCTAGGAGTAGATTGATGTTGGTCTCAGATTTTTTAACTAATTATTTTCTTGATCCTTCAATGAGAAAATAAAGAGCATAATCTTAGCTGGCACATGTTGATGTGGCAGACACATGGTTTCAAAAATGTCGTTGAACTCTTTGACATGATAGTATGGAATTTCTGACTCCATCCCATGGAAGGTTTGAAGGTAGTTTTGTACATGAGGTTTGAATACTTAGTGGGCTTACCTTGGGCATCATTCCTAATTCAAGAGGTTTCATTGGTCCAAGAATGTGTGAGGTAGTCATTCATAGTTAGATCAACTGCATTTCCCAAGTTTGGGGCTACCTCATTTGGATTTCCATTTTGGTTCCCACCCGAGTTTATGAGTTGATTTCTTTAAAGAACCTCCATTAAAATTGGCCCAATTTTTGAATCTTAAGTATTAATAATATTTTTATATAATGGAAAGATACACCTAGGTGTGCTTTACTCCCAAAACCTAGGACTTTCCACTCTAACTAATCTATTTGAGTTATCGTGGGTGTAGGCGGACATGCACCAAAAGAAAAAAAAAGTGAGAAAGAGAAAAGACAAGAGAATTTGAGGTGATAAAAGATAAATGGGGTATAATAGAAATAGTGTTGAGATTAATTAATTAGGTCCCTAGAAACAGCACCAAAATTTGGTCTCACCAAAATTTACCTAAGATTTTAGGGTTAAGAGGTCGCTTGAAGTTTAGCTTAGGTTATCGAATCCTCAGATACCTAAGAAGTAACCTACAGACACGTACATTATATATATTTTTTGGGCTATTAAGTGGAAAAATTGTGTTTATTTTATATGGTTTTAATTGAACATGAAGAGACTTAAGTGAATTCAATTTAAAATAATGAGATGATCCTAGGTTATCACTTGGAGTGTATTGGATGCATTCCTTTTTCAACTATTTCAATTTCTTATATTTGAGATGAGTTAGTTTAAGTAGATAAAACGACATCATAACTTTATGGTTTAACTCCTTAACACCCTAATACTAGTCACCTATACACTTGATTGATAAAAGTTTTGATCACTCCAAGGTAAAGGTTAGTATTAGCACTTGAAGTGTGAGGCCTTAAATTCAACAAGGACGAAGGAGTTTAAAGATATTCAAACAAAATTCTCAATTAAAAAAAGTGATTAGTCATTAATGGATTGAGAAATAACATCCAATCAATCCCCTTTCTACTCCCTTGGATCAAAACATAAGCGAGTTATCCCTCCATTGATGCTATGGTCTCAATGGAAGCGTGAAGTAGACTCATGATGGAGGAATTGAAGAAGTAAAAAAAGACAATGAAATAATGATCAATCCATCATTGTTTGATAAATTTCATAGGGTATGGTGTGAATAAATTCACACCATGAACCAATGGTATCAACTTTATATGAAGAAAAACAAAATAAGAGGAGAAGAATAACCTTTATTAAGAAACTAAGGTGAATTAAATTACTTACCTGAGAAAGACAAACTCAAGGAAACAAAATCACAGCATAACATTACAATTAAACAAAGCACCAATGATGATAAAATAATCCACTAACACTACCTTAAATAGGAATTTGTGAAGTCTTGGGTCTTTCATCAAGTATTTGAAGTCATCCAACTTGAGTATGGTATACTTAGGGTGGTGGAATGTTTGTCTAATTTGATCTTTTCCACCCTTGACCTGAAGTGGTATCCATCTTGAATCCAACGAACAAAGGTGAAAAAATGACTTTCTATATGGACTAAATTGAGTGGGCCATAGAATAATAAAATGGATCCCAGGATTTCTACAAACATCCTATAAAATTTCATCACAAATGGAATTTTATTTTTAGATATATGTTTGAATTGGTGGAATGTTTTTCTGGGATGTAGAATCTGGACTAGAATTTCATCTTTGACTTGGTACTCATAAAACTCCATTAAGACATTCTAACTATCACTTTTAAATGTTTTATTAAATGTATACTATGATGTATTATATCTTTAGTTAAAATTTTAGAATCATTGGGGTTGAATCTTGGTCGCTACTGTACTTTTATTGGGATGCTGTCTAGTTCACTTTTTCCAAAATGTTGTTGGTTCAAGACCCACTTTGGTGGTCTTACAATGTGAATATTCAAGTTATCAAAAAGCATGAATTGTTACTTATGTAATGAAATACATGAAAATTAAATATGAAAATAAAATCAAGATCATTGGGTATTTTATATGGTATTGAAAAATATACCATGTAATAGTGCATTTTAAGAAGGAATTACAATCATAATATGAAATAATGTTAAAAGTGTTAAATGAACTAAAAATGGTGTTTGTGATTAATAAATCACATGAATATTATAATATAATAAATTAATATTAGCCTATTTTAGTTGCTAATCATCCACCTTTCAATTTTTTTTTAATTTACCTTGTTTCCATTATTTCTTACACATTCATAGTTTTCAAATCCATATCCTCATTAAATCTTTTACAATTATATAATTTTTTAAAACATTAAATGAATGAGTGACTAAATAAAAGGTAAATACCTCTACTCCTCCTACTCCTCCCTGATACACTACTTTGGGGAATATCTTCAATAGTTTATAGACATGAGGGTCTCTACATGTTCAGCATAAATCAACTCACATCATAACTCTAGAATTTATATGAATTTAATCTATAATTTTTTATGATTCAACTTATTAAAACCATTTGTGCTCAACACCTCAATTTGAGAGTTTTTATCTTTATCTTACAATTTTAATTTTGGTTGAGATTTTCCTCTTAGTGTGAGGAACAACTCTTTTTCTTCCATATAGAAACAATAGTGAAAAACTCTACCCGATGAAGATAATTCCAAATTAGAATTATCTATATTATACTCCATCTTTATCTCTTTAATATGTTTGATATTTTAATGCAATTATATCCCATTATAATTCTTATTTTTCTTATTCTAATATACCAGGTGTAGCATTTTAATTTCCTTATTATTTTAGGATATATTCTTATTTTCCCCTATTCTTGATATATCTTTAAATTTATTTATTTTATTTAAAAGATAAATATTTAATATTTCTATAGAAATTTTTATTTCCTATAAGTAAGAAATTTTTATAGTCTCTATAAAAACATCCATATTTGATCCAAGGAGTAGAATATATTTCATTATTTTCAATGATACTTTATCATGTCATGTTTACCAAATTATTTTAGTGTGTAAAAACACAAATATTTAATTTAAATTAAAAAATAAGATATTTCTACATGATCTATAGATTTTAATTCAAAATGATTCCTTTATTTTATCTAAGTTTTAATCCACCACAGTGTAGAGACATTAGAAACACCCATTTTTGCCTCTAGCTCAGAAATGTGTTCTGAACTCTATGATATAATAACTCACATATCTTAATTATGACGGTCATTTTAAATGAATAATTTTATCAAATCATGATAAACCATGGCGAGTCATAACAATCACGATGGATTAATAATTATACAGGAAAAATTCCCTCCAAAATATATTCCTCCATGCTCACTTACCATTTCCTCTTAATATTTTGAAACTAGAGATTGAAATGAATTTCTCCATGATATGGTACTCTAATTTTCTATTTTAAAAATCCTTAAATAGACCTTCCACTATTTTTTGTACATATGTAAAAACCACTTAATCTCAAGTGAGGACAAAACCAACTTCCAAAATGCTAGTTATAGGCTTCCTAAATTTTTACAGGGATTTTGAAATCTCAATACAACATCCTCTATGGTGGGGTACTCATTATCTTCCCATTTTAGTTAATACTTTGACCACCCCAATATCCAAAATTCCATAAACATTGCTTTTAATCCATTTTTACATATCCATGTATTCATGATGTTCACTATATCTCCAAAATTCCTTAATTCATAGAAATAACTTCAATAAAGTCTTGGTTTAATATCATAAAATGTTTCTAAATTCAGATATATTTTAAGTGTAGTATTGATTCATATACATCCTTCATCATTTAGAAACATGAAGTGTTTACTCTTATTCAAGTTGGTATTCAAATGAATTATTCTTACATATCTTTAGATGAATGAAAATAATCTTCCACAACTTCCAAATAAATATATAATCTTATATATATCCTATTTCCACTAGATTAATCTCACATAGCCCATAATTTTTTTTAATGTCATATAAATAATGAATTACCTATTATAATCAAACATAGACCTTAGAGAGTGCTGTTTAATTTTTTTTGTACTTTGATTTCTCAAAAATTAATTTAATCCTTCTCTAAATCTCTTGAAAAATACTCCAAATCCACATTAAACCAAAAATATATTTAATAATACCATAAAACTTCACCAAATCTAAATCAATACAAATTAATATCCAAAATTATCTAATTTAATTTATACTTTCCCACACCTCTTCCAAAACTAGAATAAAAATTTTATACTTCTTTATAAAACCATGATTTAAAGAATTCTTATTATAGTCCCTTAATATCACTTTATATTATATTCTATATATTATAATATGACCTTCTTCACCAAATGTGGTTCCATATCTACTTTTGGAATATGTTCATCATTTTCAAAAACAACTAACCACCCTCATCATACATGAATCCAAGTATAGTATAAATTTCAACCATTTTCATGTCCATATTTATCCACACTACATCAATTATATATTTATGTATCTCTTCTTATTTCCTTCTTTTATCTACCATTTTATTTTTCTCCTAAATAATCACCACTAATTGTGAAAAAATAAAACACCCAATTCCTTGGTTTCAACACACATCATTATCTTATTATAAATAAAAAATAGAGGATATTGATTAACAAAATTGTCTTAAACTATAATACAAGAAATATTAAAAACAAGTATTTACAATATTGATCAATATTTTGAAATCCTTCTCAAGTACTCACTCAATGTATGAATAAAGTCTTCTCCCCTATTCTTATAAAAAACCTAGCCATTTTTAAAGATTTTTGATTCTTGAATCTGATTCTATAGTTCTTATGTACATGTATAATAAATATCAACCATCTCTTTAGTAATCAAGGTAATCATTTTAATGATATTTTCTATTTTTATGATTTTAAATTTAATTGGTATTTTAGGTTATATTATATAATTTTTGAAGAATATTATACTGCTGTTCAATTTTGGAAGATTCCCTAGATTATCTTGTCTAGGTTTTTCAAAAATGTGTTACTATGATTCATGTGTTTTTGATTATTCTTATTGTTGGGCAAAAATCCCTCAAGGTAACATTGCAGTATTTTTGGGTTGATTGTGTTTGTTGACAAAGTAGGTTTCCATGGAGATTTTTGTCGAGTTCCTAAGAAGTTTTTGACAATCCATGTTGACAAAGAACGATGAAAAATGAATGGATGATCTGGAGGCGGTACAAAAGAGCAGTACAAGTTGGCGCCGTTTCCCAGTGTTTGCCAAATTTTTGGGGTCCAAAGTTTGGAGTTTGGTGAGCATCACGAAAATAGGATTTCCATGAAGATCATATTTTTATATGGAAAAGGCATGAGTTTCGTGAAGATGGGATGCATGGATTGGATTTCACGAAGACCAGAAAAATGGAGGTGGTGATGCTTCACGATTATGTCAACGATTCATGAACGGTAGAGTTGAAGCGCATCGCAGCGGTGAAGGGATCTGTGAGGGAGCTTCGCAGTGAAGGTGCGAAGGAATTTTGACGGTGATGCTCCGCGATTACGACGAGCTCCGCGATCGGAAAATTGCCGTGGTGCTTCACGATTTGGACAGAAATTCCGGTAGAAACTTCGGAGCTTCGCAATTTGAGATGACATGGCGTTGACTTTATGCAGAAGGGTCAAGGGTCGGTAGAATCGCCTATAAATACAGGTAGACCCCCTCGAGAGAAGTAAAGAGAATTTTCAGAGAAAATCATTTGCTCTCAGTTCGTGAAGGTAGTTTGCGTAGCCTGTGTGCTTCACGAAAGAAGAGCTTCACGATGGCTATTGTAGCTCCACGAAAGTTGTGTGCTCCACATTGGATCAGTGAGCTTTGCGAGGGAAGTCTCTTTGTGATGACTTGAGCTTCGCGACGGCCTAATCATTGAGAAGGATTGAGCTTTGTGACGGTCCAAAATCCACAAAATTGTGAGCTTCGCGAAAAGGAAGGAGTTTCGTGAAGGCTTGTTTGAGCTTCGCGAATTTGGGAGCCTTGAGAAGTAGGGTGCTTTGCGAAGGTGTTTCCAAAGGTAGTTGCCTAGTGTTCAGAGGCAAAGTGGTATTCATCTGTGGATGAAAGTTGGACTTCAACAGAGCATCTATCAACAGTTGAGGATGAATTTATTCATGCAAGTGAAGAGACCTATAGTTCTATAAACTGTGAGTGGATCCCTTCCAAGTGCAGTGAGCATAAGAAGAGGAAAAAGGTGATCCTCTCCACCAGCAGTGAGCCAGAGAGAGAGAAATTGGGAGTGACCCTTGGGAAAGCAGTGAGCTAACCCTAAACCTCGTAAAGGCAGTGAGCTTGGGCATAGAAGTGATCTAGCCCAAACATTGTAATCCACATCTAGTGAAGAATAGTGGAATTTGGTACGACCGGTAACTTGTCGGCGTATGCTCCTTGGACGTAGCCCAGTGAGGGTGAACCAAGTAAAAATCTTTGTGTCTGACTGTTTTCTTCCATGCATTACATTCAAAGTATCATCATCAGCTAAAGAAGAAAAGAAGTGGTCATAATAATCACACGAGTGCAAAAAAAGTGACCCTTGTAATAAAGAGGTCAAGATCCAGTGGGGCAGGGAGAACTTTGCGAAAGAATATCCATACTATGATTCACCCCCCTCTCAGGGTATATAGGCCCCTATTGGTCCTAACAATTGGTATCAGAGCATAGGTTTATTTTATCAGATTTGTTTGCTCTAACTTGGTTCAGTCGATTGCTCAAGTTAAAGATCCAATCTGATCTTATCATATTGTGCCATGGAAAAGGGAAGAACATCAAAGAAGAAGCAGAAGGCTAGTGGTATTACCCACTGTGGAAGTGTCAATGGAAAGAGTGTGATTCAGTTAAAGGAGTCATGTAGTGAACAAAAGAATGGTTTAGATGAATCATTCTATGAAAATACTTACTAATTCAATGATGCTGAAGGAATGAGTGAATAACCTGATTTCCCAAGTGATGTTGGAACCAATGATGATGAAGAAACACAAAGAAGTCGAAAAGTGTAAGTTTTCCACAAGGAAAAGGAATTGGATCAGGAATTGGATGAAGAAGTTAAATCTAAAAATATCAGAATACAAGTATTGGAAATTGAGGTCAACAAGATAAGAGGATTAAATCAAAGGATTATTGATGTGGCTACTGACCTAAAGGAGAAGAATGATTCTCAAGGTGAAGAAATACAAAAGATGGCTAAAATTAAAGGAAAAAAAGGCTGGTGATTATGAAGAGAATCAAAAGTCCGATGAAGTTCGGAATCTGAAAGCTAGAAATGATGATCTAGCAACACAGTTGTCTGAATAAGTTCAGAAGAATCATAGGCTACAACAAGAGAATTAATCTGTCTCTGAATATGTTGCTCAAGAAAAATTGAAGGTGAAGGAGAAAAGTGACATTGTGGAAAATCTCACACGGGAACTTGAAGATGAGTTGAGTAGCCATAAGAATCTCAGAAAAGAACTCAAATCTCAACTTGCATCAAGAGATAAAAAGATTCAACAAATGGAGGAAGAAATAGAATTGGCCAAGAAAGAAATGGAGAAATCTAAATATGAAGATAATCCCAAGTTGAAGGATGAACTGCACTTATTATTTGATTATCCTTCGGCAAGTGATGATAAAATGAAATCCAAATATGCTAAATCAGAGGAGAATCATGAAAGGATTGTATCATCTCAAAGGCCATCCATTTTGGGAAAATCTGGAATTGGATATGATGATCCCACTACTATGCATGATAAGAAAAATGCAGTGAAAATCTCCAGAAGTAAGGAAAATACTGTAGGTGCTGGAGATAGACCTAAGAGGACATTTTCAAGAAGAAGTGATGACATGTGCTATTTCTGCGGGATTCGTGTCCACACATCAAGTTTTTGTTCAGAGGCTCAGGAACACATTTCGTATTGTGAAAATAGAAAATGTACAAAATCTGAGAATAAGATGAAGCGTCATGAGAAATCAGAAAGAAGATTCTCTCAGAGGAAATCATTTGTTAGATGCTATTACTATGGAAGAATGGGACACACCATGAGTATGTGTCAGGAAGCTCAAGAGCTCAATGTCAGAGGAAGAACTCAATATGCATCAACATCTCGACAAAGAACTGATGAAATGAGGTATGCATTTGATGGAACATGTTTTATATGTTCTGGTTATGGGAATTTGGAAAGACATTACAGCAAAAAGAAAGCAGGAAAGGAAAAATAACCTGAAAAGATATCTCCACCATAGGAAGTGTACAAGAAAGAAGCCTATACTGGGAGACAAAGTGGTAAGGAGAAGAATAGGCTTAGAGCCTCAGGGAAATAACATGGATCTGAATGAAAGGTGTATCAGTCACCTCCTCTATCATACTCACAATAGCTCTCAAGGAGAGAATGTGAACAAACCTAGATGATTAAGGGGAGATCTACTCCAGCTGTGATAAAGAAGAATGAACGTTCAATGGAGGACTCACCACCGGGGGAAAAGAGCGTGGTGACTCAGACATCTGATAAAAGAAAGATGAACAAAGAATGTATTGAAAAATTTTCATGTCGTGTTCCACAGCGAAAAGTGGAGGAAGGTGCAAGATCCTTGCAATGGTGGAAGAAGCAGGAGAAGATGAAAAGTAGAGAGGTTCCTACCCAGAGAAGGAATCAAGGGAAATGGAATTTTGGTGGAACATCAAAGACAGAAATGTGTACTAGTGGGTTTAAACCCCAAATGGTGAAAAAGACTAAGTCTATCGAATCTACATATCAGAGAAAGGATCTGAATATGGGTAAAGAATGCTTAGTCATATGGCCAGAGCAGTTGAAGTTGTTAAGGAAAGTAGAAGAATCAAGGAAAGAGTGTGATGATCTGCAAGAAAGAATTAAAGGGTTGAACCATCAGGATCAACCACAATCCTCATCTTGAGGATTCCGGAAGAGGCCCCCCTCCCTATGTATATAAATGATATTAACTGATGATTCAAGTGTTTCAGGTTTTAGGGAGATATGATCCAAGGGGAATTGGCATCTAAAGAAGCAAAGTGGATAAGTGATATGCTCCAGAGTTTCAATTGATTCAAATCAGGTACCAGAGTTGAAGAAGAAAGGGAGAAACAGAGCACAATAGGAAGTGATTGTGTTATTTACTTTGTGTCTTGTTTCCTACACCGAGTTCCAACTCAGTAGGCTTAGAGATTTCGTTAATGTCTCAATTCTAAGTGGAATATGAGAATATAATATTCTGAAGGAGAAGAATGGTTATGAGTCTAAATAGTAGGACTAACCCCAGGAAGTGTTTCATAACGTAGGGGGGCATTCAATAACAAAATAAGATGCAAGAGCCATCAATGCAATAATTGGATGACTCGGCTCAGGTGTTGCCTATTGGGGGAAGAAAGAAGCACAGGGAGAAGCATCAATAACCTTGCATTTCATGATTATTTACTTTGCTCTAACAATGTGGTATTAGCTGACTACTTTCAGGATACCAAGAAGCTGTGAGAGAAAATCAAAGGTGTTTCAACAAAAATCTGAGAGAAGATGTTCAAAGAAATGAAGTCATTAAACAGTGACATAGAGAAAAGTAGCTGAAAGAAATGAAGCCACTAAAAAATGAGTCAGTGAACAACTTCCTAATGAAAGTGATGAGGAAGAAATCAACATAGGGAGAGCAGAAGTGGCGATAATGATTCAGAAGAAGACACTGATGATGAACAAGAAAGTGTCAAATCTGTGTCTACAAGGAATCCAAATACATGAGCTAAAATTGATAGAAAGAATATCATTGGTGATCAGTAGGATTCAGTTCAGACAAGAAAAATGAAATCACTACAGCAGGAATATTTTCTATCTTAGGTTGAGCTGAAATGCTTTGCTGATTTGGCTGAAGATGAAAACTGCGTTCAGGCCATGAATGAAGAGCTAGATCATAATTGAGAAGAATCAGACGTGGGAGATTGTTTCGAGGCTATAAGATAAAAAAGTCATCAGGACTAAATGGGTCTATTAAGATAAGATGAATGAATATGACACAATGATTTGGAACAAAGCACGAATGATGTGCAAAGGAGACTCCTAGATAGAGGGAATAGATGGCGATGAGACATTTGCACCGATTTCAAGGCAGGAGACAATCAGTTTATTTTTGTCCATAACAGTGCAAAGAAAGTTCAAAGTGTTCCATATGGACATCAAATCTGCATTTCTAAATGGGGTTCTTGAAGAAGAGGTGTACATTGAGCAGCCAGATGGTTTTCTCATTCATGAGGATGAGAACAAAGTTTGCAGGCTGAAGAAGGCATTATATGGGCTGAAACAAGAACTAAGAGCATGGTACTGAAGGCTATATCAGTATTTAAAGAAGCTTGGTTTTCAGCGTGGGGGATTTGATTACAATCTTTATTTCAACAACAACAGTAATCAAAGGATGATAAGGCTGGTCTAGGAAGAAAACATAATATTTGGAAGATCAGATGAAGCATAGTGGAGACAATCTTCTGATTTCAAGAAACATGAGTTCTAAATGTCTATGATTAGTGAGCTGATGTTTTTCCTTGGTTTATAGGTTACACAAGGCAGGAATGACACATTCATTTCTCAATCCAAATATGCCAAGGAGGTTTGGAAATGATTTGGAATGGAAAATTACAAGGAGACGAAGACTCTGGTTACTACCCGGATAAAATTATCAAAATATGATAATGGAAAGGTAGTTAATATCACATAATACATGCAGATTATTGGGAGTATACTATACCTGATAGTGACAAGACCTGATATTGTTTTCGCCACATGCCAAGCAGCGAGATATCAGAGTAATCCCATGGAAATCCACATGCTTTCAGTGAAAATAATACTTCAGTATATCAAGGGCACAGTGGACTTTGGCTTGATGTATAATGGAAAATCTCAGTCAGAATTATTGGGATATAATGATACAGATTAGGCCAGTTCAGCGGATGACAGGAAGTCAATGTCAGGAGGTGCTTTCTATCTTGGTGGACTTTGTGTTTCTTGGCTAAGAAAGAAGAAATATTGCATTTCATTGAGCACCGCAGAAGCTGAGTACATTACTGCCACTCAAGCTTGCACACAGTTTTTGTGGATGAAGCAACAACTTGATGATATGGGAATTGAAGTGAAGTCTCTGATCGGAATCCAGTGCGATAACTCAAGTGCTATAAATCTCAGCAAAAATCTTGTCCATCACTTAAGGACAAAGCACATTGAGATCAAATATCATGTTATAAAGGGGAAGGTTGATCATGGAATTATGAAGTTGGAGTATGTACCCATAGAGCTATAGGTTGCAGACATTCTGACAAAGGCCTTACCCAAGGAAGCTTTTGAGAGACATCGACTGGCTCTGGGAGTTTGGTCGACTCCCCGCACTTGAAAGCGTGTGGATGTGGAAATCCCCCCCTCTCCCCAAGGTATGATGTGTTTTTCCCTAATG
Organism: Viscum album; assembly: GCA_963277665.1. NCBI lineage: Eukaryota > Viridiplantae > Streptophyta > Magnoliopsida > Santalales > Viscaceae > Viscum > Viscum album. Next base: position 15,321,868 of record OY728158.1, read on the forward strand.
TGCTTATGTGTTCTCTACTATGTTATAGACTACAAAGGAGTGACCTTTGGGTTCGTTGAAAAAGGGGGAGAAAATAGTGATTGTTCAAGGGGGAGACAATGTGGCTATTTGAGAAATCATGACAAATATGGGGAGAAGATGACTAGTGGAGCAGCCAGATAGGGGGATAAATGAGATAGGGAATATTCTTAAATTTTTCGATGCTAGAAGTGATCGATCAAAGCATAGAAATCACGACAGCTGAGGATCGTGATAAAAGAAGAACAGTGGTGTTGGAATGGTGAGAGAAGGTCTCCAGCTATCACGAATTGGTATCAGTGTGGTTCAACAATTGGTATCAATTTAAGAATTGGTATCAGGTTGGAATCTACAATTTATGTTTGACATGAAGTGATTCATTGATGAACTTTTCATACTACTCTTGTTTCTCACGCCGAGCATTGCTCATGTGGGCTTAGAATACGTGTTAAGTGAATCCTTTAATGCTATCAGAATCACAAGAGGTGAATGGTGGTAGCGGCTGGAAGAAGACTCAGTGAGGTATCAACGTGCAAAAAATCATTCTAAGAAGAGTTATGAAGAGTTGTCAACAAACCCAAAGGGGGAGATTGTTGGGAAAAAATCCCTCAAGGTAACATTGTAGTATTTTTGGGTTGATTGTGTTTGTTGACAAAGCAGGTTTCCATGGAGAATTGTCGAGTTCCCGAGAAGTTGTTGACAATCATGTTTACAAAGAATAATGACAAAGGAATGGATGATCTGGAGGCGATACAAAAGAGCAGTACAAGGTGGCACCGTTTCCCAGTGTTTTCCAAATTTTTGGGGTCCAAATTTTGGAGTTTGGTGAGCATCGCGAAAATAGGATTTCCATGAAGATCATATTTTTATAGGGCAAAGACATTAGTTTCGCGAAGATAGTATGCATGGATTAGATTTTGCGAAGACCAGAAAAATGGAGGTGGTGGTGCTTCACAATTACGTCAACGCTTCACGAATGGTAGAGTTGAAGCGCATCGCGGCTGTGAAGGGATTTGCGAGGGAGATTCGCAGCGAAGGTGCGAAGGAATTTTGACGATGATGCTCCGTGATTACGACGAGCTCTGTGATCGGAAAATTGCCATGGTGCTTTGCGATTTGGACAGAAATTCTGGAAGAAAATTCGGAGCTTCGCGATTTGAGATGACGTGGCGTTGACTTCGCGCGGAAGGGTCGAGGGTCGGTGGAATCACCTATAAATACAGGTCGACCCCCTCGAGATAAGTAGAGAGAATTTTCAGAGAAAATCATTTGCTCTTGGTTCGCGAAGGTAGTTTGTGTATCCTGTGTGCTTCGTGAAAGAAGAGCTTCGTGGCGACTATTGTAGCTCCGTGAAAGTCGTGTGCTCCGCGTTGGCTCAGTGAGCTTTGTGAGGGAAGTCGCTTTGCGATGACTTGAGCTTCGTGACGACCTAAGCATTGTGAAGTCTTGAGATTTGTGACGGTCCGAGCTCCACGAAATTGTGAGCTTCGCGAAATGGAAAGAGCTTCATGAAGGCTTGTTTGAGATTCGCGAAATTGGGAGCCTCACGAAGTAGGGTGCTTTGTGAAGGTGTTTCCAAAGGTAGTTGCCTAGTGTTCAGAGGCAAAGTGGTATTCATCTGTGGATGAAAGTTGGACTTCAACAGGGCATCTATCAGTATTTGAGGATGCATTTATTCATGCAAGTGAAGAGACCTACAGGTATATAAACTATGAGTGGATCCCTTACAATTGCAGTGAGCATAGGAAGAGGAAAAAGGTGATCCTCTCCACCGGCAGTGATCCAGAGAGAGAGAAACAGGGGGTGACCCTTGGGAAAGCAGTGAGCTAACCCTAAACCTCGTAAAGGCAGTGAGCCTGGGCATAAAAGTGATCTAGCCCAAACATTGTAATCCACATCCAGTGAAGAATAGTGGAATTTGGAATGACTGACAACTTGTCGGCGTATGCTCCTTGGACGTAGCCCAGTGAGGGTGAACCAAGTAAAAATCTTTGTGTCTGCCTGTTTGCTTCTCTGCATTACATTCAAAGTATCATCATCAGATAATGAAGAAAATAAGTGGTCATAATAATAACACGAGTGCAAACAAAGTGACCCTTGTAATAAAGAGGTCAAGATCCAGTGGGGCAGGGAGAACTTTTCGAAAGAATATCCATACCCTGATTCACCCCCCCTCTCAAGGTATATAGACCCCTATTGGTCTAAACACTTACCCTATTTTAGTAAGTGTCATACCTATCTCCAATCTCAATAAGCACGTATAGCTACTTCCATCTCACAATGCACCCGTGCACACACACACACATCTATTTATTGTTATATTTTTTATAGAATATTAATGAACACACACACACATATATATATAAATTCAAAGGCAAGAAAATCTATACAAGTTCATAAAGTGTGTAGGGTAACTTCATGGGTTGGAGCTAAATAAAGAGTCCACCTATGTGCTTATGTTTTTTTAGAATAACAAGGTATGATTATTGAATAAATTGAATGATTTTACTAGGATGTGATACTATTTTATGCGTGTAATGGTTTCTCATGCAGACAAGATGGAATTGGTTAGAAAATCTTATGAAAAATAGACTAGGGATATTCCTTTATTCACTCATGGTAGGATACTCCTTCTCATGGAAAAGGTAAAAATTCATATACCAATGGGAAAAAAGCCTCACCCATAGGAAAATCCATCATAGTGGTTCTTAAATAAGATATTGTTCCTACCCTTCATTATTTGGTATTCACATACTCTCACATCATTCCTAATAAATTGGTCATTATATCCCATCTACATATTGAAGCATTTATTAGTGCGTTCAAAGATAAATTATTTTGAATTCATGTTTACCAAATTATTATAACTTCAAAGGTAATATCACCTTAAATGTTTTTATGATATATAATAAATAATTTTTTCAATAATTTACATCATTTTTAACCATATCATCCTTCTAAAATATTACCTTTCAAGGATCCCATGTTCTAGTTTATTTTTGTTTACTAATAGGAATCTTCTGAAAGGAACATAAGAAATAAGTGTGTCGGGAAATTATTGATCTTACCTATGGTTTTGAACTCAAATTTTTTCTATATTATTCTTTAGTAGTAAATATTATGAATAGTATTACTAATTAATAAATTTGAGACGAGTGTGGAATTGACGACATAGGATTCTTCTGACACCTTTTCATATTAACTATTGGTTTTAAAGATCATATTACTTGACCTAATTATGATTTTGATTATGGTGGATAAATTTATATTCCTTGTAAATATATTTTTAATTGATATTAAAGGAGTTTATTTCTATAACACTAAATTATAGGCCATAATTTTTTGGGTACCTAGTCATTTTCCTTGTGTTGTAATTTTTTGCATGATTTTTATATTATCTTTATAAGATAAATTATATACCAATCATCACATATTATATTATAGATGAATTTTATCACCCTATGGACTTTTAAATTATCTATTCAACTTAATTATTATGTAGGTTAAGGTAAAATTCTCCAATTATATATTATTTCCCTTTTTTTAATATATCATCAACTCATAACCCATTAGAGGCAAAATTAGGGAGGAACTTCAAATAAAATATTTAATGAAGGTCATGAAAAAATCAATGGAGGATTTTATCAAGATAATAATATCAACTATAATTCCCCAACATGGACTAGATTCTAAAACATGAACCTAATTTCAAGACAGAATGTTACATGGGATTAGAAATGTCCCTCTATCACCAAAGGCTGGATACTAGGGTCAAGGGTTACACTAATACCTTGCGGGGATGGTTTACCCTTATTAATCAAATGAATGTGAATGAAATGGATAGAAAACCAAGAATGTAATAAATATATGACATACCAAAACACACACACACACATATAGATACAAAACCAATAATATATATAAAAATTAGCATCCAATTGGTTCATAATGGTATCATAACATCAATACAATAAAATAATAGAAATTGAATCATAATTCAAATCTATTTATAATTATCCATGGTAAATTAATCATATTAGACAAAATACCTAAACAAAAAATACCTATTAACTCAAAATAAACAACAACAATAAAAAATTTATGTGCACTAATATTCACATACATGGGATATTATAACACCTAATAAGATTTATTCAAAATAACCCAAAGGTTTACCATGTCCACATAACCTATGTAAGAATGTTCTATTAATATAGAAACATATAAACCCATAAAAAATAGCTATCAATCATAAAAAATTTAGGCTACTCATGCATAAGTCTCATACTCATGTTTTAACTTGGAATTGGTTGCACTCAATTAAATTTTTATTTTGTTTATATTTTTAGTTTGTTTATATTTTATAAGTTACATTAATGTTTTATATTTTTTTTTTGATTATATACTAAAATGTTAATACCCTTTTATAGGATGTTCTTCAAGATCTAGAGGCGAAGGAACCAGACACATTTAGACCAAAATATCATTTGTATCAGGTCCTAAGTGGTGAGGGTGAAAAATAGTGGATGAATATTTATCGTGTATGTTCTAAATTTATTAGGATGATAATGATGTTAGTGGAGAGGCCAATGATGATGGAGAGGATACTGGTGGTGGTCACACACATGTCGACAATGTTAATATCAGTGATGACAATGATTTGGATTCAGATGACATTGTTCAACAATATTATTGAATGTTTTTGTATTTATATATTTACCATTTTTTTTATAAAATAAAAAATTTATTCGTATTAGATTTTTTATATTTGTATTTGGATTTTTGTGGAAATTGGATATTTTAAGTGGTGTATTTGGTATTATGCAGGGGGTTTGTTTCCTAAATTTGGGTACTACCTTAATTCCACAGTTTAAACCCTGGAATTAGTCTTTAATATACATGGTTTAACCATGTACATATAAGGATATTTACATGGTTTAAACCATGAAAATATATTTCCTACCACTACTGTTTAAATCATGGCAGTATGATTTAATAGACATGGTCAAATTGGGGATATATCTAGATATTTTCATAGTTTAAACCATAGAGATATATGACTATTTACATGGTTTAAACCATGGACATAGTTGTACCCTATTGAAATGGAAATAAGGGCCATGGTTTTTGGGCCTATTTCCATGGTTTAAAACCATGACAATAGCCTAATTTTATAGTTTTGTATGACAATGCCTAACCATCACTACATAGTAGACCTCCGAGTTTCCATAAAGTGGAGAATTTATGTTTTTCTATTACCATTGATTAAAATCACCTTGGGTGTTGATATATCCTCCAATGGCCCAAAGGCCTTTTATTTTTTATTGATTTTTGATAATCCACCTTTCAAGGGGTGAGGTAGAACCCTTAAAAGGCCTATAGGCGTAAGTATTACATGGCCCGTTGGCCTTAGAGTAATTCAATTCCCATAGTCTTTAAACATTACATACAACCCAGACTAACTACTTGGAACTGCTCCTCCCCAGCATCTTCATTGTGAAATCAACTCTCCACCTTCGCATGGATGTTCTACTAGGATTTCCCATGCATGCACAGGCTTGTCCCGATGGCAGGTTCCATACCCTCTCATTCTTGTAATCTTTTTAGCTTCTGCTACGGTGAAATATCATTACTCATCCTCCTTCTGAAGCTTGATCCTTGTAGGTTGTCTGGTTTTCATGTACACTTAAGGTGGCTCGAAGGCCTTGAGGTGGACCGAAGGCCTTACTAACCCGAAGAACTGGGTGGCCCGAAGGCCTTAAAGGACTCGAGGACCAAATCTGTGGCCCGAAGGCCCAAATGGGGGAAAACCTTGTGTGATCCTATAGACTGGTTATGATTTTTTATGTTCCTGATGTCCTTCATAATATAGATATTCCACCTTAGAGAAATTTGATAGAACTGACAACTAAGAAATCCCATGATATGCCATTTCCACCACCATTGGTATAAGAGGACAATCCCTAGCATGCTCCCACACTAGCACAGATGATCCAGGATATAGAGCCCATTCAGCCAAGACTCTTTTAGATAGTGCTTATTCAACTAGAGTCAGTTAGAGGGCCATAACCGACCATTCCTAAGATTTCCATCTCAAGCATCCTCTAACATTATAGGGTAATGGTGGCCCACAAGATGCATAGGACTTGATAGAATATATCAAGGGGATTTTCAAGCTAGTCTAGACACTTAATGAAAGGATATTTATTCTATAAACCTTTATGTTCTAAGGATCCAAAAGGATATTTTGGACTTCCATGAATAAGGTCAGGAGCTGATAAGGTCTTATAAGGATGGACTTCAAGGATTTTTTTCTCAAATAGTAATTTTCTGACATGATTAAGTTAGATCATGCCCAGGAGTTCATGGAGTTATAATAGGGTTATATAACTATATCTACATACTCTAATAATTTTATGGAATTTCTTAACTTTGATCCACCATTAGTTAGAAATGAGGCACAAAAAGCTCAAAATTTTTGAGATAGGATTACGAATGGATCTCATATGTCTAGTTAGTGGATTTGACCTAATGATTTAGTTTTAGTTGATTTGTAAGGCCCTAACCATTGATAAGGGAAGAAATATTACTTTTAGATTACAACGATCCATTCACTAAACTTTATCTCATTATATAAGTTCCTATTGATTGTAGGAAGAGGAAAAAAGATGACACATATTAGTACAGTGGTAGAAAATATGATTTGAGAAGAGGCTCACCAACACCTCCTGTGGAGGATGGAGGACGTCAGTGATACAACTATGGGTAGTGGTGAAATTATCACACTTCATGCCCAAAACCACAGTGAATGTAATGATGATACGGAAATACGAGACATTTTCAGAACTTATTCTTAAAGAAATCATGATCGAGGTCTCGTGGGAGTTCAAGACAAACTCAAGCACTGAATCATGAAATAGGATGGGGCCCTCAGTAGGTGGACCAGACGATAGGGAATCATTCAATTTGTGAGAGGGTCATGGATATGAGGAAGAATGAGCCTATTTAGAGGATCAAAACACAACATATATTTATGGGGAACTTGTTGCTATATGAGGTAAGATCTTGAACACATTTTTTTATATCCTTTCGTATTTAATATTGGTGATTTAATTATATATGTAAGATATGTATAGAATTGAATTACTGATAGAGTTATGATTACCTAACCAACCTTTCCATGATACATCATTTAACAACAACCTGAAACCCTAGTATATAAGAGATAGATAGTAAGTGATTCCATTAGTGATAGACTAATGAGGGACTCACTCAGTAGAGGAGTTGGGAAAGTTTCATGTCCAAGATATTTTATACATGTATGAAGTTCCCTTGAGAATTGTTTCAGATAGATATGCACATTTTACATCATGATTCTTGCAGGGCTTGAAGAAATCACTAGAGACTCAGCTAAAACTGAAAACAAGATTCCATCATCAGATAGATGGATGTTCTGAGTGAAATATATGCATATTGGGGGAAATGAGTTGATCTTGCATCCTAGAATTTGGTGGATCATGGAATGATCACCTTTCCATATAACATTAAGAGGATATTTAAGGGTGGATCCTTCATTCACATCTCTATTAACATGAGGTAGGTGAAGAAAATTTTGTTATCCCCAACATGGTTTAGACGACCTCTGAGAGAGTGAAACTGACATGGAATAAGTTGATCACCATTCAGAGTAGAAATAGATATTATGATGACCATAGGATGAGAGACTTGGACTTTACTATGGGTTATCAGGTTTTTTTGAGAGTGACTCATCAATTAGTGAACAAACGTCTAGGGAAGAAAGGAAATATATAACCTTATTTTGTTGGACCCTTTGAGATCAACAAGTGGATAGGGATAGTGACATATCATATAGACCTCATTTATCACTATTGTGGTTTTAATGATGTGTTCCATGTTTCATATCATTGGAGGTAAATAACCAAACTTTTTCATGTTGTATATTGTGAGTAATTTGATCTAGATACTTATGAACCTTATGAAGAGTGTCCAGTGTGGATCACAGATCAAAGTGAGAAGGTGTTGCAAGGAAATATGATACCACTAGTTCATATTTGGTGGTAGCATTAAAAAATATAGGAGAAGACATGGGAGTGTGTGTCTGATTTTTAAGATCAGTGGCATTAGTTTTTTGAGAAAGACTACTAGAGATACTTATTAGGGACAAGAAGTTTATATAGGGGAGAATTGTAATATCCTAAATATTTAATGATAATAAAAACTCTAGTTGATAAAAATTTATGATTATTTTTATGTGAAAATGTAGTTTTTCAATAAAAATAATTTAATATATGATTTAAAATATTTTATTAAGGTTAAATTCCTAGTTAACACCTTAGAATACTCTATGGAATATTTTCGGAGTTATGTGCTAAGATAGTATGGGATTATGAGTTTCTAAGAGCCTTAGCGTAGATAGAATAAAAATATTAAATATATTATATTAAGAACACATATGTTTTTTGAAAATAATTTATTATCTCTAAAATGGTTCATCATATGAAAAACATGAGTCCATTGTTATGTCCAGGATGATGGGTTTACCATAGAAGAAACATAAAATTTGTGAGAGTCAGGTGTTTTGTAAGATCTCATGTGATGATAACTTATTTTATGTTTTTATTATATTATTTTTAAAAAAATAATTGAATATATCTCAAACGGTTCATTATATGAGAAATATAGGACCACCATTAGATCCAAGATGCAGGGTTTACCCTATGTGGGATCTAACTTTATACTCATTGGGAGTTTGGTCAGATCACTTGTTAAGATAAAATTATTAATATTTTTATTATTATTATATTATTAATTTAATTAAAATTTGGTTTTTATAATGCTTAATCATCCCCGAGGTCTGAACCTCTATTATCATGTATGGTTAATTTCTATTACCTTTAAATCATCACTTCTTTGATCCATTTAAATTGTAACATCTTAATGAGGAGAAATCAATGAATCCACAATGAATTTTTGGTTTAATTACATATTAAAATAGGTGTTTGAATTTGAGGTTTTAAATGCTATGATTTTTGGGGTTTTAAATAGCTGAACCACTCAACCTTCATCATGGGTTGATTATGTTAAGTCTGAGCAACCCAGAACTCCCTTGCACATGATCAAAAAAGTCTCCGATAATCTGATGGGCTTCTTAATCTAAGAACAGGAGGCCCTACACAATGAAGGTGAGTTATTTTTATTTTATTTTATTTTACTTATTCCATTTATTCCATTATTCTAAATTATGGAAAAAATTATTGATTTAAATAAAATATGATAAAATCGTAATTATCAGGGGATAATTATAATGAATGATCAAAGGATAATTTTTACAAATTATTAAATGTTATTGTGTAATTTTAACAAAGATAATTGTGGAAAATTATCAAATGATTATTACGAAATTTTAAATAATTATAATTATGGAAAATTAATGAATGATAATTTAAAAATTATAAATATAATTGTAGAAAATTATCAAATGAAAATTAAATAATTTAAAAAATAATAATTATTAAGAATTATAAAATTATAATTATAATTAATTATCAAAGGATAATTTCACAAGAATATTGAGGATAATATTATACAATTATCAAAGAAAAACTTAAAAATATTTTCATAAGACAAATTTAAATTGATAATTTACTTGAAATTTAAAAATTTTATCAGAGGTGAGGATTCAATCACTATCCTTTTCTCTTTTCCTTGGGCTGGGATGTTACAACTTCCAATATAACTCTCCAGAGAACGAAATCATTACCCAATGTATTGGAGAGATATATCAGACTCACCCATCATCAGAGCTATCTGAGGATCACTCATCATTCATAAAAAATATACAAGGATGATAACATGCATGAAACACATAATATCCTATATTTCCATCCTCAAAATCATAAAAATTACCCATTTGAAATCACAAGTAAATCATTTTCAGATATTGGTGTATCCCTTTTATTTAAAACCCCATTTTCAAAACTAAAATACCCAAAACAAAGGGAATTAGTGTTTTTATTTAAATAAAACATACAATATTATAAATGAATACAAATATTAAATAATTGTTTTAATGTTATATATTTTTTTGAAATCATATACGTTAAAATAGAACATTCCTTTTTTCCTTTTATAAAGAAGGCCAAAATGTTCCATATAAATAATTTAAAAAGATATTTTTTTAAACCATTGAAATAAAGTAAAAATAAATTTTTCTTTATAATTATTTTATGCCTATATAAACACACCCATGAAATAATTTCAAGAATATGTTCATAGAAGGAAAAAATTTATAAAGTAAATCTTTAAAACATGTAAAATGAGGTTTTAATGTAAATGATCCCTTACGTCGAGTTCAAATTATCATGTTCATTATTTATCTTCCTAAATAGAAAACTTATAAAAATTATTTAATTACTTAATAATCTTTTTAATGTTTATTATTAATTTTATTTCACTTATATCCATGTTATACTTAATTACTTAATTTATTAAGTTTACTTAAAATGTTTTGAGGATATTTGGTTCATAAGACCAAAATAACTTTGGTAGGTTGAATTTGGTAAAATAGATCAGGATTATATCATTTTTAGAGTATTAATAATGTTATAATTTTAATTTTTATACTTTAATTTTACTTTTATAACTAACTATGTAATATTGTTATGAAAAATGAATTATGTTACAATCATGGAGATGGTAGGTCGAATGTACGCATGAATAACATTTCTATTTTCAATGAACATGAGGTAATGAAGATAAGTATCATATTATCATTAAATAATAATTAATATATCATAAATATAATATTATTTCTTTAAATAAACTTATTTATACCATCCATGTGAGGTAGTGATGAGAAATGAATCACATCGCTTCATGGAGGTGGAAATACACAGGAGTGGAATTATCAATTTTAAATGGATGAAAAGGTAAGAAAATAGTTGATATATTATATTTTAATAATTACAATTTTTCATGAATATAATATTATTTTATTTGGATTCATCTTAATTAATAATAAAAAGAGTCAGTGATGAAAAATTAAATACATCACTCGTGAGATGGTAATCTGCACATATGCACGAATGATGTGTTTATTTTTTATTAGATGGTTATGTAGATAAAAAAGAGTTATAATATAATCAAAATAAAATTTAAATATATTTTATACATTGATATTATTTTTTTATCATGGTTAAAGAAGATTTGAAGGAGGTAGAATAAGAAATAAAATAAAAATGGCCAGTTAATAACTATACCCCTTCTTCAGAAAAATTCCTTTTATTTACAACTTAATACCTCTAAGGTTGGTATTATACCCAAAATAAGACCAATAATATGTGTATATAAATGTTAGGAAGGGATTTGGATAGGTCCCTACTAAACTAAAATGCTCTTTAAGTAAAGAGATGAGATGAGAGGGGGTATGCTTTTATAAGTGGGGGATGGGAAACATTTAAATTTTTAAATATTATTTTATTACTAAATAAAAATGGATCCAAAATGGACCATTTATGAATATGAGATGAGATAGGGTCAAAATATGGACAAAAAATATATTTTAGACAAGTTTTTGGGTCATTTTAACCATTATCACTTTAGATTAACCCCCAATAAATGTAACTCCCTATTACCTTTCATAAGGTTTACCTTGTCCTTTGGTCTTGGGTTTTTGTTTTTGGTTTAAGGTTTTTCACCAAATTTTGGGTTTTTTTTGTTTTCTGGGTGATTACCCACCATGTAATGGGATTATACACCTGATATTTGTCGCCAGGAAGATGTCGTGAGGAATTTATAGGGAATGAAATTTTAAACACCGTGTATTGAAATTCATGTCATGTATTGGTTGAAAATAATATTTTAATAAAAGACGATGATTTTTCAATGTATACAGCCTTCATGGATTACACAATGTGAATCAGGGTTACACACCATGTAAATCTTGAGGAAGGTGATTTTAAATGTGTTTCACATATGATTTTCTTTTGTTTCAACCTACAACACACCCTTTTGCAACCAAGAGCATTCCCAAGGAGATTTTGGTGCCTCCAAACCCCTTATTTGGAAAATAAAACTGGTGTTGATCTCAATAAATATCATATGGGTAAGTGGACCCCCTATTGTGTCGTTTCTTTTGAAATCGTTTTCTCTCTAACTTAGATTTTGACATATCATCATATAATTTATGGATCTAAAATCCATTTGTTTTGATCTTTGTTCTAGGATTTGTTCCCAGATCTTCCTTGCCATTGCTCTTTATTGGTGAGTCCCATTGTAGGTGTTGATTTTTAGATCTTTGACTTAAAATTTTGGTTGTTCCATAATTATTTTCTCTATGATTAAAACCTTGAATTTCTTGATTAAATTGAAATGAGTTTTTTTAATGATTTAACAACATGGAATTGATGTGATTTGATCTTTGAATTGAAATGGGTATGTAAATTATGGAAGACCTCAATTTAAATAGAATTAAAATTGTGAGGTGGACTTATGAAAAATGATTGTTTGATTTGGAAACCATTTTGATGAAATGTTTTGATGATTGATCTTGAGGAAATGGATTAAATTGAAAAGTGATTTTAAATGGTATGAAATGATGAAAATCTATTATTTGGTTTTGAAATGAAATGGAATGTTGAAAACTAAAATTGGGAAATTATATTTTAAAATGTTTTAAAATGACTGATTTCCAATTTTATCGATTGATTGTTTGTAGGAAATTTTAGCCTGAGTAGTTAGTGGTATCTTGGGAAAGAACACTAGGACCATGAATCCCTAGCAATGTATTGATGATGAAAACTGTTACTAAATAAACTATAGCATGACTTCCTATTATGGGTTCCCCTATTAGGTTGTATACTACCCATGGTTGATTCCCCCATTAGGGTGTACTAAACTACTACAAAATAGGTGTTTAACAACACTGGTATTTATCTGTGCTAGAAAAAAGCACTGATAAATGGCACATTTATCAGTGCTAAAGAAAACACTGATAAATTTAACCCTATAATAGCGCTATATTTCTAGTGCCCATAAAGAATCATTTATCAAAATAAATTAGTGCTGATAAAGGTCCAAATAAATAAAATAAAATAATAAAATAAATAAAAAATAAAAAACGATTTTATTAAAAAAAATTACAAATTTTATTAATTAAATAATTATTGATAAAAATGAATAAATTGATTATACTATATATAAATTAAAAATACTAATATATAGTATGTATTAAATATATAGATATATGAAAAATTAAAATTAAACAAATTAAAAATAAAAATAAGTAAATTGAGAAAATGTTAAATTTTTTATTAATTAGATGATTATTGATAATGTTAATAAATAGTATATTATATATATATATATATATATATATATTAATTTATATAAATATGATTCATATATTACTAAATATTTATCCACTTTACATTAAATATTTATATATTTAGAGAATAATTGTTTATAATTAAAAATTAATATGAATTAAAAATACTAACTAATTGCATTGAGTAATTGACATATCATTGAATTTCGTTTGATTTTTCAATTTAACAAAGATCAAATGTGTGTTATATTGATTTTACATATAGATAATCAATTCATTTTTATATATAGTGCACACACAGAAAACTTATCCATTTTTTTAATATTGTTAAAGTATACTTATTTTTAATTAATTCAATTTCACTCTTTTTTAACATGCATGTACTTAAAATTAGATACTCATTAATAATATTAAAAAAAATATTTTTTAAAAAATATTTTTTAAAAAAAATTTATAAATAAATATATTTATAAATAAATATATTTATAAATAAATATATTTATAAATAAATATATTTATAAATAAATATATTTATAAATAAATATATTTATAAATTGACATACTATATTTATAAATGTACATACTATATTTATAAATGTACATACTATATTTATAAAATTATATATTTATAATTATAAATAAATAATTATTTTTTTAAATGTATTTATATAATTATAAATAAATAATTATAAATATTTGAATAATTATATATATTTAAATAATTATTAAATTTATAATAAATTTACTTAAATAATTAATATTTTTACTATATTTATATTTATATATATATTATATATATATATAAATATATAAATATATATAATGATATAAATATTACTTTTTAAAAATATTTATATAATTATAAATTAATAATTATATATCTAAATAATTATAAAATTATAATAAGTATATTTAAATAAGGAATATATTTAATATATTTATATTTTCGATATATTTATTAAGTATATATATTTTTATAATGTTTTTTATAATTATAATTATAAATCCTTTATTAGTGCTAAAAAACATTGATAAAATATTTCTTTATCAGTGCTAAATCTTTAGCGATGATAAAGAACTAAATTTATCAGTACTCAAAAAACACGGATAAATATGCCTTTTATCAACGCTTATTACATAAGCACTGATAAATGGACTCTTTATCATCACTTTTTTACAGTGCTGATAAAAGTGTCACTATATATTTTAAAAAACCTAACCAGTTGTGAACCCATCACGATATCAGAAGCTTTCCATGAAAGTCACCCACTACTGGTGCTCCTCCTCATTGAATTGAAGCTTGAATCACACAAACCCACTCGAATCACACAAACCCACTACCTTCAGTTGATTGAACATCATCAAACATCCGGTGTTCGCTTTCAGTTATTGTTTCTAAAGAAAACATGGAGATCTAGATCTATGGGTCTCAGATTTTCTTCAACCTATAGAGGTAGGATGTGTTTTACTTTGTAGGTTCTGATTTTATTTCTGCATTTGACTTTTTGTTTTTGATTTCTTATTTGATGATGTCATCATTTATTTGTGTTCCAGTCATTGTATATGATTTTTCTTTTGTTTATGATCTATTGTTTTCTTAACTACTGATTTGGATATCCTATTTTGGTCTTTTTAAATTGTTGTTTTGAATCAATTTTATTCAATGTTTACATTTATACCCCTAGCTTGCTCTGTAAGCTTAATTTTTTTTCACCATTTTGACATCTTATAGAATAAACAATTGTCCACAGATAAACCAATTAAATAAATATTTATTCCACTATATAAATAGTGGAGGTTTTGGGTATAAAAACCTTAAAATAATGAGAAAATTGATTTGGAAATCCAATTCTCAGTCTGGTGATGGAGTGAAAAAGAAACATAAACTGATTTTATGCAATTTATGTAAGGGAATTTATTTATTTAAATTCTGTTTTAATATTCTAATGTAATGGTTTTCCTTAAAAATTTATTTTCTCAGAATTGTGTTGTTTTATTTTAAGGGAAATATTTTTAAGGGTGATACCAGATTTATTTATTTTCAATGGCTCTTTATTTTCAAAATTAGTATGGGGTTGAATTTATTTTACTATGTTGTGATATTCTTCTATAAGGGTTACATATATTTTTATCAATTTAAGTTTATTTTATATATATATATATATGTCTTTTTATCTATTTATATGTGTTTTCAGAACTTATAATGTAAGGGTGACTTTATAATTATTTATTTAGAAATTATGGTTACAAATTTTTAAATTAGGAAGTGATTATATTTATTTTCACTAAAAATTATTTTTAAATGGGAATTTATTTTGAAATTATGTTTATTATAAACTCCATGATATATATATATATATATTTATATGTTTAAATGTGTATGGGATAGACATTTCAAGGGTTGGTGTGTTTTTCTCCCTTATTTGTGATATATCTTTTTGATGTGTATTATTACTTTATTCTAACTTCTTTATGGACCTCCCTAGAATCTCAAGGATGGGTCAATGTGTATTATATTTCCTCCTTATAATCCTTCATATGGGTAGATATAATGTGACTTCCTCCGTATAATCCTTAGTATGGGTTAGTGTGGTGACATGACATCCCAATAGTCTTGAGATGTCTTCAAATATTTGATATACCATTTAATTTTAAATATAATTATTCCTTTGGTTTCTACATCACTTGTTCCCAAAAATTGAATGAAATCTATCAAATTCTATATGTTAGAAATTATATTTAGGTATTCATCATTTTAGGTCCACGTGTATTGGTTCTACCCCTGGGAATCTCTGATTACTATCCATGTATATGAAATAACTCATTATTTATTAAAATTTATTATCAATGAATTTTTAAATCTTCTAGTTTATTAAATGAGAGTTTATTATTCTTGTTTATCATATTTGGGTTTCCTATTACTCTTTAATTTCCTATATTATATTTTTGTTTGTTTAATAAAGACTTGATGTGTGTCAGACAATAGTTATTATTACAATTTGTTGCATGAGACTCATTCCCCATCTCTTTTATAGACTATTGTCATCCTCATAAACTTCATCTCCCAAACAACCATTATTTCAATTTGTTTCTTGAAACTCATCCCCCATATCTTTTATGTTTCTTTTACTACTCTGAGAATTATTCATCCCATGGATGACTACTTCTTAGAGTATTTCAAGCAACATAAGTGCATGTCCACAAGATATGAATGATGTTTCAAACAACAAAATTAAATGATAAATGTCTGGGAGATGAGTTGATGAGTATGAGTTGACTATAAATTTCACCTTTTAATGAATTCATAGGATAAAACCCGCCATAGAGGAATAATTATTTTATTAAATTCAATTACTCATTTTCTTCAACATACTAAAATTCATTGAAATAATCAAATTTTGAGTTTCTCTTATTATAATTGTCTATAACTGTCACATTTGATAATGAATATCTTATGTGTATTTATTTATAAACAATAAAAAATTAATATTTTATGAATCCAATAGGATTGATATGAATCTAAAATGGATGCACACTAATATTTTTGACAAAAGAGTATGAATATGAAATTAAATAGTTCATCATGTTTACAAGAGAGAATGCATAGGATACTTCTCAAATCATCTTTCAGTTTTTATATTGCTATTATTCAAGATAAATTAGTCCAAAAGAGCTGGAAGAACATTTTATTTGTCACAGAATAGATCAAAACTATAAATGTTAGACTAAACACCGGAAAAAACTGAATGTGGGTACTGATTGGGATGGTATTGTGGTTTATGGATCATTTGATATGAATAACAGTGTAAATTATTATGGAGATTTCATGGAAGAAATGAAAATGGAAATTGAAGATGACCTTCATGATTCTCCAAAGTTGTTAGATGAGTTAAATAGATATTCCAATAAATCATTGTATACCGGGTGTACTAAATACATGACATTGTCAGCTATATTGAAGTTATATAATTTGAAAGCTGGCAGCGGATGGAGTGACACTAGCTTTATAGAACTACTTGGTCTCCTGAATGAGATGATACCAAAAGAAAATGAAAAACCATGTCGATCATCTGAAACTAAATGAATATTATGTTCAATGGGAATGATATCTAAAAAAATTCATGCTTTTCCAAATGACTTCATATTTTTTTTCAAGGACCATTAATCACTCATAAAATTCCCTAAGGGTGGCACAAATCAATACAGGAAAAATGACTCGAGGACTTCAAAATGTGTATGGTACTTTCGTATTATTCCATAGTTTAGAAGACTATATGGATGCTAAGAAACCCTAAAAAAATTGACATGGCATGCATATGCAAGACCAAATACATTATGTTATCTATGCTTATATCTAGACCAATGCAACCCAATAATAATATTGATTTCTATTTGGATCCATTAATTGAAGATATGAAATTATTATGGGATACACGTTTTACAATGTATGGTGCTAATAGAAGTGAAGAATTTATATTGGGGGAGATGTTGTATGCAATAATAAATGACTTCCCCTCTTATGGAAATTTATCAGGCTATAGCATTAAAGGAATGTTGGGGTGTCCCATTTTTGAAAAACACACATACTCAATTTAGTTGAAACATTCCTTAAATACTGTACTTTTAGGACATCAGAAATTTTTACCTCAATGGCATAAATACCAATCCTAGAGGACAGAATTAGATGGGAATATAAAACAAGGTACAAAACTATCTCGAGTAATGGGAGATCAAGTGTACAATAAATTAAAATATATTGACTCTGTTTTTAGTAAACCATTTTAGAAAAACATTACAAAATCTAGTTGGAAGAATAGATAATTTTTTTGAATTACCTTATTGGAATTATTTATATGTATTAAATTTTATTGATGTCATGTATGTAAAAAAATGTATTTTATAGTGTCATTAGAAAGTTACCAAATGGTCTTAAAAAACTAAATATGGATTCAAGGCAATGTTGGACTTGATTGAAATGGGGATAAGGGAAGATTTGGAACTGGTGAAGGGTAAAAGGTTGAATTTTCTTCCTCCATCAGCTTACACTCTATCCATATAGGAAAAATTGCAATTTTTCCTTTTATTTAATAGTGTAAAAGTTCCATAAGGGTATTTATAAAATATCAAGAATGTCGTGTTAATGACTAATTTGAAGTTAAAAGAACTAAAATGACACGATTGTCATGTTTTGATGAAAGATTTAATTCCTATTGATTTCTGTTGCATTCTTCCTCAAAATGTATGACATACATTAACTAGACTGTGCTTCCAATTCAAAGCCATATGTAGTAAATTTATATATTTGATGAAGTTTCTCATCCTGAATAAGGAGGTTGTAGTTATATTATGTGAATTAGAGATGTTATTCCCACCATCATTCTTTGATAAAATGGTCCACATGATGGTTTACTTGGTTAGAGACGTTAAATTATGTGGTCATGTTCATTACAGATGGATGTACCCTATTGTAGAATGATATATTGTTGAATAATATATTAAATTATGTATCGATTACCTATCAGTTGTTGAAAGCATCAATCTCCCAAAGTCTCATCACAGCTAACGCCTTATGGGTGAAGGAATTTCTCATAGAGATGTTGTTACAATTACCTTGATAGAGTAGGAATAATCATACCTTTATATTTTATATAATAGTGAATATTGTGATCCATATATTGAATTCCAAAAAGAAATTATTAGATATTTGAATCCATCATGGGTGAAATGATGGATATCAAACACACATAATCGATAGTTTGTAGGATGGTTCCAAGGTCAAATTTATAAGGATTTATCTAAAAACCCGAATTCAATTTCTGAATGACTTCAATAGCTAGCTCGAGGAATGAATGAAAATGTTATATCTTACACTAGTTTTGTAATCAATGTTTATACATTCTATACAAAATAACGTGATGACTGAAGTATGATGAAAAACAATGGTATTACACTTATGGATAAAATGATGCACATATCTGGTTTTAAGTATAGAAATCCAATTTATGAAAATAAGTTATATTTTGGCATTATTAAATTGATATATGAGTTAGATTATAAAACATTTCAAGTACCATTTTTCCATTGAAAATGGGTTGATAATATCATTATAGTGAACGCTAATGAAATAGGCTTCATGAAGGTGAATTTTAGCGTGGAAGGGGAAAAATACAAGTCGTTCATAATAGAATCACAATAAGTACAATTATTTTATCTCTCTAATCCAATATACAAGAATTGTTCATTTGACTTGATGGAGACTAAAACAAATATCAGGTCAGATGAAAATTCAATCGAGGAAGGCCCTTTTATTGGGAGATCAAAATCACTTCTTATTGACCCCAATGTAGAAAAAGTATTGTACATTATAGGGGACCACAAATAGGGTATTTATATTCTCAATAGAGGAAAAAAAATCCCAAAAATCAAAAAAAATGTGAGTTCCTTGAGAAGGTAAAAGTGTTTTTTAACATACTATGTTTTTTCTCATAATGTTATACGTTCTCTTCTACATTAATATAATCTAAATTAAATGTTTCAATACTCATGCAAACAATTTCTTCTTCACTTGATGTTGTTACCAATATCTCATAAGAACAAAATATAATGAAGGAAACCCTTTGTAAAGATGTAAAGGTAATGTTACGATATAATTTATATATTTTACTGAAAAATAATATAACATAACATTGATTTAATTTTCATTATTCATTAGAGAGTTAGTTTATTTTAAAATATTCCTATCCATATTTTATGCCTTTGTAGGAAGAAAAATGATGCCATCTCCACTCAATCACATAGGTAATCTTGAAGTTTTCACAATAAAATAATTTTCCAAAGAAATAATGTATTTTTTCATATTTATTTTTAATTTATTTCTTTTTATTATTACTCACATACTATTTTTTTTCTTATATAGGTGATTTATTTTGTTTGAGTTAGGGGGGTATGTCCATATTTGATGAATTTATATACTTAAAATTTCATAATATTCATCTCCCTAAAAACCTTTTCACCCATGTAGTGTTAAATTTATTAATTTCCTTCAAGTTCCATCCACTTCCTTTGCAAGAAGATAAATGATGCTGCCTCTACTCAATCATAGAGGTAATCTTGATGTTTTCATAATAAAATAATTGTTCATAGATTTAAAGTATTGTTTCATATGTATATTTTATTTATTTATTTTTTGTATTACTATCATAATAATTATTTTCTTATATAGGTGGATTATTTTGTTCTCGTTGGGGTGATATTCCTAATTTTCATGCCTTTGTGCACCAAAACTACCACAAACTTCTTCTCCCTCAAAACCTTACACCCCTACAATGTTGATATTTATTGGTTTCCTTCAAATTCCCTCACCTTTTAAATCACAAAGGTAATATTGTTGTTTACATATTAAGATAATTTTCTATATAATTAAAGTATTATTTCATATTAATGTTTAATTTATTTTTTTTAGTATTACTCATATAATAATTTTTTTCTTATACATGTGAATTCTTTTTTTCTATCATGGGTAGTTTGTTCAAATATTATCATGTAGTGTTGATAGTTCGACAAAGAAATTAAATGTATGTAATGGTAACATCGACATTTGGGATTGTTTTGAGACTTTGGGATGTGCATGAATCAACCGCACCTCAATCCGACAAACAATGTGACTGGTATGAATCAAAGTACTCTTTCTATTTAAAATCGACATTAATTTTAGTAAAATAGAAAATTGACATACTTAAAATTGATAAATCATATTTATATTGTTTTTATAGTTTATGAAAATTATCAATAAGTCATTTTTCATATGTAGGAATCAGCCGCACCACAATCCGATACACAAGGTTCTCGATATGACTCAATGTGTCTGTTATCTATTTAAAATCAACATTTTAGTTCAAAAATTGCCATTCAATGAAAAATGATAAAATGAACTTTTATTTTATTGATAATTTAGGAAAATTATTCATAAGTATTTTTTGACGTGTAGGAATCAGTTTCACGTGAAACCAGTACACGATGTGACCAGAATGAGTCAAAGTGCATGTTTCCAATTTAAAATGAAATTTTAGTAAAAAGGATGTACCCAAAATAGATAAAACGTATTCCTATTGTTTTGATAATTTATGTAAATGATCCATAATTCATTTAAGATGTGTAGGAATCATCCACACCTCAATCTGACCCATGATGTGACCGGTATGACTCAAAGTGCGTATTTTTATTTAAAATTGACATCAACTTTTGTGAAATGGACAACTGACCTACTCAAAATAGTGAAAAAACATTTTTATTGTTTTGATACTTTACAAAAATGATCCATAAGTCATTTTTTACATGTAGTAATCAGTCGAACCTCAATCTGATACATGATGTGCCTGGTATGGCTTAAAGTGTCCATTATCAATTTAAAATTGACATTTTGGTTCAAAAGGTGTCACTCAGTAAAAAATAATTAAACACAATTAGATTTTATTGATAATTTAGGAAAAAAATTAATATGTCATTGTGATATTTTTGAATCATTTTCACATCAACCCGATATAATATGTGATCATAATGAGTTAGAGTGTGTGTTTCCAGTTTAAAATGACATTTTAGTCAAGAAGATAATTGATGAACTCAAAACCAAGAAAACACATTCACATTGTTTTGATAGATTAGTAAAATGATACATAAGTCATTTGATACAGGTAATAACCATTTGTACCTCAATCTGAACCACGGTGTGACCGGTATGACTCAAAGTGTGTATTTTTCTTTATAATTGTCATCAATTTTAGTAAAATGGACAACTGACCTACTCAAAACCAAACAAACACTTTTGGATTGTTTTGATACTTTATGAAAATGATCTATAAGTCATTTTTGATGTGTAGGAATTAATATCACCTCAATATGATACATCATGTTCCCAGTATGACTAAAATTTTCAGTTATCAGTTTAAAATTGACATTTTAGTGCAAAAAGTTCCACTCACTAAAAACCAATCAAACACGCTCGATTTTTTTTGATAATTTAGGAAAATTATTTATAAGTACTTTTTTATATGTAGTAATTAGTTTCACATTATACCGATAAACAATGTGATCAGAATGAGTCAAAAGTGTGTGTTTCCAGTTTAAAATGACATTTTGGTAAAAAAGAAAACTGACGTACTCAAAAATGAGCAAAAAAATCAATTTTTTTGACACTTTAGGACAAATATCCATAAGTAATTTGATACTTGTTGGAATCATTCTCACATCAATTTGTTTCACAGTGTGACTCTAATACATATTTTTATTTAAAATTAACATCAATTTTTATTAAAATTAACACTTTTTGTTAATTATTTATTTATATTATTACTAAAGTAAGAATTGTTTTATTATACATGTGCATTATTTTGGTCGAGTAGGGGTGATTTTTTTGGAAATAACATGAGTCAGAGTTTGGATTAAAATACAAAGGAACATTGACATTTTTAAATTTATGCGATAATTTGTATTTATGTAATTATATAAAAAATGTTTAAAATTTATATAATATAGTGTTTATTATTGTATTTTTTTTTTGTGAATTTCATTTTATTTAAATTCTATATTGGAAATTTTTTTTTTATATCTAGTGTGTTTATGGTGATGTAGTGTACTGTTACAACACACTGCACTGTTGCTGTAGTGTGCTGTTTCTACACACTACACTGGTGATGTAGTATGCTATTGTCACACACTATAGTATGGACCTTTATCAATGCTTTTAAAAGCACTAATAAAGGAGTCATTTATCAATGATTTTAAAATCACTGATAAAGGACACATTTTAAAAGCTTCTAAAAGCATTGATAAAGGAAACATTTTTCAGTGCTTTTAAATGGTTCTATAAAGGTACACTTTATCAGCACTTCTATAAGCGATGATAAAAACCTTTATCAGCGCTTTTTAGTGCTGATAAAAGACCAAGGATTTTAATCTCACTTAGGTAGTTAGCACTTTTCTATCATTGATAAAGTCCATTTCTAGTGCTGTTAAAGACCTATTTTGTAGTAGTGTTAGTGTGTGCACAAATGACTAGAGCCATGTTCACTACGAGATGTGTGAGGCTCCTATTACTTGATAAAATGAATCACCATGGGGCTTTTATGCATGGTTTTTTTTCTTTTCTATGATTTGGTTGATCTTATATACATTATATTGATTATGGAAATATTTTATTCATTACAAATGATTTATAGAAATTTTTTTATATAAAATTTTCATTTAATATTATTTGATTATTTTGATATATCTTCCATCCTTTGATAATGAAATCATGTTTGGTTTAAAATATGAAAATGAAATTCCATGATTTGTTTTATTTTATCTGAGAGCATAAATTTTAAATTATTATGGTATTGATTATGTAAAACTTGGTGAGACCTTATTGGGATTTGTAGCTCACACCCTACCTTTGCCATTGGTATTTTATAGATTTTCTTATGCCATTTTCAAGAAAAGTGAAAGCTCCAATTGAAGGTGGGTTATGTTCTTGATCCTTGGGACCATGGAGTGGTGATATAGGTGACTAGTAGAGATGTGATCTACCTATTTTATGTGATGTTTGAGTTTTCATATTGTTAGATATTGAGTACTTTGATGATGTACTACTTTGGGTTTTGTTTTACCTACTACTTATAGTACTTTATACCTTTAGAATTTTGATTATACTAAATTGTATTATTTTTTCTTCCGTTATTTTGTGGAAAATTCATTCCCTCTTTATTCTTGTATGATGTTAGGTGCTAGTTGCTAACCCATAAAGATCATGATTTCTTTTTAGGCTATGCCTGAGCCAGATTGGGTATTAGGGTACTAGGGTATCCAAGCTCATTCATGAAAAAGTGGTATCAAAATGAGGTTAATCATATTTACTTGATGTCAGTATGCAGTTTTGGTTATCCTAATAGACATAAGGTAGAATTTTTGGGACATAGGAGGTATTTACAAGTGAGTGCTTGGCCATCTCTATTCATAATGAACCTTAATTCACCATGGGTGTTTGGGAAAAGTTTATTTTAGGAATCTTTGGATCTGATTCTAATCTTTTCCATGATTTTGACTTGGTCATGTTGAAATCCAAATCTTGATATATTATTTTATGGAATTGATATTCCTATTTATCTTGTTCGATTTATTGATCCGAGTAATGTTATGATGTATTTAGTACTGTTTATTGATGTCGTTCAATATCATGCCTCTAAGAAGACATTTGAATATAATCTAAGGGAAAGATTTTAGTGAACCACAATGATCATATCCTATCGTAGAATAGAATCTGGTTGAGATTGTTGTGCATGCTTCCCAATCTCTAGGATAGGCACCATCACCCATTCCCATTTAGGATCCAGCTGTGGAACCCCCAAGGGATGAATCTTATAGTTGTGATCAAAATTTTATTCACCATAATCTACTCAAATTCCAAGGAACTAATGATCCACAAGAGTCTAAGGATTGGTTGAGAAAGATAGATCTTCTTTTTGAGTTCTTGGAAATACCTGATTTGATTAAGATGAAATGTTCCGCCTTCAAGATAGTAGTTCATAGTAGGACATGGTGGGATTTTATGGTAACAATGATGAATAATGAGTATTTAGAGTGTAAGGACTTTAGATTTCTTTTCACTAATCATTTCAATTCATAATATATGGTGCTGGCTAAGGATATATATATTTTTAACCTCGAGTAGGCTGATAGGATTGTGTCGTATTATATGAATCACTTTGATGAACTTTTATAGTTTTTAACTAAGATTGATTCGAATGAGAACATGAAGGCCTTATGGTTAGATATTTTTCCTAGAAAATATATCCATTCACAGGTTTTTTGTTAAATCTCACGTCGTATGCTGATTTACTGGATAGGGCGTCAATGGTTGAGCTTGATCTGGCTGGTAATTCATTATTTTTGGGATTTATCTCATCTCCCTATGGAATTTATGTGAGTTATTTGAAAGAAAATTGGAAGAGTGATGATTCTCATGGATTTTATCTATAGAAGTAATCTTCTAGACCTCCTGTAGTTCTTGTAAGAGGCCCTTTGACTTTATTCCCGTGTGGCAAGGTTGGGCACTTGAGATGTGTTTTTACAGAGTCACCAAAGATCTATTGTTCTTATATTATCTCATGAATCCTACAAAATTTTTGCCATTTATTTTCTACTAGACATAGTGGAATAAAAACATCATCACCTAAAATTAATGTGTTGTAATCAGATGCTCCGTGAACTAAGGGGTTCCAACTATAGGCATCCAGAACAAAGATTCTTCGTGTAGTGGAAGAGTCTCTAGAGGAATCTGAAACATGCCTAGTGACTGTGGGAGGTATAATCACTATAGACTCATATTTATTGACTAATTTATTTGACAATGGTGGATATAAATCATTTATATTGAATCATATTTTGAACCCTCTAAATCTTCGAATGGATATTTTATCTTATGTGATGGATATCACTACACCCCTTGAAATGATGAGAGAGTAGGGTCTCCATTTTCCTTCTTTTGTTTTCTCTTTATTAGAGATTTTAATTGTTTAGTATTTTCTAATTATTTACATGAAACCTCATGATTTCATTTTTGATAAATATTGGATCATTGCTAATAAGGCTTGGATTCACTAGTATCTTTGACAGGTCTCTATTACTATGCCCAATGGGGTGTGCTACATCTTTTATGGAGAATGTGACATGAGATCAACCAGAGTAATATCTTCTTATCTGGGGTCAGGGAAAGTAATATCAATGTTTTCTTTTGAATTATTGCGATAACATTTGAGTGATGATCTCCCTCGATTTTTTATCTAGTTTCTCAATATGTTTCCTTATGATTTACATAGTTTTACCTCGGTAAGATAGGTTGAGTTTTCTATTGATTTAGCACATGGTAAACAACTGATATTAATTCCTTTTTACCATATAGAACCGAATGAAATAAAAGATTTGAATACTCAGTTGGATGATCTTTTACAGAAAGGATTTATATGTCTATGTGTGTCACCTTGGGCAGTTCATATTCTCTTTTATAAGAAATATAATGGGTCACTTCACCTATGTGTTGATTTTTGGAAGATCAATTGTGTTATGGTGAAGAATAAATATCCATTTCCAAAGATTGATGAACTTTTTGACAAGTTGAAAGAGTCAAATTAGTTTGCAATGATTGATATTTGATCTGGTAATCAATAGTTGAGAATAAAATAATTTGACATTCAGAAGATAGACTTTATAAGAAAATATCATCACATTTAGTATCTTGTTATCCCCTTTGGTCTGACTAATAACTTTGCATTATTTTTGACTTTGATGAAAAGAATCATCCGCGAGTATCTTGATATTTTCATGGTGGCCTTTGTGGATTACATCCTAGTTTACTATCAGTTTGAGAAGGATCATGTGCATCATCTAAGATCGGTTTTGGAAATATTAATGAATCCATAAATTTATTCCAAGTGATCAAAATGTTATTTCTAGATTCCAAAAGTGAATTTATTGGGACACGTGGTATCTAAACATAATATTTTAGTTGATCATGAGAAGGTGAAGACTATTATAACATTGGATCAACTATGAAAGATTTATGAGATACAAAGCTTCTTAGGCTTAGTAGGGTATTCTTTCTAGTTTGTAAATGATTTATCAAAGATGGATTCTCCAATGACCACTCTTAATCAAAATTGGGTAAATTTATATTGGAATAATAAATGTTAGAGTTATTTTATTTAGATGAAATGTATTTTGATTTCTACACTGGTGTTGACTCTTATAGAGGCTAGGTAGGGCTATGTTTTTGTCTTTTGTAATGCATAAATTTTGGGTTTGGGCTGAATTCTCATGTAGGGTTATCAAATAGTAGCCTATGGCTCAATGAAGCTTATGATACATGTGAATAACTATCTAACCATGACCTTGAACATACAACTATGATGTATTAACTTAAGATTTGGAAGTACTACCATTTTGGGGCATGTTTTTTGACCTCAAAATCTTAAGCTATATATTTTCTCAAAAAGATCTAAAAATTTGATAGGGGTTTTGGGTGGAGTACCTATAGTCTTTTGATTTTGACATTTCCTACAACCTGGGGAAGGGGAATGTCATTAATGATGCTTTGAGTAATAAATTTCCAACCCATGCTATGAAAGAATCATTAGAAGAGTGGAACTTGATTTTTTTTTCATATTTTCATTTGGTAGTCCTTGAAGAAGAGGCTAAGTTTGTCATGGAAAGTGTTCATTTGACCTATGATCTTATCTATATAATTCTTCAGAAGCGACAACTTAATGATTAATTCTATGGAATAATGGACTCTATTTATGTGGAGAGAATGTTAGTGAGTGGGTGTTCTCTTATGAGGAAATCCTATGTTATTAGAATCGGTTTTTTGTGCCTTTATCTATGAGAAAATATGTAATAGTTTATTTTTATAATTCTTAATAGGCAGTGAAATTTAGAATCACAAAGATTTTATATGATATGTGGCGATGATTTTGGTGGCTAGGTATGAGATGGGACATCGTTGAATTTTTATCACATTGTTATACCAGTTAGTAGGTCAATGATGAGCACCGGAGACCATGGGTTTGCTTCAACCACTTCTAGTGCCGATTTGGAAGTGGTATAAGATATATATGGACTTTGTGGTTGGATTTCTAAATAACAATTTAGGAAATAATATGATATAGATTATGATCAATCGACTGAAAAAATCAGATCAATTCTTACCCATTTAAGATAAAATCAAAGTTGAGGAGTTGGGAAATCTCTGCTTGAAAGAGATTATATGTTTTCATGAAGTTCTATCAGCTATAGTCTCTAATAGAGATCCTATTTTTACTTATAGATTTCGGATAGGCCTCCATGGGCACTTGGATCTCAGGTTCATTTGAGTATGATATACCATCAGCAGACATAGGACTTGATAGAGAGAGATATAAAGATTTTGTGAGATTGATTCATGACTATGTACTCAATTTCAATGGAGTTTGGGATTTCCATTTGGGACTGGATGAGTATTCTTATAAAAAAATTACCATTCCACAATTTATATGGATCCTTTTGAGGCTTTGTATGGTTGACCTTTCCAATATCTATTGTGTTGGTAAGATATTGTTGAAGGATCTTTGGTTGGACCGAGCATGGTCCAAGAGATGATAGTAAAGATTCAGTTGGTTTTTTAGATAATTTTGATGACATATAGAAGGTAAAAATATTATACTGATCATCATAGCTGTATTTTGGAGTAATCAGTTAATGAAAAAGTGTTTTTGAGAGTTTCATCTCATTTGTGTCATCAATGAATTGGGAGGCAAGTAAATATTGCTCTTCATTTTGTGGTACCTTTTGAGGTTGTTGAGAAGGTGGGTAAAGTGGATTTTTCATTTATCACTTCCACTGTATTTGAATTCAATACATGATGTGTTTCATGTATTACAGCTTTAGAAGTATCTTTCTGAACCATATCATGTATTGAGGTGGGAGGATCTTGATGTTGAGCAGAATTTATCCATGAATGAGCATCCAGTTAAGATATTTTATTCTGAGACAATGATACTTTGTGGGAGAATGATACCATTGGTTAGTGTGCTATGGTATCATGGTTATAATTATTATGAGACATGGGAGTGCGAAGCACTAATTACCGAGTCTTGGCATCATCTATTTTTTATGGAAACTTCTTAATATGATTTTTGGGGACAACAAGTTTCTATGATGGGTAGGTTATAACACCATGTAACCTTTCACAAGGAATGACTTGTACTTTGGTCTTATGTTTCTATATTTTTTTTTTATTTTTTTAGGAGAGTATAGGTTTTTTATGTCTGTTAGAGGATTATATTCCATTTAATGGGATTACACATTGTGTATTTTTTTCTAGGTAGATGCCATGAGGAATTTGTTGGACGTGATAGTTTGCACATTGTGTACTGAAATTCACATCATGTAATGGTTGAAAATCATATTTTAATAAATGGTGAATCATTTTTAAGCATATGGATCCTTTGTAAATTACATGATGTGAACTGGGGTTACAAACCATGTAAATCTTCAGGTAGGAAATTTCAATTGTGTCTCACATCTGGTTTTCTTTTGTTTCAACCTATTCTCCTCCATATTGCGACCTAGATCCTTACCTAGGTGATTTTGGCCACTCTAAGCCCTTTCTTTGGTAGATAAAAGTAGTGTTGATCTCAATCAATCTCCTCTAAGTGGATCCCCTCTCATTTAGTTTCATCATATATACTTTTCTCTTTTCCTTAAAGTTTGAAAGATCATCGTGTAATTGATGGATCTAAACTCTGTTTGTTTTGATCTTGGTTCTAGATTTTGTTTCTAGATCTTCTGAACCTTCATTCTTCATTGTTGAGTCCCACTATGAGTGCTGATTTATAGATATTTTACTTAAAGGTAGGTGGTTCCATAATTATTTTCTCAATAATTTAATCCATGATTTGATTGATTAAATTTAAATGAGTTTTAAAATGATTTAAAAACATGGATTTGATGTGGTTTTATCTTTGAATTGAAATGAGTATGGAAATTGATAAAAACCAAAATTTCAATGCAATTGAAATTGTGGGGTGGATTTATGAAAAATGATGGTTTGATTTGGAAACCATTTTTATGAAATTATTTTATGATTGATCTATAGAAAATGTCTTAAATTGAAAAGTGATTTCAAAAGCCATGAAATGAAGAAATAATATGATTTGGTTTTGAAATGAAAAGGAATGTTGAAAACTAAATTTGGAAAATTATAATTTAAAATGGTTTAAAATGGTTGATTTCCAATTTTATTGATTGATTTTTAAAGCACATGTTAGCCTATGTAGTTAGTAGTAACTGGGACAAGCACACTAAGACCTTAACTTCATAGAAATAGATTGATAATGAAAACCATTACTAAAACAACTACGACATGAATTACCATTATGGGTTCCCATATTGGGGTGTAGACTGCTCGTGATGGGTTCCCCTATCATATTATATTTGTGTGTGCAAACCTGACTAGATCCTTGATCTCTATGAGATGTGTGAGGATCCTATTACCTGATAAACAGACTTTCCATGGGGCTTTCATACATAGTGCTATATTTTTCTATGATTTGTTTGATTTGATATACATTCCATTGATTATTGAACTATTTTATTCATGAAAGCTAATTTCTATAAAATATTTTATATAACATATTAATTTAAGTCTGTTTGAAAGTTTTTCTTGATATATATGCCATCATTTGATTTTTGTTTAAAATATAAAAATGAAATGCAATGCCATGTTTTATTTTACCTGATAGAATAAATGACAAATTTCCATGGTATTGATTATAGAGAACTTATTGAGACACTATTGGGATTTTTATTTTACATCCTACCTTTTCCTTTGGTATTTTTTATTTTTTCTTATGCCAATTCCAAGAAAAGGGATATTTCCACTTAAAGGTTGGGGATGTTATTGATCCTTTAGACTGTGGAGTGTTGATGGAGGTGACTGGTGGAGGTGTGATTCGCCCATTGCATGGGATGTTTGAGTTTTCATCTTATTATATTCTTATTAATTTGATGATTTACTACTTTGGGTTTTGTTTTACCTACTTTTTATGATACTTTCTCTCTTTAGAGTGTTGATCATATCGACTTGTATTCATTTTTCTTCCACAGTTTTGTGAAAAATTTGATCCCAATTTATTCTTGTATGATTCAAGGTTCTAGTATCCAACCCATGAGGATCATGAACACCCTTAAAGATATGTTATAACTATATTGGGTATCAGGGAACTAAGGTATCTGGGATGGTTCATGACACTAAACCCATTTTAACCATAATCAAAACAATGAGTTATTACTGTTTTTACTATTAATTTTGTCAAAAAATTAAGTTTAACTTATTACCTAATTTTAATTATGATAATTAAAAATATTAAATTCATTTTATTAAATTAAATTCCTATAAGTAGTATAATTTAATTTAAAATTAAATCCACAAAATGTGATGAAAAACAATTTTTAAAAAAAATGACTTTTTAAGTATAGATTTTTTATTCCAAATAAAGCATAAAATTGATTCAAATGATCTTAATTGGATTTTTAATAATATAAATCAAATAATTTTTCTTTTAAACTATTTTTTTAAAAAAAATTACGTTTTAAATTCTTGAACAAGAA
Organism: Viscum album; assembly: GCA_963277665.1. Classification (NCBI taxonomy): domain Eukaryota; kingdom Viridiplantae; phylum Streptophyta; class Magnoliopsida; order Santalales; family Viscaceae; genus Viscum; species Viscum album. The sequence goes on from OY728158.1 coordinate 15,353,408, forward strand.
AGACAGTTTTCAATAAAAATCACTATTTTTGACTATTCACCGAAATATCAAATTTTTTAGAAAAATAAAAAAAGTAAGAATTTTAACTTGATGATATAAAAAATAAAGATCATTTTTAAAAAATCAATTTCTAAAATATTTTAATAAATAATTTAAAGAAAACCAAAAAATATATGTAATCAAATTTATTAAGAATAAAACTATTTCTTTTTGGATTGGAAAATTACTTAATATTATTATAGTAAATGTTAATCTATAAAATCGAATTAATTAATATTAATAATTAATGAAATTTATTTACTATGAACATTACATGGTTTGTTATATAAGAAGCCAAACAGTAATCCAAGTGGTGATAAAGAAGCTCGATGGTAATTCAGATAGCCTGACAGTAATCTGGGAAATGATGATCATTGTCCTTGGTTATATAGTGTGTTTGTGAAAAAATAATGAGTCCCTTTCGATATTCAGAAAACAATGGAGAGGATTAATAAGGACCAGTGTAGGTATCTTTATAATAGAACAAGCATTGCAAGAGCCGATGCTACAGGATCAGTGGCATCCGATTAGCACAAGAGGTGTAGGTGGCACACCCTTATCAAAGGTTTCATTAGTAGAAAAATCGGGTGGGTCATGACCAACTCGATTTCTCCCCCACAATTCATAAATAATATTTTTTGTACATGATTGAAAATCATTAAGACTAATAGAATTAATACAAAGATTAACAGGAAATAAATTAAAACCCAGATGAGATAAATTTTAACATAAAATTTATTATTAATTTATTTAATTAAATAATTACTTATTTTTTAATTATTTTCCATTGATGAATTGTTAGACCACTTCATGTTGTACCATTATTTCATCAGAGTAATCAAGGGTAGATGCCCTCTAATGGTGATCCACACGCGCTTTGCGAACCTCTATTCACCACTATTGAATGCTCTGATTATGAGCACATATTGTTATAATTCTTGGGATGATCAATTTTAATCACAATCAAATCCTTCAAGAGAGAATTGGTTCACTCTGGAGGTGGAGAAGGAAAGCTCTATGTTCTTTAGATCATTCTTGGTGAGGGCTCTCTAGGACTTGAGATATTCCTTTAAAGAACTCATTATACACAATAAAAGAATGTGGCTCTAAATTTTTGAGAATTTCATAAATGGTTTTAAATAATGTTAGGTTTAGAAAATAATAATTTCATAAGGGACCTTATTATTTTCTTAATTCCCAACAAACCCCATGTCTAAATAATAATACTAATAATATTATTTACTAGACATGTACTTAACTCATGGATAAAATAAATATTATTTTTCTTGATTAAATAAATTATTATTTCTTAATTTAATATTTAAAATGACATTTCCCACCAGACCATAAAACTCGATTTGCCAATCCTCCTCAATATTTATTTATCCTTGAATAATGACTATCTTTTTAATTAAATAAATACCTTTTCACTATTTTCCAATAAATATATAAATATTCTATTCAACAAATTAGTTAATAAATATTTATTAAATATTCATATAGCTAAATAAATAAATATATGTTTTACCTTGTGTATAGAACAAAATAAATAAATATTTTTTATTCACACAATTAAACAAACAATTACCTAGTGAATAAATATTTATTAAATATTCAACTCAGATATATATTTTATCAAATAACTGGTGGTTGAATATTTGCGATCAAACTAATATGAATAATTATTAAAACATTTATAATAATAATATTCATCCAAAATGTTAAATTCATATAGAATTTAATCAATGATTCGAATAAATTTAACATGTGACCCTTTAGGCCCCTTTCTTAGTGACATTAGTCTATATTTCCAAAATTCCAAAGTTACCATCTAACAATACACCAAGGATCCCATATAGAAATCAATAAATTTCACAATAACATATAGCCTCCTATGAATGTACACTGTGTAATATAATCTCTTTATCTCAATATCTCTAATAAAGTAGGTTGTATACTGGTGTTATCAATATATATTCTCAATGTATCTTTCTTTGAAATTCTAGAAAGGAGCTTACCAACAAAACCACCATAGACATGGACTTAATCAGGCAGTTAAATTCCCATCAAAGGGCCTAAAATATCAACTTTCATTGAAGAACAGAATGGATAACTGATTTATTTTATTATTCATTAACACAATGTTAGTCTCAATGCACCTAATGCATCATACTTCTCTATGAGCACATTTCATAATTGTTTTCATTAATACATCAAAGCACGAGAATCATGAAATGCATTAATAACAATATTAAAGTATAAGGATCATTACACATGTCCAAAAATAAAAATATAAAATGTCACATATAAATGTGTATTTACTATTGGTGGGTCATATTATTATATTCTCCCACACTAAAGATTACCAAGGGCATACACCAAGATAAAGTGTCTCGAATTCCAAAGAGTGTCCACCTCTAATAGCCTTTATCATTTGTGTCTTGTCAAATGATACCACTTATATATAGAAATTATATTTAGGAATACTATCATGAAACTTCTAGGTTCTCCTCATAGTGGAGAATTATTATGAAATTTTAGTGAGACAAGTACTATTATGATATTATCACATACAATGTCACACAGAAGAATAATGATGATGTGATAAGAAGTTTTATAAATATTCAATTACATTAATTAAAGAAATCATAAAGTACTTAGAAGTTGGTTCTTGGGAACTAATTCCTATAGGATACCTCTACAATCGAGCCAACTGCTAACACCTATAGTCTGTTATCTCTCACATGATGTTCATTATTCTTATAAGATAAATATTTAGTTAATGGGTCCACCATGTTTTCTTCCATGGAAAAAATGATTATAATTACATGAACCCTTTGAGATAAATCACTCAAGAGGTGATATTTCAGGAGTATGTTATTCATCTATTTATATAACATTGACTCATTTACAAGATCCATCATTATTGTATTATCATAATATAATGTGATAGGATATTTTATTACAAGCACCACATCTATCTATAGGATGAAGTTTTGAATCCAAAATTATTATTTGGCTATATTAATAGATATTATATAATCAGAATCTGCTATATAATTTACAAAAAACTAGCTGCTTTGAAGTCTTCCAACTCACAACTCATCCATTGAGACTGAAGAAATATCCTGACAACAAATTTTGATCATCTGATCAATCTGGGAACTAGAATATGTATATCCTCTGATTATTAGTTCCTTATCTCCTCCATATACTAGAAAGATATCCTTAATATGCCTTAGATACTTAAGGATAACCATAACAAAAATCCAATATTATTATCCTAGATAATATTGATATATAACTACCATTCTTAAAGAATAATAAACATCAATCCTAGTACATAAATGACATACATGATAAATTCTATCATAAATGAAAATGGGATCCTACTCATTCTCTCTCTATCTCTCTCCTATTGTATCTAAGGACACGTTTTTTTGGAGATATGTATACCATGTGAGACTGTAGTCAATACCCTATTAGATTTTTCCATACTAAATACATTTAGTATCTTATTAATCTATGTACTTTGAATTATTCTAGGAATCCCTTTGGATCTATCATGAATGATCTTGATTCCATGGATATGGGCTGCTCTAACTAAATAATTCATAGAGAAGTGCTTTTCTAACCTATCCTCAAATGATTGTAAGGCTGGTATATTGTTTCTAATATGTAATATTCCATTAACATATACTATAAAGAATATAAACATACTCACATTAATCTTCTTGTAAACACATGGTTCATATTCATTATTTATGCAACCAAAATCTATTATAGCTTCATCAAACTAAATGTTCCATGGTCTAGATGCATGCTTCATCCCATAAATGGATATTTTTAACTTTTATATCTTATTTTAATTTTCTATAGTCACAAAACCTCTAGGTTGTTTCATATAAGCATCTTACTGATGGTTTTATCTAAGGAAAGCTGTTTTGACATCCATTTTATAAATCTCATTACCTAAGAAAGCTATTATGGAAATTATAATTCTGATATATTTAAAAATGGAAAATGAAGAGAAGGTTTCATAATAGCCAATTATATAACACTATTTAAACCCTTTTTCCACTATCCATGCTTTATAGGTACTTAATTTACCTTATATGTTCATTTTTCTCTTAAATACCCAATTTCACTAATAGGATTTACATCATCTGGATGATTGACCGGAAACTAGAATTGGTTTTTGTATATAGAATACATCTCAAAAATAATGGTTTCATTCCATCTTAAATCTCCTAATATCTCTACTAACTAATTTTAGGAAATAAGATCATTATTTTCAAATTATAATGATTCATCATATCTAGTGACTAGAAAACCATATCTTGCCAGTTCTTTAACTTCTCTGGTGATACTATGTAGTAATTCTGTTTCATGAACAAAATCATACAAAAGAAACTATGGAACCCATTCCTATACCAAATCGTGTGTATCTTGAGCATCAACTTCATTGAAGTTAATATTTCTCCCACTATCCTTCTTGAGGATGTGCTCCCAACCAAGAAAAATGACTTGTATTGTGATAATCACCTTCTTATATGAGTTATTTTATAGATAGTATCCCATTATTTTTTAAGATACCCTATAAATATACACATCATACCTTAGGGTGATAGTTTTTTTCCAAATTAGGCCTTAAAAACACCTCGTAACCCCATACATGAATAAAATAAAAAACATATTTCTTTACAACACATAAATAGAATGCATTACTATTACCCATTTTAGTTGGTACACAATTTTGTGTATATTTTAAAATTTATAATGAATATCTATAAAAGTATAATATAATAATTTCATATACCATCATTGAACATACCATGTAAATCAAGGAATGATTCCCCCTTTCACTGATACTATTACACTATGGTGTATAATAAAGAGTGAGTTAGGATAATATCTCATACTCCCATATAAAGTTGATTAATTCTTGGTTAAGAAATTCACCACCTTGATCAGATTGAAGCCTCTTTATCTTCTTTCCAAGTTTTTTCTCTTATTTATTATTTAATTCTTTGAATTTATCAAAATATTCTGACTGACACCTCATTAAGTATAAATATACATATATACTTAAATCATTATTAAAAGTAATGAAGTAAGAATACCCAACTCCAAATTTTACTAGAAATAGTCCACACACATCAGTGTGTACCAATTATAGAATCCTTTTAACTCTTTCACATTGTCCACTAAAAGGCGTATTAGTCATTTTAACTTGTAAACAAGCATGAAATGTTTCTAGTGGTTTTAGCTCAAAAGTTTCCATGTGACCATATTTATAGTGTTTTTTCAAACACTTATTATTTATATGACCAAGATGGTGATGCCACAACTGGGTGAGTAATGATTCAAGAGAACTTTATTTATTTTTTTATATTAATTTTCAATACTTATTTTTCATAATTTAATACATAAAGACCATTATTTAGATGAGTCATACCATAACATATATTTTCATTATAAAAGAAAAAAAATTTATTTTTGAACTTGAAAATAAAACCATCTATATCTAAGAGGGATGAAAAATTATATTTTTTGTGACAATTAATATATAATAAGAATATTTTAAAACCAATACCATCCCTATTGGAAATGGAAGTTGGTAGTCTCCAATGGCTAGAGCAGCATTCCTCACACCATTGGTAGCCCATAAATCCAATATCTTCTATAAATATTTTAAAATCTACCTGGTTCTTGAATTTGAACATATATGTGAGAACCGAAAGATATATCTAATACCCAATGTGTAGATATAGAAATATTTCACATGATAATGAATGAACCAAAATGTTACCCTTTCTTCTTTAACTGGGTGAAATTATTCTTCTAGTGTACCATATTTCATATGAAAAAATATTTCATCATTTTCCTTTACCTATATTTAGATATACCTTTTCTTAAAAATATGGTTCTTGATATCCTTAGACTTGGTATGATTCGTAAGACTCTTCACATTATTCTTCCTTTTCTTATTCACTATAAAGAATATAGGATTGTAAAATTCCATGTATAGAAACACATGCTTAACATAAATGGAAATTACATCATTTTAGATGAATATTAATCACATTAAAAAAGTACATTCTCAAGGATCATAACAGTTTAGTGTCTTTGGAAACTTAGAACACATTCTTCTAGTTTGGTGAAAGATATTCAACATTGATCGTACCACGATTCACTGTTTTATTCCACCCTTACACCGCAATTTTAAACTAGTTTTGTAATGAATATTAAAAATATAATAATAAATTGCACATTGTGTTTGAATCAATAAATTAATTTTAATCAATATTATAATGGTTAATTTTACTTGTTTTTATTGATTCAATGTAGGTGGAGGTGATTTGGAGGGCCCTTGATGAAGTGGAATAAAAATGGTCCAAAATTTCATGGATCCATGGACATCTGTCCACTGTTTTGAATAGTACGAGAAATACGTGCTTCCAAATGGGATGATATTTTGCGTGACTGTCCAAAATATAATAGGATACATTTCATAATAAGTAACCCAATCCTGATTCCGCCTCCATTGGGCCCATACGAACTAATCTTTCCAAGCCACCGAATTTGGACCAAGTCAAATGAGGTGCTCTGTATGTTATCAATATCTTGAGTTGTAGTTGTCCAAACGGTTCCAAACTTTCGGTGGAGACATTAAAGAGGTAGGGCTACAACTTTTCTATTTTATCTAAAGTGAGATAAGACTGTATGAAGGCCGAAATGCGCCGTGAAAGTGGATTGATGAAATCTGTGTGCCTAAAACCACCTTCCAATTTTCCTATAAAAGGGTACCAAGGGAACCTCATTTGGAAGTTCGGACAAGGAGTGAAGTGATGACAATTTGGAGTCCTAGAGGAGTATCCTAATCACCTTGGAGGTTCTGGAGGCCCCTATCCTCATAGGGGAATCAAGGATGAAGAAGGAGTTCCACCCGAGCTTCCTCCTCCTCCCGATGTCGAGCTAAAAGTTGGGTGTTCGTTGTGAGGGAGCTACACACATGTCAAGGGAGTTCCGATGCATAAATTAGCTACTGGTTTTTGAGTAATTTGGGTTTTTAAACATTTAATTCCATTTATCTTATTTTATTTCATATTTTAATTCTTGATTTGATGCATGTGAGTGTTATGCTCTTAATTTCTAACCGATCGGTGTGAGGTTTTGAGTGCGTGACTTGTGTTGTTCCGATTGGACATCACAAGAATCATTTTAATACCCACCTTATTGAGATTTAAATATGATTTGGAAGATCTTATTCCATGCATAAGTACTGGAACTTGACAATACGATTGTTACGTCAAGGTTGGGTCCTTAAAGCATTGAAATAAAAGCTTAGGAATTAATCGGGATTCCAATTAACTCCAACCAAAGAATTACTCTAAACCTAAGATGAATCTCTATGAACAATGAACTTGGTATGTGTGTAGTGAAATCACATCGACCCTTTTATCTCATATTTCTCAAAATCCACTTGGTCACTCATCTTTTAAGCTATTTCAACTAAGTCATTGTTTTAAACTATTTTCAAAACCACCCCCTCTCTTAGTCATTTTTATTAAAAATACACACTCTAAACCTACCAACGCTCCTTGAGAGATGACCTAGGGTCTTCCCTAGACTATATATCATCCTCAAAAACATAATCAATTGGTTCCAAATCATGTGTAGAATAGTTGGTGTGTCTGTATAGACTATTTCCAACTAAACCAACACACTAGGAAGGACTATTTCCCATTGCCATTCATTGACCAGATGCTAGAGAGGCTAGCAGGGAAGTCCCATTACTGTTTCCTTGATGGGTATTCTGGATACTTTTAGATTCATATTTCCCCTGAGGATTAGGAAAAGACAACCTTTACTTTCCCCTTTTATACATTTTCTTATAGAAGGATGCCATTTGGTCTGTGCAATGCTCCAGGTACTTTCCAACGATGTATGGTTAGTATTTTTTAGGATTACCTGGAGAATTACATGGAGGTTTTTATGGATGATTTTACTGTTTATGGATCCTCTTTTGATGAATGTTTGAGTAGTCTTTCTTCTGTCCTACGTTTCTGTATTGAAAAGAATCTCGTATTAAATTATGAGAAATGCCATTTTATGGTGCGACAAGGCATAGTTTTGGGACATGTCATTTCTGGGGAAGGTATCCAAGTGGAAAAATCAAAAGTAGATATCATTTTCTCCCTACCATTCCCTAAAAATGTTCGGGATGTGTGGTCTTTCCTAGGTCATACTGGATTTTATCGTCATTTCATTCGTGACTTTAGTAAAATTGCACCCCCCTCTCCCGATTACTCCAAAAAGAAAAAGAATTTGTTTTTGATAAAAAATGTGAGGAATCTTTCAATAAGTTAAAATGGAGTCTCACGTCACCCTCGGTAATCCCACCACCTCGGGGGGATTTACCATTTGAGCTCATGTGTGATGCCTCTAACTATGCAGTTGGGGCAATCTTATCACAAAGGGTCGACCGAGCTCCATATGTCATAGCTTATGCCTCACGTACTCTAGACCCTGCCCAAGGAAACTACAACACAACTGAAAAAGAATTTCTTGCCATTGTGTTTGCCTTGGATAAATTCAGGTCATACCTTATAGGGTCCAAAGTCGTTGTGTTCTCAGACCATGCAGCCCTCCGATATCTCCTAAAGAAACCAGAAGCCAAACCACGTCTCATTCGTTGGATTCTCCTCCTTCAGGAATTTGATCTAGAAATTAGGGATAAAAAAGGAGTAGAGAATGTGGTTGCTAACCATATCAGTAGGATTCTACCATCCTCAGACATTGACTCATCCCACTGTATTCCCATAAATGAATTGTTTCCTGGTGATCAATTGTACCGAGTGCAAGATGCTATTCCTTGGTATGCTGAAATTGTAAATTATTTGGTTGCGTCTTTCATTCCTACTGATTTCACCAAAAACCAGGCTGACCGTCTAAAAAATGAGTCTCGTTGGTATATTTGGGATGACCCATACCTCTTGCACACATGTAGTGATCATGTTATTAGGCGTTGTGTTCCCAATAGCGAGTTTCAGTCTATCCTTAGGTTCTGCCACACACTTGCTTGTGGGGGCCACTTTGGTCCCCAACGGACGGCTCGCAAGGTCTTAGATTCTGGTCTCTTTTGGCCCACATTGTTTCGATATGCCCACGAATATTGTAAATCTTGTCCTCACTGTCAAAGAATAGGGAATGTATCTAAAATAAATGAGATTCCCCAACAACCCTTACTCTTCCATGAAATTTTTGATGTTTGGGGTATTGACTTTATGGGACCATTCCCCAATTCATTTGGGAACCTTTACATTCTTCTGGCAGTGGATTATGTTTCAAAGTGGGTAGAGGCACGAGCCACGAGGAAAGATGATTCCAAGACAGTTGTGGAATTTTTGAGAACCCAAATATTCTGTAGGTTTGGATTACCTAGGTTTATCAGCAGTGATCAGGGTTCTCATTTCCGCAACCGCATAATGCAATCTCTTTTGCGTAGGTATGGGGTTGGGACTCGAGTGTCTACTGCTTATCACCCACAAACAAATGGTCAAGACAAAGTATCAAATAGAGAGGTAAAATCGATTCTTGAGAAAACGGTTCAGCCAAACAGAAAATACTGGAGTCTTAGACTCGATGATTCATTATGGGCTTACCGTACTGCATTCAAAACACCAATTGGCATGTCACCATATCGGATAGTTTTTGGGAAGAGTTGTCACCTCCCTGTTGAGGTAGAGCACCGGGCCTACTGGGCTATTAAACAATGCAATTCTAATCTTTCTGGGGCAGGTATTCAAAGGAAGTTGCAGATTCAGGAGTTGGAGGAAATGAGAAGAGATTCATATGAGAACTCCCGAATTTATAAGGAGCGAACCAAGGCTGCCCACAACCGTCTCATCCTTCATCGTCAATTCCACATCGGGCAGAAGGTCCTCCTCTACAATGCAAGGCTGAAGTTTCACCCTAGTAAGCTTTGTTCCCGTTGGTTTGTACCTTACATTGTTACTAATGTCTCTCCATTTGGTGTTGTCCAGGTTCAAAATGAAGACACCAAGCGAACCTTCACTATCAATGGGCAGCAGCTGAAGCACTTCCAGGAATCCATTCCGGAGTCCCCAATGGAGGAACTCCATGTTCAAGAAGCTGTCTATGAATAACACTCACCAGGTTTTATCCTTCCTTCCCACAGTCTCTTTTATTACAGTGAGGACACTGCATTCTATTGGTGGGGGGGGGGGTGGATACATTCCTGGGATAGTTATGAATTTTCATTGTTTTCTCCTTTTGTTTTCTCTTTTTGGCCTTCTTTATGGTATTTTCATTTTTCCCCATCAACAATTTTGAAGTTCCATGATTTGGAGACCATAATATGGGGAAAGTAAAAATACCACAATGAAGGCTAAAAAGAGTATTTGTATGAATTTAACATCAGGGAGTGATTTTTAGTGAATTGGTTTTCTGTCAATGATATAAATGGTCATATCCATGTGAAACCTTTGAGATGATTGATGCCCATTGTGTGAGTAGTTTTTGGGAAACCTGTGTCACTAATATCTCCACAAATTTTTACACCAAACTACGAAGTGTGATTATTTATTACTTAATATAAGGTAAATATATGTTGGGTTAATTTTTTTCAGTTATAAATGATATTTCCATACGTTCATTCCTTATCCAATTTGTTTCATTACTGTACCAGATTGACCTATACGTGTGTACCTAATGTATGACTATTGTACGCCCTCAAAAAAAAATTTGTGTCTTGGGAAGGTCAAAAAACACTCATCCTCAACCTTTGATCTTGTTATAACAATTTCAATTTGTGTCGTGAGGAGATCAAACAAGGGTTGAGAGATGAGTGTGAGATTTGTTCCAATTGCAACTTCAAAAAAAATATAATAAATGAGGGGAGTGATGAAATGTGCAACTTATGGGGATATCTAGGTCGAGAGCTTACAGTTTGACTTTTTGGAATTCTTAAATGAGTGGGTCTTGAAATATGATTCCAAACGATGTAGGACAGGTTTGGTGACAAAATCATTTAAGCTGGAAAATGTTAAAATAACAAATATTTATTGGATAGAAAGTGGAAAGAATAGCATGGATTGCTTTCCACACACACACATGGAGAGTTAGTGTCATGGTATACTTCTGAATTCTTTTCTCAATTGGGTATCATGAATCTTTTTGAATTTCTCTATGATATGATTTATTAGACATCTTTTTCTATTTTCACTAAGAAGAACTCCTTGGCGTGGTTCGTGCATTGATCACTTTACATTAAATAAAATTTACTCAAATGATAAATCTTCAGGATGTTGGAAATATATATATATATATATATATTCATCAATGTATTTGGATATATTACTTTTCCCAGGAGTGAAAATGTTTAGGTGTGGGGTGTGATCGTACCACGATTCACTGTTTTATTCCACTGTTACACCGCAGTTTTAAACTAGTTTTGTAATGAATATTCAAAATATAATAATAAATTGCACATTATATTTGAATAAATAAATTAATTTTAATAAATATTATAATGGTCAATTTTACTTGTTTTTATTTATTCAATGTAGGTGGAGGTGATTTGGAGGGCCCTTGATGTAGTGGAAGAAAAATGGGCCAAAATTGCATGGATCCATGGAAATCTGTCCACTGTTTTGAATAGTAAGCGAAATCCGTGGATTCAAATGGGCTGAAATTTTGTACGCCTGTCCAAAATTTAATAAGATACATTTCATATTAAGGAATCCAATCCTGATTCGGCCTCTATGGGACCCATCCGAACTGATATGTCCAAGACACCGAATTTAGACCAAGTCAAACGTAGTGTTCTGTATGTTATTAATATCTTGAGTTTAATTTGTCCAAATAGTGCCAAACTTTCGGTGGAGACATTCAAGAGGTATGGCTACAACTTTTATATTTTCTCCAAAGTGAGATAAGAATGTATGAAGGCCGAAACACGTCGTGCAAGTGGATTGATGAAATCTGTGTGACTAAAACCACCTTCCAATTTTCCTATAAAAGGGCACCAAGGGAACATCATTTGGAAGTTCGGCCAAGGAGTGAAGTGCTGACAATTTTGAGTCCTAAAGGAGTCTCCTAATCACCTTGGAGTTTCTGGAGGCCCCTATCCTCATAGGGGAATCAAGGATGAAGAAGGAGTTCTACCCGAGCTTTCTCCTCCTCCCGATGTCGAGCTAAAAGTTGGGTGTTCGTTGTGAGGGAGCTACACACATGTCAAGGGAGTTTCGATGCATACATTAGCTACTGATTTGGAGTAATTTGGGTTTTTAAACATTTAATTCCATGTATCTTATTTTATTTCATATTTGAATGCTTGATTTGATGCATGTGAGTGTTATGCTCTTAATTTCTAACCGATCGGTGTGAGGTTTTGAGTGCGTGACTTGTGTTGTTCCGATTGGACATCACAAGAATCCTTTTCATACCCAAATTATTGAGATTTAAATATTATTTGGAAGCTCTTATTCCATGCATAAGTACTGGACCTTGACAATACGATTGTTACGTCAAGGTTGGGTCCTTAAAGCATTGAAATAAAAGCTTAGGAATTAATCGGGATTCCAATTAACTCCAACTAAAGAATTACTCTAAACCAAAGATGAATCTCTATGAAAAATGAACTTGATATGTATGTAGTGAAATCACATCGACCCTTTTATCTCATATTTCTCAAAATCCACTTGGTCACTCACCTTTTAAGCTATTTCAACTAAGTCATTGTTTTAAACTGTTTTCAAAACCACCCCCTCTCTTAGTCATTTTTATTAAAAATACACACTCTAAACCTACCAACGCTCCTTGAGAGACGACCTAGGGTCTGCACTAGACTATATATCATCCTCAAAAACATAATAAATTTGACGTGTCACGACAATGCAGTCAAACATCTACCTTAAAGATCTTCCCCTATATTACTCCTACTTAAAACCTTTATTTATAACCTAGGGAAATGAAACATAAGAATGGTGTGATCTTGAATACCTAGTAAGGGTAAATAAAGAAAATATGTTGGCATAACATGAACATAAGGGTATGAGAACATGATCATAACTTTTAAAGATCATACCCCTCATATCAAAGATTATATACATGATATATGATATAAATATTGGTTATTCATAAGACATGAATCATAATATAATCATGAACATGAACCATGTGAGAATATCATAGAAAAAATACATAGAATTTGTGATAAACACATAAGCATGTATTATAATTACCTACAAGTCAAGGATCATTTTCATAAACTTATCAGGGAACTTCATGTGGACTACAACTAGTGGACGGGATGCACCACCATCCCCAATCACTATTATTTCCTTATAAGGGATCAGGTTTCCCAATCTTCTCATAGTGGATCTAGTTTCCTCATATTTCCATAGTGGATATGATTTCCCCATCTTCACATAGTGGATTAGGTTTCCATATCTTCCCATATTGGATTAGGTTTCCCCATCCACCCATAGTGGATCAGGTTTCCCAATCTTCCCATAGTGGTTTGAGTTTCCTTATCTCCCCATAGTGGAACAAGACACACCTTTTTCCCACTTTGGATCAAGATGCACCTATTTTTAATTATGTATCAAGCCCACAAACTTGTTTCCCATAAATATTTCATGAGATTTAAATCTTTACATAATGAATTAAAGGGAGATAGGTCCCACCCATCACATAATAAAATCATAGATACATGTTTCACAAGATAATAAAACTTGCATCATATCATAAACCATAAAAATAGATGGGTTTCATAAACATATTATCATAACCCATAAAATTAAATGGGTATCATAAAAATTCAATATTTTCATTACCTATGGAAAAGAGATAGGCCTCATAATCATTTCATCAAAGAATAACTCGTGAAAATAAGTGGGTTTCAAAATCATTTATCATGGTATAAGCCACTTAAGGGAAACGAGTTTCATAAACATCAATCCATCAAAACATATACCATTCAAAAAAATAATATGAATAGTATCCTTGGATAATATCCCTAGTAAATTATAAAATATAACCCAGTACGTCATATTACATAGATAAGGATTTTGAAAGATCACTTAGAACATAAATTTTGTTTGTAAATCAATTTTTAAAACATATAAATTTTTTAAAATCCTTTTCCTTGAAACAAATTAGAAAACATATAAAGGAATCATGAAAAATTATTTAAAAAATATCTTGAGGAAAATATCCTTTAAAATTTGAAAAATTATTTCTAAAACATAAAAGTTTTTTAAAACCATTTTCCATGAAAGTAACCATGAAATATTATAAATATTCTTAAAAACATTTTAAAAAATTTTTCCTTGAAAACACATAAAATAATCTTGAAAACATTTTAAAATCCATTTATTAGAAAACTTATAAAGGAAGATTAAAAAAAATTTGAAAACATTTTTCATTGAAAATACTTGGAAAACTTATAAAAGAAGATTTGAAGTCATTAAAATCATTTTCTTTTAAAATTGTTTTATAACATATAAATTAAGCTTTGAAAATAATTTAAAATAGTTTTTGAACATAAATTTTTTTAAAAACACTTTACCATTAAAAGCCATTTTAAAATAAAAAAATCTCCATAATATTTGGAAAAAATTTTCTTTAAATATATCTCTATAAATATACAAAGTAAGCATTAATGAAATAATGGTCATGATGGTGGGTAATTTCCTACACGTCGAACATTCCATTTTCACCTTAAAAATTTAGAAAAGTGCCTTGATCAGAAAATGAAAACAAGATTCATTTTAAAACCATTTTTTGAAAAGGTAAAACTTGGATAAAAATTTACTTCAAAAATAATAGGATAATATTAAAAAAAAATTGAAAACCTCTTTAGAAAACACAGTTTTTAAAGAACACAGATTTCCGACTGAATAGAGAAATAAAGTCATATTTTCATAAAAACATTTTCTTAATTATATTAAGTACCAAAGAGTGGGAAAATTGAACTAATACATGAATATATCATGTATAACCATGGTATGAGAAAATTAATGACTGTTATTGAGAGTTGGATCATAATATTTCATCAAAGTAAGCATAATCATAAACAATCTCGATAAACGATGAGAATGTATCAATAAACTATTACCACTTTTGTAATTTTGGATCATAATCCCCATCAAAGAATAAAATTACATGAAGATTAAAATATCATGAAAATAATTATATTAATGATATGACATGTAAATATTCATTATATACACCCCACTAAAAAATATAGGTTCATAATATGGCATGTATCTCAAAGAAAGAAAATTGAGAAAAAAAATTAATTTATTGATTTGATAACTTTTGAACCATAAACCCCATGTAAAAATGATCATAAAGTGGATATTTAAATGACCATAAATTTAATAATAATAATAATATAATACATTCATGGGTATTATATACACCACAAAAAAGAAATTAGTGGTGAATAAGGCATAAGTCCTACAGAAATAAAAGTGAGACGAGAAAACCCTTACTACTCGACTAACTTTAGAATCATGATCCCCATGAAAGAATAACACAAATTAAAGATTTTAATATCATTAAATAAATTAAATAAATTATATAACATGTCATATGGTAGTATATATAGAACAAAAAATAATCAAGTGGTGAATACGACATGTATCTCATGGAAATAAAAAGTGTGATGAAATTCCCTTAACTTAAGTCTTGAATTTATTCATACACATTAAAACCTATTGTATAATAAATATAAGTTTATTATAAATCTACCAAATAAAATATTATTATATGCAACACAATATATGATTTTTATTACTTTTTATCACTCATTTATTAACAACTCCATGTTAATGTTACATTTTATGTAATATCCGCTTTGTTTTTCATATATGTTTTCCTGTTATTCTTGATCATCTTACTTATATCATAATTTAAATATTTATAGAATGTAAAAAATGATATAAATATCGTATATATTCATTATATATGTATTTATAATAATATATAAAATATAGAAATATGAAATGGAATACATCATTCATGGAGACGGTAGGCTATTCGTACGTTTGAACACTGTTTTCGTTTTATTTTCATATTGAAATAAAAATGTAAATGAATTATATATATATATATATATAATATCATTATATTAGAATTATTATTTCATATATATCATATAATTTTACTAAAACCAAACTTAATAGATTCAATGTAAAGTGTGAACAAATCATATTGCTTTGAGGAGGTGGTAGTCCACACGTCCACAAACAAAGTTATCAAATTTACATAAAATGGAAATCATGAAGGTATGTTTTATATAATAATAAAATAATCATAAAGAAATCCTAAATATCATAAATATCATATAAAAACAGGGTATCCATCATAATAAGAAACCATGAAAGGTGGTAAAGGAAAAACAAACAACGTCATTTCGTGAGGTGGTATTTCGCCGTACCCAAGAATGAAATATCCGTTACCCATTAGATGGATGTGTGTGTAAGTGTATGTATAAAAATTATAATAAAAACATATAAGTGTATTCATGATAATTATGTTATTATATAACCATGGAATAAGGATAATTAAGGTAGCAGAGAATGAAAATAAAACAAAGGAGCTTGAGGAAGGATGTTGCCTCTTATTTGGGTAACTCCTTTTTGTTTTCACCAAAGGGATTCTTTGGATGAATTTATTCCCAAAGGAAGTATTATATGATTGGGGGGTGGAGGTGTTATGATATTATTTTAGTAGTTTTTTTTATCCAAATAGCTTGATAGGTGTGAATAAGTCATAGGGTTGAGTGCCTATTTATAGTGGAGGAAGAGTATCATTCTTGTAAATTTTTTAAAAGGAAATTCCACCCATATTTTTCCCATGTAAAGTGTCTCTAATAATAATAAAAATTCTATAAAAACTATTATAGGGTATAAATATTTCCATGAAATTTCTTTTTGACAAGTTTCTAGGTCGTTTTGGCCATTACGTTTAAGGTTTAGTCCCTTGTTAAGCTTAATCTTACCTTAATCATTGTAATCAATTTCACTAATATTTTTGGATAAAAACTAAATTTAACTTATTATAAATTATAATTTATTCCTATTCTAAATATGTAATCAATGTTTTGAAATTAAAATCATATAATTGGTAGAAATTAATTTAAATCTAATTCCATAAATGGGGCGATAATATGAGTTTTTAAAGTAAAAATGTTCAAAATTTTACTATGTTTTTATATAAAATTTGAAACTAAAATTGATTCTAATAAAATAAATTTTATTAATTGATATAAAATATATATAAATAAAATTTAAAACATTAAAAAATATAATTTAACCTTATAATTAAATCAGGTGAAAAAATTAGTTTTGAATTAAAATTTGGTGTTTTTCTCTATTCATAAAAAAATGAAACTTCCTAAAAAAATACTAAAAATTCACCCAAAGTAAATTATGATATTATTCATCCAACATTTAATTTAATTTTTCAAATAAAAATTGTAAAAGTTTCAAAAAATCAGATTTAAAATGGGTTCACCATATAAAGGCGGTAAAATTACCTTTTGGAGAAATACATCCTTTTATTCATAAAATTGGATTCATTATTATCTTTTACCTATAAAATATATTGTATAAGTATCAAATTTTTTTATTGAATATATAATATATAATTTTTTTAAAACATTAATCAAAAGAATTTTGTTTAATTTATTTAGATAAAATTGTGTTTGTACATAGAAAAATTATTTCTTATAAAAGTAATTTATTTATTTTCAAATAGTTATTACTTTAATTTATTATTAATTGACAACCAAAGGATTAATTTTATATAATTTTTTAGATAATATTTTTATAATTTAGTTAATATTTTTTATAACTTCCATTCCAATAGTTTGGTGGTATCTATAGTAATATTTTAATTATAATATTAATAGTATATTATAGTTCAGTAAAACTCAACCTTGTGTGTAACACAAGATATTGAAGGGAATCAGTATTGTGTGTAATACAATCCAAACATAGTGTTTCATGTACCAAAATCTAATCTAAGTGTTGTGTGTACCACAATATTAACTTGGTTTTGTGTATAATTCAAGAAAAACTTACTGCTTTATTATAACAAAATCTATATTCAATGTTGTGTGAAATGAAAAATATTAAAAAGATTAAATTAATTTGAAAAAATTATTTCAGAAAATCTCAAAGTGTTACATTTTACCCCCCTTAAAATAAATTTATTCCTCAAATTTATTCTGGTTTATCAAATGTTTAATACTTAAAAGTTCTATTCATAGAAACCCACATCATAAAAATTAATATCAAAACATCCTTTAAAAAAAGTTGGAAACATAATAACCACCCAAAATAACACATAACTATATTTATACATAGGAGAACATTGGTGTCAAGTGAAAATATGGATGTGGAGGAAAAGTGTAAATATTTATATGGAGTTATTGAAATCATCAATCACAAATAAGTGAATGATCAATTGAAAGTCAAGGGCCTCATAGTCACAAATATGTTATGATTTAAAATACCATCGATTTAATAAAAAATAAGGTATTAGGAGAAAATTGTATTTATAGATCATTTTCCTAAAGTTGAATAATTTTCATGAAAATATATACTTGCATGATTTTAAGACATCCTCACCCTTTGTTGTTCCTTAATCAATTTCACTTTATCTCTTATTCTAGGATGTGAAGATGAATTTTTAATTCCCAAAGCATTATAAAATCATGTGATCCATAAATATAATGATTAGTCATTCCATCGGTATTTATCATAATTTTTTTTTATCAAAAGTTATCCAATATTCATAGATCCACATATGGTGATATAATACTTTAATGTCACAAACTTAATCTGAAGTTTAGCTTAAACTATTATATAAATGGTTAACCTTGTAACCCATTCAGAAGATGAAAATAAAAAATGTTAGAAATAAGGTCACTAATTTTTTTTAACATTGATCCCCCATATATCATAATTTATCTCTTGATTTTCACATTCCAAACAAGTGAATACCCTCATAATATTTTATCTTGAAACATGTTAATGACTAGAATTACATTAAATCCTTATTGAAAACCTGCATGCCTCCTTATTCCATAGATTACTTGATATATTCCTTAAATCCAAGAAGTTTTAAAATTCATCCATGATAATATAAGCCACTTTTTTAACAAATGCTTAATTAGCTCTGATGTTATAAATACTATCCAATTTACTTTATCCATATCGTTGTCTCTTTATCCATATAAAATATCATTTTATCATCCTCAAAAACATGTTAAGGGTTACTTTAACATAATGATACCTTTACATTTAATCAATTTTTTATTTCATAAGTATAATTTAGAAAATTATTGAAAATTAATAAAGAAAAACTTCCCCAAAAAATCCTCGTATACTTCATTATTTATATAACATAATCTTTGAATTCCAAAACATATACACTTAAATCATACAACTTTATTCTTAAACCATTACTCTAGATTTATCAACTTATTCTTTAATACCTCTTTCGCGGAATATGAAATATGAATCATGTATTAAGGTTCCTAAACCTAAATATTATCATTCTTCTTACGTTTAATGTAAACAATATTGGAAGAACATCCCATATATTTCACATGTTGCTTGCGGTCTCTTTATCATCAACAGTATAACCAATAATATCTCCAAATTCCTAATTCTATTCATGATATTTTCACTTAGGACGTCAATTTGTATAATTCCCATACTTTCCATATATGAAACATTCGATGTTTACCTGATTAATTATAGTTCCTACTATTAACTAAGACCAGAAATCATAGTGTGAGAAACACTTATCATAATGAAAAACCACATAATCATGAAAAATTACTTATAGGATTTATAAACTATGAAACATAATTTTAATAGATGAAAAAATAGGGTTATCCTAGTTTATTCATAGTTGTCTTCTATTAAAATCCTCCATGATGGTTTGTAAAGAGTTTGTGAATTTTCAAAGCATATCCCTCAGTAGTGTCAAATCAAGTGTGTAACAAGGACCATTTTAGTGCACCATTTCCCAATTAAGTCTAGATCAATATGGTGTTTTTGGGTTACCCCTATGTCCATTTGTGCTAGAGCCACATCCACTTGTTGTATCCATATATGGATGTATTTGTAGGAAACCACTCACTCTATCCTTTACCAAAATTCTACAAAATTTTCCTAAATATTAACTTATCTGTATACTTATCCTTAGATACATCCCTAGACATATCCTTAGAAATATACCTATGAATATCACTAATTTTTTCTCTTCCTAGTTTCTAAAGGTTGAATAAACCTTTCCTTTGATACCAACTATAGTGACCTAGGCTTAACATATATAGATATTACAACATTTGAGATGAATATTTAGCTAATTACAAAAGTACATGCCTAACGACCATACTAGTTTAGTGTCTTTGGAAAATTGGAACACATTCTTATAGTTTGGTGAAAGATCTTAAACATATCCATTAAAGATATTCCCCTTCAATAATCCAACTTAAAACCTTTCTTTATAATGTGGGGAAAGGAAACATAAGAAAAGGGTGATCTATAATGCTTAGTAAGGGTAAATAATGAAAATACGTAGGCATAACCTGAACATAAGGGTACGAGAACATGAATATAACATTTTAATATCATACCCTACATAAAAAAGATTATTTAAATGATACATGAAATAAATGCTGGAATTTTACAAGACATGAATTATAATATAATCAATAATATAAACCATGTGTGCATATCATAAGAAGAAGAAATAGATTTTTGGTAAAAAACATAAACATGTAATATTATTACCTATAAGTCAAGGCTTATTTTCAGAAAATTATTAGGGAACTTCATTGGGACTAAACCTACTGGGCTAGACACACCACCATCCCTAGTCGCAATCCTTTTCTTATAAGGGATTGGGTTTCCCCATCTCCCCATAGTGGATTAGGTTTCCCCATATTCCTATAGTGGATCAGGTTTCCCCATCTTCCCATAGTGGATAGGGTTTCCCCATCTTCCCATAGTGAATCATCTTTTCCCATCTTCCCATAGTGGACCAGGTTTCCCCATCTACTCATAGTGGATTGGGTTCACCCATCTTCCCACAGTGGATCAGGACACACATATTTCCCACTTTGAATTAAGACACAACTATTTCCCTTTTTTGATCAATCCCATTGACTTTTTTCCCATCATTATCTCATGATATATAAATCTTTACCTAATGCATTGGAGGGAGATATAAGTCCCCCCCGTAACATAATAAAATCATAAATACATGTGATAAAAGATAATAAAACTTACATTATATCATGAACCCTAAAAATATATGGGTTTATAAACATCCTATCAAAACCCATGAAATGAAAAGGGTATTATAAAAATTTCATAATTTCATTACCTATGGAAAATAGTGAGGTCTCATAATCATTTCATCAATGAATAACACATGAAAATAAGTGGGTTTCTAAAACATTTATCATGGTATAACCCTATAAAGATAAATGAGTTTCATAAACATCAATCCATCAAAAATATAGACCATTTAGATAAATAATATGAATTTTATCATTGGATCATATCCCATGTAAAGCACAAACTACAACCAAGGATGTAATATTAGATAGAGAATGGTTTCAAAAGGATAATTGGAACATAAATTTTCTTTTAAAATCAATTTATAAAACTTATTAAATTTTATAAATCATTTTCCTTTAAATAAATTTGAAAACATATAAAGTAATCATGAAAAATCATTATAAAACATTTGTTGAGGAAAATATCCTTTATGATTTGAAAAATGATTTTGGAAACATAAAACATTTTGAAAACCATTTTCCCTGAAAATAACCATGAAAACTTATAAATAATCTTGAAAAAAAAATTTAAAACATTTTTCCTTGAAAACATATAAAACAAGATTGAAAACATTTGAAAACCATTTCTTTAAAAACATATAAATGAAGGTTGAAAAAATTTTGAAATCCTTTTTCTTTAAAAACTTATAAAAGAAGCATGAAAAAATATTTATTTGAAAATAATTTTAAAACTTATAAAATAATCATTTAAATCATTGAAATCCTTTTCTTTGAAAACAAACTTTTGAGAAAATATAAATTATACTTTAAAAATAATTTAAAATAGTTTTTAAACATAAAACAACTTTTTTGAAAACCCTTTATCATTGAAAAACATTTTAAAATAAAAAAAGTTCTAGAATATTAGGAAGAAATTTTCCTTAAAAATATCCTTGTAAACTTACAAAGTAATCATTAATGAAATAATTGTCATTATAGTGGGTAAGTCCGTACATGCCGAACATTCCTTTTTCACCTTAAAAAGTTTATAAAGGTTCCTTAATTAGAAAATGATAAGAATATCCCTTTTAAAACTATTTTGTGAAAAGGTAAAACATGGGTAAAAATTTCTTTTAAACATAATATTATAATAGTAAAACATATTTGAAAACATATTTATAAAACATTTTTTTGAAAGAACATATATTTATGAATGAAAGAAGAAATAAATTATGATTTTCATAAAAACATTACTAATTAATATAAGTACCAAAATATGGAAAAATGTAATGATACATGAATATATCCATTTAAAAATATATTAGAAGATAATTCATGAGTTTTATTGAGAGTTGGATTATGGGATTTTAACAAGGTAAGAATAATCATAAACAATTCCGATAAACGATAGATTATAGCAATAAATTGTTACCAATTTGGTAACATTGAATCATAATATCCATTAAAGAATAAAAATAAATTAATCTTAAAATATAATTAAATAAGTATATTAATTATATAACATGGAAATGGGAATTATATACACCCCATAGAAAAATATAGGTGTATAAGATGAAATATATCTCAAAGAAGGAAAATTGAGAAATAAAATTACTTTACTGATTTGGTTAGTTTTGAACCATAAACCCCATGAAATAAAGACCATAAAATGGATATATAAATACATATAATTTTTTTAATAATACTCATAAAATAAATTAATTGTTATTATATAAACCACATGTCACACCCGAATTTTCAATTCCATGCTTTGTTTCATATCCCCTTTTGATTCTTAGCTTTCTCTTAGTTTTTGAGTGTTTTAGGTTTTCAATTTTGGTGTCTCATGTGTTCTTGATCTATGAAAGTGGTCTTGGGGGTTTGGTATGGTAATTTTCCTCCTCTTTTTTCAAAGGTATGGTGTGAGGTTGTGGTGTTTTGGAGTTGGATTAGTGACACTCCTTGTGGCACCACTTGTGGGGTAAGTTGTTGAGGTGGTTTGTACCCTTTAGTTGGATGAGTTTTGAGGTGAAAATGATGGTTTATTTTGAGAATATTTCTACCCTATCCTTGATCTATCTTTCCCCTTAGTTTTCCACCTTGAAAAATCTTAAATTTGAGGCAAAAAATAACTTTTTGGGTGGCCAGAACATGCTGCATGGTTTGGACGCACGATTTACTAAACTGTGCAGACAAACCGTGCAATGGTGTCCAGGTCATTAAAATATTTTTTTAATTACAACTTTTACCTTCTATAATAAACCCAAATCTACCCATTTCATACACATTTCATTCCCTACCTCTATGGACAGCCTCCAAGCTCTCCCTCCCTCCCTTAGAACTCAATTTTGAAGAGAGATTTGATGGGGGAAACTTCAAAATCATGCAAGTAAGTTGATTTATTCCCTTTCCTTAGGGTTTCTTCCATAATTTAATAATTTATTAAGTGTAAATAATATAGGGTTAATTACTAGGTTTTAAACCTATGTCTTTTTGGTGTAATGTTCAAGTTTTAGGTTGCTTTTCACTTCGTTGAGGTGCGGCGGTGGTGCGGTTGATGTTTCACACCAATATTTGAGGGTTTTGACACTTTTGGTAGGTTATTACATGTGTATTCATTTATTGATGAGTTAGAATGCTTGATTTAATTATTTTTAATGTTACTTATGTGCTTTTCATTGCGATAAAACTATTTTTTATGGATTTTGTCAAGCGGTTAATTTTTTAGTTGCATTATTGCTTTAAATTGGGTGTTTTCCATGTGTATCTCTTGTGGTAATGTTTGAGTTTGTTTTATAACACGTGAAAGTGATTTATTAAATGTTTTTTTGGATTCCAATTCTTCTTTGGTATGATTTTGGTGTGCTTATGGTTTTAAAATAGGGGTTTTGAATGGGTTTTAGGTGCAAAACCTTGTTATGCTTCATGAAAGTGTTATATGAAAATTCTAAATGGTGTAATGAGTTATACAAAGAGTGAAAAGGATGTTTATGTACTGTTTTTGTGGGTGTATGTTCCTAAAATGGGTTTTGGAAAGATAAAGTGGTTATTTTTGATATCAAATGTTTTGATAATGTTTTGTAATTTTTTGAGGTGATTTATTAAATTGTGATGTAGGTGCGAAACATGTTTGTGGGATGTTTTCATGTGAGTATGATGATAAAATAAATTTTAAGGTAAAAATATTATTATGTGGTATGTGTGTGGGGTATTTTATGTGATGTTTATCATCTTGGAAATGTTTTATAAAAATTATTTAAAGGATTTGTTGAAGTGTTAAATAGATGTGTAAATTGTTGTGGGATAATTTGTTGTGAGTGTGATTTCAAAATGAATTTGAATGAAAAGGGGTATTATGTGACTTGTGTTATATAAGTGTGTAATTTTTATGAATTTGTGATAAGGAAGTGGTATTTTTATGTGAAAATTATATTTTATGTCTTGTTAAACTTGTTTGAGCACAAGAGGGAAACCCGGATATCTAGGTGGGTGGACGTGTACTAGTATGCTAGCAAACCCATAGGGTTTGGCCTCAGTATCACGTAACAAGTTTAACGTTGAAAAAACTAACTAAACTAAGATGGTGATGATGATAGGGGACCAATAGGTTATGGGTATACTCCCTAATAGTGTCTTGTGTGCATGAAAATAAATACTGTGATGGTTACTTTAACCGAGATATGAGGTACCTGAGACCCACAACGAGCTAGTACCTAGGGGTTATTTTCTGTTGCTTGTGCTCATTGGATGATTTATGTTTACTATAAGCATATGGTATGTTGGGATGAAAAATTCAGTATATTTGGTATTTTATTTAAAATTGTTGATTCTTTAAAGTATCCCACTTGAAAACTATTTTTATTTAAAGTTACATCTTTTAGAAATTGTTACTAGCATTTAATGTTATAAAAACTTGCAAGATTTTCATCTTTTAATGTTTATCACATGGAATATATTAGTGGTGGTATCTTACTGGGATTTGGATCACAACCTACTTACACCATTGGGTGTAATTATACTTGGTTATTTTTTCATAGGTTTAGGTAGATACTCTAGTGCCAATGGTTCGGGTTTTTACCAGCCCTTTGTGATGCAGTGCTGTGGAGATGGCTTGAGGGCGGTGCCTCTTGACATAAAGAGGTTATTGGGATATAATTTTTTGTTTTATTCCTTTATAATGGTCTTTAAACATTGTTTTAAATTATTTAATTCATTTCTGAAATTTTTTGAAAGACGGTTTTGTTTGAAAATTCCATATTTGTTTTATTTGATCTGTTTGTCATTGTATGTTTATAAACTTAGGTAAATCCTTCCCAATTTTCATTTTATGATACCTATGAACTTGTGTCAGCCCATGGGGATCGTGAATGCCCTTGTAGCCTTATCGCATTTTGGTTTTGGTGGCATTATTTATGGTGACCAGATTCAGTTCGTGACACCACACAAAATAAATGAGCAGTGAATAAGGCATAAGTCGTACAAAAATAAAAGTGAGATGAAAAAACCTTTAATACTTGAGTAACTTTAGAATCATGATACCCATGAAATAATAAAATCAATTAAATATTTTAATATCAATAAATAAATTAAATTAATGATATAGCTTATCATATGTAAGTATATACACCACAAAACTGAATCGAGTGGTGAATATGAGATGTATCTCACAGAAATAAAAAGTGACATGAAATTCCCTTACCTTAAGTCTTCAATTTCTTCATACACATTTAAAAATACTGTATAATAAATATAATTTTATTATATATCTACAAAATAACCATATTATTATATGTAATACCATATATTATTTCATTATGAATTTGTATTACTCATTTATTAACAACTCGATGTTAATGTTACGTTTTGGGTAATATCTGCTTGGTTTTTCATATATGTTTTGGCTTGTTATTCTTGATCCTCTAACTTAGATCATGATTTAATTATTTAAATAATGTAAAAAATGATATAAATATCATATATATTTGGTATATATTTATTTATAATAATCTATAAAACATAGAAATATTAAATGGAATAGACCATTCATGGAGCTGGTAGGTTGTACGTATGCATGAACGTTGTTTCGGTTTTACTATCGTATTGAAATAAAAAATGTAAATGAAGTTATATATATATATATATAATATAATTAAAATAGAATTATTATTTCATATGTATCATATAATTTCACTAAAATCATCTTTAATGCATTCCATATAAAGTGTGAATGAATCACATTGCTTTGAGGAGGCGATAGTCCACACATCCACAAAAAAGTTACCGTATTTTAAAAAAATGGAAAGAATGAAGATATGTTTTAAATAATAATTAAAAAATCATAAATAAATAATAAATATCATATATTTAATATAAAAACAGAGTTTACATAATAATTACCAACCATGAGAGGTGTTAAAGGAAAAACAAACAACATTGTTTCGTGAGGTGGTAGTTCACTGTACACAAGAACTGAAAGATCATTAACCATTAAGTAGAAGTGTGTGTAAGTGTAATTAAAAACCTTATAATAAAGAAAATATCATTATATTTAGTATTATTAGGTTATTATATAATAATGGAATAATAATAATTTAGGTGGTGGAGAATGAAAATAAATCAAAGGAGCTTGAGGAAGGATGCTACCTGTTCTTTGAGTAACTCCTTTTGGTTTTCACCAAAGGGATTCCTTGTATAGATTTATTACCAAAGTGAGGATTATAGAATGAATTAAGGGATATTGGGAACTTATTTTATCATACTTGGGGAGATAAAAGGGGTTTGAGATACATGAATAAGTGGGTGGGGTGAGTTCCTTTTTATAGTGAATGATGAGTGACATTCTTGTTATCTTTTGAAAAGGGAATTCCACACAAGTTTTTCCCATGTAACCTAGATCCAATAACGTTAAAAATTCTAAAAAATGGATTATAATTTATAAATATGTCTATTAAATGTATAGTGGACAAGTTTATCAGTCATTTTATCCCTTAAGTTTTAGGCTTAGTCCCTTTTGAAACTTAATTTTACCTTAATCATTGTAATTAATTTATATACTTTCACTAATATTGTTTAAAAAAAATAATTTGACCTTATTATATATTATAATTTATGATTATTTCAAATGTGATGACAAAGCGGATTTTTAAAGCAAAAATGTTCAAAACATTACTGTGTTTTTATATCCAATTTCAAGGTGAAATTAATTATAATGAACTAAATTTGATTAATTAATATAAAATTTATTTAATTAAACTTTAAAACTAATTAAAAAATAGAATTTATCCTTATAAATAAATTAGGAAAAAAAGTAGTTTTGAATTAAAATTCAGTGTTTTTCACTATTCATCAAAAAAGGAAACTTCTCAGAAAAATACCAAAAATTTACCCAAAGTAAATTTTGATATTATTATTTAAAAAATGAATTTTATTTTTCCAAATAAAAATTCTATAATTCTCAAAACTCATATTTAAAATTTGTTCTCCATTAAAAGGTGTTAAAATTACCTTTTAGAGAAATACATATTTTTCTTCATAAAATTGGATTCATTATTATCTCATACCTATAAAATATATCGAATGAGTATTAAAAATATTGATTGGATATATAATATATAAATTTTATTGAAAACATTAATAAAAAATGGTTTTTAACTTATTTTGATAAAATTTTGTTTGTACATAGAAAAATATTTTCTTTGAAAAGTAATTTATTTATTTTAAAATAGTTCTTACTTTCATTTCTATCAAATTAAAAACAAAATTATTAATTTTATATACATTTTTAGATCATATTTTCACTATTTATTTAATCTTATTTATAACTTCTATTCCGATAACAAGGTGGTAACTATAATAATATTTTTATAATAATATTAATAGTATATTGTAGTTTGGTAAAACACAGACTTGAGTGTAACAAAAGCTATCTAAGGGACTCAGTATTTTTTTTAATACAAGACAAAAATAGTTTTGCACATACCAAAATCTAATATAAGTGTTGTATATTCCCCAATCTTAACTTGGTGTTGCATATAACATAATACAAAATTAGTGATTTCATATAAAAAGTTATATTCAGTGTTACGTAAAATGAAAAATATTAAAAATATTAAATTAATAAAAAAATTGAAAAATATCAAGGTGTTATACATGTATTTATCAACTTGAAAAACCAATGTAAAGAGTTTCAAGAGAAACTTATCACTATTTCTCATATTATAATTCACAATGAAACTGGATAAAATCAATGAGGATAAAATGATATCTATGGAAAACACATCAAGGATATTAAATCCCTAGATGTATAAGTGATTAATGTCTCCAATAATATTGAATATATGAGGCCCCACTAGAATTGACTATCTAAATTTGCATGTGAACAATTTATTAAAGATCTCATATCTCACTTGTCTCACCTTCTCTTGATAAATTTCATAAATATGAGACATAATTCCATACATATCTATATCCTCATGTTGTTTTAAAATACTAGTGGACATAGATGAATGAATGAAACATTGGATATTTGTGGCACCACTAAATTTTTCATATAGAGATTTATTTCTTCCTCAGTAGACTCTTTTCCAGGATCCTTGGGAATAGGGTTTTCCAGCACATATAATTTCTATCCATGGTGTATTATTACATGAAAGCACTTATACCATTACTAGAAATTCAAGTTGGTGAGAATGTTATCCTTCTCTAATATGTATCACAATGATATAGTCAAATTTTTGTGGGTTTTTATTTTTATAATAAATAACATCAAAATTTAGGTACTTTATTTGGATTACTAAATTAGATAATAAATTTTAAATTTATTAATCTCCCACTATTTTATGAAAACCTAATAATGATTACCATTAGTTTCTGAATATCCTATTTCATGGATATTATAGTGGTAAAGATCCATATTACTTTTATCATAAACCATCTTGTGTATAAAAAGTTATTTGATGCGGTTTTAAGTAGGCATAACTTTCCAACTACATTGACTCACAACTCCTTGATCTATTGAGTGGATTACCCAATCTTGAAACCCTAGATAAGAATTTACTCAATGATTTTACTCTTAGTTACACTAGGTTCTACTTGGATAGTCAAGCCTTGTTGTGAACTAAGTTAATTAAACCTCATAAATCATCTTAAATTCCCCAATAAATGAAATCACCCCAACTTGGGCTGGTTAAAAACTTTAAACTATGGTTTGATTTTAACCCAGTTAGTGGAAGGATATACTGAATTAATATTTAATTTAAGTGATTTTTATATTTATGTGTAAATTTAAAATTTGAACTTAATATATTATTTTTAATATTAAGTGGAATTTATTTAAGTAATTACCATTTATAGATAAAGGTAACACATATTTTAATATTTATTTTAA
This sequence comes from Viscum album, assembly GCA_963277665.1. NCBI lineage: Eukaryota > Viridiplantae > Streptophyta > Magnoliopsida > Santalales > Viscaceae > Viscum > Viscum album. The sequence goes on from OY728158.1 coordinate 15,383,173, forward strand.
TTCTATACTAGTGGAATAACCATGAGCTTCTTTAGTGGTTGGTTTATCTAGTGGATTATAAAACAACCCTTTAAACTATGGAATTAAATCTTGTACAATTCCTGGTTCAAGTTGCAACATTCCATATGTACTTCTATGTACTTTTTTGGATTGGTTTTTCCTCAAATCCAAACTTAAAATTCCTCCACTCGCCTGGGAGATCCAACCATTACACATACTAGAGAGGGGAACCACATGATTTGTTAATGGAGTTTACCTAGATGAAGTCATGGGTACAAAGACCCTTACAAAATTAGAAGAGAGGAATGAATCTTAGACTATTATTTAATTTCATAAATTGTTACAAAAACCATGAAATAATAAATTAAATAAACCAATCACATACATATGTTTTTCTAATATTATATTCATCCATATATTATCCAACAAATATGAAAAAATGATACTAGATAGAATTCACTTTAATTCATTCTTTATTATTAAGATAAACACACTTGAATTAATTTAATGTATTAATTAATTGGTTCATTAATTAAGTCTTCTTATCTTAAGGACCATAAAAAGTACCTTGTAGATACACATCATAAATTAAACATAGAAAATAAATGTATTGATCAGTATTTATATATAATTATATGTAATTAATTAAGAATTTATTAATTCTAAAAACCATATTACATATCCAACTCATCAAAATTCAACAATGTAATTAGGGTTTTTAACATTTTAATTAATTATTTTTTATGTAATTTAATTCTTGTATATGCTGGGTTACTAAATCATGTGTATTAATGAGATACTTGTCATGTTCTTCACTTTACATGTATATAGGATAAACACCCAGGGTCTTGGAATATATATCATCTGAGTTACATGACGTGTACTAATTAGCTACTTGCCATGTGATTTGATTAAAATGTGTTTGTGTAACCCACCTATAGAATCAGTGTATTTTTCAAGGAAATAATAATCCAAACTATGTGTAAAAAAGCTACACATTATGTATCTCATTAATTATATAGGTTTTCATTATCACACGACATTATACCACATATTTTACCACATGATTGTTACAAATTTCACCACTAAAAATTGTAGACTACATGATGTGTGTTCCATATACATGTCATGTATTTTGACATACCATGTTCTAGGATATCCTGGTCAACAAATGGTGTGAATTAAATGAAACACATGTTATTATTGATCTATGTTCTATGTATCCTGTGACATGTCTAGGTGAAGTGAACTTGGGTATTAGACATGTACTTTTGGTCACTTTTCCTGTATCTGTCTATACCAGCTAGAATCCTCAACACTTCTTAATAGAATATTTGATCATTATTCATATGTTTTTAATATATTTAATATGATATAAAACTTTAACTAAGATAATTAATATGTTGAAAAAATGTTAATTAAATTTCATATTAAATAAAGAAAAAACTAGAATTAAAAAATAAACAATAATTGTGTATAATTTATCAAAGAATAAATTTTTTAATAAATTATTATGTAACATCTCTTTGATACCAATTTAGGGTTCTGGGCATAACAGAATCATATACTGTAATGTAACCAACTCGAAATTTTTTTTAATCCATGAATAATCCTTGATATACATGATGAAGAATAATCATGACCAACAAAATTAATATGAATATTAATTGATAAGAACCTGAAAATAAAAAGATAATATCTTTTCAGATATAATTTATAATTAATATATTTAATTAAATAATTACCTTATGTTAAATTATTTCTTCATTAGTGAACCAATAAGACACTTCTTATCATACTTTCATTGCATTAGAGGAATCATTGGTAGATTCCCTATAGCAATGTTCCACACATGGTTCAAGAACCTCTGATCATCGCCATAAAATCCTTAGGGTTCCCGAACATGTGGTTCAAACTCTTCCGATGATCGATGTTAATTGAAACCGAATCCTTTAATAGATATGATATTCACTCTAGTGGTGGAGGATAAAATCTCTATATTCTTCAGAGCATTCTAGTGGAGGTCACTATAGGTCTTGAGAGAATACTCTCTAAAACTTGTGCACAAAAAATAATATGGATCTCACTTTTAGAGAATGCCAAAGCCTGTTTTAATCATTTTCTTAACATTCACTAAACTCAGAGATAAAATAAATATTTTTTTTATTGAATAAATAATTTTATAATTATTTAAATAATATATAAAATGATATTTCTCACTGGAGCATAAAACTCTATCCGCCAATCCTCAATATTTATAATTCCTTAAATAATGATTATTTTATTAATTAAATAAATACCTCAACATTATTTACCAATATATATATAAATATTATATCCACTGAATTAATGAATAAATATTTATTAAATATTCATGTAACTAAATAAATAAATATTTTGTCACCTTATGAATGAACTATAATAAATAAATATTTTATATTCATGTAATTAAATAAATAATTACCTAGTGAATAAATATTTATTAAATATTCAACACACACACACACACACATATTATTTCGAATTACTGGGGATTGGATATTTTCAATCAAACCAATATAAATAATTATTAAACAACATATGAAAATAATATTTATCTAATATGTTAAATTCATATAGAATTTAACTAAAGTTCCAAATACACTTAATATGTGAACCCCTAGTCCACTTTCATAATAGCATTAGGATAAACTATCTAAAGTCCAATGTTAGAATCTAATAGCACTCCAAGGATCCCATTGAGAAATATTTTAATATCAAAATGATATATAACTTCCTATAAATGTATAATATGCAATATAATCATATTACCTCAATATCTCTAATCAAGAAATATTAGTACTGTTGTCATCAACCTATATGCTCGATACATATTTATTTTAATTTCTAGAAATGAACTTTATGGTAACACCTCCATGTCCATAGACTTAATTAGGAAGTTCAATTCCCATAAAAGGTATTGAGACATCATCTTCCATTAGTGAATAGAAGGGATAAATCCTTTCTCGTATTATTCATTAATACAATGTTAGTTGTGACACACCCAACATATCCTAATTCACTATGAGTATATGTCATCATGTTTTCATCAATACATCAAAGTAGGTGACTCATGACATGCATTAATAATAACATTGAAGTAAAAGTATCTTTACACATGTCCCTAAATAGGAACATCTAGTGAAACATATAAATGTGGATTTCCTATTGGAAGTCCATGTTCTCATAATCTTATGCATTGAAGATTAGAAAGGGAGTACACCATGAGAAAGTGTCTCAAAGTACAATGAGTCTCCACCCCTAATATCTTTTATCATTTTTTCCTATTAAATGATATTATACAGCTATAGAACTTATATTTAAGAATACTAACATGGAAGTTCTAGTTTCTCATCATAGAGATGAACTTCTATGAACTTTCAGTGAAACAAGTACTCTTATGAAATGATCATATAAAATGTCATGAAAAATAAAAATTATTATTTTATAATAAATTTTATTAATATTTAAATACATTAATATAAGTAATCATAAAGTATGTCGAAGTTGTTTTTAGGGAGCTAACTCCAACACTCACCCATGAGGTATGGGGGGGAGATCTATCGAGGTTTGTCTATTGGATTGGGGAATATGATATGATAATATGTAACATGAGAATAACCAAAATTAATTCCTCTCAAATGATCTTGGTTTCTATGTTTATAGTTAAAGATAAAGATGTGGAACATAAATACAAGTCCACCAATTAACCCGATGAAACCTCTAACCATTGACTCATATCTTGATTATCTAAATTTGATAATATCTAAAAAATCTAAAAAAATTTAACTATAAAATCAAGTAAAATAAAATAATAACATTTAAAATTTAAAATACTCTAGAAGCACCTATATTTTATTTAGAAAAAAATAATTTATATCATTTCTCATCTATGCAATTTTGATGGGACATATCAGAACTACTTCATAATGTCTAAACTGACTAAGAACAAAATTATTTAACAATGACTAAATAATTACTAAGATAATTTTTATTACAAAAAACACATCTCATCAATTTAAAATGACCACCTTTTATCATCCCATTATTTATTAAATTAATATCACTTGAGTTAATATAACATTCTCTCTCTTGACTTATGATATGTTATTATAATATGGTTAATAAATTGATCAAGTAAAATGTGCATTTACATTTGTTCCATAATTTATAAAACACTCATATAATTAATTATAAAACTAACTGAATCTTTATAGGTTTACATTATAAACTAACACAGTTACTTGCATAAATTACAACATTGAAGTTTTTTAACACCATTTTAAATGAGATATATATAATTAGACCAATGATAATTTATTTATTGAAGAATATACCTTTTATTGTCATATGATTTAATAATTCATACATATTGATACAAATAAACTTAGAAAAAATTATTAATGAGTTCAAAATATTAATTATAACAAATATAATCATCATTGGAAGGATTGAAACTTAACCATCGACAATATTTGTAATTTTAATATGTCTAATAAATGTATTGGGTGATATACCTTTTATCAAAGGGTTCAAAATTTTAATATTGATTTTAATATGTACAATTGATACTTTTTGTTTATGGATTTTCTCTTTAATGAAAATGTATATTAATTCCATGTGTTTAGTGAAATTTTCATACATGTTATTTTTTAAAAAAATAATATAATTATGGTGCTGTTGCTGAGGGGTTTTAGTGACATAAAACAATTCTATATGAAGAAAAAAATTTAAACCCATTAATCTAGATCATTTAGATAATAGGAAATAATAATAACACAAAGAACATAAAGGGAAAACACCTTTTGTAAAGTAACTTCAACCCATGTAGTTGATGGTGATCACTTAGTAACAACTAATTAGTTCTTTCCTCCAAAATTAATCTATTAGTAATGAAATAACCAAATAGATTTAGAAGGACCTTATTTTTTTCTAAATAAATGCATGTATTCTCTCTCAATTAAGGAAAATATGGAAATAACAAGAATCAAAATTATTTTTCTCATAACTGTGTATCTCATGTATCTCAAATGAAGTCTAAAAATCCATTTTTAGGTTTCATTGACTAAGGATGGAGCCTATTTGAGTCCATGTGTTCCACAAACAATTTTCCAACCCCTTAGTCATTTATGTTATACAATATAACATATTCTTCATTGATTAAATGTAATCATTAATGTGTTTAATTATTTTATTTCAATAAAACATTATCATTTTATGTATAATCCAAAAAACTGATAATTAATGTTGATGAAATTAAATATGATATCAATGATATCTTATATCTCACACATATCACCTCTTTCAATATTCCATGTCAATAACAACGATTTTGACCATATATTTACCAATGATACAAATATTCATGTACATAACACTTACAATATCCCACTCGCACTAAATCCTGGTATATTTTATACAAATTTCACAACAACTTTCAAAATCATATCCAAATTATTTTGGATAAACTATAAAATGTTATACCATTTCATATAAACTATTTGTACCAAAATTAATCCTTATTCCATAACATTATATATGAATCTATGATTCTTTGTATCATTGAAAATGATTATGAGTTCCCAACCAATAAATATAAGATAAGAGTGACCCCTAGAAAATCACAAATGTTACCCATGTTATAGAGGGAACTAACATGATCTCCATCAAACAAATGTATCTTCATATGAACATGTGAACCACATTTGTAAATATAATTTAAATGTATTCTCATATAATCTCTTTATCCAAGGAATCAAGTATACAAATACCCAAAACATTATGGGTCAATATCCCCCTTTAATTATAGTATTTCATTATCTTTTGAGTTTTTTTAAAGATGAAAATGATTTTGAGTAATTTAAATATAGGAGGAAAGGAGAAGGGGTGGTACTTAGGTGCTGATAAAACATCAAGTACATAGTCTCAGGAATTGTGTACTTGAGTATAATAGTTTCACTATTAGGGATTGGTAAAAAACCATGGGAAATTTGAATTTTTAGCCTTAGAGAGAGGGATAATCTAAGAATTGAAACTTGAATTAGAATTATAAAGGTTTAAACACATTTAATATATGTTTTTATATGTGTTTAGAGGCCCAAGAATTCCTTTGGATGATCAAATAAAATCCATATGTGTGTTATTGTAAATTATAGAAAACTATAGGATTTGAGTCATAGGGTATGTCTGGTATGTTGTAAAATATGACTTTAATATGGGAATTTCAGGCTTCTGAAAATTATATGATGTTTTGGTGTATAAGGTACACCCTGTATGCATATGATTTACCTTGTGAGGCCAAAATTGATAACTATTAGAAGCTCCTGTATACGTAAGAGTCTTTGTACATAAGAGACACCCATTGAAGGGTTGGAAAAAAGGCTAAGTCATGGAATACATAATGGTAACTTTGTAAGAAAGATACTCTTATGTATGGGTACATAAGATTACTAATTTTGTGTGAAAATGACCAAGTGTTGGAAGCCCTGTGATATGTAAAAGTAAACTATTTATGCATAAAAGTAACCTTTGGACACATAAGAGTGAACCTTAGATATATAAGAGTCATCTTATGGAGTTGAGAAAAATGTCCAAGTCAATATGTAAAAGTAACTCTAAAGTATCCTTATATATGTAAGAGTAAAACTATAATAAAGGTAACACGTAAGACTAAATTCTCCACATGTAATAGTCCTTTTGTTTTTGAAAAATTAGCTATGTGTTTAGTTTCCTATGATATGTAAGAGTAATCCTAGAATTCATAATAGTCTTTATACAGTAAAGGCAATACATAAGGGTAACTTTGTGATTAAACAGAAAAGTTACCCTCATAGATAAAGGTCCCCATTTTCTTGGAAAATCACTAAAGTATAGAAGGAAACTCTAGTATTTAAGGCCCATGATACATAAAGATCATCCCATAAATAAATTTTCTAGATATTGAGAGCTTTTATGGATGATTCATGAAGATAAGTTCTATATGTATGAGTATCAATTCTTGTTAAAATTTATAATGGTAGACTATCATATCATGATACCTCAAGTTATGCCACATGGACTTCTTGAGGGAGAAGTGGATATACCATGATGGTGAAGGCCACTCCCTAAAGGCCTAACTATAAGATTTATTGTTCATCCCGAAGAAGGAGGCCACTCCATGAGGAAGGGAGACACACCATGAAGGATTTAGGTTATAGGTTTTGGTTCTTCCTGGGAGGAGTATGTCACATTGTGACTATAGGGGTCACACCATGATGGGTTTCTAGGAAGGGTAAGTCCATGTAGTGGGGACCCGAGTTTCACTACCAAGTGGTTCAGTTGTGGGATGTGATATTGGATTGGGTAGTTATTCCATGCTATGACTAAGAGGTCATGTCATGATGAAATCTCCTTTTTGTTTTTAAAAGAGAAATGGTAGAATGGTCTTTTAGAGATTTTAAATTCGAAAACCCCTTCGGGTTTCCCCATTTTTCAATCAAATGATTAGGGGGTGGATGAACTATCTCCCCTTCCTCCCTCATCTTTTTACTTCACTGATTCATGGTGATTAGAGGTGGGTTTTTCATTTAAAGGTAATATTTTAACCTTTTTTCAAGGTTATTCATCCTCTTAAGTTATCAATGATTTATTGTGACTTGGGTTAGGGTTAGATGCTGATTCCAATAGAGAATTATGTAATAGATTTTATATGATAAGATTTTTTTTTGGATTTTCTAAAGGGGTATTGAGAGTGTTGGGACCAAGTTGGCTGGAGAAGTTTTTTGGAAGTAAGAAAAGTATGTTTCTAAATAGTGTTGTCTTTTTTTGTTCTCAAAAAGGATAAATCAATTCACTTGGAAGAAGTCTTAGAAAATATATATATTCTTTGCTAATTTGTATTGAAAAAATATCATGATTTGTTTAGAGAACTTATGATGAAGGAATTTTTAAGGAAAAATAGATTAAAGGTGGTACTAATAATATTTAGGTTTGGTTGTAAAGAAAGATGTCCTAGAAGATAGAAAAGTTTCAACACTTTCCTTGTAAAATTTGATGATGCTAAAGATGATTGATAAAAGGATATATCATGACAGATGAATTTTGTGATGAAATTGATGATCGAAAAATAGTATGGTTGGTGATGCCAAAACATATTTTTAAGGTGGCACCATTTCCCAGTGTTTTCCAAATTTTTGGGCATCAAAATTGAGAGTTTTTTAGAAACGTAAGGATTTTAGCAAATCAAAATTCACAAAATGTGAAGCATAGTTTGTGGACGGTATAATAGGTACACATAATGTTGATTAAATATTGGAAAATGAATAAGTTCCACATAGCATCATTATGCAGACCATGAAGCATGATACACAGCCCTTGTATGGAAAATGGTTCACTAGAAGATAGCAGTTCACGAGAGGATTTTTGTTCATGGGAAGGCCTTCATTTTCGGATGAGAGGCTGTGATCCTTTTATGGATGGAATTTTCTGATGTAAAGGAATAAAGTTACTATGTGGATCATTTAGGTAAAAATGTTTCATGGAAGGAGAATAGTCTGCGGTGAAGGTTGTACAACATTGAAAATTTGGGTAAATCAGATTAGCAGGATTTGTGGATTTATTTGCCTATACAAAGGACCCTAATACCATTATTATGGGAGATAGAATTTTACAATAAGTGATCATCATTGTGGGATGAATTTTAATAAGTCTAGATTAGTTTAGGGAGAAAAATTTCATGAAGGAGAAGAGCTCACAGAAGAAGATTTTGGGGATTTGTAGCCTGAAAATGGAAAGGGACCACGTATGAAAGATGTCCCATAAGGAATTTTCCATCAGTGGAGTAGATATAGTCCATAGAGGAATAAGTGGTCCATGAAGTACTCATGACACTTGATGTAACTCAGTTTGTATAGGATACTTTCTATTTGTGTAGGAATCATGACAGTTCACGAAGGACTGAAAGAAGTTCTTACTAGAATCTGTGTAGGAAAGAGAAGAATTGTTTTGAAAGATCAAAATTGTGGAAGTGGATCAAGAATCACCATAACATTGTATTACATTATTTTGTTCTATAAGAATCACACACACTATTATATTTTTTAATAGTTCTATATGAGTGTAAGAGAACATCCTACTCATTGTATTCCACATCAAAGGATTTTTTTAGTGGATTGTGTGGTATTGAATTTTTTCCAAACTATACCAAGGACATAGATACTCTTGTTGAGTAGTGAACCTTATAAATTCTTATGTTCCTATGGTTGTGTAGTTGAATTATGTTCACCAGGGAAAAAATTATTTAATAGGAGGTGAAGGTTGTTTCATAAATAAGGAAACATAAATTAAAAAGAAATCACTAGTTCACCCTCCCCTTCTCAGTGACAATTGAATCATGACTTGGAAACTTCATAGAGGGTTAAAAAACTAGGTTTCATGAAATTTCATTAAGATATGTCTCTATTTTTATTAATTTATGGATATCCATCATTTTTGTGAAATTGATGGACAAATTGAATAGAGAAATTGGGGATTTTATGTGTTAGAGGTTCAGGTGGATATTAGGGGTGGTGTGCACCTCATTTCTCATGGTTTAATCTAAAAAATATTGATCTGTGAGTATTTAATTAATTATTACCTATGTATTAATTTTGTGATTTATATCATATTAATGTGTTAATTAATTATAAGTGTTTTATATATTAATTTAAATTACTTTTGTGAAGTTAGGGCTTCATGTGGTTGATTGATTATTGATTGGACTCATATGATCTTAGATGATGGTGGAAGAACTTTGATTAAAGGGATTAACATTGAATGAGGTAGGTGGTCCCTAAAAATTTACATAAATTTTATGAATTTTGTTTATGTGGAATGTGATATAGAGTCTCACCACTTGTGTGCACTCGACCTTGAACTATAAATGAACTGTTTCATTTAAAATCCCACAATAAGAACAAATGTTTCTTGGGCCATTAAATACCCTTGAATACTAGCCTAATACCTCAATCATTGATGATTGAGGACTTGATAATAAACATGTGTATTGGATTTAAAAACCCTATAGAGATAAATTGAATAAGTGAAATGTGGTGGAATAAGTGATATGTTCCCTTAAATCCATCTGCGTAGGGGGGAGAGACGAGTTAGAAATTATTGACTTATAGACCAGATATGGAATCCTAAGTTTCTTTTGATCCTTCTTATAGATTATATGTGTGAATAAAGAGTCTTCCTCTTCTAATTATATGTTTTTATATCCTATTTGGGATATTATAAAAAGGATTCATGTATAGGTTTAGTGCGAGAGGATAGTTTTAGTCTTACTTGGGAGGTGTAGTGGAAATCATTCCACTTGTGTTTGATTTTTGTTGCATAGATAATGTCATATGTTAAGACATTGTGTGAGCATGGATTTATTGAGTAAAGTTATGCCCATAAGTGATGATATTTTAACCTTGAACTATAAGATATGATGAATCCCATGTGGGGTGTTTAGACCTAAATGTGACTCATGGGACCATAGTGGGTGACCCATACTTCTGATTAACCTTGAGAGGATTAATTTGTAAAATATAATATGGTGATATCCAAGTGTGACTATGGTGGAAAGAATATATTGTGTTATTGAGAGGCTAACCTAAGAAATATATGTGAGGTTTAGATGAGTTTCTATCCTTGTTTTATTGATTCATTATATACTACGGTATTAGGGTGGGATGTGCCCTCCCCCCCCCCCGTGTTGATACCAAGAGGTTTTGAGTTTTTTTTGTTTTAAGAAGAAGCTAATTGAGAAGAAAGAAGTATTGATTAGGTTTTGTCTTTGTTTTTCAAACATAAATCACCTGAACATGTTGAACCTTCCTTATAAAGTTTCTATATAGAATTCTCAGATCAATATGTTTGAATCTAATAGATTGAGGTAAATAGACAAAGTCCAATATATGGAGTCCAAAAAATTTAGTTGATCAGATAGATTTGATCTAACTATGGTGATTTATGGAGGATGACACCAAATTTTTTCCCAATTGTATTTTTAGTTCCATCAGGTAGGTATTTTCAGACAAAAATAAATCAGGTTATTCATTAATGATCTTCAAAGTACTAAAAATCATGTTTATGCAAATATATTCATGATTCATACTTAATTTTTTTGGAGAAATAATATTTTTAAGATTAATGGAAAGAGAAGTTTTTTAGAAGTTCCATATGTAATAAAGATTAAAGAATAAATAAAGAAAGAATTTACGAATGAATTTGTATCATATGGAGAGATGTAATAAGTTTTTGGAGGATTTTTTATGAGACAAAGAAAAGTTTTATGGAAGTTTCATATTAAGTTATATCAAATAGATAAAAATAAAGATCATAAGATGATGATTTTTTTGAATTCATCAGATAGAGTTTGAGTGCGGTGAAAGATCATTTTTGATCCTTAGGAGACATTTATGTTGTATTATCTATAGGAGTGAGATAAAATTTGGCATCAAAATTGGGTAGGCAACACGATAAGATTTTCCGAGTGTACAACTCCAGATACAACCTTCAAAAAAACTAGTAGTTACCCAACATTTATTCAAGACATCCTCCACAAGGATGAACATGAATTTTTTTTATCTCATTCAAATGTCTTATCACCTAGATAAATGTGTCTTCACCGGTTCATCCTCAGGTGCTTTCTCAGTTAAAGATTATCACAACGTGATGCATGTGTCAGGTGTTGTTGATAGATTGAGTGAAACATTGTGGTATAAGGAAATCCCTAATAAACTTGATTTTATTGTTTTTTTAGTAAAAAACCAATATCTTCACACTGATTAGAACTTAATCCATATAATAAATCCTTGTGGCATCTAAGTGCTACTGCTGCAGCAAAGAAAACATCGAGAAAACACAAAATATTTTCTTTGAAAGTCACTAGGTGTCTAGTGTATGAATAGACTTTTGTATATTCACGAGTATTTTCTCCTAGAACGTAACTGATATAAACTTCTTGGATCTGTGGTTTAGAGGTGAAGGAAACAAAAATATCAAAATTAATTTGAGGGTGCTCATTATTTCTATGAGATATTATAATATTTGGCAGGCAAGCAATATAGATCATATCAAGGGGTTCTTCACCTCGAGTGTGCCCATCAAGTTCAATAATAAGAGATTGTTGATGAATCTTGTCTATATTATCAATAACAGAGTCAATTATCACTCTATCAGATTTATCAAGGAAAATTGGCCTCTCTCTTCCGTCCTAGATAATCCTGCTCAAGATTAGTGGCTATGCTGGAAACCGCATTGCTCAGGCCTCAAGATTAATATTGATAGATCATGCAACATGGGCTTCCTGAGGGGTGGTGGTCTTATGTGGGACATTATATGATCTATTATTTTTTGCTTTCACAAATGTTTTTGGTAATGAATACTCTCTTAAAGATGAATTTAATGATTTTTTGATAGGTTTGGAGCTATGAAGAAACAATAACATCAATTTAACAAAAGATGAAATAGATTACCTTATTATAAATATTTAATTTCTCAGAAAAAATATGATCACTTGGTCCATTTACTGCTATATTACTAAATTAAATAGACTTATTTGTAATATCAGAGTTGTCTTCTACACATGGTGGGAGGTTAACAAGGCATCTAGTTTTCTCACTTCAAAGGATCCCACATATGGCATGTTCACCCTTTTCTCTAGTTGGGGATACCTTCCTCATGAAGAAGTGATTATTGTTGAGGGGGATTCTCTTGGGATCCACCACTTTAGACCATTTTAATCTATGTTTATCTTTTGTGATACATTTTACCCTCTAATAAATTAAGTTATTATTGTGTTTGTTTTTTAGAACAATTATTGGATAGTGGTTACCAAGAAAAGTCACCAGATAGACTCATCAGATAGAATAACTCAGATATCTCTAAATAAAGGAAACATGTAAAGCATACTTTATGGATACATACAAGTTACATTGGATAAAATAAGATCAAAAAAGAATAACATTATGAGGTTACTGGACAAAGTATTATCGAACATAAGAGTTTTTATGAAGAAGAACTAGACATAGTTTTATAGATATTTAAAAAGTTTTTGTAAAGTCATTCATTATGATGATACTGAACTGGAAATTCAATGTGTTGATAATCATGAAGAGAATATCATGATTATATTTGGGGTTTTATGAAGTTTGAATAAATTTTATGATGTGTTTTGAGGAACATTCTAACAAATTTGATTGATTTCTATCTATTCTAAGTTTTGAAGGTAGATAAATGTGGGAAGACTTGAGTGGTAATTCGAAATTTGAATTAGGGAATTTGAATTTGAGTTCATTATTATGACCTATGTTTTTGGAGAAATGATTCCTATATAAAGTGGAGATGTTTTGTTGAGATTAAGTTGTTTCTGCTGTGATTTTTGTTGAATACGTGAGGTTCTGACCACAAATATTAAAAGTAATTTTTCTGGATGAATTAATAGATAAAGAAACATCAGATGGTGAATAAGAGTATCAGATAGTGGGATTTGGTTAGAGGATACCATACATAGGTAATTGAACAGAGTGATACTAGAAAAGGGTAATCAGACAAAGAAAGAACCATACCTGGGATACTAGACTAAGTGTACCTTATATAGGGTACTAAATGGATAGCTACCATATGGAGAAATAATCAGACATATAGGTTTATACAGAGAAGTTTATAAATAATTTCATTATTAATGTTATATGATAAATTTAATAGGAATAAAAATAAATTAAAATATGGAAAGTGTGAAGAAAGTTCAAGAAACACAGTGATAACATATCAAAGCATGTTGGTGAAGATTCTATTTTTTATTGAAAAAATTGTCATATCATATTGTTTTTGTGAATAGATCATGCACTATAAAATTAATATAGTACTATGTAAGTGATTTATATTCCCTTCTTATTGTAAACTATAAATAATTATTTCAGTGGATGTGTGGTCTTGGATTATTTCCAAACTATTACAAGGATTAGATAATATCGTTGAGCAGTGAACCTTGTAAATTATTGTATTCCTATGGTTGTTCTTGTGTGTTGGTTTGTAATGGATTCAATTCTCTTTAATCATAGGTGAAGGTTATTATATAATAAAAAACATAAAAATAACTGATCAAGGATTCACCCCCTCTTAGTGATCAAATTGATCCTAACTGGTCCTTTCAATTAGTATGAATGCATATTTTCCTTAATTAAATCTTGACTACTTATAGTTTGAAGAAAAATAAGGCTACCATGGATGTTTAAAACCCAGTTAATAGTAAGGGGATATCCATCTTTGATGGAAAGAACTATCATAATTGTAAATACATAATTATACCCTATCTATTATCCATTAGTTATGAAGTTCTTAGTGCTACTAAATATGATTTCTCTCCTATTATTGAGGATGATCCTTTAACAAACACATATTAAAAGAATTTAGATAATGATGGAAGATATAGAAACTCTATACTTTCCACTCTCTAAAAAAGTGAATTTCTATGGGTTAAATTAATAAGAATAAATAAAGGCATATGTTATAAGTTAAAGAATATTTATAAAGTAAATAAAATAGTTAGGAAAGACAAGTTATAGATATGGATATTTAATTATGATTATATTGGAGATGGTGAACTTGTTAGTGAGTTATTTATAAGATTTAATGAAATTGTAAGCACCATAAGTTGTCTTAGTGATAAGTTGGAATATTCCACCATTTTTGAAAAGATTATAACAATTATTCTTGATAAATTTTATGCTGAGGTATCATCCTTATAGGATAAAGATCAAGAAAATCTCTCTCTGTATGATTTTCATAATATTCTCATCACATATGAAAAAAAAAGGAAAATTATATAAAAACTAAGAAGAGGTTGACCAGGAAATCTCTTTCAAAGATAATAAGAAATTAAAGTCTGAGAATATTCCCGATGAAGAAGTCATTGAATCTAAAACTAAAGATGAAGTAAGTAAATTTTTTTATGAATTCATGTCCTTGTTTTCTAGAAAGATGAAAATGGGTACAAGTATAAAGAAAATTCATTGTTAAATTGATTTAATTATGAAGCCATTGAAAACTTCATAGTAAACTGTCCAAGGCTAAGGGAAGATGAAGTTAGTGTTAAAGAATATAAAAAGTAAATAATATATCTATAGAAGAAGATAGAAAAATCAAAGTACTTTTTAAAAGTAAAGAAAAAATTCTATAAATATAAAAAAAGTATGTCCAAGTGTGAGAATGATAATGATTGTGAAGTAGATAATGATAATTCCAGTGATGATGATTCAAAGAATTTTATAATTTAAAAATTTAATGATGAATACTTTTCTAGTGATAAAATCGGAAACTTTGAATAAGATTAAGAGGAAAATAATATAGATTTTATGATTAAAATAGAATTAAAAACATGTCTTTAAAATATTATTAACCTTGAGAAAGGGAATAAGAAGTTGAATAAAAAGGATCTATAAATAAAAAATATGTAGTCATAATTTGGAAAAAAATTAAGTTCTTAAAAGAGATTGATGATTTGAACAAGTTACTTGATGAATAGAAAACCCTCAAATTCAATCTTAAAGAAACGATAAAGGTGAATGTGAAATAATTTTATCTTTTTCAACAAAAACTCATTAAATCTAAGAAATGAATTACAAACCTAAAAAGCTCAATTTTAGAATTCGGTGAATGTTCTAATGATTGAGAACCTCAAAAGGAGTAGGTTGACAAGAACATTGAATTTGTTTTGAAAAATAAACAAGTTAATAAGGTAATTTATACAACCAAAACTAGAAGATTCAAAAATTCTAAATTTTACAAGGAATCAAAATTGGAAGCAATAAAAACTACAACTGAAGTGTCAATTAAATATGAGAATAATATTTCATGAAGCTACCAAAATTTTGTTTCACAATAAGTAACCAGGGTTGATGGTTCCAAAAATTATGGAAAATAGGTATACAGTTCTATACAACATGCAGGTTATAGAGGAAAATATGTTTTC
The DNA here is from genome assembly GCA_963277665.1 of Viscum album. Classification (NCBI taxonomy): domain Eukaryota; kingdom Viridiplantae; phylum Streptophyta; class Magnoliopsida; order Santalales; family Viscaceae; genus Viscum; species Viscum album. Next base: position 15,399,191 of record OY728158.1, read on the forward strand.
CATGGTTATTTTTAGCATTATGGAGGCTTTAGGAATACAATAAAAATGTTTTATTTTAATCATTAACACTTCAATGAATCAAGGAGGTACTGGAGGTTGTTTTTTAGGGAGATTCAACAAACTCAAAGAATACTACCTTGCCAATATAGTTTAAAAAATAGATTTCAACATATAGAAACTATTTTTGAAATATTTTATCCTCCCAAATATCTTGCTAAAGGATGTATTATAATGCTACCAACTCAAAAAATAAGAAATATCCCATAAGCCTCATGTGAAGGAGAGAAAATTCAAAGAAAAGGATTTAGTTTTTGAAATTATTCAGAAATCTATAAAAGGATAATGAACTTAGATATTGGATAATAGATGGTCTTCACATATGATTGGAGATTTTAAGATGTTAAATTTTTTGAAAGACTATAAATAAGGGATAGTGAATTTTGGAAAGAACGAGTCACTTAGAATCTAAGGCTTTGGATCAATGATCATTGGAAAATAAAATTTCATCATATATAAGTGATTTATTTTTTGATGTAATAAAACACTACTTTTTGAGTGTTTTAGGGAATTATGATGAAGTTAATGAAGTTTTTTTCCAGAATATATGTATTTGAGTTTAATAGTATTGAAGATGAGAAATTTGTAACAAGAGTACAAATAACCAAGGGAAATCTAATTTCAGTTGAAGACACATACGGTTTAGGCTATCTGAGCATGATGGAAGGGAATTAGTCATAGAATAAAATAATTAGACATATGTTCCAGAGGAATAAAAACAATATAACATAGAAAGAGATAGAGTATTCAGGATATTCATGACCTCAAAAGAATAAGTGATTGGTTTTGTTCAATGTCCCATAAAGGGAAGATTTAAAATATAATATATTATAGGGTTGAGATACATATAACTCATCCCTTGAAGCTTACTCATTTTGAAATACGCGAGCACATGAGAAATCAATTAATAAAAGAAGATAAGTATTTTTTTTCATTATTGATTATTTCACTCATATTTCATGTATCATTTTTTTAAACATAAATTATAGGCTCTCAAAATGTTTAATAGTTTTAGGAGAAGTGCTGAGAAGGAATGTGGATACTTTATGAAGAGGATTCGAACTAATAATGGTGATGAATAAAAAATGAGATTTTTAAATATTTTTTTGAAAATAATGGAATTATTCATGAACATAGTTCACCATACACTCCATAATGAAATGGAATAGTTGAAAGAAAGAATAAAATTTTGGTTCAAATGGATCGAACCACGATAATTGAACAAGACACTTCTCAATTATTTTGGAGAAAATATATTAGCAAAATAGTTAAAATATAGAATCTATATTTCTATAAGAAAAACTCTTATATGAATCCATATGATATATATTTCAAAGAGACCACAATTTTGAAATACTTAAGGGTAATTGGTAGCCTCTTCATTATCAAAGTCAAATTTGAAAATCATAGAAAGTTTTATCAAAGAGGTGTTGATGGTATATTCCTTATATAACCTCATAATGGTAGTGGATACAATTTTTTTAACAAGGAAACATGAATAATTTTTAAATCTATATACATGAAAGTGATAGAATATTCTGATAAAAAAATTTCACAATCATCTATAGATATGAGATCAAGTGAAGATAAAATTAATACAGTTAAACAACATAAGAAAGATTATGAAAAAGTTGATGATATAGAATATGTACAAGATGAATATTCTAACTTATATATTTTAATAGATGAGGGATAATTGTGTTAATATCATATAAAGTTGAGGAAGAAAGTGTGGGTCTAAAATATCATTGGAGATCAAGGAGAAAAAGTTCAAACTAGAAGAATATCAAGGAAAGTTATATATACCTCCTTATTTTCATAAGTTGAGATAATATATGTTGAAGAAGCTTTAGATCATAAAGTATAGATTGATTACATGAATAAATAATTAGATCATATTGAGAAGAATGATATATGTGAAATTTTACCCAAATAATAAGAAAAAAATGTGAATGAAGTAAAGTGGGTTTTCTAAAAAAAATTGAATGAAAAAGGTGATTTAGTAAGAAAAAAGAAATAACAATTCGTAAAGGATACTCATAGGTTTAAGGAATTTATTTTAATGAGAACTTTTCCCCTCTACAAGACTTGAAACCATCATAATTTTTCTTAATATTACAGCATGATAAAGATATAAGATATTCCAAATGGATGTCAAGTTTTCTTTTCTTAATAGAGAGATGAATGAAGAAGTTTATAATGATAAACCATGTAGATTATTGACCGATAAAAATAAAATCTATGTTTTCAATTTAAAGAAAGTTTTTATGGGTTGAAACAATCTCTGAGAGCCTCATATTCTAAGGTAGATACTAAAGAAGTCTAATTTTAGAATGGAAAGAGTTGAAGAAAACCTATACCTAAATTCCAGTCATGTAGTTTCTCTCATTGTGATAATTTATGTTGATGATATAATATTAATAGGTAATAATGAAGAATATTAAGAAATATTTTAAAAATAAATGATGATATTGTTTGAAATTTCTATATTGGGATAAATGGGGTATATTCTTATCTTGTTAATCTATCAATAAGTAAATCAATTTTTCTATCCTAATAAAAATATGCCATGAAATTAATTAAAATATTTAGTATGGATTATTAAAATCCTATTTATACACTTATATTTATGGGAACAAAGTTGTTTAAGGACAAGGCTTGAAATGATATTGACTCTAAATAGTTTAATAAACTGATTGGAAGATTTCTGTATCTAAAAACCTCTAGAATAGACTTGGTTTATGCTATATACATATTTAGTAGCTCTCAATGTGATAAAAAATTGAAACATTTATTGGATGGAAAAATAATTCTTAGATATATTAAGTTCACTAAAGATTATGGGATTAAGCATGAAAATAAGAAAAAGATGAATCTATTTAACTATACAGATGTAGTTTGGGAAGGTTGTGTTGATGACTAAAGATCCACATCTTTTGAAGTTTTATTTTTAGGAGAAATATATATAAGTTGTCTTATAAGAAAAAAATTTAGTAACTCTCATCACTATTGAAGCATAGTATATATCCACCACTCAATCTATAACACAATTAATTTGGATAAATATATAGATGGAATAATTATTGGTTTATGTGATGTTTTCTCTTATCATTGTTTATGATAATAAAAGTACTTTAAATATCACTAATAATCCAATGAATCATTATAGATATAATCCCATTGATATTAAGTATCACCTTATTAAAGAACATATTGAAAGAAATGAGCTAAAGCTAGAGTTTTTTCCTATAAAGTATAAATTTGATCATATCTTCACTAAACCATTACCGAAGGAAACATTTTAGGAATTGAATTTGTTATAGGCATTTGACCTCACTCTCTTCAAAGATAAGGTTTGTAATCTATGTCATCTCTCTTATCATGTACTTGGATAGTGTTTTCAAGGGGGGATAAAATATGTAACATAAATATATCCATTGATATGTTCTTTACATTTCAAGGGAGAATATATATTTAGGGGAATTTTTTAAAAGGGGAAATCTATGATGTCACTATGTGTGAACTATTTTACTAGTTTGTTGAAGTGGATATAGGGAATTCATTATTTATAGTTTGAAGTTTAATTATGTTTTGGTTTGTGATTATAATTTTTTGAGTTTATGAAGAAGTTCAAAAACCCTTACTTTATAGAGAACATGTTTTTTTGTTAAATGATTATTGTTTCCTACAACAAGTTCACTCACATCAGATTATAATATTTGGATATTAATCCATTTATTTAGTTTCAAAGCATTAGTGATTTATGTTCTAGTATTGAAAAAAAATCTAAAGGGGAGATTGTTGAGACAAATATATTTTTGGTGTTATTGTTTTAAGAAAAATCTAGTTGAGAAAAAATAATAATTTCTTAAGTGTTTTATTTTGATTTCATACACAAATCTATTGAAAATATTGAAAATTACTTTAACATTTTTCAGATAGAATGTTATAGATAAATATGTTTTAATCTAATAGATCAAAGTAAATAAATGAAGTTCAATGGGTGGAGTCCAACAAAACTATTTTATTGGATTGAGTCAATCATACTGAGTTGATCAGATAGAGGCTGATACCAAATATTTATTTAATTGTTTTCCTAGTTTTATCAGGTAGAGATGTTCAGAAAAAAACAAATCAAGAAATGATTTTCTGATTTTGAAACTAACAAACATCATGATTATAAAAATATATTAATGATTATAGATTAAGTTTTTTTAAGGAAGAATGTTTTTAGGACTTAAATAAATATAAGTTTTATAGAAGTTATAGATGGAAGAAATTATGAATAAGTACTAGAAAAAGAAACATAGTAGTTGTGAATGAATTTGTTTCAGAGAGTGAGACATATGATGCTTCTAAATGAAGTTATTAGGAAAAAGAATAGGGTTGTGGAAGTTGTGTATGAAGTTTTATCAAACAGAGAAACATAAATATCATCAGATGATTAGAACTTGTGAATTCATCGGATAGAATTTGAGAAACATCAACAGATACATGATTCCAAGAAAAATTATCAGAGGATGGTTTCCGAGAAAAGTCATACAAAACATCAAAGAGCTTAGGACAGAGGAAACATGCAAATATTTCTATATGGATATATATGAATTCTACTATACAAAGGAATATCAAATAAATAATAATCTTATAAGGTTACCAGAAAAATCATTATCATACATAGGATTTATTTTAAAGAATATATAGATGTAGTTTTTTTATATTTATAAAGTTTTTGTAAAGTCATTCATTATGATGTTTCCAAGATAGATGTCCAATACTTCAATAATCATGAAGAAAAGATAATTATTCTAGGTGAGGTTTTAGGAAGTTTGAATAATGATTAAACTTATTTTAAAGGATAGTTCCTATGAATATTTTTTATTACAATCTATTCATAGGTTTGAAGGAAGTCAAATTTGGTAAGACTAGAGTAGGAATTTCAAATGTAAATTTGGAAATTTAAATTTAAATTCTCTATTATTCCCTATTTTTTTGCAAAATTATATATATACATAAAGGGGAGTAGTTGTGATGATATTAAGTTATTGCTACTATTATTTTATTAAATTGGTGAGGTATAGACCAAAAATCTTGAAACTATTTTCTTTTTGGTTGAAGCGCTAGATGAGGAAACATCAGAAGAAGAAAAGGACTACCATATAGAGGGATCTAGACAGAGGCTATTAAACATGGGGTATTATATTGAGCGATATAAAACAAAGGGTATCATATGAAAAAGATATCAGACGAATAGGGAACCAAACAAAGGATTCTGGACTGATTGTACTAGAATGAGGTATAGATATAAAGCTACTAAACAAAGAAACCATCTGACTGAAAGGTTCAAACAAATATGTCAATAAATAAGCTCTTGCTTACTACTATGAAATAAATTGAAGAGTAAGAATAAAAACTTCTAGGAAGAAAAGTCTGAATAATGTTCAAGATATACAATGAAAACATATCTAATCCTATAGGTGAAAGTTAATTTTGTTTTTGTAAAAGTTATTCTCTCATATTATCTGTGCGAATATCACATGCACTATCAAAAGAATATAGTGTTATGAAAGTGATGGATATTCCCTACTTGATGTAAACCAAAAAGGATTATTTTATAATGGATGTGTGGTCTTTGATTATGTTTAAAACATTCCAAGGATTAGATACTCTTATTTAGAAGGTAACCTTGTAAATTTTTGTATTCCTATGGTTATGATTATGTGTTAGTTTTCATCGAAGTTAATTCTATCTAACTAGAGGTGAGGGTTGTTATAAGGAAAAAAAATTAAAGAGAATTGAAAAATGATTCACCCCAATATTATTGCTCACATTGATCCTAATTGGTCTTTTCATATCAGGTAATGATGACCTGATAAATCTCTTGGGGTGGGATGAAACTTCCCAGGAAATGATATATTGGTAATTGTTTTAGGGTGGAATGTGACCCACTAGGTGTATGATATTCTGGAACATGTTATAGGGTGGGATATGAAACCCTAGTTTTATACTTTTTTGTAACATATTGTTGGGTTGGTGATAGACCTATGGATGTATTGTATTCTAGCACATGTTCTGGGGTAGGATATGACCCATGGGTATATGATATTTTTGGTACTGGTTTTAGGGAGAGTTTTTGTTTTATAACAAAATATACTTGGATAGACCAGTATCCTCTCTAGTTTATTTTTTGAACTGGATGATCGGGTCCACTAAAACAAGGAAAATATCCCAGTGGGACGTTTTTACTATTCTAGTGAACAATGAAAGTTCCACCGGGATTTTTTCCTTTTCTTCAGTGGACCGGATCATCTAGTTCAAAACATGAACTCAAGAAAATAATTTGTGACCTAATTTTTCACATGAAACAACACTTGATTTAGATCGCCACTAGAATCAAGGTGTGTTTTTAATCCCCAGGGCTAGAGAAAAGTTTTAGAGCATCTGTAATGAACCGAGCCAGATCAACCCAACCCATCTCTTGAGATGTTATGCCACCAGGTATGGGGAGCATTATCAATTTCCAAGGTCTGACAAAAAGCACTAAGGAATCATAATCAATATCTTGGGAAAGGTTTCAATCTTATTAAATAAAATTGGCCCATCCATGAACTTGGATGGACACACCAACATACCAACCAAGTCAGAAAAAATAAATAAATATAGAAGAATAATGATGAAATGACTAAAAATAGATATCATAAACAACACCATATTCTCATAAAAAATATGCCACATAGAATACATAAACATGATATAAAAAGTTATTATATACAAAATCACAAAAATATGGGAAAGAGACCATAAAGGGAAATATATAACAACCTAAATAGAAAATGCTAATAAATATATTCTCATGAGATAAACCCCATGAAATGACATATAATTCATCTCAAAACCCCTACATATGGTAGCAATCAAGAAGATACACTAAAAATCATGGTTCCCTTTCCCTTAACCGTGTAATACCCAGGGTAGGCTCAGCCAAGGGATAATCCCTTGACCGTTTATTAGAATAAAAGAAAAAGACAGTAGCAAGCATCACAGAAAAAGAGAAGATTACATGACATCAAAAACATCCCCATCCTCACACCCCTGATATCCAACTTCATCCACAGTCGCTGTCTCCCATTCAGAGCTGTCATGATGCTTCAGGATCTTAGCGTATTTCCTCCGCAGATTCATGAAAAAACATGCATAATCATAAGATACATCACTTTTATAGTGACCCCAAACTTTTGATACCTAAATATTACATATTATTAGATTAATATTCATTACATATCATTAAAATCCATTAAATAACTTCAAAGGTTTAGTGTCTTTGGAAACATGGATATATAAACAACTGGTATACAAAATCTCTATATCATTTCCCATCAAGTTCCTCACAACTTACAACATTATTATATATATAATACTTAAAAAAATTCTTCATAAATTTCGAAAAGGAAACATAATAAAGGGAAAGATTAGGCAACTAGTAAGGATAACCATAATATATATAAATCAATGATCATAAGTGATCATAAGATAATAATAAGGTTATTAGAACATGATCATAAATTACAATAATCCTACCCAATCAATTAAAGACCATAAATCATAAATCATGGCATAAGGATATTTTATAACAATAGACATAAGTCATAAGTTTTAAGAATAATGAAACACGAGCCATGAGAATATATAATAAGCATAAGACATAAGTTTTTGGAATAAGCATAAACATTAAAAATGTCTTCCTTATACAAGGTTCACTCCCAATACTGTCATTGTGGGAAAAGTCCCATAATACAAATGCCTACCATGTCATTTCAAAAATTATCTCAGGAGTAAATTCTATTTAGTTAACTATATCATCTCTTAGGTGTTTATTAAATCAATTTTATCATAGGATTTTCTCAAATCCATCATCATTACCCAATGCATTGGAGGGATATAATGGAACCACTTTCTATCAAAAGCTATATTGGGATCACCTGTAACATAATCATAATCTATACATACAAGTGATACAAGATCATAAAACATTCATCATTTCATCATATCATAAACCATGGAAAAAAAGGTTTCTTAAACATTTTATCATGATAATAATTAAAAATTAATATAAATAATAAAGATGGTAACATTGGATCACACACCCAATAAATTATTAGAAACATCAAAAGACGTTGTTATAGAGTAAAATACCATTAAAATAATACTAAAACATTCCTAGAGGAAAATACCATTTTCATTTTGAAATCACTTATTTAAAATATAAAAATTTCCAAAATATTAAAAAAAACGTTTTTTGAAAATGACAATGGGAACTTATTAAGGAATCTTAAAAGTAAAAAAGGTCACGGTGGTAGGAAAATTTGTTCATATAGTGTATGTTAAAATAAAGATTCCACTCACATTCTTGATAAAAATTAGAAAGTACCAAGTATGGAAAATGATAATAATATTCATTTTGATAATTGGAAAAGAAAGTAAAATATAGTTAAAAATTAATTTAAATAATCTTTGGATAATAGTAAAAAAATTATTTAATATATTTTAAATAAAATATGGTTCTAAATGAATGTTTTTTACCAAATGAAAAAAATATGATTTTACTTAAAAATATAATTTCAGCCTCTTGAGTTCTTATAGAGAGGGAAATGAAAGGAAAACATATAATATTAAAAAATAAATATAGGAGAAGAAAATAAATAGTATTTAAGATACATAGGTTATATAATTTCATAATTGTGAATTTAAGCATAAACTATCCTTATAAAAATGATATTATAACATTAAACCCTTACTGATTTGGTGACATTTGAGTCATAATTTCCATAGAAATAATTACATAAAATAAATAATTAAATACAATAAAAATATGGATATTCTTGATAAAACATATCAAATGTTAGTAGTCTTATAAAATATGATAGATATATAACATAATATATTCCGTAAAGAAGATAATTTGAGACGGTAAACCCTTTACACTTCGGTAAATTTCAAATCAAATCCCATTGGATAAAATAATTTTAATTGTAACATTAAATACCATGAATTAATAATTATAAATAATATAATATTTCAAATTATCTTTATATAAACCTTAAAAACATAAATAGGTGCATAACATCAAATATGTCTCAACGAAATGAAATTGAGATGAGGAAACCTTACCACATTGGTAACTTTTGAATCATAAACCCCATGATATAAATAACATAAAATAAACAATTAATTATAATTAAATTAAATATATTAATTATATAACATATAAAATGGTAAATATATATACCATATTAAAGAAAAAAGTGGTGAATATGGCATATGTATAATAGAATCCAAAGAAAGATAAGAAACCCTTACCTTAAATTCATCTTACTTCATTAGTAACATAAATTTTTATATAATAAATTTAAATTTATTATAAATATATAAAATAACTATATTAATACTTTTAATATCATATATTATACACTTATAACATTTTAACACCTATTTATTAACAATTCCTTTTTAAAATCCTCATTTCCAGGTGATACCTACTTCATTTTTCATATATTTTCCGGTTCGAAAGTTATAGTCCTTACACTTTGATCATGGTTAAATCAACTAAATAATATAAATCATGTTATAAGTTTCATATTTAATTATTATATACAATTTCATAATAATTCAAATAAAGTGGTGATTAAAAAATAATTACACTACTTTACGACAACGATAATTTTTTCGTACACACAAGCGATGTTTCCACTTTTCGATGGATGGAATAAAATAAGGTTAAATGATAATTAATATTTAAATAATTATTTTTATATCATAAATATCATATATATTCATTAAATATATCCTTATTATCATCCAAGTAAATTATAAATGAAAAACGAATCACATCCCTTCATAGAGGTGGTAATCCACACGTACACACGATAAACATTATCATCTTTAGTTAGATAGGATAGTAATAAAGTAAATAAGATATCATAATTAAGAAGAATAATTATTTCATAAATATAATATATAAAAAATAATTTCAACATAATAATCAACCATAAATTATGGTTATGGAAAATGAATCATATCGCTACATGGAGGCGATAGTCCACATGCACATATGAGTGATACTTTCATTTATCATTTTATGGATAAGGGGTGAGGAATGGTTATGAAATAATCATAAAAAATATCATTATATTTATTATATTATATCAATAAATTTTTATGGATATAATAGGTTTATATAATGTGGAATTAGAAATAAAATTTAAAGAGCTTGGTTAAGATTTATACCTCTTCCTTAAGAGACATCCTTTGTCTTACACCTTAAGCCTTTAAAGATTGGTATTAGGAAGAGAAAATAAGATATATGATTAAAATAATTAATAAATTAAGGTTTAGGAGTAGGTATGTTCCAATATATGGGGATAAAATTTTGTGAATAATGGAGGAGAAAAGGTAACCTTTTATAAGTGAGGGGAGGGACACATATGGAATTACTGAAAATATTTCAATAATATAAGGTCTCTTTCTTCTAAAAGTGGAAAAATATATATAATAATTTTAATTTATGATAATATAATATTTAATTATATTTAAAAAATAATAATAATACAACTTTGGGAGTCACTCATCCCTTTATCTCACGGTTTAACCCCTAGAAATCTATTTTAACCTTACATGTTTTAGAAACATTTTACTATTTTTACTATTCATTATGGTAAAACATTAAGTTTATCCTATTAAATTATATTAATTATATCGATTAAAAACATGGAATCCATTTCAACAGTATAAATTTATATAATTTTCAGAATTTAATTTTAAATAAGAGTACAAAATGCAACGAAAACCCATTTTTAAAAAATAAAATTTTAAGCATAAAACTAAATTTACATCCATTACTTGCCTTGTAAAAACCATAAAGTAAATGATAAAATATATTATTGAATATATAATTTATAAATTTAATTAAAACCATTAATCAATAGAGTTTTATTTAATTTATTAAGATAAAAACAAATTTGCTCGCATAAAAACAATTTTTAAAAAAATGTGTTTTTCAGCCCATAAGTGAACTTATAAAAAAATCAAGTATAATGATTATTTATATAATTAATTATATTATTTATAACTAAATTCTTATAATTTTAATTAAATATAAAATTCAAAATATAATTGTATTTTTAAATGAAAATTAATGGCAGTTTTACTAGAATTAGTATTTTTACTATTCAATTAAGAATAAATCTTTTTAGAAAAAACCTAAAAATTCACCATAAGATAATACTAAAATTATTATTTAAAAAATTACATTAATTCCATATAATAAAATTTATAAAAATGGTATAAATTAATTATAATTTATATTCATAAAATTCAATAAAAATCATTTTTGAATAAAACATATTTTTGAAGAATAAAATGACTTTACTAAAAATTTTGCACTTATTTATTATGAATTAATAAATAAATTTACATTATTTAAAAACTCTATATATATTTTTCATAATGCAGTTATTAATATTAATACCTACCAATTTAAATTCTAGGTTAGATTATATCATGATTTGTTTTAAGCTCATTGTTGCACGTCAAACAAGCCACCAAACACTTACAAATTATGTAAAGAAAAATATATTCTAAAATATAGAGATGTTACATTCTATACCCATTAAATAAAATTTTCCACTAAATTTTTATCTTTATAATTAAATTTTAAATATTTAAAAATTCATTTATTGAAAACCCACATCATATAGAGGGATAATGAAACTTACTTTGAGAAGGGGAAGTGGAAATCATAAAGGTTACATGAAATAACACACAATCATATTCAAAAATAATAAGAACATTAATGGGGGTGAAAATATGGACATGGAGGTTAAATATAATGTCCAAAGAATAATATTTATTAATAGAGAATATAGTCATATAAAAATTAATGACCCCAAAACCAAAAACTAGTGAGGGGTGAAAACGACCATCAATTATTCAAAAATAACTGTAAATAGAAAAAAATTAATTTTAAGGTACTTTTACCTAGATTTGAAAAATTATATTTAATATTAAGATAAAGAACATGATAATATATACTTACTTGATCTCTTTCTATTTTATAGGAATAATAAAATTCTTTGGTTGTGTTTTAATCAATTTCATTTTATATCTCATCTCCTACTCTAAGAAATGAATATTCAAGATGATTTTTCCTTTAAAAATAAATACAATTAACTTTTATTGGATCATAAGATCCATAAAATAATGAAAATTAATTCTTTCTATCTCTATAGATTTACTAAAACCAAAATGGTTAGCATAAGTTATAAAATATGGATAAATCTTAATTTGATGAAATAATACATTAGTATCTAAAACCTCAAAAATAAAACCCAAACTTCAACTTAAACCATTTCATAAATATTTAAACTTAAGACTCCCCCAAAATATATCTAACCAAATTAAAAAAATAAATTTTTAGAAAAAAGTACAATAAATTTCCAAAATAAACTTAACTTAAATCCCTAAAATACATAAAGTATCTCTTAATATCACATACTAAACATGTGAATACCTTGATCATTATTCGTCTAAAACATACTAATCCTTTCCAAAAATATCCCTAATCACCATAAAACCTCAATTAAAAAATATGTTATATAAAATAAATCATAAACAAATTTTCAACTCTCTTGAAAGGATTCCTTACTATCCCATCCAAGATAATCTCACAACAAAGGATTTCCTGGGATCATTTATCAAATAAAAGAGGTGAGAATAAATACTAGTATGTGATAAATAATATAATAGAACATCGTAGGTGAAAAATGAATCATAACATAAGAACATATATATTTATAACTTTAGGCATAATTTAAGTACATAAACATAATAGTAGGAGGCATAACATGGAAATGTGTCTATAACTAAACATGAGAAATTATTAAACATATCACTAAATCTCATCACTAAGGTGTAATAAATAATATTACTAAGGATTTTTACCAAATTACAATAAAAAATTATCATGTAATTATTCCAAGATATAATAAACATGTAATCTATGGGGATTACTTCTTTACCCAATTTATTGGAGTACCATCAAGGCACACCCTTCATATGTCTAATATTATGTGTGCCACATAGATCACGAATAATAAGTACATTTAATTTATAAAAAACCAATAGGGAATGTTTGTTTAATAAATAGATCTAAAAAATAAATAGTTTAATGATACATTTAAATTATTTCCCTTGAATGAAAATAGGGCTGGGTATTCATGAAATCAAAATATAGCATGGAAAATGATGGGTTTATTTCTGTAGCATAACATGTATAAAAAAGTGATCTTGAAAAAGGTTTAATAAAATATAAAATAAGTATATAATTAATAAGAAATAATATTCAAAAAATGGGGCTGTTTATAAATAATCGATAACATAATAAACTGTGAAGAAAAAATGCCTCTACAAATGAAGCACTTTTATTGAAAAAGTGGAGGAAGAGAACACTTATCCTGAAAGTATTCTTCTTAGAGCTAGATAGAGACACCTTAGAGGCATGAGAAAAACATTATAGGAATTTATATTTAGTTATAAAGATAAAATTCATGATGAATATATTTTTAGTGGAGAGTAATGGGAGAAAGTGTGGCTATTTATACATGTAGAGGAGTGAGTTTAAGGGTTAAAATATCAGATATTTTATAATATAAGCCAACCAATTTTGAGTATAATCAATTATAACTAATTTTATAGCTTATTATTTATTGATTTAGATGTTAATAATTATTAAATAGTTCCCAATTCTAAATTCATCTTATAACCAACCTATTTAATTCATTAAATCTAAAAATTATTTTTATCTCAAAAATACAAATTTTTCTTTCAGAATGTAAAGAATAAATTTATAAATTAAAAATAATATTTTTAAACTAAATTTTAAACTTATTAAATTAAAATTTTATTGAATAAATTTTTTTATAAAATTTTTAATCATGCCCACATCATACTGATGTCATAAAATCATGATACTTGTAAAATGTCAATTTTCACCTTTTCACCAAAAAAAACATTGTTAGAAAAGTATATATAATTAACCCCAAGTTAATTCTTATTTTTAGTCTAAAAATGATATTTATTTTTTAAAAACAATTTTATAAATATAATAATTTTAAATTTTAAATTTTAAATGAACACCCTTATTTATTGAAAATTAATAGTTTTATGACATAGTAAACTATCTGACCATTATAAAAATTACTTAAGAATTTGTTAATTAATATTATCATTAAGAAATTTTTTTATGATTATTTAATTTAAATAAAATTTATTTTAAACATAAAAATTTATCATAAAATATATTTGTAATAGAATTTAAATTTATTTATAGTTTCCAAAAATATAATTTTGGTTTGTTCCTTTAGAATCCCAATGTTTTCTTTATTGAATCTTCATAACCAATAATAATAATGGACGACTATATTATTGATGAATGGTAAAAATTTACATCGGATATATCAGATAATATTAAAAATGTTGAACAACTATATTTCCCTATAAATACACCATCATTTTCACGTCATCATTCACTACTTAAAAAGGTTCTTACAAATCCTTTCATAATGACTATTTTTTTTCAAATGATTCTATTTATTTTTACTATAATTTTGGTAGGAGTTATATTTATAGGGGAATTAAAGACTATGTAGTTTCTTTTAGAGAATTTAATATTCTTCTATGTGTTTATCCCTCTACCTTTCCAAGTTATATTAGGCTATGTAAACACATGATGTGTAATGTTCTGATGAAATGCAATTGTATTTCAATGTTCTCATAAAAATAGTCATTATCAAAATAAGAGTTATTATATTTAAAAAATAAAGTATTTTTCATGATATTATAGAAATTAAATTCTTTATTCATGTTTCACTCTCAATACTATCATTGTGAACAAATCCTCATAATGGAAATGCCTACCCAACCATTTCCAACATTCACTTAGGAGTAAATGCCATTTAGTTAAATTCATAATCTCTTTGGAGTTTATTAAATCCATTATGTCTTAGAAGTTTTTCAACTCCATCATCATTACCCAATCTATTCAAGGAATATAATATACTCACCCATAATCATGAACTATATTAGTCTCACATGTCACATGATCATAATACATATATGTGAGTTCCACATGATCATAAAACATTTACTATTTCATCATAATATAACCCATGGAAAGAAAATGAGTATCATAAAAATTTAATCATCATAATAAAAATCCATCCAAATAAAGAATAAATATGTTAAAATCAGATCATATCCCCAATAAATCATAATAAACATCAAAGGATTTTTTATAGATGAAAATAACTTTAAAAGATTACTGGAACATATCTTGAGGAAACACCATTTTCATTTTAAAATGACTTATTTAAAATATGTAATTTTACAAAGTATTTAGTTTTTTTGAATATAATAATGGAAAATTGTTAAGTAATCTTAAAATAAAATAGAATTTATGGTAATGGGAAAATTCATTCATGTGGTGTATGTTAAAACAATAATTCCTATCATATTCTCAGTCAAAAGCCAGAAGCACTATGTTTATAAACAGATAAAAATTATTTATTTTAAACCTTTTTAATGAAAATAAAATATAGTTAAAAATGAATTTAAATAATATTTGGAGAATATTAAAAATATTATTGATTTTTTTAAGGAAATATGGCATTGATGAAATCATTTTCCACCGAATAGAAAAAAATTGGTTTTCCTTACAGAAATTATTTTGACATCTTGAGTGCATAAAAAGAGTAAATGAAAGGGAAACATGTAATATATAGAAATAGATATATTATACGAAAATAGATAATATTTGGGAGAGATATATAGCATATAATTTTATCATCATAAATTTAAATATAAACAATCCTGATAAAAATGATATTATAACATAAAACCCTCACTTCTTGGGTGACATTTGAGTCATAATTCCCATGGCAGGAATAAAATAAAATAAAATGTTAAATTCCATTAAAATAATGATATTAATGATAAATCATATAAAAGTTTTAGTATAAAAATATCATAAAATAATATTTGTGTATAATATAACATATATCCCATAGAAGATAATTTGATATGGTAAACCCTTACCACTTTGGTATCTTTTGAATAAAATACACTTGGATGAAGTAAATTGAATTTTAAATTTAAATAACATGAAATAAAATATATCTATGATATTAAATTCCATTGTATCATCATCATCACCTCATAAACATTAATAGGTCTATAACATCAAACATGTCTCAACAAAATAAAATTGAGACGAAGAACCCTTAGCTTTTGTAACTTTTGAATCATAACCCTAGTGAAATAAATAAATTCACATGAAAAATTAAAAACCTTGATTATAAATATATTCATAATATATCATTTAAAAGGGCCAATATATACAAAACATGAAATAAACATGTGGCGAATATGACATATGTATCACAAAAACAAAAGAGAGACGAGAAACCCCTACCTTAAGTTTTTATTTATTTGTTAGCACCCTAAACTACTATATAATAAATTTAAATTTATTATAATTATATAAAATAATCATATTTAAACTTTTAATGTAATATATGATCCACTTATAACATTTTTACACCCATTTATTGATAATTATTTCTTAAAATCCTTGTTTCTTGGTGATAACTATTTCATGTCTAATACATGTTTCACTTTGACAGTTACGATACTTACACTTTGATCATGGTTACATATTCTAAAGAATATTAATTATGTAATAAGTATAATATTTAATCATTATATAAAATTTTATAACCATTCATATTAAGTGGTGATGAAAAATTAATGAAATCACTTTGTGGAGATGATAATTCATACGTACTGTAACACCCCAAGATTTCATAGTGTGTTATTTCTTCAAAATAATTCAATAACTTGCACTAAACGCAACACCGAGTTCAATTTCACCATGACTTACCAAAAAAAAAGGCATTAAAAGAAGTCATGAATAGCATTAACTACATTTTTAACTTTATATAATCCTTATAATTTTAGAATCCATATTATGAGTTTCTTAGTCATAATGCAAGAACAGATTCATTTTCAGTATTGCACTTTTATCAACTTTTGATAGTGAAAACTTTTTAAATACAATATTTTAAGCTTTTTGACTAAATGGAGACATCAAAAAATTTAGAATGAAACATCCCAAGCTTCCACGGTACGCTTTCCTTTGAATAAAACAGTAGCGTGTGTTGTACGCAACGTCGAGTTTTAACACACACCACAACCGATCAAACTAGCCGTTATGAATAGTAATACCTAAATTTTGAAATTATATATATTTTATATTTTGAAATGGAATTCATTTTTGGATTTGGAATATCGAATTTAGCCTAAGGTGAAATTTTGGTACTTTTCGGATAACTTTCATATTTTGATGAATAGTGAAAATTACTAAATTTTAATTAAAAACAACTTTTTTAATCAAAATAATTAATAGTGATAAATTATGAATTTGAGTGGTTTTAAAGTATATTTAGAATATATTTTTACAATTTAATATAATGTTGGTCATTAGACATAATTTTACAATTAAACCGAACATAAACAAGTGTCAATCTTTTGATAGTTATTATCTCTTAAAAACACGCTTTTTGTTTTGACAGCGGGAATTAATTTTAAATTAATTTCTGCCACTTCTATGTTTTGAATTTAGAAAAATGGATTCCATATTTGGAATCAGGATATTCAAATTGTGTAAATAGGTAACTTTTATTTTTAGACATTTTGAATAATTACTGCGGTAAATATTTTATTTACCATGGTTAAGGGTAAATCCGGTAAATAAGGGTTAAAATATAATATTATAATAATACTAAATTACCCTAAAACGTGTCTTAACCCTATTGGTTGATACATGGTCGACCATGGGCATCTTTGGGTCGATTTTGGGACCCCATGGATCCACTTGTAAGTGATAATGACACTTTATTTTAATTAAGTTAAAATGAATACAAAAATGACACAAGCATATATCTTTTAGAAAAACAATTGTTACATAGGGTTATATATGTTGGATTTTAGATTATAAATATTCATTAGAAATATAAAAAGATTTCCTACATAATGATATTTTATTTATAATTTTTAGACATTAAATAATCTATTTTATTTATGACACAATGATGATGTAGTAATTACTATAATAGTGAACAATTAAAATAATTGATATTATAAATACCCAAATAAATATAATATGAAACTTTTAATGAATTAAAATAATTTTATAGGATAATATGATATATTAGGATTGATTTAATTGAATTTGTTCGAAGTAATCAATCTGTTATGAGTTTCACAAAAATCAACTATTGAATAGTGTCAAAATTGACATAAAAGAGTTCTTAAAACAAATATTATATTATTAATTGATATTAAATTCCTAAAAATCTAAGGTTCGGCCAAGAGACTTATATCATGATAGTTTCATCATTAATGGACCACTTGGGGGTCGCTTGGATGTATGTAGTAAGTTTATTAACCATATTATATAAAAATACAAAGAGACATTGTAAAAGTGAAACTAATTAACTTAGAGTTAATACTTAAAGATAAGGTTAATATAAGTACCCAAACCTGTCTAAATTCTATTGGTTGAGTTGTTTTCGACCCATCCCCACCTTAACCTTTGAATAATAAAATTTGGAGCCATTATAAACCGAATATGAATTTATTATAAATTAATATTTCTAGCTTTTCCAAAGGTGCCCCTCACCCCTCTTATAAAAGGGCACTCCTACTTCTCATTTCTTCACACCTTCAAAGCCTTTTGGTTCGGCCAAACTCTGCCCAAATACTCTCCAAACTTCCCTCACTACAACCTAGAGGCCTTAGTTTGATCAAAAAGCCAACCTAAGGATCCCTTTTGATCAAATCAAAAGGAAGAACCCGAAGAAGAGGTAATGATTTCACCACCCTTTTCCAAGTTCCTTTCTTCTTCCACTTCCTCTTTCTTTGTTCTTACCATTATAAAATAATAACTCCAGTATCTTACATATACTGTGATGTTATTATAAATATGGTACAACCATATTCAGTATTCTATCCACCCTTTGAATAACATGTCACCATACGTGCGTACGTACGGCTTACCGTCTCCACGTCGTGGTGTAATTGTTATTCAATATATTATTATTTGGATGGGTATAATAATGATGTGTAACTCATGTAAATAATAAATATAACATGTTAATGATTCTGTATATATGATATACCATCCATTTAAATATTATTTTAATATCAAAAGAATGATATTGTCGCTCGTGCGTACGTACGGACTACCGTCTCCACGAACGCGATGAGATTCATTCTCCATCGTATCCATTCAAGTATAATTATCATTTGATGATTTAAAAATGATGTTTAAGGACTTGATATCATTCTGGATATGAATAATATACAACCTATCCTTTACAAACATGTCTTACGTAACAAAACATATAAAAGAAAACAAGTAAGTTAACACCCGAAACGACGATAATTCTAAGATATTATTAACAAATCAATGTTAAAAGATCATATATGATATCATATTAATATATATGATTCTTGTATAATTTAATAACAATTATTTCACCATTATACAGGAGGTTAACCTACCCCAACCAAGGAAAAGTACATGGTAAGGGTTATTTCACAATCTCTTCATTATCCGAGGTTGTTTATTTGTAATAATCTACTGGGATCTCTTTATCATCCACATCCATGTTTCTTCAAAATGTATTTCAAAACATTTTTATTATTTACAAGAATATGGGTTAAAGTCATTTATACCCTTGTTTGACTTTTTATAAGAGGTTTATAAAGGAATCTTTCCGTCGTTTTCAAAACAAGGTCATTTTTAACCTTTTCGACAGAATTAAGGTAAGAACGTTTTTTTAAACTTATACGGCGGGTGCGGCTAATTTCCACCGTTATAAAATCTTCAAAACTTCCCTTACAAGCTTATAAGAATATTTTCAAAGAAAATGTGTTATTTTATATGGATCTTAAATGATTTCAAAATAAAAATAGATATTTCTTTAAAAAGAATTTTGATTTCATCTATGTCAACATCCTTTGATGGATTTTACGCTTATTTGAATTTGATCTATTGTGATACAAAACTTCTATACTGTATTGAAGGTTTTGTGATATGTTTGACTGTGGATGTTCTATTTTTATACCATTCATAGTTTATGGTGAAATTATTGACATTTCGTATGCTAGTTTTAATACGAATGTTTATGTTATGTTTAAACCTTTTCATATGGGAATGCATTGGACTTAGTAAGTGACGGGTGGAGCCCGCTATAGCTCCTCGATGCATCGGTAGGTCTCATGAGACAAACTAGTGTCTTGGCACAAGGCCTTGAAAAAATATTATTTGTAGTCTTGGCACGAGGCCTTGACTATGTGGTTATGATAGTCTGGCATTATGCATTCCAACATTATGAAAGTGGTTATTGATTTTTGCATGTGATTATTCGATAAGTAGAATATCCATGTGAATAAGTAAATGGCATTATTTCATTTTATTTATGCCATACCATGTTGAAAGTTCATGTTTGAAAGGCTTTTGTTTTAGTTATACATTGCCTTAAAAGTTTATTCTTATTTATGAAAGTTTCCGCTATTTTGTTATCCTTACTGGGCATTTGAGCTCACCCCTTTTATATGTTTTATTTTTCCCAGGAAGTGAAGAAGTAAATTATGAATGACCTGCAGGGATATTATGTGGGGATATGAGTGTGGATTATGGAGACATTATGTTGTTGTAGTAGTTTTTCATTTTATGATGTAATGTAAAACCTATGAATATATCTAGTGTTTCCAAGGCTACTAAACCAATCGGTCTTTCGAGATTTGATCTTTCTTGTGATCATGCCAATGTTATGTAGTAATGCACCGACTCTGGGTAGCTGGGGTTAGGGCGTTACAGTTGGTATCAGAGGAAGTTTAGTACAAACCTTGGAATCTAGATTTAGATAAACTCTGATTAGAGCACGTAGACCTAAGATGAACTTTGAGGATTAGTATAGAAGAACTTCATAGAATTTTGGTATTGTAGAGATTTTGTGAGTTTTCCGAGCAATACATCCCTGTATGGATACGATCAGGTAGAGGCGGCTCTGGCACAGATGTACCTAGGGGTAAAACCCGAAAACACCGCTTTGATCTAGACTCGAACGGGAACTGGTGCACGACAACGGGCCTTGCTGCACTCTTGGTTACGACACTCCCGGGGGATATGCTTAGGATAACTCTCATTTTCTTTACAAATCATTTTGAAGGGATTATGAGTATATACTTCCTCAAAGAAAACATTCTTATGATTATGGATTATATCCATAAATAGTTCAATTTATGTTAGGTGTTTAATAAGTATGAGATTATGTATTTTGATTCATAAACTGATCTAGTTTATGCCATTGTTTAGAAATGGCGCCCAGTAGAAGGAATGAGAACTCCAGAAATGCACATGATCCAAAGAGAAGGAAGGATCATATCTTTCATGGTCTTAAGCTAGAATTTATAAGAGAAATAGCCTCCCATGTATTATCATCATATGAAGAAATAATACCATGTGTTGATAAGATAAGTAAAGAGTTTACTGAGTCCTATGTCTTTGAAGGGAAGCAAGAGAAGAAAAGGATGGAAGAGAGAAAGATGGATAAAGGGAAGAGGGAAAAGAAGAATTTTCCCATATGTGGTAACTGTGGAAAGAAACACCCTGGAACTTGCCTGAAAGGAATGGGAGTTTGTTATAAGTGTGGAGGAAAAGGGCACAAAGTACATGACTGCAAGGGTAAGAAAATGGTTTTAAATGTACAATGCTTCATTTGCAAGGAGTTTGGACACTATGCGAACCTATGTCCCAGTCATCAGACTATGCCGCAAATGATGTTATTGGATAATAATCAAGTTATGATACTACCACAGATGAATAGGAATGATTAGAGTTCTTATGTTGATTATGTCAATTGAGTGTTGTATCAACAATGTACTTGTTATAATAATTATGGAGTATATAAGGATTATACTGTAGTACTATTTCATTAAGGACTTGAGATTGTGTGGAACAAAGAAAAGTGACTCAATAGCAGGATAAATTTTTGGAAAATATATGGTTGGGAGAATATAGTTCTGATACTGAGGTAGTGATTTTGGAATAATATGTGATTATTTTGGATAAATTATATTGGATATTCTTGACTACCCTGGAACTGATTAATGATTTGTATATTCCATCATTGTTGGGGTTTAAAACATTTTTGGATTAATGAAGTATATCCATCTTTCTATATGGAATAAGGGAGCATGAATGTAATCAATAAGGAATATGGTAATTCAGGATGTTTCGGTGTATTAAAAGAATACATGATGAAGGTATTCATATGCTATTACGGGGTAAAAAGGTTCTACATTATGTTTACCTTACTTATAAATGTTGGATTGTGAGTTTGGATAGAAGTATTTTGGATAGTTCTAGTTTGGATTATTTTGGATTGCCATAAAAGGACAACCCGGAGGTCGGGCGGCAACCCGTCGCGTCCGGCAAGGCTGCGAGACTTGAACCCGCAACCGAAGGGCGACAAGGGTGTATCACCTACCACTGGCCCAAGAGATGTCCTAGATTAAATAATGTAGTTTTTATTAAAAGATCTTGTAGATGAATTATAAATTCATTTATTTTGGAACCCTATACGAATAGTGTAAATAGAATTTTTTTTACATTCTATTATCTTTTAGAGTGAAAGATGAGTTTGTGGTAGAAATTTATTAATGGATAAAACTATAATTATAAGGTAAGTATATCTCCTTATGATCTTAGCCAATCTCATAAATAAATTCCTCAATATTAAGAAAAGAAACTTAGAACAAAAATGTTTTCCTAGATGGTACCTTAAATCATCACTAATTTATGGCTTTTGGATTGTTGACCTTTTCGTAGCCATGTTCTCTACCACTCTCCATCAGATAATTGATGGTTAGATTTTTCTTCCATATCCATATTTTCTTACATGGAACCCTAGTATGTGTTATTTTCGGTAATCTTCATACTTTCGACTCTTTATTTTAAATAGAGGTCTCGTTAATTCATTTTTCGATGTGGGATTTCAACTAAGATATTTTGAAACGTCAAAAATGTGTTATCCCAATACCCTATATTTTGTTGAACCGATGGTACTTCAAATCATCATAGATTGATGAGTTTAAGGACCTCAATTATACACTTGTTTGTGATTGATGACCTCAATCACTACCTATAAATATTTACGTTTTTCCTCCGATTATATGTCTCTAATTGCCACCAATGTTCTCCTAATCAAGATCATAATTTGGTGGTGACCCTTTCATTTCTCTTTTCCTCATATTAAGACTAAATTTTAGTAACCCAATTTCTGATGTGGGTTTTCCCACAAATATATTATCTATTTTCAACCTTTTATTTTCGAAGAACAATTTCAAATTGCGAGGACACAATTTATTGAAGGAGGGGAGAATGTAACACCCCAAGATTTCATAGTGTGTTATTTCTTCAAAATAATTCAATAACTTGCACTACACGCAACACCGAGTTCAATTGCACCATGACTTACAAAAAAAAAGCCATTAAAAGAGGTCATGAATAGCATTAACTACATTTTTAACTTTATATAATCCTTATAATTTTAGAATCCATATTATGAGTTTCTTAGTCATAATGCAAGAACAGATTCATTTTCTGTATTGCACTTTTATCAACTTTTGATAGTGAAACCTTTTTAAATACAATATTTTAAGCTTTTTGACTAAATGGAGACATCAAAAAATTTAGAATGAAACATCCCAAGCTTCCACGGTACGCTTTCCTTTGAATAAAACAGTAGCGTGTGTTGTACGCAACGTCGAGTTTTAACACACACCACAACCGATCAAACTAGCCGTTATGAATAGTAATACCTAAATTTTGAAATTATATATATTTTATATTTTGAAATGGAATTCATTTTTGGATTCGGAATATCGAATTTAGCCTAAGGTGAAATTTTGGTACTTTTCGGATAACTTTCATATTTTGATGAATAGTGAAAATTACTAAATTTTAATTAAAAACAACTTTTTTAATCAAAATAATTAATAGTGATAAATTATGAATTTGAGTGGTTTTAAAGTATATTTAGAATATATTTTTACAATTTAATATAATGTTGGTCATTAGACATAATTTTACAATTAAACCGAACATAAACAAGTGTCAATCTTTTGATAGTTATTATCTCTTAAAAACACGCTTTTTGTTTTGACATCGGGAATTAATTTTAAATTAATTTCTGCCACTTCTGTGTTTTGAATTTAGAAAAATAGATTCCATATTTGGAATCAGGATGTTCAAATTGTGTAAATAGGTAACTTTTATTTTTAGACATTTTGAATAATTACTGCGGTAAATATTTTATTTACCATGGTTAAGGGTAAATCCGGTAAATAAGGGTTAAAAAATAATATTATAATAATACTAAATTGCCCTAAAACGTGTCTTAACCCCATTTGTTGATACATGGTCGACCATGGGAATCTTTGGGTCGATTTTGGGACCCCATGGATCCACTTGTAAGTGATAATGACACTTTATTTTAATTAAGTTAAAATGAATACAAAAATGACACAAGCATATATATTTTAGAAAAACAATTGTTACATAGGGTTATATATGTTGGATTTTAGATTATAAATATTCATTAGAAAGATAAAAAGATTTCCTACATAATGATATTTTATTTATAATTTTTAGACATTAAATAATCTATTTTATTTATGACACAATGATTATGTAGTAATTACTATAATAGTGAAAAATTAAAATAATTGATATTATAAATACCCAAATAAATATAATATGAAACTTTTAATGAATTAAAATAATTTTATAGGATAATATGATATATTAGGATTTATTTAATTGACTTTGTTCGAAGTAATCAATCTGTTATGAGTTTCAAAAAAATCAACTATTGAATAGTGTCAAAATTGACATAAAAGAGTTCTTAAAACAAATATTATATTATTAATTGATATTAAATTCCTAAAAATCTAACGTTCGGCCAAGAGACTTATATCATGATAGTTTCATCATTAATGGACCACTTGGGGGTCGCTTGGATGTATATAGTAAGTTTATTAACCATATTATATAAAAATACAAAGAGACATTGTAAAAGTGAAACTAATTAACTTAGAGTTAATACTTAAAGATAAGGTTAATATAAGTACCCAAACCTGTCTAAATTCTATTGGTTGAGTTGTTTTCGACCCATCCCCACCTTAACCTTTGAATAATCAACTTTCGAGCCATTAGAAACCGAATATGAATTTATTATAAATTAATATTTCTAGATTTTCCAAAGGTGCCCCTCACCCCTCTTATAAAAGGGCACTCCTCCTTCTAATTTCTTCACACCTTCAAAGCCTTTTGGTTCGGCAAAACTCTGCCCAAATACTCTCCCAACTTCCCTCACTACAACCTAGAGGCCTTAGTTTGATCAGAAAGCCAACCTAAGGATCCCTTTTGATCAAATCAAAAGGAAGAACCCGAAGAAGAGGTAATGATTTCACCACCCTTTTCCAAGTTCCTTTCTTCTTCCACTTCCTCTTTCTTTGTTCTTACCATTCTAAAATAATAACTCCAGTATCTTACATATACTGTGATGTTATTATAAATATGGTACAACCATATTCAGTATTCTATCCACCCTTTGAATAACATGTCACCATACGTGCGTACGTACGGCTTACCGTCTCCACGTCGTGGTGTAATTGTTATTCAATATATTATTATTTGGATGGGTATAATAATGATGTGTAACTCATGTAAATAATAAATATAACATGTTAATGATTCTGTATATATGATATACCATCCATTTATATATTATTTTAATATCAAAAAATGATATTGTCGCTCGTGCGTACGTACGGACTACCGTCTCCACGAACGCGATGAGATTCATTCTCCATCGTATCCATTCAAGTATAATTATCATTTGATGATTTAAAAATGATGTTTAAGGACTTGATATCATTATGGATATGAATAATATACAACCTATCCTTTACAAACATGTCTTACGTAACAAAACATATAAAAGAAAACAAGTAAGTTAACACCCGAAACGACGATAATTCTAAGATATTATTAACAAATCAATGTTAAAAGATCATATATGATATCATATTAATATATATGATTCTTGTATAATTTAATAACAATTATTTCACCATTATACAGGAGGTTAACCTACCCCAACCAAGGAAAAGTACAAGGTAAGGGTTATTTCACAATCTCTTCATTATCCGAGGTTGTTTATTTGTAATAATCTACTGGGATCTCTTTATCATCCACATCCATGTTTCTTCAAAATGTATTTCAAAACATTTTTATTATTTACAAGAATATGGGTTAAAGTCATTTATACCCTTGTTTGACTTTTTATAAGAGGTTTATAAAGGAATCTTTCCGTCGTTTTCAAAACAAGGTCATTTTTAACCTTTTCGACAGAATTAAGGTAAGAACGTTTTTTTTAAACTTATACGGCGGGTGCGGCTAATTTCCACCGTTATAAAATCTTAAAAACTTCACTTACAAGCTTATAAGAATATTTTCAAAGAAAATGTGTTATTTTATATGGATCTTAAATGATTTCAAAATAAAAATAGATATTTCTCTAAAAAGAATTTTGATTTCATCTATGTCAACATCCTTTGATGGATTTTACGCTTATTTGAATTTGATCTATTGTGATACAAAAATTCTATATTGTATTGAAGGTTTTGTGATATTTTTGACTGTGGATGTGCTATTTTTATACCATTCATAGTTTATGGTGAAATTATTGACATTTCGTATGCTAGTTTTAATACGAATGTTTATGTTATGTTTAAACCTTTTCATATGGGAATGCATTGGACTTAGTAAGTGACGGGTGGAGCCCGCTATAGCTCCTCGATGCATCGGTAGGTCTCATGAGACAAACTAGTGTCTTGGCACAAGGCCTTGACAAAATATTATTTGTAGTCTTGGCACGAGGCCTTGACTATGTGGTTATGATAGTCTGGCATTATGCATTCCAACATTATGAAAGTGGTTATTGATTTTTGCATGTGATTATTCGATTAGTAGAATATCCATGTGAATAAGTAAATGGAATTATTTAATTTTATTTATCCCATACCATGTTGAAAGTTCATGTTTGAAAGGCTTTTGTTTTAGTTATACATTGCCTTAAAAGTTTATTCTTATTTATGAAAGTTTCCGCTATTTTGTTATCCTTACTGGGCATTTGAGCTCACCCCTTTTATATGTTTTATTTTTCCCAGGAAGTGAAGAAGTAAATTATGAATGACCTGCATGGATATTATGTGGGGATATGAGTGTGGATTATGGAGACATTATGTTGTTGTAGTAGTTTTTCATTTTATGATGTAATGTAAAACCTATGAATATATCTAGTGTTTCCAAGGCTACTAAACCAATCGGTCTTTCGAGATTTGATCTTTCTTGTGATCATGCCAATGTTATGTAGTAATTCACCGACTCTGGGTAGCTGGGGTCGGGGCGTTACACGTACACACGAGTGAAGTTTCCACTTTTTAATGGATGAAATGAAAGAAAGGAAAATGATAATAATAATTTATAGAATTATTATTATATAATAAATATAATATATATTCATTAAATAAATTATTATTATCATCTAAGTAAAGTTTAAATGAAAAATGTATCACATCGCTTCGTGGAGGTGGTAGTCCCCATGTATTCTCGATCGATGTTGTGGATTTTCAATGGATGGGATAGTAAAAGGTAGATAAGAAATTATAATTAAAAAAGAATAGTTATTTCACAAATATAATATATAAACAATAAATCAAAAATTATAACCAACCATTAATGATGGTGATGGAAAATGAATTATATCACTATGTGGAGGCTGTAGTCCACACGTACGCACGATCGATACTTTCATTTCCCATTTGACGAAGAAGAGGTGGTAAATAGTTGCTCCATAATACATTTAACACATATATATACATATTATAATATATTAATAATATTTTTATAGATATAATAGGTTTAGATAAGGTGTAATAAGAAATAAAATTGAAAGATCTTGGTTAATATTTATACCTCTTATTTCAGATACATACCATGGTTTACACCTTAAGACTTGAAAGTTTGGTCTTATGAGAAGATAAAAAGATATAGGATAAAGGGAAGGAATATAGGAAGGTTTTAGATTAGGTATTTTCAAAGCTAGAGGGATCAAATTTTGTGAATAATAGAGGATAAGAGGTTCACTTTTATAAGTGAGGGGAGGGACACACTTATAATTACTTAAAAGATTTTAATAAAATAAGGTCACTTTTATGAGGAAGTATAAAAAAATGTCCAACACATAAAATTTAATATAATATGAGGTTTAAATATATTTAAACAACAATAATTAAACCAGTTTGGTTAGCATATCTACCCTTATCTCTTGGTTTAACACCCCAATTGTCACACCATGAGTGTGGGTTTTTTGTGTTTTAATTTTCTTGGTCATCCCTTTGTTCCGTAGTTATTCAAGGAATATTAATATAGGAGGATAAATTTTTGGAAGGAATGTGGGAGGATCCTGATTGGTTCATGGTACGTCTAAGATGTGTGCCAACCCTCTACAAACCGTGTGGCATAGATAGTGGTTATCTCTAGACATCATGTCTAGGCGCACAACCATGCACCCCTCCCCTATAGACATTCAGCCCCAGACAATGGCAACCACATAGTTGGTGCACAACCTGGTAGACTATGCAGCCTTCCCATGTTTTAAAATAATGTTTTCTTATCATCATCGTCATCACCACCACCTCCACCACTTCCACCCCCACCACCGCTACCACCACCATGACCACCACCATCATTATTATTTTAATTTATTTTTCATATATCCCTCTTATACCCCACTTACCCTTCACTTCCCACCCCATCACCTTCTTGTACATCATTCACCAATCCAATAAAAACCCTACCCGTGTGACTCCCTCCCTTTGGGTACTTCAATATTTTTCATGTTTCTTTCTTATACGATCATCTCTTATAGGTGTCTATCTTCCTCTTCTCTCTTCATATTCCATCTTATCTGTATTTTTCTACTTTTCTATAGTGTGAATGTTTCCCATTTAAACCCTAACCCAATTTTGGGTATTATATTTATTGGTTCTTGGTTCCTAGGTTTCATGGGGATTGGTTAAGGTCAGTTCCATCCATTAATTTTCAAGGTAGTGGGCGCGACATCAGTTTTTGGTAAGGTTTCTTATGTTTTTATTCCTAGGACCAATTTTAATTAGTTTTTTTTTTGTAATTTTTGGGTTTCTTATATTGTTCTAGTATACCTTGGACCTTCTTGGGGAATCTTAGGAATTCTATTCGTTAAAGAATATTATACACATATACATGTGTAAGGTATATATATACCCTCTTTTCACATATTCCCTTATAGAGAGAGAAATATCTAGATTTTATCTAGGGTTATATATATAGGTTTATATGTGGTAAGTGTAAAATTATGGTATCTTTTTCTCCCATGGACCTCTTTGGGGTGGATTTATATTGTCATCATAAAAAGTAACAAGTTTTGATGTAGGTTACCCTATTTTTGAGCATTTAATTTGAAAAATACTATTTCCTGATGGGTTTTAAAAATATATTCCCTATACTACACATGGAATATATGATAATCAATTCTTGATATTGGTATTTCCCTAGTTTTTTATGTTTTCCTCTAAGTCCTGACATGTGTATTTGTTATTCATATATGATTTTAAAATTATTTCAAAATGAATAACATTTTAAATGCTAAAATTAGTTTCAATGATTTTTAAAATGTATATTAAAAATTCCCAAAGGTATTTTGACCTTTAAGCCAGATTTTACAAAAAAGTATTAATAAAATGTTTGGTTCCCATAGAGTTTAAAATTGATTTCCTAAATGGTTTTGATTGCGTAATGAGTGTTTTTAAGAATGTAATTGTGTGTGTGAAATAGTTGTAAAATATATTTACCCTATGAATTTTTTTAAATATGGTTATTTGGAATGTTTAGGTTGGATTTTAATGAATGTGGATTTGTTTTTGGTTTGATAAAAGTGGGTTTTTTATGTTTTAGAAAATTGGAAAAAATTGGGAATCCTAGGTTTCTCGAAAGGAAAACTAGGAAGAAGTTTTATTTTTGGCTTTGAAAGTGGACATGTTGGAAATGTTTTAGCCCAAGAGGACTTGAAATGGAAAAATGGATTTGAAAATGGGAATTGGTGTTTGGGATGGTTTTAGTAATGGAAAATGATATGAATTTTGAAATGGGTAGTTGAATTTGGAAATGAAGGCATTTAAAAGAGGGTTCATGTCTTGTTTTGTGATGTTTTTGTGGTTTTATTTTTTCCAATATTTTATTTGGTTTTGTGATTTTTTGGTTTATGATTTTGGTGTTTCATTTTAGATGTTAATTGGTTGTGTTTTGGTTTGTTGTTGATTTGGTTTTATTCTTTACATTGTTTAAAGTATACCAAATAGAAAAACCTAGAAGGTTTTTAAAGATTCTATTTCTATCATTAGCCCTACCTAGAATCTTATTAGAGGGGTATATTGAGAGGACCAGTTTGGGAAATGCCTAACACTAATAAGGGGGAGGTAAATCAGTGTTTGGAAATTTTTAAACCTATTTTGTCTTTTTATCCCCATACCTCTTAGACCTGTTATGATATTGATTCTATTATTCTCTTTCCCCAGTCTTATGAAAGTATATAAACACAGTAAAGATAGAACATGATATTTTTACAAGGTTCACTACTCTATAAAATTTTCTAGTCCGTGGCATGGTCACAAATAATCCTGACCATACAATCACTAGAAGAGAATTCTTTTTATGTGTTTATTACAAGTAGGATAAACCCTTACACTAATTTGGAACAATGAAAATAATCCAATAGCACATGTCTTACAACACTTGGATAGATCTTTATACTTCCTCTCAAGATATTATTCTCATTGTTAAAGGTATGTAACACCCAAAATGTCTTCCAACTATTGATACCTATTGGATTTCACATAACTGCTTTGACCTTCCGCTCTTCACTTGTTACTTTCATAGAATCATGGAAGTAACTCTTCTTACTTTTTCCCAACAACAAACCAAAATCTACACAATATTCTTCTTATATCAGTGAAAATAATATAAATGTGTTGTGGACTGATGAACTAAATTATATATGACCCAAATTATAATAAAAAATATATCAAATTGGTCACCAGATCTTTGTATCTTCTTTTCTCTTTCCAATTCCATACAAGACCAACTAAAATGAGATCTATTCTTCTAATTCTTATTGGAATCAAAAACTTGCTTTGTGATTATTAAATCAATGAAGATCTGATCAACTTAGCATAATAACAATTAATTTTACCTGAATAACTAAATATATATTGGAAACTGTCTTTCTTATTATTTATCATAGAATAATATTGAATAGTGTAGCAGGGTCTTGATCTCCCTTTATTCTTCACAAATCACAATGAGGGTGTAAACACGGATCACGTGTATGAAATATTTCTCCTTTACAAACTATCCTATATCATTTGAGAACTGTCTTCCCTACATGAACCACTACTACAAAAATGGTCAAGGGAAGCACCACCTTTTATCAGTGCTAAGAAAAAAAAGTTGATAAAGGAAACTCTTTACCAGTGATAATTAAAAGCACTGATAAAGGGCCACTTTATCAGTGATTTTTTAGCATTGATTAATATTACCTTTATCAATGCTAAAATTTTAGCGTTGATAAAGGGTCACATTATCAACACTTTTGTAGCACTTATAAAGGTAATATTTATCAGCGCTAGAAAATATTTGATAAATCAACACTTTATCAGTGTTTTTCTAGCACTGATAAAGAGAACCCTTCATCAGCGCTTTTCTAGTGCTGATAAAATAATAGTCCCATTTTATAAAATAGGGTGAATAGTTCCCTATGATTATTGCACCGTTAAGCTATCGTGGGACTGTACCCCTACGACAACTCCCCCCCTTATCTTCTCTTTTCCATCACTGTCACTCTGCCACCACTACCACTCCACCGCCACTGCCACTCTACCGCCACTGCCCTAATCCACCACTGTTATACCTACTCTGCCACCGCTTCCCTACTCTGTGGCCACTATCCCTACTTAGCCACTGCTGCCCTACTCCACCGCTGCTAGTCCTACTCCTAATCCTCCCCCTCAAACCCCTTTCGCAGATCCTCCTCCCCACGAACCCTATTTCTCCTCATCCCTGCTGGACCCTACTCCCCACGAATCCTACTTCAAGTGTTTAAGATTCCTTTCGATGAGGTTAGATTATCATCTTCCCATCTTGGATATTTGGTGATTTCTCCACTCATCCTCATCCGTTTCCTTTTGTTCTTATTCTAATATTCATTGTGGTGTAGTTTTATTTAGTCGGATGGTCATGTTTTAGTTGATAAAATTTTGGGATGTGGTGAGTTTGGTTTGAGATTCTAGGCATGATTATGTCCTAAGTTATTGACCTCATCCCTTTATTAACCAATACCCTCTTTCAATTTTTACTAAAAGATTCAGTTGAATTATTTTCAATGGAATTATTTATATCTCTTTACCTTCAAATTCTGGTGAAAATATGGATTTTATTGAGTTGGTTAGTGTGTTTGTCCAAATTTAATGATTCATAATAAAAAAAGGAAGCATATTTCTATTTTACCTAAATGGATGGAAATTTTTCTAATATAAAGGTCTTGTGTTTGGAAATGAATCTACTATATTAGTTTTCTCATCAAAATTGTATCCTTGTTTTCATTTTATTTGAGTTTGGTCGCTAGTTTTGGGCTGTTTAATGTGATTATTTTTTTTATGAATGAGGTAGCTGGTTGGGGTGGTTAAAAGGATGTTTAATGTTTTGGTGAAAGGGTGGTGGGTGCTAGAACTATTGGTAAGGTGGCTAGAAAGTGTTCTGATTTTGATAGGGGTTTATCCTAGTTCTGTTGATTTCCAAATATTTATTGGAAATGGTTAGGCTCTATTAATCTCTATTTTTATAAGAGGTTATCTTATAATGTATTTGGAAGTCTTGTTTTGTGTATTTTAATCATAAATAATAATATTTCAGATTCATATTGGATGGAGATGAATAAATATTGGATGGATACTAATCATTTGAAAATAGAGTATTAGAATGGAGTAAATGAGTTCATTGAGTTTGAAAAGGATCACGCAAAGGATCCTTCTCAAATCCTTTGTCTGTGTTTACATTGTTTTTATTCTATAATAATTACTCCAGAGGAGTTGTAAGAACATTTGATATGTCATAGAATAGATCAGAGTTATAAATGTTGGAATAAACACGGAGAAAAAGAAACTATAGCTACTAGTTGGGATAAAACTGCGTTTTATGGATCATCAATGATTTCAAATATGGACAATGAATAAGACTGTATGGAGGATGTGATTACAGATTTTAATGATGATGAAGATCCTATTGAGGAAATGACAAGGACAGTTGAAGATGAACTTCATGATTTCCCAAAATTGTTTGAGAAGTTAAAGACCTATGCAAAGATTCCATTGTATGCTAGTTTCACTATATATAAAGCATTGTCAGCTGTACTAAAGTTTTATAAATTTAAAGCAGGCAATGGATGGAGTGATATCAGTTTTATAGAACTACTTTCTCTCTTTAATGACATGCTTCTGGAAGATAATTATCTCCCAAGACAGACATATGAAGCTAAAAAAATGATACACTCGATGGGTATGATTTCTTAAAGAATACATGCCTTCTCAAAAGACTGTATATTATTTATTAAGGAGATAAAATCACTTAAAAAATGCCCAAAGTGTGGTTCTTCCCGATACAAGAGAGATGAATCCAGTCCTACAAAAGTTGTATGGTACTTTCCAATCATTCCAAGGTTTAGGCATCTTTGCGGAAGTGAATAAACTATAAGACAATTGTCGTGGCATACAGAGAAAAGAAATAAAGATGGGAAATTACGTCACCTGACCGACTCTCTTCAATGGAAGAGAATTGATCATGATTATCCTAAATTTGGAAATTACCCAAGAAACCTTCATCTTGTGTTATCTACAGATGGAGTGAATCCTTTTGGTTTTCAAAACAACACTCATAGTTAATGGACTGTTATGTTGGTAAATTATAACTTTCCACCCTAGTTATGCATGAAATGGAAATTACTCATGTTATCTATGCTTATATCAAGATCAAAACAACTAGGTAACAATATTGATGTTTATTTGGCTCATTTTATCAAGTATTTGAAGTTATTATGGGATTTAGGTTTTATATTGTATGATGATTATAAAAGTGAATACTTCACATTGAGAGCAATGTTTTATGGGATGATAAATGATTTACCTACTTATGGAAATTTGTCAGGCTATAGCATTAAAGGAACTCAATGGTGTCCCATGTGTGAAGAAGATACAAAATCAATTAGGTTGAAACATTTATCGAAATTTGTGTTAGTAGGACATCATAGATTTCTACCTCATCCACATAAGTACCAATCTTGGACAACATCATTCAATGGAAGTTCAGAATAATGAAAAACATCGTCTCCACTAATAGGTGATCATCTATTTGAGAAAGTAAAATATTTGAACACTATTTTTGGTAAACCATTTTTGAAAAACCTTATGAAAATCGGTTGGAAGAAGTGATCAATTTTTTTAATTACCATACTGGAATTGTCTATACATCAAACGTTTTCTTGATGTGATGCGTGTGGAAAAAGATATACATGACAATGTTATCAGAACGTTGCTAAATGCCCCTGAAAAAACAAAGTATATAATTAAGGCAAGGTTAGACATGGTTGACATGGGAATACGAGAAGAGTTGGCTCGAGTGAAGGGTGAAAATCCAATGTTTCTTCCTCCAGCTACTTACACTCTTTCCAAGTAGGAGAGATATCAGTTTTGAAACTTCTTCAATGATGTAAAGGTTCCAGAGGGGTATTCATAAAATATCAAGAACATGGTTTCAATGAATGATTTGAAGTTAAAAGGTTTGAAATCACAAGGCTGCCATGTTTTGATGGAAGATTTAATTCCTATATCTTTATGTTTCATTTTCCCCAAGAATGTTTTTCATATGTTAACCAAACTTTATTTCTTTTTCAAAGATATATGCAACAATGTTTTAGACCTGACAAAATTTCCAGCTATGGAAAGAAAAATTTTCATCATATTATGTGAATTATAAATATTATTCCCTCCACCATTATTTGATATGATGGTTCATTTATTGGTTCACTTGGTGATAGAGATTCGACTTTGTGGTCATGTTCACTATAGATGAATGTACCCCGTTGAATGGTATATGAAGATTTTGAAAGGGTATGTCAAAAATCGAAGTCGGCTAGAGGGTTGTATTGTGGAGTGATATATTGTTGAGGAAGAAATTGAATTATGTACCGAAATACTTATCTGATGTGGAAAGCATTGGTCTCCCAAAATATCATCACACTAGATGCATTGAGGGTGAGGTAATTTTGAGAAGGGATTTTCGACAAACAATACTACAAATCAGAAGAAGGCCCACCTTTATGTTTTTCATAATAGTTGGGAGGTTTCTCTATATATTGAAACCCATAAAAAAATTATTAGGTAGTTGAATGCATCAAGGTATAAAAAATGGATATCAAATACACATAATCACCAGTTTATAGGGTGGTTTTGGGACCATATTTTTAAGGAGTTAGATGAAAATATAAATTGAATTTTAGAATGAATTTGATGGCTAGATATCGGACCAAGTGTGTATGTATTATCTTATAATATTTATGTAATTAATGGTTATATATTTTATATAGATGAACATGATGAAGATAGTACCATGAAAAATAGTGGAGTTACACATGTGCCTGAAGCGATGCATGTTTCTGGTAGTAAGGATAGAAATCCAATTTATATGAATATGTCATACTTTGGAATTATCAAACAAATGTGGGAGTTGGATTATACGACATTCCAATTTCCCATTTTTCAATGAAAATGGGTTGATAACAATAGTGGTGTTAAAATAGATGAATTGGGACTTGTGAAAGTTGATTTTATTAAATAAGGGTATAAGTACGAACAGTTTATAATGGAATCATAAGTGGTAAAAGTATTTTATGTTCTAGATCCCTCAAACCGAAAGTGGTCGATTGTTATGTTATCGTCTAAAACTAATGAAGGGTCCAATGCAAATTTAGTTGAGGGAGATCCTTTCAGTGGTACGTTGAAATCATTTTACAGTGGTTCCAATGTAGATGATGTTTTGTATGTTAGAGGAGACCACAATGAAGGTATTTGGATAATCGATAGAGGTGTGAAATTCCTTTAGCCTTTGAAAAAAAGTGAGTTCAATAAACATGTTATTTTTAGTTTGTAAAATATATATTGTTATCTCATGTTATTATCTTATCATTACTGAATTTATGTAATCTAAATTAACTGTTCAACCACTTTTAAAGATAATGAATTCTCCACATTCTGGTATTCCTAACCTCAAGGATGAACAATTCTCTCAAGCTGCTGCTGCTGCTGCTCACAGTGCAGAGCTACAAAAAGTTTCTGATCCTTTTGCTTCTCCTAGTGTTGAGGTCCAACAACCATCAACACATGCCTCATATTCACAAGACGATATAGATTTTTTTAGAAACTAGTTTCCCATATACCTGATGGATGATTCTACAAAAATATTATGAAGATCTAACTTTGGGAAGTATACAATTGGTGGCCATTTTTGAGAGGGGTTAAGAAGACCAAAAGATGAAACATTGTTGTATGTAAATGTTCGTAGGAAAATTGTAATTGTTATTAAATAAAACATCTTTTCTCCAATGATTCATTTGTCCATTTTAACAGATGAAATTCGCTAGCAACATGAAATAATGATGAACCACTTTTCTTTGATCTTTGGATAAGAAAAACTAGTAAAATCTCCAAAATACCTTCATATCTGACCAAACGCATTCGGATTGTGTCGTTACTTTAGGAGAATGATCCACAGGTCATGTGTGACATGTAAGATTCAACCCTGCCTCAATCCGAGGCATAGTGTGACCGGTATCACTCAAAGTGTATCTCTTTTGTTTAAAATGGACAAAATTTTAAGTGAAAACAACAACTAACATACCGAAAACACCCTTCCTACCATACACACCAAAAAAATTCATTTTTTCTTAAAGAAACACATACTATTGAAATAAACACTATTCCAAAACCATTTTAAAAATACTAATGGTCTTAAAATCCATGAAATTCATTCCATTAAAACCATTAAAGCCCCCCACCCCCTGGACACCACCCCCAATATCCATGGACACCACCCCACCCCCCTGGACACCCCCATGAATAATCCCCCCACCACCTTGGACAAACCCCCACCCCCTCTGGACGACCCCCACCCCCTGGACACCCCCACCCATCCTACACACCACCCCACCACCTGGATGCCCCCACCCCCTGGACACCCCCACCCCCAAGGACAGCCACCCCCACCCCCTGGACACCACCCCGCTCCCCTTGGGCAGCCCCCCAACCTCCTAGACTGCCCCCACCCCCTGGACACCACCCCCACCCACCCCCTAGACACCACCATGGACAGCCCCCCCTGCCCTGGACATCCCCTACCCCATGGACACCCCCATCACCCCAGACACCCCCACCCCTGGACACCCCTACCCTCCTCGAACAGCCACCCAAAACCCCAGAACATCCCCCCCCAAAAAAACACTGAATTCTGAATTGAATTCTTTATGTATTTAATTAACTTATGAATTATGTGTTAATAGTATATGGGTATACTTGTTGTATGGGTTGTATGGGTATACTTGTTGTATGTGTATACTTACTGTAATTACCTTATGAATTATGTGTTAATTTTGTATGGGTATACTTGTTGATATGCTGATTTTTTTGCAGGTCTTTTTTGGGTGTACTGCTACATAATTTTATGTTATAGCAGGTGGGGAATTTATCAGTGCTAAATAAGCTCTGATAAATTATTCCTTTATCACTTCTAAAAAATGGATGATAAATGATCCCTTTATCAGCGTGTTGTTAGCACTGATAAACAATCCCTTTATCAGTGCATTTTTGGTGCTGATAAAGGATACCTTTATCAATGCTTTTTAGAGCTGATAAAGGCTACCTTTATCATCACTAATCTTTACAGCACCTTTTTAGTGCTGTTAAAGCCCGCTTTGAGATTTGATAAAGCCCATTTTTGTAGTAGTGAACTATCGTAGAGAAATTTTCCTACGAATGTTTCTCATGAACTATAGTGGCGAAATATAGCTATGTACTGCCTTGCACCGTATGGAGTGAGTACTTCTAAGACAACCTTCCATTTTGCAAACTATCTCTTCTTCACAGAAAATTGATGAACTGCGTACTATTGATGCTCTGTAAAGAAACCCTACTCCATGATATACCTTTGCTTACCAAGACACCTTTCTTTCCACAAACCACTTTTTCCCTTGTGGTATTCCTCTGCTTTCACAGACCGTGTCCGCTTCTATGGACTATTTCCTCTTATTAAAATCATTTTTACTTTTTGGAACACTTCTTCTTCTTCGGTTTGTCTACTCTTCTACAAAATCATGATGATTCATGTACGAAATATTTTCCCTGGGAACTAAATTTGTTATGTGGAATAAAATTTCTCCATGGACAAACTCTTCTCCATGAATTCTTTTCTTTTACGAGCTATAACACCCCACAAGACTCCTTATTTTTCATGGAATTTCTTCCAAGACAACTGTTGTGGAATTCACCAAATTCTTACTACACTGATGATATTTTCTTATCAAATTCACTCTAAATTAAATATGGGATTATTGTACTTTATATAAGAAAATAACTCTGCTAATTTTTATAATTTGATTTTCCAAAAATTTCATTGTGTTACAGCCTTCACTACAGACTGTGCTCCTTCCGTGAATCATTTTCCCTACACAGTCCATGTACCACCTTTCATCCTTCTCGGTGGCTAATTCCATCCAAAAACAGATCACCACATATCATCTATGAATGATGATCCTTCCATGTATCTTTAAGCCTTTCGTGAACCTAAATCATTCCTCATACAACAAACCCCCCTCAAACCATTTTCCCTATACAGTCCATGTACAATCTTTCACAGTCTGTATATTACTACTATACAGAATCCTTCCTTTACCAAATTTCCTTCACCATTCTGTGAACCTCCTATGAGATCTATGAACCATCCTTAATGGTTTTCAAACTATGAATCATGGAAATCCTCCCTTTTCCAAAAAACAAACTCTTGATTTTTAGTCCAAAAAATTTGGAAAATACTGGGAAATGACATCTCCTTAAAAATGAACATTAGAAAAACTCCAACCATACTAATTCATGACCATCCGATTTTATCATGAACCTTATATGTCATTATTTTTAACCTTTAATCAATCATCTTTATAATCTTCATATTTTCTATGGAAAGTATTGAAACTTACCTGTATTCTAGTAACATCATTATTTCTAATCAAAACTAAAAATGATTGGCTATACCCTTTCTCCCCCTTTCCTTCATAAGTCTTTCATCACATGTTATAAAAAAACTTATTATATTTTTGAAATAAAAATAAAAAAAGCATTATCATATTTACTAAGGATAATTATTCAACCATGAAATCCAATGTCATATAAGGAATCCATAATAGTTCTCCAGGAATCATTTTGAAACTCAAAGTCTTCAAACCATTTAGTTTCTTGGAATATCAAGACTCAAGGACTTCATAAAAGCTCTATTAACTTAGTAACTAGTTATGCATATTGACCATAATGAGATATTCCTATCTAATTGAACACTATTTACAACTAATGACCATTATTTGTCAATAAATACAATCCATACACAAAGTGGTCCCCACAACCTTCCCCTTTGTATTTGTTGGCAATACCTTCAATGTTCTTTCCAAATGAACGTTTCGATATGTGGATATATTATCTTCTCTATCCTATTTAATTTTAAAAATTTTCTTTTCAATTTATCTCTACTAATTAAAAAGAAATAAAAAGTTCATGGAGAAAAGAGTATACATCCATACTTAAGCAATGTTCCATCTATAATTTCACTCTAAGTCTACTTGATCTGTGATCGATGTAGAAAACAAGAAGATTTGATTTAGAAAAAATCTATCCATTTCCAACTAATCATGAAACCTTAAGAAATGAGAACTCATATACTTGACTTTAATAGTTTTCCACTTTAATTCTAGGATAAAATTACTAAATGTGAGATGAATATTTTAATAAAAATCAACATGAAACTTCTGTACTCACTTCAAAAAATAGATTAAAAAACTTCATGTGCAATATGTAGGATAAGTGCCCTTGGGGAACTACCATTTTTCTTATTTCAATGAATATTTCAATTTCACGCCCTTTTTAAGAAGTATTTTATTTTTTCTAACCAAGGATGAGATATTTAAGAGAGAGATACCTTTTCCAATAATACGATATTTAAGAAATTTCTAGAATAATCAGATTTGATACTAATTGGAATAATAATTCTGGTAGCATCTCCATTTGTTTCTGTAAGAACTGGGATTTTCTTTTCAAGAATGTTTTTCCCTTTTCTAGTGTTTTTGAGAAAAGAGGAGTTTTTGGAAATTTTTGAAGTACACGTCATGTACTTTATGAGTACATGTCGTGTACTAAGTTACCACGGGTAACCATGTGTTGGCCGTGTAGCAGCCATGCAAACAACCGTGTGTGGTGACCTAGAGACCACTTAATGTGGCAGCCGGTGAAGGAAAGTGTATGAAGTGTACTTATAAAGTACATGCCGTGTACTTTTTTTTTCATTAAACACACCAGGGTCACGTCTGATGGACATAACCACCTTCTTCTAGGTTTGGTTTGCCCGAGAGTGAGAGAACGGTGTCGATCTTCCTTAGAGCCTCTGATCGATCATCTATTATCTGAATCAATCACCATTGATTGCATTGGTATTGTATTAATAATATCTTTTTTTTGCTGGAGCTTTGTTTTCTGATTCCTACTCTTTTTCAAGTTATCTTCGGTTGATCGTTTTAGAATTTTGTAGATCTATGGTGTTCTTGGGTGATTCAAGGCATAAGGTTAATGTATATCGATCTTACAACACTGAGGTAGGTGGTTTGTGCCTTTCTGTTGAAAGTCTTTGAGTTATATGTGCAAAAGTGACCAAAACACTCCATCTGACAATACTAGGCATGGTAAGTAAACAAGGCAGCCTAACAGGCTAATCAAGACCAAACAGCGATAAACAAATATGCATTGGAAAAACCCTTCAAAAGCATAGAAATTAACTATATTCACATTCAATTAACCTCTACTCAAGCATACAAGCATAGAAAAAAATTAATAGGTCTAAAATAGTAAACACGCAATACCTCATTCAAGGGTATTGGGCAATTTTGCACATATAAATCAAAGGCATTCAATGAAAAGACCCAAACCACCTACCTCAGTGTTATAGGATCGATATACATGAACCTCACGCCTTGAATATCCTAATAACACAGGAGATCTAAAAATTGCTAAAACGCTCACCCGAAGATAACTTGAGAAAGAGGAGGAATCAAGAAATGAAGCTCTAGTATAAGGAAGAGAATACTGAGGTGATTCCAACACAATAAATGATGGTTGATTCAGATAACAGATGCTCAATTGGGAGCTCGAAGGAAGATCGACACCATTCTCTTGCTCTCAGACAAACCAAACCAAACCAAGAAAAAGGTGGTTCTGTCCATCAGAAGAGACCCCAATGTGTTTAATGAAGAAACAGAAAGTATGCGGTGTTTACTTGCCTTCACCGCCCGCTAAATTAAGTGGTCTTGAGGTTACCACACATGGTCGTGTGCATGGCCACTACACGGCCAGCACTCGGCTACCCACAGTAACTGAGTACACGACATGTGCTCATAAAGCACACGATGTGTACTTCAAAAATTCCCAGAAACTCCTATTTTCATAAAAACACTAGAAAAGGGAAAATAAAACCTGAGAAGAAGATCTATGTTCTTACAAACTTCCCCCTTACAGAAATCCATCCCCAAATTTCCCTAGCAAATAGGCATAGAAAAAGAATCCTCAAACAGCTCTGACCACTGTGACTGTACATCGACCTCCCTCTCACAGGTCGCATCTTGTACCCACCTGTGCTGCCATAACACTTGTACCAGAGGAAAAAATTGTCCAAAAATAACCTTCGTTCTGTGATCAACAATCTGGATAGGTTTCTCCTCAAATAAGGTGTTCATCTCTAACTTAACCTCCTCAGGTTGAAAAACATGAGACGAGTCTGAGAAGTAACGTCAAAGCTGAGAAATGGGGAAGACGTCATTCATATCCCAGTACCTCTGAGGTAACTGCAACTGATAGGCAACCAACCCTACTCTCCCCAACACCTCAAACGGCCCGAAAAACCTCGGTGAAAGCTTACCTTGTCTCCTAATACTTCAGTGGCCCAACCTCGGTGTGACACGCAAGAAAACCTGATCCTCGACCTTGAACTCCAGAGGTGGTCTCTACTGATCATCATAAGACTTCTCTCGAGACTGTGTAGTAGCCATCCTACTCCGAATCAACTTTATCTGCTCTGTGGTCTTCTGGACAAGACGAGGTTGTAGCATAGCTGCCTCTCCTTCCTCCAGCCAACATAAGGGTGATCGACATGGACTACCGTACAAATCCTAAT
Organism: Viscum album; assembly: GCA_963277665.1. NCBI lineage: Eukaryota > Viridiplantae > Streptophyta > Magnoliopsida > Santalales > Viscaceae > Viscum > Viscum album. The sequence continues at coordinate 15,442,110 of OY728158.1, forward strand.
AAGGTTCCATCTGAATAGTTTCTTAAAACTATTATTATAGGAAAAATCCACAAGAGGTGTGTGATTCTCCCAAGAACCTCTGAAATCAAGGATGCATGCTCACAGCATATCCTCAAGCACCTGAATCGTATGTTCGGACTGGCCATCTATCTGGGGTTGATAAGTTGTACTCAAAAGTACCTGTGTGCCCAAGGCATCTTGAAGCCCCTTCCAGACCCAAGAAGTAAAACGTATGTCTCTATCTGATAAAATGGAGTGTGGAACCCCATGTAAACATAAAATATATCGAATGTATGAAATTCTTATCTCATCAACACTAAATGTTTCCTTGATCAGCAAGAAGTGAGAAACCTCCGTGAGTCTGTCAATGAAAACCCATACTGCATCATTCCCTTAAGGCGACCTTAGAAACCCTATCACAAAATCCATCGCGACATCATTCCACTTACACTTGGGAATGGTTAACTGATACAAAATCCCTACTGGTCGTTGATGCTCAGCCTTCACCTACTGATAGGTGGAACACCTCATGACGAACCCATCAATATCTCTCTTCATATCAGGCCACCATTACTGACTATGTAGATGACGATACATCTTGATGACACCAGGATGAACTTCCCAAACTGAGGAATGAAAGTCCCACATCAACTCCTCATGTATGTTTGCTGGCACCCATATGCGCCCATGAAAATTCAAGATCTCATCCTCGCCTATGGTCCATCCAGGAATAGGGTCCTCTCCAGACACACTTTCCCATAGGACTAGGCCTTCGGAATCTGATAGATTCTTCATTCTCACTCAGTATAGAAGAGTATAGGTAATAGATATAGAAGAAATAATTGTTTTCCCCTGCCTATCTTGAACCTACAAATGCATCTTAGAGAATAGAGCCATAAGCTTCCACTCACTACTAGCCTCCTGAACTGCCCTTATCTAAGTCCTCCTGCTCAGTGCATCAGCCACTGCGTTGCCTTTCCCATACATGTAGGCAAGCTCAAAGTCAAAAGATTTAAGGTACTCAACCCACATTCACTATCTCAAATTAAATTAATGATGAGTGAAGATATAATTTAGACTTTTGTGGTCAGTGAAAACCACAAAATGATCTCTCATAAGATAATGTCTTTAACAACATAAGGCATGAACAACTACAACCAACTCAAGACCGTGTATCGGGTAATTCTTCTCATGTGGCCTCAACTACCGAGACCTGTATGCAATGAATCCTTCCCCTTGAATAATCACTATTTCAAACACGATACCTGATGCATCACAGTACACAATATAGCTATTTCATATCTCTAAAAATACTAGTATTGGTGCTGAAGTCAGCCTTCCTTTTAGCTCCTGAAAGGCTGACACACAAGAATTCGACCATAATAACTTTTCACCCTTCTTAATCAGACCAGTAAGTGGTGATATTAAGTTTGAAAAGTCCTATATGAAATTTCTATAGTATCTGGCCATCCCTAGAAAACTCCACACTTGAAAAACATTCTTTGGATGCTCCCAGGAAACTAATGCTCTCACTTTCCTTGGGTCTACTGATACTCCTATCTCTGAGATAACATGACCCAATAAGTGAATCTAGTCCATCCAAAAGTGGAATCTTGATATCCTAGAATATAATCGATGCTCTCTAAGTGTACTCAGAATTATCTGAAGATAGGTATAATGGTCGTGTCGAGTGTGATAGTACACAAAGATATCGTCCACGAAGACCACCATGAAAGAATCTAAGTATGGATGGAACACTCAGTTCCTTAGTGCCATGAAGATTGCAGGCACCTTCGTGAGACTGAACGACATAACCACATACTCGTATAGACCATACATGCTCTTTCTAGGTCCGCTCCAATACAAAAGTCTGTCTTGTACTGCAACCCTGTGACCCTACCTGACCACTTTGATCTGGTCCATCCTGCTATCCCTAAAAGCATGGCGACTACCTACATGCCTAGGGAAAGGAAATGCAGTGGCTGATGCGCTGAGCAGGAGGACTCAGGTATAAGTAGTTCAGAAGGCCAGTAGTGAGTGGCAGCTTATGGATCTCTTCTCTGAGATGCATTTGGAGGTGCACGACAGGCAGGGGAAAACTTTTATTTCTTATGTAGCTGTTACCTCTAATCTTCTTGATCGTGTGCAAATGAGGCAGCTATCAGATTATGAAGACCTAGTCCTATGGGAATGTGTGTCAAAATAGGACCCTATTCCAAGATGGAACATAGGTGAGGATGAGATCTAGCGTTTTCATGGGCGTGTATGGGTTCCAGCAGATATACGTGAGTAGTTGATGTAGGACTTTCATTCCTCAGTTTGTGTAGTTCATCCTGGTTTTACCAAGATGTATCGTGATCTACAATGTTAGAACTGGGGGCTTGGGATGAAGAGAGATATTGTTGGATTCATCATGAGGTGTTCCACCTGTCAGCAGGTGAAGGTAGAGCATCAATGACCAGCAGGGATTTTGTAGTAGTTACCCATTCTTGAGTGGAAGTACTGAGTGGAAGTGTAATGATTTCACGATGGATTTCATGATAGGGTTTCCGAGGTCGCCTCGAGGGAATGATGCAGTATGGGTTGTCATTGATAGACTCGTGAAGGTTTCTCACTTCTTTCCGATCAAAGAAACCTTCAGTGTTGATGATCTTGGAAGGTTGTACATCCGAGTGATTGTACATTTACAAGGGGTTCCACACTCTATTGTCTTAGATAGGGATGCACGTTTTTCTTCTCAGGTCTGGCAGGGGCTTCAAGAGGCCTTGGGCCCACAGTTACTTTTGAGTACAACTTATCATCCCCATACAGATGGCCAGTTCAAGCGTACAATTTAGGTGCTTGAGGATATGCTGTGATCATGCGTCCTTTAGTTCATAGGTTCTTGGGAAAAGCACATACATCTAGTGGATTTTTCCTACAGTAATAATTTTCAAGAAACTATTCATATGAAACCTTATGAGGCTTTGTACTGTAGGCCATGCCGGTCACCCTTATGTTGGATGGAGGTAGGAGGGGTTGCTATTCTGGGATCTCGTCTTGTCCAGGAGACCACATAGTAGATAGATTTGATTCAGAGGAGGATGGATACTGAAAAGTCTCAATAGAAGTCTTATGATGATCAGCAGAGATGACCTCTGGAGTTCATGGTCGGGGATCAGGTTTTCCTGCATGTCACATCGAGGTTGGGACACCAAAGGATTAGGAGATAGGGTATGCTTTCACCGAGGTATGTCGGGACGTTTGATGTGTTGGGGAGAGTTGGTCTGGTTTCCTATTGGGTGCAGTTACCTCAGAGGTACCAGGATATGCACGACGTATTCCACATTTCTAAGCTTCGACATTACTTCTCAGACCCATCTCATGTTTTTCAACCTGAGGAGGTTGAGTTAGAGGTGGATTCCTTGTTTGAGGAGCAACCTATCCATATTGTTGATCACAGTACGAAGGTTCTCTTTGGATGGTCTGTTCCTATGGTATGAGTGCTATAACAGCATGGGAGGGTAAAGGAAAAGACTTGGGAGAGGGAGTTTGATGTATGATCATAGTGGCCATAGCTCTTTGAGTATTCTTCTTCTATGCCGCCTTGCTAGGGAAATTCAGGGATAAATTTATTTAAGGGGGGAAGTTTGTAAGAACCCGAATCTTCTTTTCAGGTATGTTTTTCACTTTTCTGGTGTATTTGAGAAAATAGGAGTATTTGAATTTTTTTTAAGTTCATGCTGTGTACTTTATGAGTACGAGCCATGTACTCAGTTACCACGGGTATTCGGGTGCTGGCCGTGTAGCAACCATGCACACGGCCATGTGTGGTGACTTGGAGACTGCTTAATGTAGCAGCCGGTGAAGGAAAGTACACACTATGTACTTATAAAGCACACACCCTGTACTTTTTTCATTAAACGCACAGGGGTCGCGTCTGATGGAGAGGACCACCTATTTCTAGGTTTGGTTCATCTGAGAGCGAGAGAACGACACCGATCTTCCTTTGAGATCCCGATTGAGCGTCTTTTATCTGAATCGACCGATGTCGATTATGTTGGAATCGCCTCGGTAACCTCTTCCTTCTGCTAGAGCTTCATTTCCTGATCCCTCCCATTTCTCAAGTTATCATAGGTTGATCGTTTTTAGAGTTTTGTAGATCTATAGTGTTCTTGGGTGATTCAAGGCTTGAAGCTCATGTATATCTATCCTACAACACCAAAGTAGGTGGTTTATGCCTTTCTGTTGAAATTATTTGAGTTATATGTGAAAAATTGACCAATACCCTTGAACAGGGTATTGCGTGTTTACTGTTTTAGACTTGTTAATTTCCTGTTATGTTTGTATACTTGAGTAGAGGTTAATTGAATGTGAATATGTCTAATTTCTATGATTTGGAAGGGGTTTTCCCATGCATGTTTGTTTATGAATTTTTAGTCTTGCTTAGCCTGTTAGGCTGCCTTGTTTACTTACCATTCCTAGTATTGTACGATGGAGTGTTTTGTATATCTGACATGATGATATTATGTAGATTTCTATCCAAGTAGTTCTTGTGGGTTAATTTGGCCGATACATGTTACTATGCTTTCTTAACTTACACAGGGTTGTGGGAACCTGGTGTAGTAGACCATAGGGAGAATGGATATAAAGGCTTTTTTAGAGAGTCTGTTTACTTTTACGATACGAGACCACAAAGGGAATTGACGTAAGTGCTTCGTCAGAGTGTCTATAGTTCCTCGACGCATGCCATAGGGGGAATGTGATGTAAGTGATTCCCAGAGTTCCTTTAGTTACCAATACAAGACTATAGGAGGAATTAACATTGAGTGCTTCCTCCAAGATTCTATTCTAGAGATGAACCAGAGGGGTGAGACTGTGTGTGATGCCTAGAGGGTTTCCTATGCTGACAGGTCTGACTAAGAGGGGTGCAAATTTCTTGTGGTAAGATTCTTGTGTGTCAGCCTTTAAAGAGCTGAAAGGGAGGTTGACTTCAGCAATGATACTAGTATTTCAAAATCCAAGAAAGAGCTATATTGTGTACTATGATGCATCAGGTATCGGCCATAGAGCAGTGCTTATGAAAGGGGAAGAAGTCATTGTGTACGAGTCTCGGTAGTTGAGGCCAAATGAGAGGAATTACCCGACACACGATCTTGAGTTGGCTGTAGTTGTTCATGACTTACGCTCTTGGAGACGTTACCTTCTAGGAGATCATTTTTTTGTTTTCACTGACCAAAAAAGTCTAAAGTATATCTTCACTCAGCGTGACTTGAATTTGAGACAGCGAAGGTGGGTTGAGTACCTCCAGTCTTTTGACTTTATGCTTGCCTACAAGTTTGGGAAAGGCAATGAAGTGCTTAATATGCTGAGCAGGAGGACTCATATACAAGTAGTTCAGGAGGCTAGTAGTGAGTGGAAGCTTATGACCATGTTCTCTGAGATGCATTTGGAGGTGCATGATAGGCAGGGGAAAATGATTCTTTCTTCTGTATATGTTACCTCTACTCTACTTGATAAAGTGAGAATGAGGAATCTATCAGATTCTGGAGGCCTAATCCTATAGGAAAGTGTTTCAGGAGAGGATCCTATTCCTAGATGGACCATAGGCAAGGATGAGATATTGCGTTTTCATGGGCACATATGGGTTTCGGCAGACATACGTGAGGAGTTGATGCAAGACTTTCATTCCTCAGTTTGAGAAGTTCATCCTGGTGTCACCAAGATGTATCGTGATCTACACCATCAGTACTGGTAGTCTGGTATGAAGAGAGATATTATTGGGTTTGTCATGAGGTGTTCCACCTATCAGCAGGTGAAGGTAGAGCATTAACGACGAGTAAGGCTTTTGTAGAAGTTACCCATTCCTGAGTGGTAGTGGAATGATATCACGATGTATTTCGTGCTAGGGTTGTCGAGGCCGCCTCGAGGGAATGATGCAATATGGGTTATCATTAACAGACTCTCGAATGTTGCACACTTCTTACCGATCAAGGAAAAATTCAGTGTTCATGATCTGAGAAGGTTGTAAATCTGAGATATTGTACGTTTACATGGAGTTCCACACTCCATTGTCTCAAATAGGGATGCATGTTTTACTTCTCAGGTCTGGCAGGGGCTTTAGGAGGCCTTGGGCACATAGGTACTTTTGAGGACAGATTATCATCCCCAGATAGATGGCCAGTCCTAGTGTATGATTCAGGTGCTTGAGGACATGCTTCGAGCATGCATCTTGGATTTTGGAGGTTCTTGGGATAAGCACATACCTCTTGTGGAGTTTTCCTACAATAATAGTTTTCAAGCAACTATTCATATGGAACCTTATGAGGCTTTGTACGGTAGGCCATGCTGATCACCCTTATATTGGCTGGAGGTAGAAGAGGCAGCTATGTTGGGACCTCATCTTGTCCAGGAGACCATAGAACAGATAGAGTTGATTCAGAGGAGGATGGATACTGCACAGTCTCGACAGAAGTCTTATGCTGATCAGCATAGATGACCACTGGAGTTCGAGGTCAGGGATCAGGTTTTCCTATATGTCACACCGAGGTTGGGACACCAAAGGATTAGGAGATTGGGTAAGCTATCACTGAGGTATGTCGGGCCGTTTGAGGTGTTGGGGATAGTTGGGTCGGTTTCTTATCGGTTGCAGTTACCTCAGAGGTATCAGGCTATGCACGACTTCTTCCACATTTCTCAGCTTCGACGTTACTTCTCAGACCCATCTCATGTTTTTTAACCTAAGGAGGTTGAGTTCGAGGTGGACACCTCATTTTAGGAGCAACCTATCCGGATTTTTGATTTCAGTATGAAGGTTCTCCATGACCAGTCTGTTCCTCTAGTACGAGTGCTATGGCAGCACGAGCCGGTACAGGACGAGACCTTGGAGAGGGAGGCTGTTGCACGATCACAGTGGCCCGATCTATTTGAGGATTCTTCTTCTATGCTACCTTGCTAGGGAAATTTGGGGACAAATTTATTTAAGGGGGGAAGTTTGTAAGAACCCAGATCTTCTTTTGAGGTATGTTTTTACCTTTTTTTTGTTTTTGAGAAAAGTGTAGTTTTTGGAATCTTGTAAAGTACACACCATGTACTTTATGAGTACACGCCGTGTACACGGTTACCGTGGGTAGCCAGGTGCTAGCCGTGTAGTGGCTATGCACATTGCCGTGTGTGCTGACCTTGAGATCGCTTAATGCGGCGGCTGGTGAAGGAAAGTACACATCGTGTACTTATAAAGTACATGCCGTGTACTTTCTTTCATTTCATTAAATGCACCAGGTTCGCATATGATGGACAAAAACACCTCCTTCTAGGTTTGGTTCATCCGAGAGAGAGATAATGATGTTGATATTCCTTCAATATCTTGATCGAGCGTCTGTTATCCGAATCGACCACCGTCGATTGCGTTGGAATCACCTCGGTAAGCTCTTCCTTCTTCTAGAGCTTCATTTCCTGATTCATACTCTTTCTCAAGTTATCTTCTACTGATAATTTTTAGAGTTTTGTAGATCTATGATGTTTTTGGGTGATTCAATGCTTGAGGTTCACGTATATCGATCCTATAACACCGAGGAAGGTGGTTTGTGCCTTTCTGTTTAAATTATTTGATTTATATGTGCAAAAGTGTCGAATACCCTTGAACGGGGTATTGCATGTTTATTTTTTTAGCCCCGTTAATTTCATACCACGCTTGTATTCTTGAGTAGAGGTTAATTGAATATGAATAATGTTAATTTATATGCTTTGGAAGGTTTTTTCCATTGCATGTTGTTTATGAATGTTTGGTCTTTCTTAGCCTGTTAGGCTACCTTGTTTACTTACCATGCCTAGTATTGTAGGATGGAGTGTTTTGTATATCTGACATAATGATAGGCTGTATATTGTTAGCCAAGTATTTCTTGAGGGTTACTTTGGCTGATATGCGTTACTATGCTTTCTTGACTTACACAAGGCCGGGAGAACATGGTGTAGTAGAACATAGGGAGAATAGACGTAAGGGATTCTCTAGAGAGTCTATTTACTTTTATGATGCGAGACCACATGGGTAATTGATGTAAGTGCTTCCTTAGAGTGTCTGTTGTTCCTCAGCGCAGGACACAGGGGGAATGTGATGTAAGTTTTTCCCCAGAGAAACTTTAGTTATAGATACGAGACTATAGGAGGAATTGGCAGTGAGTTCTTCCTCAGAGAGTCTATTCTAAAGCTGAAATAGAGGGGTGAGAATGTGTGTGCTGCCCAGATGGTTGCTTGTTCTGCTAGGTAGGACCAGAGGGGATAGTCCATGAGTACTTCCCAGAGGGTTACCTTTTGTGTTTAGCTATTTTCTTGTGCTAAAAGGTAGGACTAGAGGGGATAGGTTGTGAGTGATTTCTAGAGGGTTACCTGTTTGTGTTTACCTTCTTTGATTAGTTGTATCTTGATATATGAACTGAATGCATTGAAATTGTGTATTGGTTACTACTGGGTACTTCCTTATTTACTACTTCCTTTACTCATTACCTTCTATATATTCACTGATAGTTAGGAACTAATCTTATGGTGGTTTCCTATTGGGATTTAGTCTAACACCTTGTTTGGGCCATGCTTTTGGCCCCAAATAGATTATATTACTGCAGATATAGATAAGGGCAAGTGCCCTTTTACTTTAGGTACTTGACTGTTGTGGAGCTGGAGATCAAGGGAACAAGTTAAGGCTTGCGATGCTGAGGATTTGTTTATCTATTTTGTTTTTCACTTTGGTTTAGTACTATTTTTTATTCCAGCATTGTGATTTGTTTGGATGCTTTCTTAGACATATGTATCATGCTTCCTTTTTATATATGTTCTCCAAGTGTTTATTTGTTCAGTCTTCATTTGTTTCTTGTTGTTTGGAATTACTATTGCTTCTGTTAATGTATATTGGTTTACTTCTGCTATGTTACTCTTCCAATGAGGGCATAGTTTCCCCTCTATCACACCCAAGGTCCTCGCTGCTACTCAATAGCCTCTGGCGGTCGAGGAAATGTTCTTGAGGCTATGTGACCAACCGGGTACGGGGCGTCTCTGGGTAGCTTCTGGAACCGGGACATTATAGTCTCCCCCTCAAGGCAAACACTTATCATCATATTTATAACAGTGAATCTCATCATGAATGAATTTCATAAAATTTCATTATAGAGAATACAATAGAATGGATCATCAACTTGTGACAGTCCATATTGGACAACTTTCACAACTTCACCAAAGATGATCTTTTAAAAACTTTTTTCTTCAGAATACCATGATATACGATCAAGAAAAGATGTTATATTCCTTATAATGGTTTTATAGAATAGAATATCAAATTCTTTAGCTTCATCAAAGAATATCCTTCGTCATATTAATGTTTTAGTATCAATTGAGAAATCATTCATAAATGGTAACTTCTTTAGCTTTTCTATTAAGAATTGACAACACTCACTACTTCTCAGGTTCTCCCCCCTGAAAACTTAAATCAATTTAAATTCCTTTTATTATAAACACAAATACAGTACAAAAATATTTAAGGGAATAAGGTTGATCTTCCATGCTTCAATAATATGAATAGTAAGGTTGAGATGTTTTTCTCAACAAAGTTGCTCTGTTTGATCCAATCATTGTGCTTGCACATCTAAACTTATATTATGATTTATTTTGATGTAGCATGGATCTATTGACATACTCTTTTTCTTTATGTGGATAATTTTTCTTCTTAATAGACTTCATGGATGATACATCATTATTCCTCTTTAGGGCTGCTTCTTGTTCTGGTCAAAAGATTAAACAACCTTTGGCAAAGTGACCAAATTTCATGCATCTCTCACAAAAAACATCTTTAACACATGAGTTTATTTTTGTTAGAAACCTTTAATTTAATATATATTCATCATGTGAAATATATTAATTTATTCTTTTCACAAGACTTATCTTGTTCATCTTTAAGTTTCCTCATTCTTTACAGGTCTTCAGGACAAATAACTGACAGTTCATTTTGAACTATGGCGGCAAATTTAGATCTTCCACGCGAGTTATTCTGAGTGTCATCCATCTTGGTAGTTATTTTGTATGAACTAACTTTTAACATATTGTATTTAGTATCCAAGTTCTTCTCACCATTATTCTTTGAAATCTTCAAGGGATAATTTTTTTCAAAACATTATTTTGATTTCTTCCCAAGGTAGTTTTTTCATTATTAGTCAGCTTATGTGATCTTATTTTCCTATCAGCTTTGGATACATGTTGATATAAGCATGTACAAACCTTATAACCACTTCCATTGCATATATCAAAGATTTTATCAAGCCTTCCAAACCTATTTACAGTATATAGATGCTTATGGATATTTGGATATTAATTTTTCAACTCTGAATTTATCCCCCTTGAGATAGGATTCCTTTTTGCTTTTATATTATGATTATTGTACCAACAATTCAATGCACAATTCCCAAATCTATTTCAACACCATCATTGACAAAAAAATCTTGATTTCCTGATATATTCTTCATTAGATTATTAGGTCTATTTCATTATTTTTTATTCTCTTTATGGGGAACCACCTTCCACATTGTTCTTTCTATCCACCATAGACATGGTGGTAGGTATGTTATCACCTTTATTTATCTATACTTGTTTTTTTTAATTTGTCTTCTAACCTAAACTACTTATGAAAACATATTTAGAAAAATGAGTACAAGATGGTATGGATGGTGACTTTTCCTTCTTAGATTCTTGTGATAGATTACTAAATTAATTCATGATCTTCCCATCACATATTAGAGTTATTTGACAATACAATCCTCTAGTGAACATTGAGTACCAGTATAAATTTTTTCCTTATTTTTGGAAGTGTCAATATGTGTCTTCTCAAGATTGAAAAACTAAGCATCCAATTCTATAAATTTCATATTGAGGATTATTTTCTGATCTTCAATCCTAATCATCATCTCTTCACAAGACTTCTTCATTATTTCAACTTCATCTTCATGAATCTTAATTTTTTTTGTAACAAGAGTCAAGTTCATTGATATTCTTGGAAGATTCCTCCAAATATAAACCCTTGATTTTAGTTCTCTTCTTCAGCTTATCTTCAAGTGCATAAATTCCTTATTTTAGAGTCTTATTAACTCTATCTTTCTATTCAACATATTTGATCCATTTTGAGGTACTCATTTTAAGTTCCCTCTTTGTTTCTTCAAAGGTTCCAACCTGTATGGAGATATTTAAACATTAAACAATTTTTTCTTAAAATCCCTTCTCCAAAACATCAATTTCATCTTCCAAATGGGTGATGTATTCCTGCATACATTGAAATACTCCACAAAAAAGGGATGAAATTTCTTTAGGAATAAAATGTATAATAACTCTTAATCTATCAAATGATAACACTTGAGAAGTTATAGATCGATCATCATTTCCAATTGTTCTAGGATTTTCATCTTGAGGAATGTTTTGAAATTTACTAAGACATACCTCATGACCACTAGAGTTGGGAAAATTATCTATCTTATTGGTGGAAACTTGATCCAACTACTTATTACTTTACAATCCTTATATGTCTTCATTGTGAGTATAGAATATAAAAACAAATAATTCCTCTTATTTAGATAAGAGGGAATTCATCATCAACTTTATATTATCTTTATTTTTCTTGTTCATCATAGTCTTGGTAGATATATAATTATTCTCAGATATAACTAACTCTTCAACAAAACTTCACTTCATCTTTGAATCAGTAAATAAAATTCAATTCTTCAAAAGAGAATAGTTTCACTATAGAGAATCCAATAGAGAAGAAACTTCCTCTAATAATAATTGAGAGGACTAGTTTGGGATGTGACTAACATTGGTGGGGGGGATCCATGTTGAGGAATTTTTAAATGAATTGCGACATTTTATCATTATAACTCTTAGAGCTATTAAGATCTTTATTCTCTTATTCTCTTTCCCATGTCGTATGCAAGTATATGAAAGCTGTAAATATAGCACATGATATTTTTACAAGGTACACTACTAAATAAGAGTAGATAGTCCTTGGCATTGTCATAAATAATCTGGACCACAAAACCACTAGAAAAAATCCTTTGTATGTGGTTATAAATGAGTAGGATATAACCTTACACTCATGTGGCACTATAAAAACAATACAATAACAAGTGTTTTACAACACTTTACTGGATATTTATACTTCCTCACAAGAAAATATTCTCCTTGTTAAAGATTTGTAACACCAATAAAGTATTACACCTATTGAGACCTGTTTGATGTCAGAAAATTTCTTTGATCTTCCACTCTTCACTTGTTACTTTCCTAGGAGCATGAAAGTTACTTTTCATACTTCATCCCAATAACAAACCAAAATTTGAAAAATATTTTTCTTATATCAATCACAATAATATAAATATGTTGTGTATTGATGAACATAATTCTCTCTGACCCAAATTATAATCAGATGATATCAATTTGGTTATAAGATCTTTTTCTCTTCTTTTCTCTTTCAACTTTAGTCTAATACCAACTGCCTCAAGATATCTTATTCTAATTATTATGAGAATCAAAAACTTCCTTTGTGATTATTAAATCATTGGAGATCAGATCAACTTATTATCATCACAATTAACATGACCTGAATAACTAAATATATATTTTCTACACTTTCTTTAACATAGAATAATATAGAATAGTTCATTAGTTTCTTGATCTCCCTTTATTATTCAAAAAGCGTGAAGAGGGTGTAAACACCTATCACGTGTATATAATATTCCTCCTTCGTAAACTATATTGTATCATCTAAGAACTATATTTCATTCATGAACTATCCCTAAAAACTATTCCCTCAACATATTCCCATGAACTATTCCAATGAACTATGATAGAGAACTATCACCGCATACTACCTTGCACTACATGGCATGAGTGTTACTCATATAACATTTCCTTCTGTGAAATTTATCTTCATCATGGAAAAATTATTCCCCACATAATGTCAGTTGGAATGGCCTGAAGGCCTTAATTTTTATTATTTTTTTGATAATCCACCTTTCAAGGGGTGAGGTGGAACCCTTATAAGGCATGAAGTCTTAGAGAAAATTACATAACCCATAGGTCTTAGAGGAAATCACACTGACAAGACAACTTGGAACTACTCCTCTCCAGCAAATGTCATGATATCAGCACTCCACTTTCGTAAGTATGGTTGGATAGATATTCTATGAAAATATGAACATGCCTGGTACTGATGGAAATGAAATACCCTATCATTCTTCAAATTCAGGTTAGCTCTACTCTAGTGAATGCGTCATCCCTAAATCCTCATCTGAAGCCTTTTCTCTTGATGTTTGACTGGTACATCTGCATTCATGTGGCCCAAAGTCCTTGGAGTGGCCCAAAGGCCTTAAGGAGGCCCAAAGGCCTTGAGAAACAATTTTCCTGAAGGCCTAGGGTTGCTCGAAATCCTTACAGGACCCAAAGAAACAAACTGGTTTCCCAGAGACCGAGATGGATGAATAGTTCCAGCTGCTACAGTACCGAGCATTACCTACTACAATGTCTACTACATTGCATTCTATAATGCCTGCTAAAGTTTACAATGCCTGATATAGTCTACAATACCTAATACAGTACTGCTACGATACCTGGAAATACGCCTCCACCTTTATTGGATCTCGGGCCTCTTGAATGTACCTACTGAGTCCTCACCAACCGTGCTGAGGCTCATGTGTGATTCCCCATGTACTGTTGATGCTCAATGGAACACCCCTAATCTATGGATGAACTTTGATTCATGGGACTCCTTTACTTTTGTAGACCACTTCTTCTTCCATGCACTACCTCCGCTCCCACAGGCCATCTCCTCTTCTGCAGATCATTTCCTCTTCTGTGAATCGTTTCTTCTTCACAGACTACTTCTTCTTCCATGGAATGTCTCCTCTTCCACAGAATTCCAATGCTTCCCAAAAAAAATATTTTCCCTATGAACTAAATTCGTTATATGGACTCCCATTTCTCATTAGACTAAATCTCCACCACGAATCCTTTTCTTTTGTGAGCTATAAAACCCTACAAGACTCCTTATCTTTTGCAGAATTTCTTCAACGAGAACTATGTCGGACTTCACAGAATTCTTCCCAAAAAATGATATTTTCTTATAAAATTTACTATAAATTAAATATTTTTTTAGGTTCCTTTATATATTCAAATAAATCTAATTTTTTTACTAATCCTATTCACCCAAATTTTCAATGTGGTACAACCTTTACTACGGACTATGCTCTTTCTACGAATCGTTTTCCCTATGAAATCCACGTACCACCTTTATTCCATCATGACAGATAGTTCAATCTCAAAAATATCACCACCTATTAGCTAAAAATGACGAGCCTACCATGTACCTTCACGCCTTCTTTGAACCTAAAATCTTTCATATAAAGATAACCTCATGTGAACTGTTTTTCTTATGTGGTCTGTGTATCGTCCTTCATGGTATGCATACCACTGCTACACAGATACCTTAATTTAATGAATTTCATTCACCATTACAATAACCTATTATGTGATCCTAAAAAATTCCTTCATAGTCTACTAACTGTGCTTGGACTAAATCCTTCCTTTTTCCAAAAAAAAACTCTCGATTTTTTGGCGCAAAAAATTGGCCAACACTGGGAAATAACACCACCTTAAAAGCCTACTTCGGGAAAACCCCAACCATAATTATTCGTGGTCACCTAATTTTATCATGAACCTTATCTATCATGATTTTTAACCTTTGATCGATCATATTTATCATCATCATATTTTGGGAAGAATGTATTGAAAATTCCCTATATTATAGCAACATCATTCTTTCCAATAAAAATTGAAAAAGATTGGAAACATCTTTTCTCCCCCTTTCCTTCATAATGCTTTAATAAAAATTTATCCAAAAAAATATGATATTTTGGAAATAAAAATTAGAAAAGAATCATCATATTTACAAAGGATAACAATTAAACCATGACATCCAATGTCATCTAATGAATCCATAACAATTTTCCAGGCATCACCTAGAAACTCATAGTCTTCAAACCATTCGGTTTCTTTGAAAATCAAGACTCAAGGAATTTATCCAAGATCCATTAAATTTTGTAATAATTCATAATATTGACCACAATGATATCTTATTATCTCATTGGGCACCATTGACAACCAATGAAAATTAGTTGACAACAAATATAACCCATACACAATGTGGTCTCAATGTAGAGCTGATCTATTTTTAATATCTTTCTATATTATATGGAGATCAAGTTTTTTGTGGGTTGTGTAGTGGATTGAGGATGTTATAGGTGTCCTTAGGTCTTTAGGAACTCCAAATATTTTGATAGTGAGAGTTAACTTTGGTCTATTTGATGGAATAAGACTAGATTAGTGGATGTTGATCAATCCATCTTCATCAGGAGATGAGATGTCTTAGGAGATCATAAAGACAACTTCTATAAAATGGTTTATTCTAGAGGTTGTGAAGTATAAAAATTGTAAGATATTATAGACATTTATAAAGGTTAATAGACAGTGAAGGTGTATGTTGACCATTATAATGAGTTGGTTTCCTTTTCTCCAGTGATAGTGTCAAGTGATCTGTTGAAATATACTCTTTTAGTAAAGGGTATTAGTCCAGAGATCAAGCATCATGTTCTTTCATCCAAGAAAGTATTATTTTGGAAGTTGTTAGATGAGGTGTTTTTTTATTTGGTTCTTAGAGGGAATATTTTGGAATTTGATAGCCTAGTTTCTCTTAGTCCTCATGAAAGTTTCCCATACAGTGAGGAGTGTGGACTGGAAGAACAAGTCCTATAAACATATCTGTTATTAGTTCATTCTTCTCATTATAAGGACCACTCACTCATTCAATTTTAGTGTGGTTATTTTTGGCACCCTAAGACTTATTTCTATAAACCTGTTAAGTTTTTTTGTCAATGTAATAACTTGGGACACCAGAAGAGGTTTTGTAAGTCATATAATGAGAATAGGATGTTTTGGTAAGGAATTTTTGGCTACTAACTACAGTGAATCAGATGATTTGAGATATCAAGGATCCATATTTAGGTCTTGAAGTGATCCATTTCATGCAGTGAAGAGGCTATCATGTGTGGAGGATTTTAGATCAAACATATTGTCTCCAATGTAATAGAGGAAATTGTTTGAGTTTTCTCTTCCTATGGTTGTCCATTTTGGGACCACCTTTGGTTTTGGTGATTTTGGCGACCTCTATTCTTTTGATATTTCTATGGTTTTATCCTGTGGATAAGTTATTTAAAATGGTTATCCTTCCTTTGGATCAATTTTAGTTTTTGAGTGGTTCTAATTTAGAGATGCACGTGTCTTGAGGAATTATTAATTGTGGCTTAGTGAAGTGCCATGTTTGAGTTTATGTGGCTGAACCCTCATTATATTGGTTTTTGGATCCATTAAAAATTATATTATTTCAAATAATATTCTAAGAGTTTTCTTAAATGGTGGGGAGACCCACCATGGATCTTCTCCTTGTCATTTTCTCTAGATATTGTCTTGTGTGACTTGTGGAGTTGAAAGGTCGCACTAGATTTCACTAGTCTCAGTTGTTTTTTTCTTATTTGGAGGTTGTGTTCTAGGAGTTCTCCTTATGGGTTTGAGTTCCTAGTTTGGTTTTGGTATTTTTCCCCAATATCTAGTGGTTTTGTTCAGTTTTAGTTTGGGTTTGGGAGTTTTGTTTATAGGTTCTTCTTTGGGTCTATAAAGTTCCACCTTTTGTTCTCAGTTTAAATTGGGTGATTTTCTTATGCTAGGAATTATTTAATGGTGGGGATAAATGTCACAAATTAGGTGTGTTTTTATCGTGTTTTTATTTTACTTTTAGTCTCACCTTTGTTTCATTGTTCTTACAGGATTTTTACATATGGAGGAGGAATTTTTGGAAGGTATATGAGAGGAAATTATTTAATGATGGGGAGAAATTTCCCAGCTTAGGGGTGGTTTTATTTTACTTTTGGTATCCCCTTTGTTCCATAGTTCTTAAAAGGTTTTTTACCCAAGGAGGAGGAATTTTTAGAAGGTAGATGGGAGGTTCCCATTTGGAACACTGTTAGTTGAAATAATACACCCTCACCTTCAAACCATGAAACCTAGATTGTGGGTTTATTTAGACTGCACATCTAGGTTCATGGTTGTGTGCCTATCCCATGTATCCATGTATCCCCAGATAGTGGTGACTGCATTGTCTGGAAGATTGTGTGGTCGAACCATGCAGCCTACATGGTTAAAAAAATGTTATCATTATCATTATTATTATTCTTGTTGTTGTTATTATTATTATTACTATTATTATTATCATCAATGTTATCATCATCACCATCATTATCATTATAGTCGTTATTATTTTTATTCATTTTTATTTTATCCCTCTTCTCCCCTTACCTATCATGCCCACCCTCTTCCCCTTTCTATGCATCATGCACCCATCCAGAATGAACCCCAACCATGCACCTCCCTCCCTCCATCTCCTACGATCTTCACTATTTTTCATTCCATTTTCATGCACCTCCTCCCCTTTCTATTTCTCTTCTATATTCTTCATGTTTTTCCTCTTTTCCATGGGGTGTGCATGACTTATTGAAACCTTATCCCAATTTTGGGTATTATATTTATTGGTTCTTGGTTCCTAGGGTGCATTGGGATCTATTAAGGTTAGTTCTACCCACATTAATTAAAGGTAGTGGGTTCAACACTAGTTTTGGTAATGTTTTCTTCTATTTTTATTCTTTTCCCCAATTTTAATTAGGTTTTTTTACTTTTTTAGTTTATTACATTTTCCCAGTATACCTTGGACCTGCATGGGGTATCTTTAGAGAACTATTCATGAAGGTGACTTACACACATATACATGGGTAAATAATATATATATATATATATATATATATATATATATATATCCTCTTTCTAAGGCATATGATTGTAAGTGTAAAAGGAGAGAATCATTTTCTCCTGTGGACCACTTTGGGGTGGATTCAGATTGTCATCATAAAAAATAACATGTTTTGAGGTAGGTTACCCTATATCATATCCTTTAATTAGAAAACTATTATTTCTTGATGGTTTTTAAAAATATTTTCTCTTTATTAAATATAAATTATTTGATATGAAATTCTTGGTATTATAATTTATATTGTTTTTCATGTGTTCCTATAAGTTTTGAAATGTTTATTCTTTATTTAAATATGATTTTAAACTTGTTACAAATTTTTTAACATTTTAAATTATAAAATATGTCTCAATGATTTCTAACATGTATATTAAAAATGACCAATGTTATTTTCACCTTTTGATTGGGTTTTTGATAAAGTATTAATTGCATTTTTGGTTCCCAAATAGTCTTAAAGTGATTTATTAAATGGTTTTGAATGTGTAGTGGGTGTTTTAAAGGTTGTTTTTGTGTGTGTGAAATGGTTGTAAAATGGATTTTCCCATAGGGATTTGTTGAAAGATGGTGTTTTAGAATGTATAGGTTGTCTTTGAATAAAATTGGATTTGTTTATAGTTTGATAAAAGGGGGATTTCTATGTTTTTAAAAATTGGGAATGCACTTCGGAATCATGGGTATCATGGAAGGCAGACTAAGACAAGTTTTCTAGGAAAGAGATTCCCTACCTAGCATGATCACGATAAAAAAATAACTAAACTATGATGATGGGGTTTGGTTGGATTTAGTAAGAGATATATCTTTCCCTCTAGGATCAATCACTAAGAGTGTGATGATACTAGGCCCCCGTTAACCCTGGTTACTTAGGTATTTACCATAGTAATTTCTCTCATTTACTCCTATTTTATGATTCTATTTTTAAATGTTTTTTTTTCAATTTTATTTTATAAATAAAATGTTAAAAATATTATTTTAATTTACTCCATTTTGTGGGACCTTGTGATATGCCTTTTTTATAGTTATGTTTTCACTGTGACCCCAACTATATCACTTTGTTCCTCTTTATAAATGGTTTATTGGAAAATCACTCATTCTCTAGAAGATAATTTTTGAAATCAAAGTAGAAAATAGTTTCTTTTTCTAAATTTTTATTCTGTTCTTTATTTGAAAGAAAATAAAAAACTCTATTTTTATATATTTGTATTTTTAAACATGAATGGAATTGTTTTCTATTTAAAGGTACGAAATAGGGTGTGGTTTATCTTTAGCATCCCAATTGGGAATTTTTAATGATCATACATATACTCTATCATTTTTTAGTCCTAGGTAACCCATATCTAGTTAGTTCATGGAGTGACTGTGGTTTCATGGTTGTGGTGACCCATGAGGTCACAAAGAGGTATTTTGTAGTTTTATTTCTTTTGCACTTCTAGTTAAATTTTTTTGTTATGATTTTTATTTATTTATTTTTCTATGGTTTATGGTCTAAATAATTCCCATATTGAGTCATTTTTGATGCCTGAAACTATTTTCTATCATGAGAGGATTAGAAACATCTCTCAAGCCTTGTTGCTGGCCATCTTGAGTGCTCGGGTTGGGGTCAAACTAGTTTAGTTAAAGAAAAAATGGTATCAGAGTATCCCTTTTTTATTTTGGGGAATCATGTAGACTAGAGATAGGACTGTCAGAACTCGATAGGTAGGGGTGGGAAGAGATTAATTAAATCTTACTCATTATGATCTCAGAGTTACCAGGGATAATCAGGATTTGTGTCTTTCATTTTGATTATGGGTTTATAATATTAGTGTCTTCTTAGGTCAATGAGCTTATGCATGTTGGGGGATGATAATGGAAGTAATATAACAGAACATGGTGAGCTTAAATGATGTAGAAGACCTTATGGGACCATAGTTCATAGATCATATGCTTCTATTGGTTGGTACAATCTTGGCGCATGGTTTTCTAAAAAAATGTGGTTGAACTATGTGTGACCAATAATTCCCCATTAAAATCTTTTTGTGTGAGTTATTTTTTGGCCTGTGTTTTTTTCATCAGTATATTTTGAATGGAAAATTATTTTTGGCAAGGTAAAATGAATTTAAAATTTCAAAAATAATAAAAAGGGACTCATTTATAATGGAATTTGTATTTTCCAAGGGGAATCAAAAGTAGTATTTTTTGGATTTGAGAGTGTATTAGATAGAAATGTTTTAGCCTAGGAGGACATAAAATGGGAAAATGGATTGGAAAATGGGATTTGGTATTTGGGATGGTTTTGGAAGTGGAAATTTATTTTAATTTATAAATGGGGAATTGAATTTGAAATGGGTGAATTTTGAATTGAATTGGTTTTCGTATTTGTTGAGATTTGATTTTGGCTTTGTGATGTGTTTTTTATAATATTGGTGTTTGGTTTAAGATGCTAATTGGTAGAGTTTTGGTTCAATTTTGATTTGTTTTTTTTCCTTATGTTGTTTAGATTATTCGACCTAGAAAGACCCAGAAGGTCTCTAAAGAGTCTTTTATAGTCATTGACCCTACCCAGACTCCTAGTGGTGTGGTGGATCTGAGCTCTTTTAAATTTTTTTATATCATTCATGGAGATAAAGGTATTTTGGGGTTTGTGGAGTGTCTTGAGGAGGTTGTAAGTGTCTTCGGGTCTTAAGGAACTCCTGATTTTGTGAGGGTGCGGGTTATCTTTGGTCTATTTAAAGAACTAACAATGGATTAGTGGAAGGTGATCATTCCATCCTCGTCAAAAATTAGGATGTATTATGAGATATTCAAGAGAACTTCCACCCAATGGTTTATTCCAAAGGAATTGAAGGATAAGATACTGAAAGATCTCGTAGATGTTTTGTAAGGTCAAAAGATGGTGAAGGGTTATGTTGATCTTTTCAATGACCTAGTTTCCTTTTATTCAGAGATAGTGTTAAGAGATCATTTGAAGGATCCTCTTTTCATGTGGGGTCTCTATCTAATGATCAAGTATTTTTTTTCATTCATCCTGGAAATTACAATTTGTGAAATAGATGGATGAGGTGTTCTATTATAAGTTGGTTCATAGAGGGAAGCCTGTGTTAGTGGAAAGTATAGAATCTTTTCATATCATAAAAGTTGTCCATGTGGTGAGGAGTTTGGATTTAAGGGACATATCATAGAAAATTATCCATTTTTAGTTGCTGTTTTTTTATTAGAAACAATCACTCGTTCAATTATAGTGTGGTTGGTTTAGATACTCTAACCCATATTGACATAAACCACTAAAGTCTTTTCATTGGTGTATCTTCCTGGTACACCTGAAGAGGTTCTGTAAGTTGATGTACCAGAAGAGAAAGATTTCGTTAGGAATTTTCATCTCCTAACTATGGGGTAGTAGATGTTTTAAGACATTGGGGATCTATCCATAGGTCTTATAGTGAAAATTTTCATATAGTGAAGAAGATTTTAGATTTGGGGGAGTGTAGATCCAAATTGTTTTCTCTAACATCAAATAGGAAGTCATTTGAGTTTTCCATTATTGTGGTTGTCTATTTTGGGACCCCTTTTTGTTTTTTTGGTTTTTGTTCCCTTAGTTATTTTGAAGTTTCTATGGTTGTGCCCAATGTAAGAGTTTTTTAAAATGTTTAGCCTTCCTTTGTATTAGTTTTAGTGTTTGGGTGGTGATAATTTAGAGATACATGTGTCATGAGGAATTTTGAATTGTGTCTCGGTCAAGTGCCCTATTTTAGTTTCTATGGTTGAACACTCATCGTGTTGGTTAGGGATTTATTAAAAATTCCTCTTAGTTAAAACGTTGTGCTAAGTGGATTCTTAAATAGTGGGGAGACCCCTCATGGATCCTCTACTTATCATTTTCTCTAGATATAGTTGTGTGTGACTTGTGTAGTTGAAAGGTCACACTAGATTTTGAAATTATCAATTATTATTTTTAGCTTGGAGGTAGTATACCAAGAGTTCTCTTTGTGGGTTTAAGGTTCCAATTTGGTTTTGTAATTTTGGCCTAATATTTGGTGGTATTGTTCAATTTCAGGTCGAGTTTGGGAGTTTACTTTTGGAGGTTCTTATTTGGGGTCAGAGAGTCTCACTTTTTGTTCCCTGGTTAAATCGGGTAAATTTCTGGGGTAGAATGTCTTTAATGGTAGGGAGAAATTTCACACATTTGGAGTGTTTTTCTAGTGATTTTATTTTATTTTTGGTCTCCCATTTTTCTATAGTTATTCCAAGGGTTTTCCCCTAATGAGGATGAATTTTTGGAAGGTGGGTGGGAGGCGCACGATTAGAAAATGGTTAATAGAAACCATTTACTAGACCTTACAAACTATGTGGCCTAGAAAGAGGGTCTGTTTGGACCACATGGATAGGCACATGACTTTGATCCCCTCTCCTAAAGATATATATCCCCAGAAAATGGTGAACACATAGTTAAAAGTAGGTCTAGAATACCATGAAGCCAAACCACACATCCTACCCATGTTTAATTATTATTATTATTATCATCATGATTATATTTATTACTGTTATTTTAATTTATTTTTCTTTTACCCCTATCACCCCCTACTTATCGTGCCCCACCCCTCCCCTTCCCATGTGTTGAACAACCAACTAGGATAAACCCTAGCTATGCACCTCCCTCCCCATGACCCCTTTAATCTTCACTGTTTTTCATGTCTTTTTGTTGTGCGATCATCTTCAGTAGGTGTTTATCCTTCTCCTCTCTCTTCATTTTTTATATTCCTCTTATTTCCCCTCATTTTCCATGGGGTTCATGTGACCTATTCAAAACATAACCCAATTTTTGGTATTCTATTTATTGGTTCTTTGTTCCTATGATTTATGGGGCTTGGTTAAGGTTTCTTCTATCCATGATCATTTAAGGCAGTGGGTTCAATATTGATTTTGGGTAAGGTTTCTTCCATTTTTATTCTATGGACCAATTTTAATTAGGTTTTTTTAAGTTTCAGGTTTCTTATATTTCTATAGTATACCTTGGAGCTCCTTAGGGTAGTATTGGACAACCATTCATAAAGGTTACTTAGATAAATGCACATGGGAAAGGCACACACACACACACACATAACCACTTTGTACATATTCCCTCATGGTTAGGGGAACATCTACATTTTATATAGAGGTATATATATATATGTATATTCTAATATGCATGTATGTGTAGAAGGTGGGTCTCTTTTTCTTCTATGGATAGCTTTGGGGTGGATTTAGATTATCATCATCAAAATTAGTGTTTTTTGAGGTAGGTTACCCTATGTCATAGTATTTAATTTGGTATTTATTTTTTCTTGACATTTTTTAAAATATCTTCTCTTTATTACTTATGGGTTATATGATATGAAATTATTGGTATTGGTATTTCCCTTACTTTTCATGTTTTTTTCTAGGTTTTGACATGAGTATTCTATACTTGAATATGATTTTAAACACGATTCAAAATGATTATCATTGTAAATGCTCAAATGTGTTTCAATTATTTATAAAATGTATATTAAAAATTACCAATGGTATTATAACCTTTAGATTTTGTTTTACATAATGTATTAATATAATGTTTTCTTCCTAAAGAGTTTGAAAGTGATTTCCTAAATGGTTTTGAATGTGTAATGGGTGTTTTCAAGGATGTTTTGGTGTGTTTGAAATAGTTGTAAAATGGACTTTACCCTATGGATTATTTAAAAAAAATTCTTGGGATTTTTTATGTTAGATTTGAATGAAAGTGGATTTTTTTGTGGTTTGATAAAATTGGGATTTACATGTCTTGGAAAAGTAGAAAAAACACTTGGGAATCCTAGGTATCTAGGAGAATATACTAAGTAGTAGTTTTGGATTTTAAATTAATATGTTGGACATGTTTTATCCAAAGAGGACTTGAAATGGGAAAATGGATTAGAGAATGGGAATTTGTGTTTGGGATGGTTTTGGATATGTAACATTATTTAAATTTTGAAATGGGGAATTTAATTTTGAAATGGGTGAATTTGGAAATAGTGGATTTTAAAATAGGGTTCATGGGTTGTTTTTTGATATTGTTGAGTTTTTTTCGATTGATATTAGTTTTTTATTTTACATGGGTTTTTAATGTATTTTTTATGAGATTGGTTTTTGGTTTAATATGTTAATTGTTTGTGTATTGGTTGGTTGTTTATTTGGATTTTTTCTTTACGTTTTTCAGAGTATGCTTCCTAGAAAGTCCCAGAAGGTTTCTAAGGATACTATTCCTGCTATTGGCCCTACCTAGAATTCTAGTGGAGTGGTGTAGTGGAGATATTTTAAATCCTTACCTAGGATATTTGGATTTCATGGTCCGTTAGGTGATGTGGAGTGTCATTAGGAGGTTACAAGTGTATTATGGTCTTTGGTAACTCTAGATGTTGTGAGAGTGCAAGTGTTCTTAGATTTTTTTGAAGGACCCAGACTACATCAGTGGAAGGTTATTGTTCAATCCTCATATTGATTTGGGTTGTCTTGGGAGATCTTCAAGAACACTTCCACCAAATGTTTTATTCCAGAGTAAGTGAAGGAGAATAAAGTGGCAAAGATTGTAGATGTTTGTAAAGGTCAACAAATGGTGAAGGGGTATGTTGACCATTTTAATGAGATGGTTTCATTTTATCTATAGATAGTGTCAATTTATTAGTTGAAAAATACTATTTTTATATTGTTTATACATTATAATATCAAGTATCTTGTTATTTCATCGAGTAAATTTTCATTTGGGTAGTCAGTGGATGTGGTGTTCTTGGCCGAGATGGTTCTCAAAGGGTAGCCCATTGAAACCAAAAATCCAATTTTTTTTTCTCATGAAAGTCGCCACTACAAAAATGGGCAAGGGAAGTGCTACCTTTTTATCAGTACTAAGAAAAAATCGCTGAGAAAGGAACCCTATATGAGCACTAAAATTTTAGCACCGATAAAGGGTACCCTTTATAAGTGCTTTTTTAGCGCTAATAAAGAGTCCCTTTATCAGAACTAAAAAAAGTGCTCATAAAGGATAACTTTATCCGTGCTAAAATTTTAGCACTGAAAGAGGGATGATTTATTAGCGATTTTGTAGCACTGATATAGGGCTTCTTTATCAGAACTAGAAAAATGCTGATAAAGTATCCCTCTATCAGCACTTTTTAGCGCTGATAAAGCCGTAGTCCCATATTTTATAAAATCAGGTGCACAATATCCTCTATTTATCGCACCCTCAAGATCTCGTGGCATTGTACCCCTGTGAAAACTCCCCCCTCGATCTTCTTGTTGTCGGACCTCCTCCACTAGCCCTACTCCTTATCCTCCCCCTCGAACCCCTTTTGCGGATCCTCCTCCCCCAAAACCCTACTTCTCCTCCTCTCTGCTCAACCCTACTCCCCATGAACCCTACTCCTCCATTTATCAATGATTGGAAACTCCTCTTTTGTACCTCCTCCTCTGGCGTTTGTGCCTTCCCCTCCCGACGTAGCGCATAAGTCTCCTTGACCGCTCGACGCTTCTTCTCTCCCTCCATCGCGGGTGCGATCTACTCTAGGTAAATCTCCCACTTCTCATTTTAGGATTATTTTTGGTGGATAGGTTGTGAAGTGTAATTTTTGTTACTACATGAATTAGTTTTTTCATGGTGTAAAGATCACTTGGTTATTCTTATATAGGGATGTCACTATATTAATTTAATATACTCCCTTTTGGGGTTATCTTATGCGATCTTAGTTGTGCTATGAGGGGTGGTAATGTGGTGTGATGTTTTTAAGTTATTTTAAGTTCATCTTACATGATACTTTTAGTTAATCTTCCATAAGGGGTATTATAGAATGATTCTCGTTTCTACGATATGGAAACCTGGGTGGTAATTTTCTAATTTGTGACCATTTCAGTTCTGTTTCACTATACTACCTTCTATTGCATCGTGGTTTGGTTTAAGGTTCTTTGAGTTAGAGGGATGAGGCTGAGGATCACACTGTGATCCTAGTTAGTTTGATTTACAAGACATGTTTGACTTGTTTGTTTCATGGACCTTATTATATTAATATCAATTTTAATGTGGTTTGACCCTATAGATTCTAGGGATAACATGCCATGGTTTTTGGATCATAATTTTATTATGGAACGGTGAACCTTTTCACATCATTATCCTTTAATTTTATATAATGGTTATAAATTTAGGCCTTGTATCAAATTATTTATTATTTAAAAAACATTCCTAGAACCCTAGAAGATTAGTGATGTATATTTGGATATCTTTATCCACCCTTTGATTGGTTTTCTTCCAAAATTTTAAGAGATCATCCTCTTTAAAATCTAAGGTGAATTTCATTTCTCTTCTTCTTTATTCTCTTCTTGAACTTTATTCTTAGGAAGGATGTGACAACAATGCTGATTCCATTTTTTTATTATGGTTTCAATAATTAATGGTCATACATAGGCCTTTTAGATTACCCTCATGTGTTTAGTTGTGTTTTATTTTAGTATTATTCTCATTTATATAGATTCTTATCTAATTTGTTGGGGATTATTTGTGTCATTATAATGGAAGTGGTTATTAGATGGTGATAGTAATAAGTAAATGGTTGACATGGGTGCTTGCAGTGTTATTTTAGTGTAAACCCTTAGGAAAGATTTATGTGTGACTATATACTTATTATATTATATTATTATTTCTTACACACCTCTACTTAATTAGAGTAACCTTATTAAAATCCATATGGGTACTTTGGTTCTGAGTGTTTTTCTCAATATCTAGGTTATAGAGGGAACACATATAGAACCACCTCCCTCTTACCTTATCCTCCTTCACACTTAGTATGAGTTGTAATGGCTCACAGTGGGTGTGTATATACAACCTATAACGATTTTAGTTTTTGATGTATATATATTTTTGTTGACATGATTATGTGTATTTGGTGTGGATACATAGTGGGGGTTGTGCATTGTAGGAGGAGAGTATGATGTTTATGTCCTTCATGTTCATTATATCACACATTTATGAAGATGTGATGTGTGGTTGTGATGTGGATATGGTTTTTTATGTGTTTGTGACATGTGTATGTGTGGATATATGGTTATGAGATTATATAGAAGGGGTTAAAGCATAAGAAATATTCCATTAGAGTGTGAGAATGACCAGATTAGTGGGGAAGTGGATGTGGGGTAATTTATTAAAATGTATTCTTTGATATTATGTTACCATACTTGAATGTGATATTGGTTGAGTGGTACTTAGTGAGGTTGGGTGATATATGAAAATATATTGGTGTGTATTAGTTCTGTTATTTATTCACTAAGCCATTAATATATTTCATAAAAATTTTCATGAGAGGTTTTGGGAAGGATCCTATTGAGTATAATTGTATGCTCACCCCTATTTATATAATTATTTTTATAAGTTTTTGAAGATGGATTTGGTGACCAAGATGGAAATTACTATCTTGATGCTAGGAGTTACCGCCAGAGCCACTGGTGTAGGATTTGTTTTTTTAATATTTTAATTTATATAACTTTTTTATGTATGAAATTCACATGAATTATGGATTGGGTTTTATTTTATGTTATATGAAGTTGATTGGTGGTTTATCTCTGTTCTTGGGATTTATGAGGGAAACACCTCCCATTTCTTTATTTTATACCCTCAATGCTAGTCTGAAACCTATGTACTATTAGAGGTAGGATTCATGAATTACACTTATTTTCATTGTTATTTTAGGAGTGGTTCCTAATTGTGGTGAGTTATGATAGTGTGCTATCAGAGATTTAGTTGATATTTAAGATGAAGTTTGGAATTAGACCCTCATGAGGATTGAATGGAATAATAGGTCAATAATATTTGTTAAAATTTTCATATAGAATAACATGGGAGACCATCTATGAAACAAGTGATTGTCCCCCCTGTGATTTAAATTAAGTAACTTGAGCTTACCAAAAATATTAGGCATGATGATATTGAATTTAGGGAAGATACCTAGGAGTGGTAGATGTATCATTCTTGATTATTCTTGTATTTGTAAGTCTTGTTTTGTGAATTTGAACCATAAATACTAATATTTGAGATTCAAATAGGATGGATATGAGTAAAGATTGATCCTTTAAGAGAACGATCCATGTGTCATTTTGTGACATGTATGAGTCAACCACACCTCAATCCGAGGCACGCTGTGGATGGTATCACTCGAAATGTCTCTCTTTTGTTTAAAATAAACACAATTTTATGTGAAAAAAACAACTGAACTATGGAAATCCGACCAAATGCATTCGGATTGTGTTGATAATTTAGGAGAAAGATCCATGGGTGTATTGGTGACATGTACGAGTCAACCCCACCTCAATCTGAGGTATGGTGTGACCGATATCACTCAAAGTGTCTCTATTTTGTTTAAAATGGACAGAATTTTAAGTGAAAACAACAACTGACATACAGAAATCTGACCAAATGAATTCAGATTGTGTTGATCCTTTAGAAAAATGATACATGGATCATTTGTGTACGAGTCAACCCCCATGGACACCAGCCCACCCCCTGGACACCCCTATAGACAGGCCCCCACCCCCTAGACACCCACCAACCCCTTGGACGACACCCCCAACCCTCCTAGAGACCACACCACCACCTGGACACCCCCACCACCCTGGACAGCCCCCCACCCCCCATGGACACCCCCAACCCCTTGGATGAACCCCACTTCCTGGACACCCCCACCCCTCCTAGACACCACCCCACCACCACCTGGACACCTCCCCCACCTCCTAGACACCCCCACCCCCATGGATGGCCACCCCCACCCCTCTAAAAACCCCCACCCCTAGAAATCTCCCAACCCCCTAAACACCCCCCCCCCCCCGAAAAACCCCCACCCCCGGGGACACCCCCCCCGGACACCCCCCACCACCCTGGACAGCCCCCCCACCCCCTAGACGGCCCCCAACCCCCTGGACGACCCCCACCCCCCTGGACACCCCCACCCCCATGGACAGCCACCCCACCCCCTAGGAACCACCCCACCCCCCTTGGGTAGCCCCCACCCCCTGGACACCACCCCACACCCTGGACACCCCCACCCATCTGGACACCCCCACCCTTGGAAAGCCCCCCAACCCCCTAGACACCCAACCCCCCTAAACACCACCATGGATAGCCCCCCCCCCTAGATAGCCCCCCGACCCCCCATACACCCCCACCCCCATGGACAACCACCCCCACCCACCTGGACACCACCCCGCCCACCTTAAATAGCCCCACAAACCCCCTGGACTGCCCCACCCCCTGGAAACCACCCCGCCCCGCTAGACACCCCCACCTACTGGAAATCCCCCCCCCCCCAGACACCCCCATCCCCCTAGAAACCCCCCTCGATAGCCCCCCACCCCCCCATAGACAGCCCCCAACCCCCCTTGGAGACCCCCACCACCCTAGACACCCCCACCCCTTTGACGGCCCCAACCCCCTAGATGGCCCCCACCCCCTGGACGCCCCACCCCTCCTTGACACCACCCCACCACTAGGACACCTCCCCCACCCCCTAGACTACCCCACCCCTTTGGACACCATCCCACCCCCTTGGACAGCCCCATCAAACCCCTGGACTTCCCCCACCCCACCCTCTGGACACCCCCACCCCTCTGGACACCCCCACCCCTGGAAATCCCCCCACCACCTGGACACCCCCACCCCATGGAAAACCCCTCCCCTGGATATCTCCCCACCCGACCCCCCCCCCCCCCCCCCCGGACACCCCCCCCGGACACCCCACCCCCCCGAACACCCACCACCCCCTGGACGACACCCCCACCCCTCCTAGACACCGCCCCACCACTTGGACACCCCCACCCCTAGACACCCCCACCCATGCACGGCCACCCCCACCCTCCTGGACACCACCCCACCCCCCTTGGACAACCCCCAACCTCCTGGACCCCCACCCCTGGACACCCCTATCCACCAGGACACCCCCTCCCCCCCCCTTGGACAGCAACCCCATACCCTTGAACAACCCCCCCCCCCATCCCCCTGGATACCCCCTACCCCCCTTGGACAACCACCCCATACCCCTAAACAACCACCCCCCAACCACCTGAATTCTGAATTGAATTCTTTATGTATTTAATTAACTTATGAATTATGTGTTAATGGTGTATGGGTATACTTATTGTATGGGTATACTTTGTGTAATTACTTTATGAATTTTGTGTTAATTTTGTATGGGTATACTTGTTGAGATGATGAATTTTTTGCAGGTCTTGCTTGGGTGTGCTACTGCATAATTTTATGTTACAACAGAAAAGACATTTATCAACGCTAAAAAAGTGTAGATAAGAACACATTTATCAGCACGGAGCTTTACAGTGCTTTTTTAGTGATGTTAAAGCCCATTTTGAGCGCTAATAAAGCCTGTTTTTTGTGGTAGCGAGTTCACCATCCATGAAGAGTGTAGACCAGAGGAACCTATCCCAAACATGTCTCCATTTTCAATTCCTACTTATATTCATAAGGAAAACTCACTCATTATTTTCCAGTGAGTTTGGAATGGGCACTCTAAGCCATATTTTTGTAAACATATGAAGTATTGTCGTCAGTATGGATTATTGGGACATCTAAAGAGGTTCTATACGTCACAATACTAGAATAAGATGTTTTAGTAAAGAATTATCATCTCTTTATTGTAGGGGAATTAGAGGCTTAAAGTCATTAGGGATCGATCAAATGGTCTTAGAGTGACGTTTTTCACATAGTGAAGGAGATTTTATGTTTGGGAGAGTATATATCCAAATTTTTTTCTCTGAAATTGGAGAGGAAGTCATTTGAGTTTTCCTTTCCCATGGTTGTCTTTTTGGGACCCATTTTTGTTTTGGTGATTTTGGTGGCCTCATTTATTTTGATTTTTCTATGGTTGTTCCTTCTGGATAAGTTATTTAGAATGGTTACCCTTACTATTTATTGGTTTTAGTTTTTGGGTGGTGCTCTTTTGGAGATGCATGTGTCTTGAGGAATTATAAAATGTGGATTGTTCAACTTCTCTATTTTAGTTTCTATGGTTGAACCCCTATCATGTTGGTTAGTGGATCTATTGATCATTCCTCTTAGATCAACCACTGTGGTAAGCAGTTTCTTAAATGGTGGGGAGCCTCACCATGGATCTTCTACCATTAATTTTCTCTAGATCTTGTCTGGTGTTACTTATGGAGTTGAAAGGTTACATTAGATGTCACTCATCTCAATTTTTTTTTTATTTTGGAGGTTGTGTGTTGATAGTAATCCTTGTGGGTTAGAGGTTCTAGTTATGTTTTTTTATTTTTGCTAGATATTTGGTGTTTTTGTTTAGTTTTGGTCGGGTTTGGGATTTTTGTTTTAGAGTTTCTTCCTTGGGTTCAGAGTGTTTTTATATTTAACTTTATTTAAACTAGGTGACATTTTAGGGGAAGATTTTATTTAAAGGTAGAGAGAAATTTCACACCCCAGTTTTGGTTTCCTTGTATTTTTATTTTACTTTTTTTCTCCCCTTTATTTCATAGTTCCTATATATGTTTTTCCATGAGGCAGAATGATTTTTGGATGGAAGGTGGAAGGTGTATGGTTTCCTCATGGTTATTATAAATTATGCACCAACCCTGTGGATGAGAATGTAGATCTGTCCAAACCACATGGATAGGTAGACGAACGTTTACCCCTCCCCTATAACCATGTAGCTACAGATAGTGGGGACCACGAGGAAACATTGGACAACTTTCCCAGGTTAAATTATTATTATTATTATTATTATAATTATAATTTATTTTTATTTTATCCCTCTTCTCCCACCTTACCCATAATGCCACACTGCCTCCACTTTCTAGGAATCACATGCCCAGTTAAGAGATACCCCAACTACATTCCACCCTCCCTTAGGCACCTATGATGTTTACCATTTTCAAACCATTTTCATATGTGATAATCTTTGGTAGTTATTTGTCCTCCTCTGATATCTTCCTCTTCTAACTTTTTAGGTTTATCTTCATTTTCCATGGAATGCGCATGACCCATTCAAAAACTAACATGATTTTAGGTATCCTATATGTTAATTTTTGGTTCATAAGGTTCATGTAGATCAACAAAGGCATGTTCTAGCCATGACCATTAAAGACAGTGGCTCGATATTAGTTTCGGGTAAGGTTTCCTCCATTTTTGTTCTTTGGACCAATTTTAATTACGTTTTTTTATATTTTTTTGTATTTATTATTTTTTTATAGTACACCATAGACCTCCTTGGGGTACCTTTAAACCTCCATTTTTTAAGGAAACTGACACACATATACATGGGTAAGACACACACACAAACATATATATATATATATATATATATATATATATCTACCCTCTTTGTACATATTACCTCATAGAGAGGGGAATATCTGCATTGAATCTAGGGGTATATATATATATTGGTGAATATGCATTTAAGTGTAAAATAAAGGTATCCTTTTCTCCCATGGACCTATTTGGGATGGATTTGGAATGTCATCATCAAAAGAAACATGTTTTGAGGTAAGTTACCCTGTGACTGATCATTTAATTTAAAAACTATTATTTCTTGATGGTTTTTTAACATATGTTATATTTATTACATATGGTGTTTATGATATGAAATTATAGGTATTGGAATTTCCATTATGTTTTATGTTTTATTCTATGTTTTAACATGTGTATTATGTATTTTAAATATTCCTTTAAACTTATTTCAAAATGTTTATCATTTTAAATGATTGAATATTTTTCAATGATTTCTAACATGTACATTAAAAATTCCTAAAGGTGTTTTGGCCTTTCTATTGGGGATTCCATAAAAGAATTAATAGCATGTTTTGTTCCCAAATAGTTTAAAAATGATTTTCTAAATGGGTTCTAATGTGTTATGGTTGTTTTTAAGGATGTTTTGGTGTGTTTGAAATGGTTTTAAAATGGATTTTCCATTATGGATTTGTTGAAAGATAGTGCTTTGGATTGTAGAGGATGGATTTAAATGAAATTAAATTTGTGTGTGGTTTGATAAAATATGGATTTCCATGTTTTGGAAAATTGGGAAAAGCACTTGGGAATCCTGGGTATCTAGGTGAACAGACGAGGAAAAGTATGTTGGGAAGGACCCACCCTACCTATTAGGATCACAATACAACACTAACTAATCTATGATAACATGGATTGGTTATCTCAAGAATGAGATAGAAATTCATATCCAGGATTGATCTGTGAGAGTATGAGGATCCTAAGTCCCCACTAACCCTATATTGTTATGTATTTACCATGGTTCTTTCTCTTATCTACTCATGTTCTATGAAACAATTTTAAAATTCCCTTTTGATCAGTTTCCTTTTTTAATTAAAATATTAAAATTTCTATTTTACTTTCCTTCATTCAATAACACCTTGTGATATGAATTTTTAATATTATTCTTTCAATGAGACACCTACTTTATCACATTGTTCCTTCTTATAAATGGTTTAGTGGAAAACACTCATTCTTTGGAAAATAGTTTTTGAAATAAATGTATAAAATAGTTTCTTTTTATGAATTTATAGCCTGTTCTTACTTTAAAAGAAAATATATAATGCTATTTTTATATATTTATATTTCCAAACTAGCATGGAATGGTTTTATATTTAAAGGTAAGTCATAGGGAGTGGTCTATCTTTAGTATCCCTTCTGGTCATTTTTAATGCTCACACCTATACTATTTATCATTTTTCAGCCCCAATTCACCCATCTCTCGTTCACTGTTGGAGTGACTGTGGTTCCATGGTTGGTGGTGACCTGTGAGGTCACATAGAGGTATGTCCAGTTTTATTTATTTTCCACTGCATGTTAAGTTTTATTTTTTCTAATTTTATTTATTTATTTATCTATATGTTTTTCATTGCCTATGTAGTTTCCCAATTGAGTTTAGTTTGATGTTCAACCTAGTTTCTCTCTTAGGAGGATCAATATTTTCTCTAGGTCCTAATTACGGTCCTAATAGGGTACCAGTTCAGGGTTGAATCAGATTGGTTTGTGACATTGGTAAACCTATCTTAACCTTAACTATGATAACCAAATTTTACTTTTTATACTATTCACTATGAACAAAACTTATGTTTACCCTATTAAATTATATTAATTATGATGATTCCAAAAATAGAATCCAGTTTAACAGAGTCAATTTTTATAATTGGGAAATTTTAATTTTAAATAATTTCTTAAAATGTAATGAAAACTTATTTTTTGAAAAAATATGTTTTATGCATAAAACTGCATTTTCATTCATTCCTTGCCCTATAAAAACCATCAAATGAATGTTAAAATATATGATTGAATATAAAATATATACATTTAATTAAAAACACTAATAAATAGATGTAAAAAACCATGTAATGTTAAGATAAATCATTTTAATGTCTTATTAATAATAATAATTAGATTTTATGAAGTTATATTCATAAAAATTAGGTAAGTTTTCAGTCAAAAGTAAAAAACTACATTTTTAACCCAATTGGAGTTTCATACATTATATGGTTTTATATAAAATATTTGTTTTAAATTTATTTAATTTAACTGGAAGAAATGAAATATATTTTTGAATTCATCAATTTAAAATTACATTAGGAATATTTTTTTAAATTTTATTTTTTTTTGATTTTTTAATGAATAGTGAAATATACTATTTTTATTGAAAAATGTATTTTCATTTCATGAATTTATAAAGTTATAATTTGTTTTAAACTGATTTAAAAGAAAATTAATTTCATTTATATTATTAATAATCCAATTATGGTCTTTGGAATGAATTTTATACTTGAATTTGGAATACAAATATCTTTATACTTAAAAAATATATTTTTTGGGAAAACTATTTTTTTCAGCACATTTTTCAGGTTTAATTTTAAAATAAATTCTACCAATTATATGAATTAAAATTTATAAAATGGATTAAATATTATTAATCATCATAATTAATATTATTTAATATTTATAACTTAATTTTGGGTCACAATTAATTGTAATAATAGTAAAAATCTATTACCACAGATAAAGTTAAAATAGGTTTAATGGGTGGTTAAGATTAAGTGATAAGGGTTTAAATGACCTTGAAACTTGTATAAATTCTATTATATGACCATATTTAAAACATATATCATATAATATTCTAAAATATTCTATTTTGGATCTATTTTTCTTCAGTAAGACATTAATATATTTAATTTTTTAAAAAACATTCCTAGTATGTTCTCTCCCCAACTTATAAAAGGACACCCCCTCTCCTCTCATATCCACACATCAAGAAACTTTTGGATCAGAAAATACCTACCAAAATACCTTCTTCATATCCCACACATATCTTATAGTCCGTTTTTATTATAAAACCAATATAGGATAGATTTTGGTAAAAAACTAAAGAGGTTTTCTGAAGAAGATGTATAGTTTTTAACTAATCGTTTTTGTTTTATTTCTCTTATAACTCCTTAACATATTATTAAAACATTATTAAATGATAAACACATATCTTCCATATACATATATGTTTTTATTTTAATGTAATAGCTTATATCCTTCTTCTTTTTCTGTCAAATGGGAAATAAAACCATCATTCATATGTATAATGGATTACCGCCTCACGAACATATGTAATTTGTTTTCCATCACTCCCTCTCACAAATTGTTATAATTATGGATTAAATGTATATATATTATATTAATTACATATTTATCTTTATTTAAATATAATATATTATCTCCTTTATTACCTCTCTATTTATTGGAAAATGATAACGTGGTTCAGGAATACATGTGGATTACCACCTCCACGAAGCGATGTGATTTTTTTTTCATAAACACATCACACAGATAATACATATAAGTGTATTTAAATAAATAATATGATATTTATAAAATAATAATAATTATTTAAATATAAAATAATATTTACCTTCTTTCCCTCATGTTCTTTTAAAAATGAAAATGTTACTCCTGTGTATGTACGATCTATCGTCTCTATAATTGTAACATAATTCATTTTTCTTAACCATCTTTAATGGTTGGTTATAAAAGTATAATTAATGTATAAAAATAATAATAATTGTAACTCCCCGACCCCAGCTACCCAGAGTCGGTGCATTACTTCGTAACATTGGCATGATCACAAAAGATCAAGTCTCGAAAGACCGATTAGTTTAGTAGCCTTGGAAACACTAGATACATTCATACATGTTACATTACATCATAAAATGAAAAACTACAATAACAAAGTCTCCATAGTCCACACTCATATCCTCTTCTGACTATCCCTGCAGGTCATTCATAAAATACTTCTTCACATCCTGGAAAATATTAAAACATTGAAAGGGGTGAGCTCAGGTGCTCAGTAAGGATAACAATATTGTGGAAGCTTTCATAAATAAACATCAACATTTAAGGAAATGTATAACTAAAACAAAAGCCTTTTAAACATGAACTTCAACATAATATGGCAAAAGTAAAACGAGATAATGCCATTTACTTATTCACATGGATATTCTACTGGTCGAATAATCACATGCAATATCAATAACCACTTTCATAATGAGGGAATGTATAATTCCGGACATTCTGAAACATTTTTTCAAGGCCTCGGCCAAGATGTCTAAAATGATTAAGGCCTCAGCCAAAACCATAAATCAAATTGGGAAAGGGCCTCGGCCAATTCCACGTCTAGTTGTCTCATGAGACCTACCGATGCATCGAGGAGCTATACCGGTCTCCACCCGTCACTTATTATGTCCAACACATTCCTCATATGAATAGGTTTAAAAATATCATAAACCATAACATAATCATATCACATAAAACATGCATAAAGGAAACATAACATTTCCACATTTCAATCACAAGATATCAATACAACACATTGATATAATAAAAATGCTTTCAAAACCATTTTCAATACCAAAATAAAAGAAAGTTAAAACTTTGTATTTATTTATCATTAAAAAAACGATGGCTTGTAGAGGAAGCCGAAACTCAAATAATGGTCATGGCGGCGGAGAAGTCGTTGTCACCGCCTAAGTACAGAAAGAAAAACATTCCCTTTTGTCATTTAGCAAAATGCTTCGTATAAAAAAGATTCCTTTTGAATAAATGTAAAAGTCAAAGGGGTTTATACACCGTATAAAAGAAAGTTGTGTATAAAACCAAATATGCCTCAATGAAAGGGGATTGAGACGAAGTCCTTAAAAAGATCATTTTTTTAAATAAAGTACACCTATAATGTGTATTCACTATAATTACACATAAATAATGTAAGAATACAATATAGGACATAATTATATCATGACATAATTTTAAAGTAGGAGATTAACCCAAAGAATGGAAATTGGGTTAAGAAGTTCCCTTACCTTGCGTCTTGTCCTGACTCGACCGTTCTTTAACCTCCTGAATAATAAACTAGAGTTAATTTATATTTACTTAAGAACCTTCTTCATGTTCATTATTCCTTTTATTTCCCTTATTACCACGTTATGAACATTATTTATTTATTTAATTTAATAACGGTCGTTTTGTCGATCTTTGGTACTTGAGTCAAAAATAAACTTCTTATAATTACAAGTTGTTCATGTGGTGAAATATCCATTATATCCAGAATTATATTCATGATGTAGATATCATATATATCATATATATACAGTATATACATTCATTCATAATGTCACGTAACATTTAGAGGTAAGAAATGAAATGCACCGTTCATGGAGACGGTAAGCCGTA
Source organism: Viscum album (assembly GCA_963277665.1). Classification (NCBI taxonomy): domain Eukaryota; kingdom Viridiplantae; phylum Streptophyta; class Magnoliopsida; order Santalales; family Viscaceae; genus Viscum; species Viscum album. The sequence continues at coordinate 15,479,750 of OY728158.1, forward strand.
CGTACGCATGAACGCTACTTTCATTTCAATTTCATATTTAATGGAATGAAATCATAATGATATAAATGTATAATATAATTCCAGTATAATATAGTGTATAATACCATTTAATCCATCTTTATACATCCCACATATGGCATTAACGATTCAAATCACTTTGAGGGGGCGGTAGTCCGCACTTCCTAAAATGAAATTATCACGTTTACCCATAATAGAAATCATAAAGTATGCCATAAATGAGAAATACAGAAGCACAAGGAAAAAATAAACATAATATATATATCATATATGAAAATAGTTTCATCAAAATGGCCACCATTATAGGTGTTAAAAGAATTTGAACAATCATCGTTTCGTGAGGCAGTATTTCGCCACCCACAGAAACAATATGTTCTTTAACCATTAGATGAATGTGTGTGTAAGTGTAAACCAAATACTTATCATAAAAACATCCTAGTATATTGTATATACTGGTTTTGTTACAAAAGAAAGGAATAAAAAGAGTTTAAGGGGTTGGAGAAGCAAAATGAAACAAAACAACATTAGAGAAGACATTACCTTAAAAATAGGGTATCTCTTTTTGATTTGAGCCAAAGGCTTCCTTGGGAAGAATTCTGCCCAAAGTGAGGCTTATAGGAGTAAGGTAGGGATGTTGGGAGAGTATTTGGGCAGAGTTTTTCCGATCCAAATGGCTTGAAGGTGTGAATAAGGTGGGAGAGGTGGGGGCCTTTTATAAGTGGAGAGGAGGGGCTCTTTTGGAAAGATTGAAATGTTACATTATTACACAATGCTTTTCGGATTCTAAAGGTCCCACACTTATATAATTCGTGGCTAAGGTGATAAGGGTTCGAAATATACCCATCCAATAGTCTTTGGACAAGTTTAAGCCTTGGATTTTACATTATCTTTTCATTTTATTAAAATCGTTAAATAATGAGGTCATCGCTGCATCATAATGATGTCATAAATAATTTAATTTATTTAATGTATAAAAATTATAAAAAAATACTATGATGTAGGAAATATTTTTAGCTTTCTAATTAATATTTATAGTCAAAATTGGGACTTGTGTAAGCCCACTTAAAGTCTGTTTTAGTAAAACAACTCATGTTTGTGTCAATTTAATTTTAACATTAAATAAATATATATTAATGTCATTTTCCAACCAAAGTGGCTCCATGGGGTCCCCAAGTTGACCCATGGGTTTTCTTGGTCGTCTATGACTCATCCAATAGGAGTAGGACAAGTGTCAAGCTCATCTCATATTATTAAAACATTATTTTTACCTTAAACTACACTAATTACCTCTAATCGCGATTAAGAACTTAAAAGTTACTATTCACCAAAAATTATTTTAATCTCATTGAACCACATTTTACTTATTAATGACAACCATGTATGTCGGATTTTTGAAAATAAAATCAAAGAAGTGGTAATATTTCATTTTAACGAAAAAATCAGTTTTTAACAACCACTTAGTGGTTTCACTATTAATCAAAAATTGAAGTTTTTCAGAATAAGACCAAAATTTCACCCTAAGCTATAATTGATATTCCGAATTCAAAAATTATGTCTATTTTACAAAATTCCAAACATATAAGTTGCATTAATTAATTTTATAATTAATTCCCGCTGTCACAACAAATAGCGTGTTTTTAAGAAACAATTTATATCAAAAGATTGGCAATTGTTTATGTCCAATTTCAATGTTAAATTAATTCTAATGACCACCATTGGAAAAAATGGTAAAAATATATTCTAATTATACTTTAAAACCACTAAATAGTATAATTTATCACTATACTTTATTTTGTTTAAAAAAGTTGTTTTTAAGTATTTTTCACTATTCATAAAAAATTAGAAGTTCTCAGAAAATTACAAAAAATTCAAATTTGGATAATTTTGATATTACGAATACAAAAATGAAGTCCATTTTGAAATATAAAATTTCTATAAATTTAAAAAGTGGTTATTACTATTCATAACGGCTACTTTGATTAGTCGCGGTGTTTTAGAGCTCGAAGTTGCGTACAATGCAAGCTATTGCATTATTGAATGATAAGCGTATCGTGGAAGCTCGGGGTGTTACATTCTCCCCTCCTTCAATAAATTGCGTCCTCGCAATTTGAAAATTTTCTTTGAAAATAAAAGGTTGAAAAGAGAAAATACATTTGAGGAAAACCCACATCGGAAATAAGGTTAATAAAATTTAGCCTTAATAAGAGGGAAAGGGAAATGAAAAAGTCACCACCCAATTATGATCTCGATTAGGAGAACATTGGTGGAAATTAGAGACATATAATTGGAGGAAAATGTAAATATTTGTAGGGAGTGATTGAGGTCATCAATCACAATCAACTGTCAAATTGAGGGCCTCAAAGCCTTCAATCTATGTTGATTTAAAATATCATCAGTTCAACAAGACATAAGGTATTAGGATAACACATTTTTTTTGTTTTAATATCCCTTTACTAAAGTTTATGAATTAATTTATTCATTGAATAAGAGATAGGTATATATATATTTATGCTTGACAATTAGAGTTTCAACCTTCAACTCATCTTTCACTCAAAAAGATAATAGAACTCAGAAATATTATACTTATCCTAATTGTATAAGGTTCCAAATGTTAACACATACCATTTAGATTAGTAAAATTATTTTGTAATAACCAGGGACTTCCTGTAGGCTATTGGTAGGAAATAAAGGCTTGTCGCACTATGGTTGTGGGTTCGATTCCTGCACCTTTTTCCGACGCGACGGGTTATGCCCCACCCTGCAGGTTGTCCTTTTCCTAAAACTATAGTATCATAATATTCCAAAAATAATCTTCATAAATTTTTTAACCTTAAACAATACTATCCAAAGATCAACTTAATCCACTCCAACCTTTATAATTATCCAATATACCTCTATCCAGACTTTCTCTAAAAGGTCTCTTAATTCTAAAATCAATTTATCAGATTCCCCAAACAAAGTAAAGTTTCTCTTATTGTCACATACTAAAAATATAAAAACCTTACTGAAATCAACAAGTACTGCAGTACAATCCTTATATATATATCAAATTATTCTAATAACCAGAATATAATCCATGAGTCCAAAAGCACCATTACATTAGTTATTCTGCTTCAACTGTAGTAACAGCATAAGATTGTCCTTGATCCCTTGGCCTTTTCTGAGGTAAGTTTCCCTGACACTTAGGACATTCATTTGCATAATGACCCATTTCTCTACAATTGTAGCATTCAACTTTGATAGCCTCTTTCTTTCCCTTGTAATCATGAGCCTGGTGACCCTTTTCTCCACATTTATAACAAACTCCCATTCCTTTTAGGCAAGTATCAGGGTGATTCTTCCCACAATTATCACATAATGTAAAATCATTCTTTCCCTTTTTCCCTTTATCTGTCTCTTGTTCCACCATTCTCTTCTTCTCTTGCTTTACTTTGTTGTCATAAGACTTAGATAATTCCTTTTCTGTCTTGATAGCACACGAGACAATATCTTCGTATGATGAGAAGGATTGTGATACTAAAGCTCCACGGAGAAATGGTTTTAACCCATCAAAGAAACGATCAATCTTACTCCTTGGGTTATGTATATAATCTGCAGCATGCCTCGCTAACCTTGTAAAGTTGGCCTCATACTTTGCGACATTCTCATCCTCCTTTTGTCTCAGACTCAAAAATTGTCTTTCCATATCTGCTCGATGGTCACGAGGAAAGTATTTTTCTAAGAAAAGATCTTTGAACTCCCTCCATTCCATATTTGATATTTCATAATCTTCCTTTGTGTTTTGAATCAATGACCACCATTGATCAGCATCTCCAGTGAGGTGGTAAACAGCCATGATAACCTTTTCCCTTTCACTACTCCCCAAGGCGTGGAATATTTTCTCTAAGGAGTTTATCCATTGCTCAACTACTAATGGATTTTTACCCCCATTAAATGTTGTTGGTTGTTGCCTCATGAAGCGGTCTAACATTGATCCTCCACGTTGCGGATCAGGGTGCTCCATACGAGTAAGGTTTTTATTCATAACCTGAGTGAGTTGTCCCAGTATGGTAATAAGTTGATCAGCACCAGTTGTATCTCCAGCTCCATAATAATTATCTTGAGCAGGAGGGCAATCCCTACACGGAGTGCATGCATTGATACGGTTTCCATTCCTTCCACTAGGCACCATTTCTAAACAATGGCATAAACTAGATTAGTTTATGAATCAAAATACATAATTCCATACTTGTAAAATACTTAACATAAATTGAACTCTTTATGGATATAATCCATAATCATAAAAAGGTTTTATTTGAGGAAGTATATACTCATAATCGTTCATAGTGGTTTGTAAAGAAAATGAGAATTATCCTAAGCATATCCCCCGGGAGTGTCGTAACCAAGAGTGCAGCAAGGCCCGTTGTCGTGCACCAGTTCCCATTCGAGTCTAGCTCAAAGCGGTGTTTTCGGGTTTTACCCCTAGGTACATCTGTGCCAGAGCCGCCTCTATCTGCTCGTATCCAGACAGGGATGTATTTCTCGGAAAACTCACAACATCTCTACAATACCAAAATTCTAGGAAGTTCTTCTATACTAATCCTCAAAGTTTATCTTCGGGCTATGTGCTCTAATCAGAGTTTATCTAAATCTATCTTCCAAGGTTAGTACTAAACTGCCTCTGATACCAACTGTAACGCCCCGACCCCAGCTACCCAGAGTCGGTGCATTAGTTCGTAACATTGGCATGATCACAAAAGATCAAGTCTCGAAAGACCGATTAGTTTAGTAGCCTTGGAAACACTAGATACATTCATACATGTTACATTACATCATAAAATGAAAAACTACAATAACAAAGTCTCCATAGTCCACACTCATATCGTCTTCTGAAAATCCCTACAGGTCATTCATAAAATACTTCTTCACATCCTGGAAAATATTAAAACATTGAAAGGGGTGAGCTCAGATGCTCAGTAAGGATAACAATATTGCGGAAGCTTTCATAAATAAACATCAACATTTAAGGCAATGTATAACTAAAACAAAAGCCTTTTAAACATGAACTTCAACATAATATGGAAAAAGTAAAATGAGATAATTACATTTACTTATTCACATGGATATTCTACTGGTCGAATAATCACATGCAATATCAATAACCACTTTCATAATGAGGGAATGTATAATGCCGGACATTCTGAAACATTTTGTCAAGGCCTCGGCCAAGACGTCTAAAATGATTAAGGCCTCGGCCAAAACCATAAATCAAATTGGGAAAGGGACTCGGCCAATTCCACGTCTAGTTGTCTCATGAGACCTACTGATGCATCGATGAGCTATAGCGAGCTCCACCCGTCACTTATTAAGTCCAATACATTCCTCATATGAATAGGTTTAAACATATCATAAACCATAACATAATCGTATCACATAAAACATGCATAAAGGAAACATAACATTTCCACATTTCAATCACAAGATATCAACACAACACATTGATATAATCAAAACGCTTACAAAACCATTTTCAATTCCAAAATAAAAGAATGTTAAAACTTTGTATTTATTTATCATTAAAAAAAGATGGCTTGTAGAGGAAGCCGAAACTAAAATAATGGTCATGGCGGCGGAGAAGTCGTTGTCGCCGCATAAGTACGGAAAGAAAAACATTCCCTTTTGTCATTTAGAAAAATGCTTCGTATAAAAAATATTCCTTTTGAATAAACGTAAAAGTCAAAGGGGTTTATACACCGTATAAAAGAAAGTTGTGTATAAAACCAAATATGCCTCAATGAAAGGGGATTGAGACGAAGTCCTTAAAAAGATCATTTTTTTAAATAAAGTACACCTATAATGTGTATTCACTATAAGTACACATAAATAATGTAAAAATACAATATAGAACATAATTATATCATGACATAATTTGAAAGTAGGAGATTAACCCAAAGAATGGAAATTGGGTTAAAAAGTTCCCTTACCTTGCGTCCTGTCCTGAAACGACCGTTCTTTAACCTCCAGAATAATAAACTAGAGTTAATTTATATTTAATTAAGAACCTTTTTCATGTTCATTATTCCTTTTATATCCCTTATTACCATGTTATGAACATTATTTAATTATTTAAGTTAATAACGGTCGTTTTGTCAATCTTTGGTACTTGAGTCAAAAATAAACTTCTTATAATTACAAGTTGTTCATGTGGTGAAATATCCATTATATCCAGAATTATATTCATTATGTAGATATCATATATATCGTATATATACAGTATATACATTCATTAATAATGTCACGTAACATTTAGAGGTAAGAAATGAAATGCACCGTTCATGGAGATGGTAATCCGTACGTACGCATGAACGCTACTTTCATTTCAATTTCATATTTAATGGAACGAAATCATAATGATATAAATGTATAATATAATTCCAGTATAATATAGTGTATAATACCATTTACTCCATCTTTATACATCCCACATATGGCATTAATGATTCAAATCACTTTGAGGGGGCGGTAGTCCGCACTTCCTAAAATGAAATTATCGCGTTTACCCATAATGGAAATCATAAAGTATGCCATAAATGAGAAATACAGAAGCATAAGGAAAACATAAACATAATATATATATATCATATATGAAAATAGTGTCATAAAAATGGCCACCATTATAGGTGTTAAAAGAATTTGAACAATCATCGTTTCGTGAGGCAGTATTTCGCCACCCACAGAAACAGTATGTTCTTTAACCATTAGATGAATGTGTGTGTAAGTTTAAACCAAATACTTATCATAACAACATCATAGTATATTTTAGATACTGGTGTTGTTACAAAAGAAAGGAATGAAAAGAGTTTAAGGGGTTGGAGAAGCAAAATGAAACAAAACAACATTAGAGAAGACATTACATTAAAAATAGGGTAGCTCTTTTTAATTTGAGCCAAAGGCTTCCTTGGAAATAATTATGCACAATTTAAGGCTTCTAGGAGTAAGGTAGGGATGTTGGGAGAGTATTTGGGCAGAGTTTTGCCAAGCCAAATGGCTTGAAGGTGTGAATAAGGTGGGAGAGGTGGGGGCCTTTTATAAGTGGAGAGGAGGGGCTCTTTTGGAAAGATTGAAATGTTACATTATTACACAATGCTTTTCAGATTCTAAAGGTCCCACACTTATATAATTCGTGGCTAAGGTGATAAGGGTTCGAAATATACCCATCCAATAGTCTTTGTACAAGTGTAAAGCTTGTATTTTACATTATCTTTTCATTTTATTAAAATCGTTAAATAATGAGGTCATCGCTGCATCATAATGATGTCATAAATAATTTAATTTATTTAATGTCTATAAATTATAAAAAAAATAATATGATGTAGGAAATATTTTTATCTTTCTAATGAATATTTATAGACAAAATTTGGACTTGTGTAACCCCACTTAAAGTCTGTTTTAGTAAAACAACTCATGTTTGTGTCAATTTAATTTTAACATTAAATAAATATATATTAATGTCATTTTCCAACCAAAGTGGCTCCATGGGGTCCCCAAGTTGACCCATGGGTTATCTTGGTCGGCCATGACTCATACAATAGGATTAGGACAGGTTTCAAGCTCATCTCATATTATTAAAACATTATTTTTACCTTAAACTACACTAATTACCTCTAATCGCGATTAAGAACTTAAAAGTTACTATTCACCAAAAATTATTTTAATCTCATTGAACCACATTTTACTTATTAATGACAACCATGTATGTCGGATTTTTGAAAATCAAATCACAGAAGTGGTAATATTTCATTTTGACGAAAAAATCAGTTTTTAACAACCACTTAGTGGTTTCACTATTCATCAAAAATTGAAGTTTTTCAGAATAAGGCCAAAATTTCACCCTAAGCTATAATTGGTATTCCGAATTAAAAAATAATTTCTATTTTAAAAAATTCCAAACATATAAGTTGCATTAATTAATTTTATAATTAATTCTCGCTGTCACAACAAATAGCGTGTTTTTAAGAAACAATTTATATCAAAAGATTGGCAATTGTTTATGTCCAATTTTAATGTTAAATTAATTCTAATGACCACCATTGGAGAAAATGGTAAAAATATATTATAATTATACTTTAAAACCAATAAATAGTATAATTTATCACTATAAATTATTTTGTTTAAAAAAGTTGTTTTTAAGTATTTTTCACTATTCATAAAAAATTGGAAGTTCTCAGAAAATTACAAAAAATTAAAATTTGGATAATTTCGATATTACGAATACAAAAATGAAGTCAATTTTGAAATATAAAATTTCTATAATTTTAAAAATTGGTTATTACTATTCATAACGGCTACTGTGATTAGTCGCGGTGTTTTAGAGCTCGAAGTTGCGTACAATGCAAGCTATTGCATTATTGAATGAGAAGCGTATCGTGGAAGCTCGGGGTGTTACAATAATTTCAAGATAATTATTTTGGATATTATGTAATAATGACCTATATAAACATAATCAACTTACCCATGTGATTTTTGGTCATATGAGCCGAATATCAACAAAACATTCTATAAGAACATAATTGATCAAGTAATTGTATATAACACTGAAAAAAAGTAATAATAAACTTGAAAAAATTAATTAAACAAGTAAATAATTAACATAATTTTATTATTTAGGAATATAAATAACAGATATGACAAGTCATAATCGAGGTAAGGGACACTTTACCTTAAAAACCTAATTTTAAATTTTTTAAAGATTTATTTTATAAATATTTTTCTTCCATGTACATATTCTTAAAATAATTTAATGGATGAATTTATATGTATGTAAATTAATTATAAATTAAATTTAATTTCAATTTTTTACTTTTTTCATCGGGTTTCAAAATGAATTTTTTATTTATTTTATACATAATATTTGGATGAAAATGAAAAAAGAACAATAAAATTTAACATATATGAAATTAATAGTTATTTACACCACCATAACTTTTATTTTATTTTTAGATCCCATTAAAATTTTTCATTCTTTTTTTAACTAAAACCCTAAAAAAATTTGGTAATTTTTTAAAAAAGTTTTTAAATATAATAGTTATTTTAATATCCAATTTTTATGGGTGAAAAGAGTATTTTTATGAGTGTGATAATGGAAATGAAATATTTCATGTATTATTATTATGTTTGGGTTATTCGAACATTTTTATGATAATGGGTAATCTTGATATATCTCATTATGAGGGGTGATCTTGATATAGCTTTCCAATGCATTGGGTAGAGGGACATAGTTAACCAGTTAGGTTTCTCTTAAGAGATTATTGGAATTTATAAGGTTAGTTATTCCATTTGCAAGAGTGTTTATAAGAGTGATATGAAAATGATTTTTATAGTTACATATATGATTTATCTATTATTTATATAGGGTTTCACATAAATCTTATGATTTCATAATTTAAGATAATGAGTTTAATATTAAAAGGAATTTTATACAACTCCTTAAGGGTAAAATGTATAAATTTTCATGACTTTTTAATTATTGAAAGGAAACCTTTATGAGTGTTATTTTTTCATTAATATTTCTTATGATTTTTTATGAAAATATTTGGAAAATTATTTTTATTTATGAGGTAATAAATTTTTTTTTTGATCCCAATTTTTATTTTGAAAAATGAAAACTTGTTTCATTTTAAATGTTTTTTATTGTGAAAAATGGATACATAGTGGTAGTGTTCAATTTGTGATTTAATATTTATTTTTGTAAGGGTGATGAAAAAATTATCTAAATATATAAACTTAAAAGATATCCAGGAAAGAAAGGAAATTAATTCTTTTATATATATTTTATTTTAATTACTTTTTAGGCTTGGTCCTTATAATAGAGATTAATTTAATTTATTAATATAAAAACACATTGCGCACATAAAAAAACTTAGAAAAATGTAATTTTAATCCCAAAAATGGACTTATAAAAAAATAAAGTATAATGATGATTCCTATGAAATTAATTATATTATTTCTAATTAATGGAGTATTATGTTATTTGAGATCTAATTAAAAACATAATGTGGATTTTAAATGAAAATAAATAACAATTTTATAAAAATCAATATTTTTCATTATCCACTTAAAAATAAATCTTAATAAATATTTTTTGAAAAATCATAAAAAATAACCATAAGATAATATTGTGATGTTGATTTAAAAAATTATATTCATTTCCTTAAATAAAATTTATAAAAATGGTATAAATTAATTATAATTTCCATGCACAAAATGAAATAAAAACCATTTTTGAAGAAAAAATATTTTTGAATAATAAAATTACTTCATTGAACATTGAGTACTTATTCATTATTTTTTAATAAATATATTTACATTATTTAAAACCATTAAAAATATTTTTCATAATGAGATTATTACTATTCATAACTGCCAATTTAAATCCTAGGTTATAATATTTCTCAATTAATTTTAAGATCAGTGTTTCATGTCAATAAAGAAAGTAAATGAATACTATTTATTTAAAGAAAAATATATTCTAAAATACCTAGATGTTTTAACATAAATGATTGAGTAATATCATTAAAAAACTAAATAATGACAAATAGTTTATTAAAACGAGGAATAACATAACCACACATGTAACTAACTGATAAAAATAATATTTTCATTATTTTTCATATGTGTTTCAATGATTTAACCCCCGCCAATTACTAAATTTTAGCTTATTTGTATCATTTTAGTGTTTTGGTGAATTATGGGTTTAATTGTGGAAATTGGTAAATTCTTGAAATTTAACAGTTTTGTAGAACTTTTGTATTTCAAGAATATCTTTTAAATTATTGATCTAAATTGCTTTATTCCTTTTTTAGGATTTAAAAGCTCGTGTTCTTCAACTTTTTTTTCTAGACCAAGGTCCAATTCGGTACACAATGGCCCAAAAAAATTCATCAAATGGAAAACGTTTTCTCGCCGATGGAATGGACCCCACATTAATTAATGAAGAATATCTTGGCTTTACAAATGTCCAAATGATGTGATACAAGTTGGAGGAGAACGAGGGATTGAAGAATCATATTAACATTAAAATTAAGGAAGAAATTAGGTTATTAAAGAATCCATTGAATGAAACCAAAAAGAGGAAGTTGAAGTGTAACCTTGGGAAAAAAACGTTGTCATTAGTAATTCAGGGATAAATTTTGTTAAAATTGTCCAAATTCGCTGAGATTTTGAGGAATCATGACCAAGACAGAGGGGAATAACATTTATGAATAAAAATTTCCAATATTCATCCATTAAGAATCTAACCAGGATGAAACTTTCGGTGGATTAATTTTGGAGGGAAATTTTATACTCCACAAGCCTATAAATAAGAGAGTTCACTTCCATTCAAAGTGGTTGAAGAATTTTCAAGAGGGGATATTATATAGGATTGAGTTCTTTCAATTATTTTTATTTTATTTTTTATTTTTTATTTTTTTTATCATTCTCTTTTTTCACCTTTTAACTCTATTACCCTTCACATGGAGGGGTAAAACATTTGAGTGATCAAGGAAGGGGGAGTTTCACATTTGTAATGTCAGATTTTTGTGCTTAAATGTTAAAACTGTTGAGTCAACAAGGTTTTCCTTATGAATTTTCCATTCTTTCATACTTGGGGGATATTTTTAAGTCAATAAGGTTTCCTTATGACTTTATCATTCCTACTTGTTTTAAAAATCACAAACACCTTATCTCAAGGAAAATCTCTTTTTACCCTGTGTTTCACTTATATAAGGAAAATTTCCTTCCTCAAGGAAATTTATCCTTACCTTGTTTTCATTGTTCATATCATAATTTTTTCTAAGTATAAAATTTGGTTTAAAAACAAAACCTCGAAATCCTATAATTACCTAGTTATGAAGCATTCTGTTTAGGATCCAAATTCTGATTATGAATTCTAGATATGATGTCTTCTAAATTTTGACTTCGAATTCTGATTAAGAATTCTGGATACGAACACTTCTGAGTTCTGAATCCAAATTTTGATTACGAATTCTAGATACGAACTCTTCTGAGTTCTGACTCTTAATTCTGATTACGAATTCTAGATACAAACTCTTCTGAGTTCTGACTACCAAATTCTGATTACGAATTCTGGATACGAAATCTTCTGAGTTCTGACTTCAAATTCTGATTATGAATTTTGGTTATGGACTTTTATGAGTTCTGACTCTGAGTTCCTTGAATTTAGACTCCAAACTCTTAAATGTTCTAACTCCAAATTCTCATGAACTCTGACTCCAAACTTTTTAAGCTCAGGTTCTGAATTCTTGTGAATCCAGATTCTGAATTTCCTTGAAATTCAGACTCTGGAATTCTATAGAATTTAGGTTCCGAATTCCTAGAAAACAGAATCTGAATATCCTTGTATTATAGATTCGAAATTTAATTTTAGTTAGACTCTGAACTTTCATTTTATTACATTCCGAATATCAGAAATTAGTTATGCTTACACTTGTTTTGTTATAAAATGATGCCGTGCTTTCAGTTACTCACTAACCATTGTTTGAGTGACACATATACAGGTCCCTCCAAAATTCAAATAAAAATATGATCGTTGGAGGAGGGAGCAGACCATTGAAGCTATGCCTATAAATAGGAGCTCATTTGAAAGAGAAACTACTGTTTGATAACTCTAGATATTACATGTTGTTGAAGTGATTTCTAGAGAGAGACTCTCATGGTTAGTTCTTACTAATATTCTTGTTCATATTTGATTTGTGCGACTCTGAATGTTTCTGATTACATTCAAGGGATTCAAAGGATAAGAAGATAGAGGTTTCGACTACCTTGAAGTTGAGGGCTTCCTTGCTGAGGAAGACAGAGGTTCCGACTACCTTGAAGTTGAGGGCTTGCGGGGATAGCAAGACAGACTCCGATATTCATATCAATGGATTACCCTAGTGTGGGTAAGATAGAATTTCTTGAAAGTATAAATCAAGGGACATTTATCCAAGGTTGTTGGATACCCTTCTCTTTGGGTTAAAAGAGTTACTACTTGTTACTTGTAGTATTTCTATTTTGTTTTCTTCTGTACTTTTAGTTGGTGGGGAAAGTATAATCTTCTTATACTACCTTATACTTGTACTTTGATTATATAGGATTCTATACTCTTTAAGGTAGAATCTTAGTTATTGTAAACTTTTGTAAAGTTTCATTTCCGGAATCACTTTTCTGGAACCAAGCAAGTTATTAGAACTTAGAGGTGTTGTGAATTTTGGTTACGAAAAAAAATTCCTTAAGGATTTTTTAAAGTATACAATTCACCCCCCCCCCCATTGTATTTGAGAATCTCATTTTTACATTTTCGATCCAACAATTGGTATCAGAGGAGGTGACCTCTGAATTAATATCATGATTATATTCAGAAGAGAATTATTCTTCTTCTTATTTTTTGGAATCATTTTTTCAGACTCTTATAGTTCAGATTCTTTTTTGCTTAGAGATACTCTTGTTCTATATTTTCCTTGATTAGGAATATTTTCCTTGTTTACAAACGTTTTCTATTAACTAGTTTTTGTGGAAATAATTTTCTTTAAGATGGAAGGAATCAATGTTGGTTCCATAGACAATATCAATCCAACTAGACCACCTATCTTTCACGGAAATGATTACGAATATTGGAGAGATCGAATGAAGACATTCATTATCAATACTGGTGTTGATATTTTTTTTATGATTACTAGAGGATATAAAATCCCTAACAAAGAAGTTAGCCCCTTTAACAATCAAGAAAATCATGAATATCAACTAAATTATAAGGTACACAATACTTTGCTTTGATCTATGACTAGAAACATATATAGCCAAATTTCATCTTGTGAAGCTGAAAATTGTATAAGGATGAAACTTGAAGTTACTCACTTTGGAACTTCCGAAGTAATTGAAACTAGAAGAGCCATGCGCAGAGTTGAGTATCATGGTTTCTTCTTTCCTTATAGATAACCCATATGTATGGTGAAACAAAGTTTCATGACTATTGTTAATAGTTTATAGTCCATGGGTGATAAAGTATTAGATGATGAATATCTTGTTGATAAGATCATAGACATCATGCCCAATGAGTAGGAATCCAAGAGAACTGCAATTGATGAGAATATAAAGGTTACTCAAATTTCCTTAGATGAACTGTTTGGAACTCTTCTTCAGCATGAGACTAGAATGAAGAGGGATGCTGATAATGTAAACAAGAAGAATGGAAATGACAGTTTTTCTTTTACTAAAACTTCTAATTATATGAAATCGAAGACTCATGAGAGAGTTACTAGAACAAAATCTAAGAAGGTTGTTATACAATCCGAATCTAGTGGAAGTGAATCCTCAGATAATGATTTATCCAATCTTGCTCGAAGGACGAACAAGATATCTGGACAGAGGAACTTTCAATCCAAATATAAGAATAAATAAAGGAAATATAAGAAAGATTCAGATGTTACATGTTATAAATGAAAGAGAGATGGACACGTAAGGCCTGATTGTACTATGATTAATAGAAAATAAATAAAGGAAAGGAATTTTGAGAGAAACGGAAAGAATTATTACAAGGCTAAAGCTAAGAAAGTCTTGAAAGCTAATGACACATGGAGTGCCAGTGGTGGAAACTCTTCAGATGAATCTTTAGATTATGAATATTCTAGATAGAAGAATCTTGGTCTAATAGCCAGACTAACTATTGACAATCATTTCTTTATGGATAAGGTACACAATGGTGAATCAATGACCAATGTTTCTTTAAATGCAAATTATAGTAATGATAAATATTATAACTCTTCAGATAAAGAATATTCTTCTGATGAAGATGATACTTTACCTTCCTATGAAGAAGTTTCTAGGTTTTCCAAACTTCTTGAGATTGAGAACTCAAAACTCATCAAAAAAATTGATAAGGAAAATTCTAGGAATATAATTCTTACTAAGGAAATATCAGATCTTTCTAAATATCTTGATAAAAAAATGTTGATTTTGAAATTATTTCAAAAAATATTGAGGAAGTAAGTTCTGAGAAGAATAAACTTTTTAAAGATCTAGAAAATTTAATTTCTAAGAAAAGTGTTTTCGAGCCTAGCTCTAATTCAAAATCAAATGTTTTTTAATATAAGAAATTGGTTATCAAACTCAAATCACAAATATTTTCCTTGAGGAAGTGTTTGTCAAACTTTACCTTAGGTAAAGAAAATTTTGATAAAATGTATTCTCAAATCTGACCTCTAAGGTATAGTTTTGGTTTTGGTTATACTAGTTCTAAACCAATTTTTAGTAACAATTACTCTTTTCCTCAAATTTCTCCATTCTGTACTAAGTGTCAATGTGGTGGAAACTGGGAAAAGAATTGTTCTCTAAACAAAACTCAGTCCTTTGGATTTTATAAAGCCTATTTTTCTAAGAAGATGTGGGTGCCTGAAATTTTACTGTTTAAAATTTCCGGATCCAAGAATGTTTGGATTCCTAAAGTACAACTCTTTTGTTTTCCAGAAAGTAGAGAGAGTACCAATAACAATACATGGTACATGGATAGTGGATGTTCCCATCATATGGCTGGTAAAAAAAACTACTTTGAAAATATTATCATGACAAAAGGAGGAAAAATAACTTTCAGAGATAATGATCAAAAAGAAATTATTGGTATAGGTAACATTGTTCTTCTTGGAAAAACTTTGATTTAAAATGTTTTGTTTGTTAAAGGTATTAAGAAAAACCTCATTAGAATAATTCAATTATGTGATGAATGTTACCTTGTGAATTTTAGGAATGAAAAGTGCTTAGTACACAATTCCAAGGAAGAGTTTATTCTTTCTACCCAGAGGCAAGACAATGTTTACACACAAAACATAGAAGACCTTATGAGTCAAGATCTACCTTTCCTTAGTGTAATGGAAGATCATTCTTGGTTATGGAATAGAAGGTTATGACACTGTAACCTTAGTAACTTATGAAAACTTTCTAAGAAAATATTAGTTAAGGATCTACCGGAGCTTATATTTGATTCTTAAAAAGTTTGTGACACTTGTTAATATGGAAAGCAACATAAATAAAGTTTTAAATCAGTTAGTGAAGTCTCAACTACTAATGCATTACAGTTAGTGAATATGGATCTCTTTGGTCTCACACAAATTGGAAGAATTGGGGGCAAGTATTATGTATTTTTATTGGTTGATGATTACACAAGATTTACGTGGGTATATTTTCTAGAAAAGAAGTCTAAAGTTTTCTCGTATTTCAATAGTTTTAGATCCCAAGTTAAAAATGAAAAAATCCTTCCATTAAAATCTATTCATAGTGATCATGTAAGAGAATTTAAAAATTCTGATTTTGAAACTCTTTGTAGTAGAAAAGGTATTACTCACAACTCCTCAGCACCCAGAACACCTCAATAGAATGGTTTTATTGGAAGAAGAAATAGAATTCTTCAAGAGATGACTAGAACCATGTTGAGTGAGTATTCTGTATCCAAATTTTTTTTGGGATGAAGCTATAATTACTGCTTGTTATACTATAAATTGAGTTTTGATAAGACCTTTTCTTAATAAAACTCCTTATGAGTTATGGAATGGTAGAAAACCTAGACATTCCTACTTTAAGATTTTTGATTTCAAGGTATTCATTCTGAATACTAAAGATAATCTACCTAAATTCGCACCAAAATCTAGTGAAGGAATTTTCTTAGGGTACTCCACAACATCTAAGGCATAAGAGTTTTCAATAAAAACACTTATACTGTTGAAGAGACAGTACATGTCAAATTTGATGAAACCGATCCTTTTGTTTTTAAACAACCCCAACCTACATCTTCGGATGTGTTTTCAAAAACTGATTATCAACCTTTGATAGAATATCCTTCTAATAGGGAAAATGTTCAAGAATATACTTCTGAAACATTTACCCCAGAAGATTTCCTACCCTATGTTGATGAACAGGTTTTACAAAACCCAAATCAGTTGTTTCTAATGAATCATCCTAGTGATAGAATCATTGGTGATGTAAATAAACCTGTAAGGACTAGAAGTTCCTTATGAAATGAAGTAGAAAATTTAGAATTTATTTCCCAATTAGAGCAAAAAATCACTAATGAAGCTTTAGTTGATAATGATTGGATTAAAGCTATGCAAGATGAGCTAAATGAAGTCGAAAAAAAATAAATTCTGGACCTTGGTTGAAAGACATAAGGAAACTTTTGTTATTGGAGTAAAATGGGTCTTTAGGAATAAGTGTGATGAAAATGGAAT
The DNA here is from genome assembly GCA_963277665.1 of Viscum album. NCBI lineage: Eukaryota > Viridiplantae > Streptophyta > Magnoliopsida > Santalales > Viscaceae > Viscum > Viscum album. Next base: position 15,497,002 of record OY728158.1, read on the forward strand.
CATTATAAGAAATAAAGATAGATTAGTTTCTAAAGGCTATAATCTACAATAAGGAATAGACTATGAAGAAACCTATGCTCTAGTATCTAGACTTGAATCTATTCGTATTTTACTTGCCTTTGCAGCATTCTTCAATTTCAAACTTTTTCAAATGGATGTAAAATTTGATTTACTTAATGTTTATGTTCAAGAGGAAGTTTTTTTGAACAACCTTCTGGTTTTGAAGATACAAAACATCCTGATCATATTTTTAGACTTACAAAATCTTTATATGGCCTTAAACAAGTACCTAGAGCTTGGTATGATAGACTTACAGGATTTTTGATTCAAAATAATTATGTTAAGGGAAATTCAGATCCAAGCATTTTTATAAATAAAGATAAGAAAAATGTTTTTATTGTTCAAATTTATGTTGATGATGTTATATTTGGTTCAACTCAACAATAATTAACTGATTCCTTTTCGGATCTAATAAAATATGACTTTGAAATGAGTATGATCGGTGAGTTAACATTTTTCCCTGGTTTTCAAATTTCTAAAAAACCAGAAGGAATCTATATATCCAAACATAAGTATATTAAATATCTTCTTAAAAATTATGGATATGACAACACTAAGAGTATAAGTACTCCCATTGGGACATCAAACACACTTGATCTTGATGAAGCTGGGAAACCAGTAGATCAAACATATTTTAGAGTTATGATTGGAAGTTTACTTTACTTAACAGCTAGTCATCTAAGGAATCTCATTTAAAGGCAGTGAAAAGAATTTTTCGCTACTTAAAAGGAACCATGGATTTAGGACTCGTTTATACTTCTGGAAATGATTTTGTTTTAAAAAGTTTTTTTGATGCTGACTTTGGTGGATGTAGAATGGATAGAAAGAGTACATCTGAAACTTGTTATTTCTTAGGAGATTAACTAGTCTCTTGGTCATACAAGAATCAACATTCTGTAGCACTTTCCACTACTGAAGCTGAATATGTAGCAGTTAAAAGTTGTTGTGCTGAAGTGTTGTGGATGCAACACACACTCACAGACCATGGTATGAGTTTTACCAAAACACAAATTTTGTGTGATAATACAAGTGCCATTATTCTTAGTAAAAACCCTTCACATCACTATCATGAAAAGCACATAGATATTAGGCATCACTTTCTTAGGGATCACACACAAAAAGGAGATATCATTCTTCAATTTATCAGAACTCCAGATCAACTTGCTTATATTTTCACAAAATCATTACCCTCCGATATATTTAAATACATTAAATAAAAGTTAGGAATGATAACCATAAGTCAATAATCTTCAATAACTTCATGTTGAACCATTATCCTTATAGTAATAAACTCTTTTTCATTGGGGGAGTACATTTGTTTATGAAGTTTTTCATATTTTTCATAATAAAGTTTTTTATATTTTTTATAATGAATTTTTTCATATTTTTTGTAATGAAGTTTTTCATATTTTTTGTAATGAAGTTTTTCATATTTTTCATATTGAAGTTTTTCATATTTTTCGTAATGAAGTTTTTCATATTATTAGTACTTGAAATTTTCGTAATGAAGTTTTTCGTACTTGAAATTTTCAAGATGAAATTATTTGTACTTGAAGTTTTCTCAATGAAGTTTTTCTTAATAAAATTTTTGTGATGAAATTATTTGTACTTGAAATTTTCTTAATGAAGTTTTCTTACTTGAAATTTTTGTAATGTTTTTTTTGTACTTGAGATTTTCGTAATGAAGATTTTCATAATGAAAATTTTTGTAATAAAGATCTGGGTACTCAATTATTTTTCGTAATCAAGTGTTTTTTCAAATCTAAAGTCCTTTAAGAAGAATTTTCTTCAATATGAATAATTCTCCTGACAATCTGAAAGGTATGATTCTTCCTTGAGTTTTTGTATTAGCATTTTACTTGCTGTTGGTTTCTTTTAATTTTTAAATTTCTCGGATTATAGTTTCTTTAAATCTGAATCTTTTCCTTTAAAAAAATCAAAAGATTGGATCCTACCAAATTTTCCTTGCGGCTATCTTTTCAACCGTCAGATCTAATCAGAAGAATTCTCAGCCATTGGATTGAAATATGAAGATGAATTTTCGCTTTAACACCTATAAAAGGGGACCCCTGATGGTTGTACCACATTATTTCTCAAGATTTTGTGTGTCAAAACTCTATCCCACTACAAAATCATGTTCCGAACTTTTTAGAGGTGCTCAATTCTGAATTTCTGGTGAAGTTCCTTATCAAAAGATGTCTACTATCAAGCCGATTATGGAGTGGAAGATATATAGGGATAGGTTGGTGCATCCTAACTTCTTCAACAATTATGGTTCTATAATTTCAAAGAATATCAAGCTTAATGGATGGGAGAGTGTATCTATATCAAAGCCAGGAGCTCTGGATGTTGTGTATCCGGATTTGCTGATAGAGTTTTATGAGTCAGATTGTTTCTTTATGGAAGATGGTAAAGAAAAATTTTACTTCAATAGTTATGGAAAAACATATAAAATTTCTTACACAAAGGCTACTAGCTTGGTAGGGTTATCTTATAAAGGATAGGAAGAATTTTTTTCTCACATGTAACCATATGTTCAAGGGAGTTTTGTAAAAGTGAAGTTTATACAATGTCTTGGACTTACAGATGTCAAGACTACAAAAATTTCTCAATTATCTACAAAAAATTGGATCCTAGAGTTAAGGGTTTAGGGTTTTATCATACCAAGAAAGGGTGACAAGGACACTCTTAAGAAATGTGATATGTATATCTTGGATGTTTTGGTAAATCAAAGGAAAATCAATCTGATGAAGCATATTCTCATTATGATAGAGAATATCAAGAATGGGAATATGAGAGCACAGATAATCATGTATCCTGTCCTAATCTATAAGTTGACAGTTTAGTGCCTTGAATCATTCAAGATTCCTTGCAGTTCTAAGCCGAGTAATTGAAAAGTAATGTTAGTAAGCAATGAAACTTTGAAAAGAATTAATGTTGGATTTTCTAAAGATTCAAGAGAGTTTTATGATCTACCAGTGGAAGAGGCAGAAGTCGTTCTAAAAAATGCTGAAGAGGCTGAACCATCCAAGAAAGCTAGAATGAAAAGAAAATTGAAGGAACTAAAAGCTGAAGGTCAAACCCCTAAATCTAAAGAAACTCAATCCGCACCTCCAAAAACCAAAAAGAATAAAGGCAATCCTGATGAGGTTGTAGCAAAGTGGAGGGAGGATAAGAAGAACCAGAAAGAAGGGGAGCCACAATTTTTCCTAGACCCTGTAGAGGCCAATGCATTGAAATAGAAAGCTGCTGAAGAGCTTGAGAAGAAAGCCAAAGAGAATAATCTTAAGAAGATGTCGGAGGTATATATTGTGAAATATCTTTTAAAGGATACTGAAGTTTCATCCGAGAACATTCCCGTACTGAAAACTTTATTAGTAGAACCTTTACCTAAGACACCGGGGAAGAAGTTCATGACTCTGGAAAAAATACTAGAGAAGGGTGTCGAAGAAAAGGAATATGTATAAGAAGTACAATAAGCTCAAAGTACTAAAGATACAACTGATCTGATAAATAAAGTAGAATACTTTCATGAGAAGGAAAGTTCTTCCGAAAAAATTTCAATCCGGACTTCTCAAGACAGATCTTTGAAACTTGCAACTCCTAAAATGGATGAGAAGGATGAAGAGGAAGTGAACAAATTATCTGAGGAAGAGAGTCATAATCATGAATTCATTCTCCCTGAAAATATTGAGGCAGGAGATGAGAAAGAAAAAATTGATGAAGATAGGATTGTTCAGTTGTTTGAGAGTGCAAAGGAATCTTCAGATGAAGAAGCAATTCCAAAAACCAACAAGTTGAAACAAGTGGTTTTTGATACCCCAACCAAAGAAATTATAAGGAAAAAGGAGGATGGAGGATCATCTAAGAGGAAGCATGTCGAGCTAGAGGAATAACCACAACCTACCAGAGTGTCAGACTCGGAGTCATCAGCTCTTGGATATGATTTTTTCATTCAGTCCCTGAAGAAGCTAGTGGACACCATTCTGATCGTTCCAACAATTGACTCCAGATGCCAGATGCTCCAGCATAGCATGAATCAGAAATCAGACTCTGTATCCTTGGTGATGGATAGGTGTGTAAATATTAAGGCCGAATATAAGAATTCCCTTGTCAACTATGAAGCCCACAGAAAATATTGCAAGAAAATGACCAGCTGGTCGAAGAATATCGTTGAAGATTTGAGAGAGGTTGATCAATTTCAAGAATATGTCAATGAATATTTTGATACTGAAGACACCAAAATCAAGGATCTTACAAATAGCTTTGAGTAAAAGCTAAATCTTACAAAAAAAATACTCAGATCTAGGACATCAAAGATCTGAATGGGAAGTTGAATTATGTTGTCCAAAGTTGGAAAACAGAAAGGGATCTCTGGATCGAGATTCAAGAAAAGCTAGTGAAGTAAGATGACTTGATGAAGGCTCAGGCAGAGGCTCTGAAGGATCAAGATGATAGGATGAAAGACTTAGAGAAGAAAGCAGAGGAGGACCACAAAGAGCTAAAAAATATGAAAACCATCGTGAAGAAGCTGATATCCAAGGAAAAAGAAGCAAAATAGATCCAAATCTGATCTTTTGTTGTATATGTTTTTTCCTTATACAAATTCTTCCAATCCTAATGAAATTGTGGTTGCTTGTTTTTTTATATGTTTGTACTAATATTTTAGATACTATATTTTTTCCATTCCCTCAAACTCTTTTTGAAAATCACAAAGGGGAGAAGGAAAAATAATTATATGTAAAGATAAAATATCCCTAAGGTGGAGTTTATTTATGAGGGAGTTTTCCATTACGAATATTTCCATACTCAAGATAATGAAAATTCTCATTCTAGAAATCTACAATACGATCCTTAGTGTTCCAAAGACTAAGGGGGAGTTAGTCGCAATCATCTTTTCCAATGTAAAAAGGGAGATAAGTTTTATTTTCAAAGTCTAGAAAAATATTTTCTAATTCCTTTTATTCTTTTTCGTAAGGTTGTTTGTGCTTTCCAAAAAGGGGGAGATTGTTAGTCAATAAGGTTTACCTTATGAATTTTCCATTCCTTCATACTTGGGGGATATTGTTAATTCAATAAGGTTTGCTTATGACTTTACCATTCCTTCTTGTTTTGAAAATCACAAACACCTTATCTCAAGGAAAATCTCTTTTTACCCTGTGTTTCACTTATATAAGGAAACTTTATTTACTCAAGGAAATTTATCCTTACCTTTTTTTCATCGTTCATATCATAATTTTTTCTAAGTATAAAATTTGGTTTGAAACCAAAACCCCGGAATCCTATAATTACCTAGTTATGAAGCATTCTGTTTTAGGATCTGAATTCTGATTATGAATTATGGATACAAACTCTTATGAATTCTGACTCCAAATTCTGATTACAAATTCTGGATATGAAATCTTCTGAGTTCTGACTCTGAATTCTGATTATGAAATCTGGATACAAACTCTTCTGTGTTTTGACTTTGAATTTTGATTACAAATTCTGGATAAGAACTCTTCTGAGTTCTGACTATCAAATTCAGATTACGAATTCTAGATAAGAACTCTTCTGAGTTCTGACTCCAAATTCTAATTATGAATTCTGGTTACGAACTTTTTTGAGTTATAACTCTGATTTCTATGAATTCAGACTCCGAACTCTTATGAGTTTGGAATCTAAATTCTCATGAACTCTGACTCCGAACTTTGTAAGTCCAGGTTTCGAATTCTTTTGAATCTAGATTCTGAATTTCCTTGAAATTCAGACTTCGTAATTCTATAGAATTCAGGTTCCAAATTATTAAAAAACAGAATCCAAATATCCTTGTATTATAGATTCTAAATTCAATTTTGGTTAGACTCTGAACTTTCATTTTCTTACATTATGAATATCAGACATTAGTTATTCTTACACTTTTTTTGTTATAAAACGATATCGTGCTTTCAGTTACTCACTAACCGTTGTTTGAGTGACATGTGTATAGGTCCCTCCAAAATTCAAGGAAAAATATTACTGTTGGAGGAGGGAGATGATCGTTGAAGCCATGCCTATAAATAGGATCTCATATGAAAGAGTTCACTACCGTTTGATGACTCTAGAGATTACATGCTATTGAAGTGATTTCTAGAGAGAGACTCTCATGCTTAGTGCGTACTGAACTTCTTGTTCAGATTTTATTTGTGCAACTCTGAATGTTGCTGATTATATTTGAGGGATTCTGGGGATAGGAAGACAGAGGTGTCAACTACCTTGAAGTTAAGGGCTTCCTTGCTGAGGAAGACAGAGGTGCTGACTACCTTGAAGTTCATGGATTTCAGGGATAGCAAGACAGACTCCGATATTCATATTGAGGGCTTACCCTGGTGTGGGTAAGACATACTTTCTTGAAAGTACAAATCAAGGGACCTTTATCCAAGGTTGTTGGATACCCTTCTCTTTGGGTTAAAAGAGTTACTACTTGTTACTTGTAGTATTTCTATTTTGTTTTATGATGTACTTTTAGTTGGTGAGGAAGGTATAATATTCTTATAATACCTTATAATTGTACTCTGATTATATAGGGTTCTATACGCTTTAAGGTAGAATCTTAGTTTTTGTAAACTTTTGTAAAGTTTCATTTCCAAAATGACTTTTCCAGAATCAAGAAAGTTATTATAACTTAGAGGTGTTGTGATTTTTTGTTACAAAAAAAATTATTTAAGGAATTTTTAAAGTATACAATTCACCCCCTCTTGTATTTGAGCATCTGATTTTTATATTTTCGATCCAAAAAAACCAATTTTTCTTTTCAATGATTTATATTCTATATGTTTTCCAATTATCTTAATGTGAACATGTTTTGAGTTTGGTGTATTAATCGCTAATAGCCTTGGTTGAAGTCTTTTAATCTCCCTCTACCTAGTACAATTTGTCTCGATCGGGCAGATTGTGTTAGGTGGTGAGTGTCCAGCAATAGTTGGCACATGTGTAGAACTGGTAAAAATTTTCTAGAGTTATAAGGATAAAAAATTCTTGATTAGTACATGCCTTAATTGTTTAGTATTTTTTTATGAACTTCCACGCACATAGGAGTGAGTTCAATTTATTTCTTTAACCAGGTGTGATTGATAAATCGATCGAGGAGTCTTTCATTTGTCATTCAAAAGGAAGAGAGGGAATACGATATTTATTACTATTATGACATTGAAAAGTTGATACTACCCTGACCCCATCAGTCACTTCATCCATTAGTGTTCAACCTTTCTTTTTATTTCTTGCTTTATTTTTCAACACTAACAATTTGAAAACCAACCTTTTCTACTTCCTTAAATTTAAGTGACAAACATAATTTTTGTGAAATCCCCTTTGGATAAAACCTAGGTTGACCACTTTACTACATTCTAAATTAGGTTATATTTGTTTTCATCACATCCCACGATAGGCACATGTCAAAACTTGGCACTGTTGCCGGGGACGTAGTGCCAACAGTTTTTCTCTCTCTCTTTCTTTTCTCTTTTCTTATTTTCGTTCCAAAGTTGCATGAATAGAACCTCAAGCACTAAAACTTTCCCTATTGATCCTAAAATTAAAAGAAAATTGTTGAATAGTCTCAGAAACTTCAATTTACAACCTCAATTTGAGAAAATTTCTCTTACAGACTCGAGTGAAATTTCAAGTGTTCACTCCAAGCCTGTCATCATGGCTAGAAATCAAAACCCAACTCTGAGAGACCTTTGTGCCCCACAATTCCTTAATCTGAATAATCAACTTTTCATTCTAGTGTTAGAAAATGATTTTGAGATGACACCTAATGTGATTCATTTGCTTCCAAAGTTTCATGTCTTGGCAGGTGAATATCTCAAAAATCATATTAAATAATTCACACATATCTACTCAACCTTCAGACCACATGGAGTAGATGAGGAACAAGTTAAGTGGAAGGTGTTCCTGTTTTCATTAGAGGGAGCAACAAAAGAATTGTTGTTTGGTATAAAGCCTAGATATGTGGATGATTGGAATGACCTGGTGAGATTCTTCAGAATAAGATTCTTCCCTACCACCAGTAGCATAACCATCAAAAAAGAGATATATTCCATCACACAATCATCTAGAGAAACCCTTTACGAGTAATTGGAAATATTTAAAAATATATGTGCAAGCTAGCCACATCATGCCATAGAGGAGAATCACTTTCTTATCTTCGTCTATCAAGGCTTATGGACAATGATAGAAACCTTCTCAATGCACAATATGGAGGTGAATTGATTGAAAAGTCATCAGAAAAAATCTAATGGCTTGATTGAGAATGTTTCTCAGAACTCACAATAGTTTGGTACAAGAGGTACTGGAATAAGAGGTATTCATGAGGTATGAACTTATCATCCATAACCCTTAATAGAAACTAAGATTGAAGAGATTACCAATTTGGTGAGACAAATGGCCTTGAAACAAGTGTGTGACCAACAAGAACCGGCTAAGGTATGTAGATTATGCTCATTGCCTGATCATTTCACAGACCAATGTGCTAAAATACAAGGAATGGAAACTTGTGCGGCATATTTTAAAAAAAGTAAATTCCAACAAAATCAAGGATGGAGAGATCCAAACCATGTTCGATATGGGTTTGGAAGTCAGCAGAATCAAGTTAAACCCCTATTCTAGAAAAATTACAAAACCTCCCATCATTTCAACAAAAGAGATCTTATAGCCAGCCTTCTCACCACCAACCACCCACTTTCTTAAAACCCTATAAGAATCCATCAACCAGTGCACAAACCATAATTCTTAACCAAAAAAATATATCTGATATTTAGGGTCTGAAAGACACTGTAAAATATTTTTCCACCAAGTTTGAAGGTCTCATGTACTTCCTAAAAAAATCCCGAGAAACTTCCTTCCCAAACAATCCCAAACCCAAAGGAGGATGTTAGAATTATAACAAAAAGAATTGGAAAAGATATCTCACCATTGGCATCCCATGAACCTAAAACAAGATCACATGAGTTGAGGGAGAATGAATTTGTAAACTCTAAAAATTGTGCAAAAATGCATCGTAAATAATAGAAGAAAGAAGAGAAAGAGAAGGATAGGCCAATGACGAAGAGAAAAGAAACACCATTTCAAAGGAAACAAAGGGAGAAGAAAGAATTACCCCTTCTATTTCCATCAAGTATGATTCAATCAAATAAATTATAGGAGGATTCACCTTAAAAATAAATTTTGGACACCTTCCAGAAAGTGGAAATCAATATCCCCTTACTTGAAGCAGTCAAAAAAATTTCAAAGTATGCTAAATTTTTTAAGGATATTTGAACCGATAAAAGGATACTTCAAGGGAATAAAAGGATCAACTTGGTAATAAGTGTCTTAGCCCTTATCACCCCATAATTTCCAACCAAATTTCAAGATCTAGGGAATTTTTCCATTCCATGCACCATTGTTTATTTAAATTTCTCTAATGATTTGTGTGATCTAGGTGATTCAATTAATGTACTTCCTCACTCAGTATACACATCTTTGTAGATGGGAGACTTGAATCCCATAAGAGTGGTGTTCTAGCTTTCAAATAAATCCATAGTTTTCCCTGCATGATTTTTGGAAGATGTACTTGTTAAAGTCAAAGATATCTTATTCCCAGATCACTTATACGTATTAAAAATGGATGAAGATAGAAGCCTGTCACATTTACCCATCATTTTGGGGAGACCTTTCTTGAAGATGGCTAAAACCATCATTAATGTCCATGAGGGGACACTCACCATGGAATTTGGAGAGAGAAATATCCTCTTCAATATTTTTGAATCCATGAGGCACCCATCAGATGATCACTCCCTCTTTTCACTTTCCCATGAAGTTGGTGCAAAACCCATTGAATAATCAGGTATGCTCTATGAATTATTAGACATAGGTGAGACTTCTTCCATTAGAAATATCATTGAACATGTGGATGACCATGATACTGGAGATTCTGAATTCATTTGGTAGGAAGAGGTAAAATGTAATTTATTTAATTAATTTTTAAATGATGAGGAAGATGATATGGTTTCTTGTGCTCCGAAGGTCCAAAAATTGGAAGTGGGAAAAGTCAATTTAGTTTTATCCCTTGAGAATCCCCCTGAGCTAGAACTCAAACCACTCCCCACTGATTTGAAATATGTGTACCTTAGGGAGGGAGAGAAACTACCAGTGATAATTGATAATAATATCTCTAAAATATAAGAGAAATAATTGATTTGTCTTTTGAGAGAGAATATCCAAGCGATAGGGTGGAGTTTAGGTGATATTCCAGGAATCAACCCAAGAATATGCTCACATAGAATTTTTCTTAAGGGAGATTCCAAACCTGTCAGGAAACCCCAAAGGAGGTTGAATCCTACTTTAATATATTTTGCGAAGAAAGAGGTTGAGAAGCTATTGGAAGCTGGGATCATCTATCCCATCTTAGATTCATAGTGGGTTATCCCAATTTATATAGTTCCAAAACAATTGGCCTAACCACCGTGAGGAATGAAAAGAATGAATTAATCCCTGTGAGAATTCCAAATAGCTAGAGAGTGTGCATTGATTTTAAGAAGTTGAATCAGGTCACTCAAAAATATCATTTCACCATTCCCTTCATTGATCAGATGTTAGATAGATTGGCCGGGAGAACTCGTTATTGCTTTTTGGATGGATTTTCATGTTATTTTCAGGCACCCATTTCTCTTGAGGATCAAGAGAAGACAACCTTTACATGTAACTTCGACACTTTTTCATATAAAAGGATGCCATTTGTATTATGTAATTCTCTAGGTACATTTCAGATGTGTATGGTAAGTATATTTTCTGATCACATTGAATATTTCTTGAAGGTTTTCTTGGATGATTTCATGGTTTTTGGAATATCTTTTGGCCATTGTTTGAAAATTATGGAATTTTTTTTGAAACCCTACATTGAAAGCAATCTTGGTTTAAAATTTGAAAAGTGTCATTTCATGATTGAGAGAGGTATTTTCCATGGGAATTTTATTTCCAAAAAGGTAATTGATGTTGATAATTCAAAAATTGAATTGATAAATTCTTTTCCATACCCAACTTGTGTGAAGCAAGTTAGATCTTTTTTAGGACATGTAGGATTCTACTGGAGGTTTATCAAGGATTTGAATAAGATTTCTCACCCTCTATTTAGATTTATTTTCAAAGATGTTGATTTTGATTTCAATGGTGCATGTAGGGAATCCTTTGATGATATGAAGAGGAGATTTATTGAACCACCTATGATGCAGCTGCCAAATTGGGAAGAACCATTTGATCTACTTTTTGATGCTTCCAACCAAGAAGTTGGAGCAGTCCTTTCTCAGTGAATTGAACGTAGGCCACAATTAATTGCATATGATTAAATAATCTTGGATGTGGATTAATTAAATTACACAACCAAAGAAAAGGTTTTTTTAACAGTTTTTTTCTTTGGTAAGATTTAGATCATATCTACTTGGAACTAAAGTCACTTTATTTTCTTATCATGCAGCTCTCAGGTACTTGATAAAGAAGGATGAAGCTAAACTGAGGCTAGTGAGATGGATGCTACTACTTCAAGAGTTTAACATATAAATCAAGGACAAAAGGGGATTTGAGAACCAAGTGTCTAATCATTTAAGTAGACTTCCCAACACTACTAAAGATGAAATTCTAGAAAAAAACTGAATGATCACCTTCTAAAAGAGTAGTTGTACTTAGTTAAAGGATAAGTGCCTTGGTATGCTGACATGGTCAATTATATAGTAACATCTCAAGTCCCATATCATTTTTATTCTCACCAAATTCACAAACTGAAAGCGAAATCTAGATATTACATTTGGGATGATCCATTTCATTTGAAGATTTGCAATGACCAAGTGATAAGAAGATGTTTTCCTGAGAGTGAAATTGGTTTTGTATTTGGTTGTTGTAACACATTATCTTGTAGAGTCCACTTTAGGCCTTAAAGGACATAAAGTAAGGTTTTAGAATTTGTATTTTATTGGCCAACAATTTTTAAATATTCTCATGATTTTCTAAAAAGGTTTTCAAAATGTCAGTTTTCTAGAAATATTTCAAAGAGACAAGAAATTCCACAACAAAAACATAATTTTTGTGATATTTTTGAAGTCTGGGGGATATATTTTATGTACCCTTTCCCAATGTAATTTGAAAATTCTTATATCTTTCTTATTAATGATTATGCTTCCAAATGGGTGTAAGAAAAATCCACCAGGACTGATGATGCTAAAGTTGTTTGTGATTTTGTCAGGGCTAACATATTTTGTAGGTTTGAAGTTCTTAGAGCCATAATCAGTTATCAAGAGACTAACTTTTTCAATATAATAATGGAGGAATTACTGAAGAAGTATGGGGTGCATCATAAAACATCAACTCTATGTCACCCAGAAACAAATGGTCAAGCTGAAGTGTCCAATAGGAAAATCAAAGGAATTTTGGAGAAGACTATTAAACCAAACAAGAAGGATTGGATCCATAAGCTATAAGACACATAATGGTATTATAATAAATCCTACAAGACCCTGATTAGAATGAGTCCATATAGGCTGATTTATGGGAAAAGTTGTCACCTACCTGTGGAACAGGAGCATAAAGCGTATTGGGTTGTTAGGAAGATGAATTTGGATCTTGAAAGTGCTGGGAAAGAGAGAAGGTTGCAGTTGTAGGAGTTAGAGGAAATTAGAAGATAAGAATTTAAAAATTCTAGGATTTACACATAGAGAGAAAGAGTGGCTCATGACAAGCTGATCCAACCAAAAGACTTCCATCCTGGAGATAAAGTGTTGTTATTCAACTCAAGACTCAAGCTGATTCTAGGTAAACTTCATTCTAGATGGGAGGGTCTATTTATAGTTACTCATGTATATCCTTTCAGTGTTGTGTAGATTGTGAAGGATGGAGAGTAGGATCTATTCACTATTAATGGAAGCTACCTGAATAAATTCCATGGGACCATTCCATCAGATCTAGTGGAGGGGATCCCACTCCTCCAAACTGTCTATCAATAAGAGACATTAGGTTGTAGCTCTCATTTACACTTACTTGCTATTGTGATTCATTTTAAAAGATGCTTATATGTTAAATCCACTTGAATTAATTGAGGACACTGCACCATTTAAGTGTGGGGGAGGGAACCTCTGTAGTTTTGGATTGTCATTTTGTGTTTTATTTTCAAAAAAAATTGTGTGTTTTCAAATTTTTGTGTGTTTATTTTTCATCTTTTTGTGTGTTTTTGAAACTTTTGAGCTGAAATGATTATCATTTCCATTTTTTAAACCCATTAAATTGAGTGAACCAATTTATTCCATGAAACTGTGCTTAAATGAATGCTGAAAATGATTTTGTTTCAAGTTCAATTATTTGGGAATTTCATGAAAAGTACTCATATTTTTGAATCCCATGCCACATCTCACTATCTTTATATTTGAAATCACTTTTCCATGAGGCTTCTGAACCATTGTTTTTATATTCATTTCATTCACCTCACTTCTTAAGAGAACCAGACCATGCTCGTTTTAAACAGAATTTGATTTATTTTTTTCAAAACTTAAGGATTTGGGGTACATGTGTTTTAAATGATTGAGGCATTTCTTTGGTTTGAAAGCCCCCTTTTCAAGAGAATCTCTTTAATTCTAGACTACCTTATACATTTAATCCTTGTATCCCTTAGAATCCATGAAAAATACTATTAGGTTATCCACATTACAAGCCAAGTTTCCCAATACAACCTTCTCTTGAAGTGAAATTGAAATATCTAGTTGATCTTAAGTGTGAGCGAAGCTGTTTTATGTTGTGATACCTCATTTGGTGAAACTTTGGGTGGAAAATAAATTATTGAATATATGTGTGTTCTAATGAAAAATAATTCTGTTGAAAGTTGTGCATTTTCTGTATCTTTCATGATAAAAGAAGTTGTTCCTTTCTAGAGCTTCTAATGGAGGAATAAAGCTGTGCCTTTTCTAGAGATTTTAAGAAAAATCATATTTGAGAAGATTGAAATTTTTGCTACTAAAATGCTGATATGTTTGAACATTTCTTGATCTCTTATGATGATAGAGCTGAATTTATACTAAGGGGAGTGAGGAAGATACCATACTTGAGTGAAAATTTTAATTGTGCAATTTTGCTTCAAAAAGATCCAAGCCCTCGTCATTCAGCCTCATATTTGTTTACATTAAAATACTACTAACTAAAAGCCACATAATAACCCTGCAAAGTAATCATGATAAACACATGTCTTTAATTCAAATAGGGTTGAGAATTAAGAGTTTTTCAATCCTATGGTGACCCTTTCATTGGTTTGGATGATAAATATTTTGTTGAAAATTGATATTTGTGAGATGAGAGAAAATTCATGTGTGGTAGGTGTATTGTGTGCATTGGAGGAGAAATGAAGAGGAAAAATATTGAATGATATGATATGAGAACTTGGAATAATGTTTTTTGATGATAAATTATATCTTTTATTTCTTTGTGTGGAATTGGAGGATATCATTGGCACGTGTTTTGAATTTTCTTTGATTTGATTCTGATGTTGACTTGTCTGGGAGTCCAAGTGCTAAGTGTGTGTGAATTAATACAGATAATATTTTAATTATTTTTCATATGTTTTTCAATGATTTAACCCCTTCAAATTAATTAATTTGAGCTTATTCATATCATTTTAGTGTTTTGGTGAATTATGGGCTTAATTGTGGAAATTGGTTAATTCTGGAAATTTAATAGTTTTGTGGAGCTTCTGTATTTCCAGCATATATTTTAAATTTTTTATCCAAATTTCTGGATTTTTTTAGTATTTCCAAGATCATGAGCTTTAAATTTGTCTGTTGTATGATTGTCCAATTTGGCACACAATGGCCCAACAAAATTCATCAAATGGAAAAAGTTTTCTGGTCGATAGAATGGACCCCACATTAATTAATGAAGAATATCTCGGCCTAAAGATTTCTAATTGATGTGATTTAAGTTGGAGGAGAACGAGGACTCGGAGAATCATTATCAAATTAAAATTCAAGAAGAAATTTGGTCTTTAAAGAATACATTGATTGAGACCAAAAATAGGAAGATGAAGAGTCACCTCGAGATGAAAAATTTATCATTAGTAATTTGAGGATAACATTTGTTACACTTTTCCAAATTCACTGATATTTTGAGGAAGAATGAACAAGACATAGGGGAACATCATTTATGAAGAAAAAATCCAGAGATTAATCTATTTAGTATGCTAAATGGGCTCAAACTTTAGGTGGAGTAATTTTGGAG
This sequence comes from Viscum album, assembly GCA_963277665.1. Classification (NCBI taxonomy): domain Eukaryota; kingdom Viridiplantae; phylum Streptophyta; class Magnoliopsida; order Santalales; family Viscaceae; genus Viscum; species Viscum album. Next base: position 15,512,305 of record OY728158.1, read on the forward strand.
GGAAATTTTCTACCTCACAAGCCTATAAATAAGAGTGTTCACTTCCATTCAAAGGGGTTGATGAAGGTTCAAGAGGGGTTGTGCTGGAGGATTGAGTTCTTTAAGTTCTTTGTATTTTATATTTTTGATTTTCTTTGTTTTATCATGCTCTCTTATTTCCCTTTCAACTCTATTACCCTTCACATGTAGGGATAAAACCTTCGAGTGATCAAGGAAGGGGGAGTTTCACTTTTGTAATGTCAAAGTTTTGTGATTAAATTTAAAACACTATTTTTCTTTTAAATGATTTCTATTATTAGTGTTTCCTAATTCTCTTAATGAGATCTTGTTTTGAGTTTGGTGTATTCGTCATTAATATCCTTGGTTGAAGACTTTTAATCTCCCTCTTCCTAGTAAAATTTGTCTCGATCGAGCAGATTGTGTTAGGCGATGAGTGTCCAGCGATCATTGGCATGTGTGTGGAACTAGTGAACTTTTTCTAGAGTTATAAGGATAAAAAATTCCCAATTTGGAATTTCCTTAGTTGTTTAAGATTTTTTTATTAACTTACATTCACATAACAGTGATTTATATTTGTTTCATTAACCAGGGGTGATTGATAACTCGATCGAGGAGTATTTCATTTTTCATTCAAAAGGAAGAGATGGAATATGATATTTATTACTATGATAACATTGAAAAACTTTATCATACCGTAACCCCATCAATAACTTCATCCATTAGTGTTCAACCTTTATTTTTTATTTCTTACTTTATTTTTCAACTCAAACAATTTCAAAAACAACTTTTTCTACTTTCTTAAATTTAAGTGAAAAACATAATTGTTGTGCACTCCTCTTTGGAGACAACCTAGGTTGACCACTTTACATCATTATAACTTAGGTTATAATTTTTTTTGTCACACCCCATGATAGGAACGTGTCAATAACATCATGAAAAAAGTATATAAAATCAAATGGGAAACACTATGGGCCCAAACCATGAGGGTCTAGTGTGACTTAGTCTAAACCAAGGTTTTATATCCACTAAGAAAGTATAAAAAATTGGAATCTCTCATGGTTTTTCTCCCAAAAGTCTCTCTCTATATCTTGGAAAATATTAGGAATATTTCTTAGTATTCCTCACATTGGATATCTTAGTCTCTTGGAAAACATTTGGAAGCTATCTCTATTACCCTCCCAATGTATCTCTTGGTCCCTTAGAAAAAAATTTAAACTCTCTCATTATTAATCCCAATGTTGCTCTTAGTCCCTTGGACAACATTTGGAAGCTCTCTCAGTCTTAAAACAAAAGGATATCTCATTCCATTGGACATCATTTGGAAGTTGTATTGTTCTTACTATCAAAGTATCTCTTGGAACCTTGGAAAACATACCCTATATAGTCTATGAAATAAGATAAGGTTTTGATTCCCAAGTCACCATACACACATATATGTCTTGTTCTACTCAATGCAAAAAATAAAAAATCCATTTCAAAACCCAATTTAATAAACCAACATTCACATTTTAAAATAACACCTTACTCAAATTAAAACATTACTATTAACATACATTTCCTTCCTCAAGTAAAAAACCCTTTTCAAAAACCCACTTTAAATACCATTTAATGACATAAAAAAGCACTCCTCACATGATCTATTCAAAAACTCATTTCATAAACCATTCATGCCCAAAATATGTCAATCATTTAACACTATGAAAGACATATTTTAAAATCCCTTCAAAACCATATATGAAATCAATAAATTTTCTTGAGAGACATTTTAAAAAACAATTGGAGTGTATAAGAGTCTACTTCCTTTGGAAATTAACTTTATAGAATCAAATTTCCAACATAAATCAAGAATTATATCAAACATGGATAAAGAATAATTCATAAATTAATTTAAAATATTTCTTTAAAAAAAATAAAAGGAGACTAAAACTCAAGGTTTAGTCAAGGTAAAATCCCTTAAATATAGACACTTACCTCATAACTTAATCAAAAAAATTCGTCTTCAATGACAAACACATAAATAAAGAAAGTGGGGTCCTAACATACTTAAGCCAAAAATAAGCAAACCAAAACCCAAATTAATAACTCTAGAATTTTCCATCAGTAATGCTAGGGTTTCTCCATTCTATAATAGAGTAAGAACAAAGGAATAATAGTGTAAGAGGAAAATAAACCACAAATAAATCAATCTCACCTTGAAATAAATCACCAATGAGAACAAAAAATCCACCATAAAACAAGGGAGTAAGCTCCAAAGTTAAAAAGAGAGGGGTTCATGTGATGGGGAGATGAAATGGGGTCAAGGGGAGATATAACCATAAAGATAAAAAAGGGAAATACCAAATTTTTAATGACTTATATATCTATCATGGTTTGGAAACACGGTTAGGAAAATTGTGCGCCAACCATGAAAGAGCTAATGTATCTCTAAAAACCAAGTCACATAATTATTACCAGAGATTTCATGGATTTAAAGATGTTCCCAAGATATGGAAAATATAACTATACGCTAAACCATCACCCTCACATGTTCATATTCATGGATATATAGAATATATGCGAACCATACACTATGAAATATTTTCCACAAAAATAAGGTTTTCAACCTCCAATACCTAGGAACTCCGAGAATGAAAACATGGGAAAATAAATAACCAAATCATGCATACTAGTGACTATAAGTGTGTTAAAAACATTACCACAATGGATAATTCCTCTCTAAAAATTCTTTTTTCAAGATGGAAGAAAAAAAATAGTCACAACCCACACCCCATAGAGCGAGATAATTAAGATTAAAAAACAAAAGAGAGGACCCTAAGAAGGAAACTCATGAACAATGATGATTCATCCATAATGAACCATCAATCCCATATATCCAGCTGATGTATCCAAAAATAATACAACCATGATAATTGATAAAAGACCCAAAATGTAATGGATATCAAGCATAGGTCTCCCCATAGTTTAGAAATTCTCTAAATGGTGTAACAAAAGAGAACACCCCAAATTAAAACCTCCAATATAGGAAATCTTCTTCAAAAAAGTTTTTAGGAACACTTAGGAGCCACTAAAGAACTTATTATCACTTCTTAAAAGGAATAATAAAAAACATGAACCCTCATTGTTGATCCATTATCAATATTAACAGTTACCATCACAAGGGATAACTTATGAGTATTCCACAATAATGAAGGACATGGGATTTCAAACCGAGTCACCATACACCACAGGTAAACTAAGATCTCAACTAAAAACACCATAAACTGATGAACCCCATAATGATAGCACTACCATTGCTCAACGCTAAGAGGTAAACAACCATCCTAATTACAAAATCATTGAACCAAAGGACACTCACACCCATATCAAAAAGAAACCAACCTTAAAATAATCACAACATAAGATAACACCAAAGGATCCAAAGGAAGAAAACTAAAATAATAAGGCATGAATCCATGTGTAAAAACCCAAAGTAATCACATAATCTAGATGATAAATATTTAAAACCCAAGAATTAAAAATCTAAATCACACACAATCATTTCAAAAAAAACACTCCTATTTTTATTAAATGAAAACATTTTCTTTGAAAACCCCCTTTTTTAGCCTCAAACTGTTTTTATAGAACACCTCCCCAATCATCTAAAATAAATAACGGAGGATTCAAAACCCCATTTCTATACAATTTTAAAAACTAAAATAGTACTGTTTATAAAAAACCACACAAAAAAACAAAAACCCATTTTGTCATATTCCAAATGTTTTTCTCTAAAAACTAATTTCAAAGAAAAAAACTTAGGTATTTGAATCCACCTTTCAAATAATTCCCATAAAACTATTTTAAAGATAAATAAACATCAATAACAAAATAGTAATAAACATGGAACCTAAATTAAAACAAATAATCTCAAAGGGATAATAAAAATAATGTTTCCATAAACAAACAACGATAGGGGGTATAAATAAGGAATAACTACCTGAATCCCATAAAACATCATATAAAGGATATAAATGGGTAAGAGGAATCATCCTAGGACTCAAGAGGGTCTCAAAATAATCCACTCCTTTTAAAAAATCCCCCAATTTTCCAAATAATATTTTATCAAGACACACAGAATACTTAGTTACTTCTCAATGGTTTGATGCCACACTCCAAACCATTCTTTAAAATCAAGATTTTACATTATGTTAAAAGAAAAAATAAATAAATTTCCACAAAAAACTGGAAGAATAATTTATAGAACCAAGAAGTTTCATTTAAAACTACCAACAAGCTTAAAACACCCCCTTTTAAAATTACATCATTACCCAATCGCGTTCGAAGTATTTTAAAACAATACACTCTATTTGATTTTTTTTTAATTTTTTTTAATTCACATTTTAAACCAAGAAAAACCTTTAAAAGTTAAAAAAAACCACTTACCACTTTATTCCATGACCCAAATGGGGTTCAAACCTATTTAAAATTCCATATTTAAAACCCAAATAACCCATCACACATGGATTAAACTCAATAATTTGGGTGTTTTAAAACTATAGAGTACTCAAAGGCCTGAAAAAACACTTACCCCTTATTTAATGACAACCTAGGTCAAAAGTTTTTGTATACAAAAATGATCTACCCAAAAATAATTAATGGATCCTTTGAATCCATTTGAAGTATAAACATCATCAAGTATAAAAAAGTTGAAATCAAAAAAATGGAATGGACCATCAATGGAGAACTCATAGAAACAACATCATATATTTCATCAAGACCATTATAGGAGGAACTAGAAACTAAAATGATACACAATTCAAACTACCCATACTCCTTAAATAAAACATGTAATCCCATAACTAAAGGAATAAAATAAAATCACACATTTCAATACATATTTTGAAAAATAATTTCAAACTAATTAGAGAATATGGTTTAGAAACTAAAATATTTTATACCAACCCCTTTCTCAAAATCACAACTGATTATCAAGACCCACCAGTCTAAAAAATCATTTAAACCAATGGGAAACCCCCATCATTTTTAATAAAAATCACATTAATTTTCATAAAAAGGAAAGCTCAAACTTATTTCCAATTTTTTTATCTATTTCAAAATCAAAAATCTTTAAATAATTCCATGGCCCTTAAAATTGACCACCAAAACTCATTGAGAATTAATCTCATTTTCCCGTCTAAAAAATATCCTAAAAACTAATTTTTAAAATAACCCACCTATTCGAAAACACTTTAATAAAATATTTCTTAAAAAATACTTTTTAATAATTAAAATCCCTCACAAAATTCTACTTTTGAACTTAAAAACCTTTTCACACAAAACATTATTTTAAGTACTTGTTTCAACCAAATAACAACTTGTTTTTTATTAAGAAAACCAAAAACATTTTAAAACCACAAAAAATGTTTTTAGAAAACAAAAAGACTCCCTCAATTCCTATCATCCATTCAAAAAACTATTTTTCATTTCATAAAATAGAGTACTCAAGGGAAAAAACATACCACACCATCATACATCTCAAATCAAACCAAATTCAACAAGATCAATTTCAAAAAACCCAAATAAAAACTACCCTATATGATAAAAAACCAATGGAATACTCTATTGGAATTAATTAGGTTATCAAGGGAGGAAAACAAAAAATTATGGGTGAGAAATTTCATAATGCACAGCTTGGTTGTATAGGATGGAAAACCAAGCTCCAACCATGAAAAATGCATTGTCATAGTTATAAAACCATTCTACATGAGGACTACACAATTTACCAGACCACACATCCTAATCATGAAACCCTGTTTTATTCACAATTTCACCTTTTAAACTCAAAAAGACCCTTAAAATAACCAATACACTTAGCAAAGATCAAATCACCATCACAATATATCAAAATACAAATTCAAGGTCAAGGATCAAGCCTGATACACTCATATAAAATATTGGTTCAGTGTGATGAAGAGATGGCTAGACTCCAACATGAACACACCATCTAAATACTGACCACAATCTATAGTGGATATGGATTCTGAAGTCATATGGAGATCCCTTAAGTGTGAAATTTCCCCACCTTGGAACATTATTTATCTCATCCTCAATTGCAAGGCCCCCCCTTTCCCATGATACTGATATCCTCCATACGCAAAATGAGGGTAACTGGCTAGTGGAATTCTTGGATTCTAGGGAGAAATGTGACTCTCTCCTCTTTATGTTCAATTACCTTAGCTCCTTGCCTTCATGAGGTGCCTTTATTGCTATCGTGGAAGCTCTTGGCCACCATTTTTTCAGACCTTTGTGACCTCTTGTTTTTTTTGGGATGCTTTGTGCAACTCAGTGGGTCTATTTTCTGGGATATTGGTCTTGTAATATCATGTTATTGGTAATAAAAAATATCATTTTATGCACTATGGGCTCTAACCATAAGGTTCTATCATGACTTAGTCTAAAATTAAGTATTCTAGACACTAATAAAGTATAACCAAATTGAAATATCTCACAATATTCCTCCTAAAAGGCCCTCTCAGTCCCTTATTCATTATTAAAAATATCTCTCTATATTCCTCCATAAGTCTCTCTCAATACCTTTGACAATATTTGGAATCTATGTAAGTTTTCCTCCTAATGTCTCACTCAGTCCCATGGAAAAAATTTGGAAGCTCTCTTGGTCTTCAACCCAAAGGTTCTTTCGATTCCCTAGAAAGTATTTATAAGCTCTCTTTATCTTCCTTTAAAAGGCTCTATACTTCCCTTGTAAAAAATTTTGAAGCTCTCCAGATATTCCTCCCAAAGGCTCTCTTAGTTCCTTTGAAAACATAACCTTTCTAGTATATGAAATAAGCTAAGGTTCCAATTCCTACGTCACCATAAACTCTTCCAAGTTTTTTTATTTTCTACTCAATACCAAACATAAAAAAATACATCTCAAAATCCAATTCAATAAAAAACATGATCATTTTAAATTAAAACCTTACTCGATGTAAAAAATCCCCTTTAAAATATAATTACTTACTTAAGGAAAACCCCCTTTTTCAAAGCCCCACTTTAAAATACATTTAAATCCATAATATGTGACCATTACCTGATCCATTCAAAAACACATTTCATAAACCATTCATGACCAAAATATGTCAATAATTAAACTCTATGAAATACCTATTTTAAAACCATTTCAAACCCCATTTTAAATAACTAATGTTTTGAGACATTTTTAACAAACATGTAGAGTTCATAATATCCAAATCCATTTGAAAAAAGACATTACAGAACCAAATTACCAACATAAATCATGAATCCTATAAAAAATGAACAAAAAACTATTAATAAATCAATTTAATGGTAAATTGGTAAACAAAAAAAATGTTAACTAATAATAAAAGTTTAACCATGGAAAAATTCCTTAAGTAGAGACACTGAACTCACAAATTAATCAAAATTTATTTCCTTCAATGATAAACACTATCAAGAAATATGGGTCCCCATATACCTAAGTGAAAAATAAGTAAACCAAATCCCTCATTAAAAACCCTATAATGGGACATTAGGAATGTTAAGGTTTCACTCTTCCAAGAAAGAGGAAGGGTAAAGGTAGAATAGAGGAGTAATAAGAGAAACCATTAAGAAATCTACCATACCTCAAAAGAAATCACTAAGCAGAGTAATAAATACCCTTAGAACCATAGTAGTAAGCTACAAATCTAAGGGCATGAGGTTGAAAATTATGGGGAGAATATATTGGGTCAAGGTGAGATAAACCCATGAAGGTAATAATGAGAAAATCCAAAACTTTTAATGACCTAAACAACTCTTATGGTTTAGAAAACTGTGCACCAACAATGTGGGAGATACTATCTCCCCCAAAACCAATTCAGATAGTTACTACTAGAGATCGCATGGTTTGAAAAACCATTCCAAATCCATGGAAAATTTCACTGTCCCCTGAAGAATTTTAATTGAATGGTTAACAACATGGTTAGATAGAAAATGTGGCAATCATGTGCTAGGGTCTATTTTCTCAGAAAATAAGGTTTCATTCCCCTAACACCTAATAACTCCAAGAAATAAAACATGGGAAAGTAAAATTCAAACTCAGACATACCAGCTACGTGGTAGGTGTCATAGTATCAAAAACATGTTAGTTGGATTTTTTCCCATAATACAAATTAATAAGACATGATTTTCCCCAAAGAAATACAACATAACCCCTCCATATATGGTAGGTCCACACAACAAAATAAAAAGAAAAATATAAAAAAAATAAATAATTTAGAACAAAAAAATCACATAGCTCACATCCAGTCCCCTCACACAAAACACCCCCTTTATTCAACATTTATAAATCCAAATATTCAATTCACCACCCATTAAAGAATAAAAATATAAAAAAACATTTTAAATCATTAGTGACTAATTTGGATGATGCGATAGAGAAAAATAAATAAAATAAAATAACCAACTAACCTCTATGTGACCATAAGTCACTATCAAATCGCATCACCAAAAAAATTCATTAGAGAACAAAATCCAAACTAAAAACTTCAAATTGAAATATAATAGGAAGAAACATAAACATGATTGGTATGTCACCACCTACCTTACCATATTCATAACATTTAATGATAAACCCATTTCAATCTTGTTTAAAATATAATATAAAAAACATATTTTCATCACTAAGTGTACGAAAGCCGATAACACTCCATAATAGATTTAAAATAATTTCCTTTTTATTTTTCATAAATGAAAATATTCACTATAAAAACTTTTATTTAAAAACATCCACACCCTACAAAACATCCCCTTTTTGTTTAAGAACTCTTTTCTTAATTTTTTTCCCAAAATGATTTAGAAAACTAACATGCACTACATAAATAAAAAATCAACCAAATGGAATCACATCACCAAATGAGACAATAAGAAATAAAATAAAACAACCAAAGGTTCCACACAAGTCAATAAATCAGGGAATACAATAGAAAGTTAGAGAAATACACTACATCAAACCAACAAAAAAAGAATGAGTGTCATAGGCTATACCCTAGGTTCTAAAGTGAGGTTGTAAAATAATTTACTGAACAATAACCAATATATTAGTCTATGACATGCACTATATACAAGCCACTAGACTAGCATGATCTCAATATCATCAATGGAACACCCCATATAATCCTATTTTACACTATAGGGGATACTAATAGTGTGGCATAAATATTGACTTACTACATAGCTACATGAGTTCCCATGACCAAACATTGTAAAGGTGAGAAAACAACAATATTGTTTAACAAACGCATCAAAAATAATAATAATAACCCACCCACCTATAATAGCCTCTAAAAAAACAACCCATTTCCATCCATCACCTAATCAGCACAAACACCAAACACAACCCTTAAAGGGACACAAGATAAGGAGAATAAAGGGTGTCACACACACCCAAACATTTTAAAAACCATATAAAGGTTCCAAATTATCATTTTAGAATTACACCCAAAGGTTTTATCTCTTTATAATAATTTTATATCATTTATAATACATTTCTTAAAAAAATTACACTTAAAACCAACCGTGAAAACAATTTATAAATCAAATACTCTTTAAAGAAAAGGATTCCTTAAATGATTAAAACATTAGTCCACAATTCATTCCATGGACAAAATGGGGTTAAAACATTTTTAAACCTCACACTTTATATAAAATAATTATTTAAACAATTTATCAATACTTGGAATTTCAAGTATTACTTGAAATTCAAATAAAACTTTGTATCCAATTGAGAATTAAATTTTAAGACCAAAAAAATTTAAAATATCACAATTATTTCATACATAACATTTAAATAATTCCTCAAACATATGGTTTGTGTGGTTTATTAAAAAATTATTTTTAACATTCTATTAAATTGATCTTTTATCTTCATTTAAATGAAAATAAATTAGAAACTATTTCCTTTAAAATAATTTTAAAACACATTTAATGCTATCATTATAAAATTAAAGAATGAATTTAAAACTCATGAAATCAATGGTTCTAAAATTAAATATCATTATATTTGAAAACCTACATATAATCAATGATGAGGATTATAATACATAAAATATAGGATGAAAATAGTTTGAAAAATGAATCACATGCCCTACACATAAATAAATCACAAATAAAATGTCAAAACCTTGTCTTAGAGTTTGATAATGAGAGGTATAAATGGATGGGAAGAAAAAAAAGAGTAAAGTAAGAATAAAGAGGATAATATGCCTTACCTTGGAGTTCTAGATTCAAATCTTGAAGGAACCCCTAATAATTCCCAAGATAGAAGGAAGAATCAATGAGGGGAAGGATAAATAACAAGGGGGAGTTCACCTTGGAATCATATGAGTTATGAGGGGGGATAAAGGGGAATTTGGATTTTAAAATTTAAAAGGGAAGAATTTAAATTTCATAAAAATAAAAAACAAGAAGAATCACATGGTTTAGAATCATAGTTTAGTAAAAAATGCACCAACCATGCATATGATTCTAGAACCTACTAGAAATATCACATGATTCCTTGGAGTGCACCAAAAAATTATAAATAATATTTATATATCATTTAAACCACATCATCAATGATAAAAACCCAAATTTACAATTTATTCATGCTTACTCATAACCATTTGGGTTTACCTCACATCAAAAAAAAATTTCCAAAATTTAAATTCCATGCCCAAAATTTATTGAAACTTAAAATAACCTAGGATAGATTAAAATAATATAAAATAAAAGAACATATTTATAAATACTTGTGACAATTCTCCACACCATACCACTTTATGACCCATAAAGTATTCAATCAAGGTATAATATATTGGAATAGGAGGGCCCATTTCACTTTAGTTAATGAGGTGGGAGGGTTGGGGGAAAAAATAAGGTGAGATGAAATAAAAGAGAACCACTTGAAATGATCCATCAGACAAACTAACGATCCGAAATCCCTAAATTATACAAATTGGTCTTCTAATAACATGAGACCTCTCCAAGCACAAAATGACTTAAACCACCAACATAAAGTCCTAATATAGGGTATATCTATCATGGGTCTCCCCATTGTTTAGAATTCATCTAAATATTGATAAAAATATTAATAATAAAAAAGTGGAAAAACTACTGTTTTCGATGCTTTCGTCGGGGCGTGTACATCTGTCTGTATTAAGGATGATGAGGACATGCTGAATATTTCCCCACATTCCTACTTTCTAAAGGTAGGTGACAACCATTACTTATTCAGGGACATTTTCTCCTTGATCAAAATGGGATGTTGGGATTTCGGTTCTTCCTTCCATGGATTCCTCTTCAGAACTCATTGCCTACTCTGGGTCTCCCTTATTGAATAAGACGTTGTACATGAAATTATTCCCCGTGCCATATCTTCATAGAAGCTGGTTAATTAAACTACTTTTTTTAGGACAATCCAAGGGGTCTAGTCATGGAAGCAACCTTCGGTCAGGGGATTAGTCACATTGGAAATCACTAGCATGTCTGGACGCTAGAACACAAGCGCATCTGGGTTTCTTTCCCTTATTATAGGGATTCTAAAAGGCACGGAAACTCGAGGTGTACCACATAAAATGCATGTAATTATATAACATAGGCATGTTTCTGAGGTTTTCCACAGCTTCCCATGTTTAACATAGGGTATTCCACAAGTTTAATTTCTAGCGGAGATGGATCAAACTAATCAGAACACTGACTCGAGTGGATCAGATAGGCATGACCCATGGAGGACACATTGATATTGGGGATAACACATGGTTAGTTACCCGATTGTTTCTAAATGAAATGGGAAATGGGGTGTCATGATCCCACCGAGATGTGGTGTCCTGGGTAAGAATCAAGATGGATAATGGATGGTTAAGTGAATTGGAAGGGGATTGAGATGGAATCGACTCAAGGGAGATGGTGATGTTGGTATTAAGCCTTGAAGAGACCTCCTACATATCCTTGTGGAAGGGAATCAAAGTCCACTTAGTTTTAAATGGGGTATAGGATTGGGGTGTGCACGGAGGAAAACGACCCAATGATATAATGAGGCTTATGCATGGATATAATCCTAAGGTTGGTCTGATGCCACTGGGATGGACCTACGATGCGGGTCCCAAAGAAAGGGATGACAACGGCTTACCGTAAATTGCAGAGTACAATGGATTGCCACTAGATGATATTGACAATAGCTTACTGCTGGATGGGGGAGACAATAGCTTACCACTGAATGAGATTGACAATGAATTACCATTGAATGGGGATCATAATGGCCTACTACTACCTGGGGATCACAACAGCTTATCACTGAATAGAGAAACATTTAGGGTCATGTGGGACTAAAGGGGAATATAGTTTAACGTCATGAAGGACAGGGGTGAACCGAAAAGATGGGGGGTCATAACCAATGGTTTTTGGGCTTGAACCTTAGGGAGGCTTCCTTTGTACCTTACCTTAGCAAGGATTAAAGTACATGTAGTTGAGGATGGTGGATTCAGTTTAATGTCATGAAGGATGAAAAGGGGGCATGCATTTTAACTTCATGCAGGGCCAAGGTGGTCTGACGTGAAGGGGGTTGGATCCAGTGGTTTTTGGGCTTGAACATTGGGGAGGTTTTCTACGTAACTTACCATGTAAAGGATCAAAGTCCACATAGTTCAATAAGGGTTGGGGACTGATGTGAAGTGGGGTCGGAACCAATGGTTGTTGGTCTTGAACATTAGGGAGGCTTCCTATGTACCTTGACTTGGAAAGGATCAAAGTCCACATAGTTCAGGATGGTGTTTTGGGATTACACTCTAGACTTCCCTAAGAGGATGTCATGGTAGATGCTTACTCTAATACCACATGAGTCATGCTCTATGTGAGAAACCAGAGGCAGTAAAGACCTTACGATCACATCGTGAAATCTGTGTCTGTGGGAAGTGGATTGGGGCTAACCCGTAGTTAGTGGACCAAAATGGAAACAGGGGATTACGCATGGTCTGTAGCCCAGGTAGATAGAGACTGGGACTTACTCTAGGGTGTAGGACCAGTGGTGATAAAGCCCAAAAGAATAGGTATTTGTCACCAAATAAAGGAGGGATCTGGTGCCCATCCCCCCTCTGAGTTGTTGGCTCTGAGGAAGAGAGGAGGAGTAGGGATGATACCTTCTGTAAGAAAATTGAGGGGGGTTACACCGAGATGGTTTCCCTTTCCCCATGGATAGATGCTGCTCCGATAAAGAGTATCTCATTCCATGTGAGGAATTATTTCACTCTCATAGAGACCAATGGTCATAGAGAATTTCTAAGATGGGGCACCCCACATATGATACATGAGGCGAGGACACAGTTTAACATCATGTTCTGAGGAAGATGGTGATTGGTAGTTTAACATCCTGCAGATCAGATGAGGTGGGTTTACTCCGCACCCCTAGGACTTACATAACTGATACCTGCCTTACCTTGAGGAAGGTAAGGCATCAGCAATGCCATGGTGAGGGGGTGTAATGTAGTGATCCATTGAGGGGTCTACGTTAGCATGGCTATGCGAATAAGCAATAGCAGTTAGCGTGCCTATGCAAGGAAGCATGGGGCGAAGCGACTCAATAAGAAGTACCACCCAGGTGATCTTGAAATCACTTCGTGCAAACCTGGTGGGTCACATGGGAAAAGGAGTTGCAGAGCAAAGGGGTTTATAGGTAGAAGCCTCATGAAGCTCTAGTGATCCATGTAGTGGAGGGGCTTCGTGAAGGGGTATTCTTCACGAAGTGAAGTAGCCTAGACTAGGCGTAGGGAATATGTGCATATGGAAGGGGCTTTGTAAAGTGTAAATGAATTCATGGAGCAATGCTTCATTAAGAAAGGGTGCCCTGTGAAGCGTAGCATTGTGAAGAAATGTGCTTCGCGAAGCACAGTGACCCTTTCTTAGAAAGTGGGTCACATGTGCATGGAGGGTTCTCGCAAAGCATAAGTACTCCACGAAGACTCGAGACCCCTTGGGGATCCACTTCCTTCATAGAGGCCTGTGGGCTCCGTGAAGGGCATCCCTCTTTGAAGAGGGGCTGAATTCAAACTAACGGCGAGGCACTTCACGATGATAAATTACCTTGAGGATCTCGTGGTTTGAAGAGCATAATTTTCTTCGCAATTTAAGAGATAAGAAGGTGAAAGGTCAGAGGATCCATACTTTGGGTTCAAGGGGAGCCCGGTATTTATAGGCATGAGGCACCGCAAAGCAGATCTTGTTGGGCCGGAAGACACATTGCACTTTGTCGTAATTGTGGAGCCTCCCACCTCCTTGCTTCATAGATGGTTTGAGAATGTAAAATGGGTTCACGGAGCCTCCCACATCCTTTCTCCACATCGGGTTCATGAACATCAAATGGGTTCACAGATACTCCCACCTCCTTGCCCCGTGGTGGGTTCACCAATGTCAAAGGGGCTCACGGAGTCTCCCATCTCCTTGGTCTGCGTCGGGTTCCAAATGTCAAAGGGGCTCATGGAGCCTCTGGCCTCCTTACTCCATAGTGCCTTCACATATGGGAAGCTTTGCGCTGGCTGTAGGGCTGCGAGGACTCCACGAACAAGCTTCTCGAGGAATCCCTTAAGGCTTTCAATTTGTTCTTGTTCTTCCCAAATTTTGGTGCCAAAAAATGCCCCCCCCCTCAGACTGGGATTCGAGGAGAAAGTGATGGTCAAACTCTAAGGGTCAATCGCCAAAATTCATCATCCAATCACAAAGTTGACTCATGATGTAGGCTCGCGTAGCGTAGGGGTGATGTACGGGCTGAGTGCGCCACAAAGCTCACCTCGGTCGGACACACCGCGAAGTACCGAGGGTCCTCGCCTATAAATAGGGGAGGATGACCTCTCTTTTTTTCTTTCTCATCTCTATGATTTTAGATTTTAGTACTCTCAATTCATGAAGCTCCACGTACTCCGTGATTGCTCTCTGTGAATTGGGCCTTTTCCTTCGCAGTGCATAGTGAGTTTTTTGACTTCATGATGGTGCGCTCTGTGGCTTGTGTCTGAAGTTCAGGGAAGGGGTCTGTGAACAGTCTTCACGAATGACCTCCGTGAACAAGCTCCGAAAAAGATATTAATGAACCAAAACCAAAGAACACATAAAATAAAAAATTTAATGGATCACCAAGAGACTTCCAGGGGGTCCTTGTAAATGCTTCCCGAAGGGAGAAGATTGTGGATAGCTCAGGTATAGGGGAGTTTGTATGGAGCCATTCTGACGATAATTCGCTGGTGGAGCTACTATTGGAAAGCCAAAATGACTATCTATTGTGTAAGAGGATACCTATTTATGGATTTGGACTGAGGGATGACGTCTTAATCCCTGAAGTGAGTAGGGATGAGGCCTTTTACTGGTTCAGGAGCATGTTGTGCCTGCACCAGTGGTTCAGGGCAGCTGAAGGCCATGCCCAGGAGGACTTTATGCCTATCAATGTTGAATATGTGCACAATCGCTTGAACAATGTTGATGGGAAGGAATTTATATCAGAGACATCTCCCCCACTATATCATACTATCTTGAAGGCAGCCTTGAGGAACCCAGGAAAGGGGTGGTCCGATGAGTGGGATCTGCGCCAAGGTGCAATTTCACAGACGACTAGGCTTGGGCCTATTGGGTAGGTGCCTCATGCAAGAAATTTGGGGAAAAGCTGAGAAGAGTGGACATGTATGAGGTATATTGGGCCCCCCAATTCCATATCTATCAGCTAAAGAAGTTGATGCCAGAGTTGTTGAGCAGATGGTCATCGAGGACCAATACCTTCCATTTTCACCATAGAGAGTTCGGTATCAGTTTATGGGATTTTCATCATATCTCAGGGGTCCCAATACTAGGGGCCATGTATGATGTGTTCCTCCCTGTTATGGGTGCATGGGAGGATCTAGAGAAAATTCCATTGATGGTGATGGCATTGATGAACTAGTACTGGGAGAGGACAAGAAGTCAGTGAGGGATATCCACTTCAAATTGTGGTTTAAGCAGTTCCGGAATTTTCTGGAAGATAGGAAGTTTTTGGTGAGGCCTCAAACTTTCCCAAAGGGGGATCAATGGGGCAAGGAGTGCTCATACTGGTGGCTCTTGGAAGATAGCTAGTAGAAAACCTAGGGATTCAGCATCAGCACCAAGCAGCAACCAGTAGCCAAATTGGCTGCATTCATTGTAGCACTCATCTGTGGTTGGATCCTGCTGGTGATAGATATGAACATTGGCATGTGACCAAGAACATTTATCATTGAATCCATGCTGTAAATAGAAGGGAAGGTCAACCTTGGGTTCCCGATGCTCGTCAAGCTGTACAAGATGTTGTTGTATATCAGCGAGGGGAAAAAGCCACAGAGAATATGCAGGCCATTCCACCTCCTGTATGGGTGGATAAAAGTGAATGTCAGGGGGATCCATGAATATCTGAACCCCTTCTCCTCTCCAGAATCAAACTTTTACCCATCCATTCTGAATTTCATAGGGAAATTTCCATCCAAGCTGACCGTACAAGTGGTACTAAACCGGGTTTGGAAGGTAGAGGAGTTCAACTTTCACCTGTTCTTGTTGCGAATGAGTATATTCACCGATAATGTCTAGGGAATGGAAGAGAATCAGTCCTACCTCATGTCCATTCGAGGTGGAGTCCTGGTGTCACGGGTGGACCGCGAGCCCCTATGTGAGCCGTACACCCTGCACCAATTCATAGTAAATTTCAATGCATGCAGTGACTGACCCCACAGGTCTCTTTAGGGGTGCACTATGAGGATCACCCACACATGATGAGGAATATGTGGCTCATGTTTACACGGGAAGATGAGAAGATGAGGAACGAGCTACCTCCACCCATATCCATCTTCGAGTTGGTGAAGGAGTATGCAAAAAGTTGGGAGACGGCCAACCCAGGGGAGATGTTGAAGCAGCCAAATGTTCGGGCCAGTGATGGTGTGCCTCCCCAACCTTGAGGCTGGGGCTGGAAGGAGGCAAGGAAATCCAATGGTGGCGAGGCTACCATGGCGTTGAGGCCTTCACCAGTTGAGGGGGAGGCAACGGCGTCAGATCCAGCAGCGGAAGCGGACCCAGCGGTCCCAGAAGATTAGAGTTACCCAAAGGGGAGGCCACCAAGAGGATTCCACAAAATATCCACCTAGGATCCGGGGAAGTGGTTGCTCCATATATACATGCCAGAGAATACTATCTTCCCGGAGGCCTGAGACATCTAGGATGTCAACATGCAATTCCTGGCCCATCTGAGATGTGGAAACACTTGAACTGTCTCAGGATGGATTTTTCGAGAATCAGCCTCGTCAGGGCTGGCTTTACAGTATCCTAGGAAGAGGCGGAGCAATAACTGATAGATTTGGATGAATTCGTGCACTCTCGAGGTGCTCTGTGTCCGATGACAGGCTAGGTGAAGGTGTTGCTGGATTGAACGGACCCTCTGCAATTGTCAGCTACAAAATTGAGGGAGCGCTTACCTTTATCAGAAGAATTGGACGAGTTCTCCTGGGGGGAGGAGTCTGGTAGAGGGAGCCCATTAGAGGAGGGTGAAGTTGGTGAATCAGATCTAGAGATTGAAGAGTTTGCAGATGCTCTCTAGGTAAAACCCTAAGTAGCTTCCCCGAGATTTGCTTCTAGGCTACTTTAGACCCCTTCAATAATATTTCAAATCTATAGGAGGGCCTCATACACATAACCCATTCTCCCACCTCAATAGATAGAGATGCGGGGACTTCGGGATATACACCCGTGGCTATGGAGATTACTACATCCAGCGGGGCCAGGTCATCCGAGGTGATTCCCCTAGAGTCTTCAGACTTCCCTATAATATACGGAGGGTCGCACCTTGGGGTACCAATTGAAAAAACCTAGGAGAGAGACCAAAAAATCGATCTCTGTAAGTCCCCTTGAAAAATAATTCAATCCTGACACACATTGATCAGGTTTACTGACATCCGTGAACTTCGTGGTATGCATAGTTCTTCAAATGGTGTGGGCTGCCTTGAAAAGGCTCCTTGGTACTCCCGGCGGTGCCTTTCCTAGGGGAATGTTAGTGGTCGTGGAAGTGGATATTCAGACCGACCAAGCTACGGCACTTCTGATCACTGGTGGGACCGTTATCCTGGATGAGCCTGAGATTATTGAGGTTGGATCTGATGATGAAGATCGATCAGACAACACATGTCTTTTCATACTCGATCAGACGCCATATGCAGACCCTCCTGATGAGTTCTTGGGGGTGTTCCCCACGTCTGAACCTGCCAACCCCACGGACTAGGACAAGATGACCTCTAATGAAGAGGACAACAAGATAGTATTCCTCTGGTCATGGAAGTTGATCAATTACTTTATCGATGACACCCCTCAAGCACAATGGATAGACCAGATGGAGAGACTTTGTTCACGACTGCGCAAACTATGTTCCAGGGGAGTGGATGCCTAGTGTCCCCACTTTCTCATTCGAGATATCATGGCGGAGAAGATTCATGAGTATGACTGTGGCCTTGGTGTGGGTTGGGAGTGGAGAAAAGCGGTGAACATCAAGAGGCTCTAAGAGGCTGAAAATTATATTCAGTAGCTTCACATCCAGGAAGAAGAATATTCTTCTTCCCTCAATGCACAATCGTAGATTATATTGCGGATGAGGGCCCAGCTGGTGGAGGCTGAAGAGAACATAAGGCAAGACTCCAAGGAGATTACCATTATCCGAACCAATGTGGAGTGGGACCAGATCACAGTTGACGAACTGCTCCCCACTACTGCTGAGGAGGAGCGGGAACTGAATTGGTGATAGTGAATCATGGACACCACAATCTAGAGGGTGGAGGAGCTGCAACTCTCTTTTGATGGGGTCATATTGTCCATGGGAGGGGTCGACCCTCAGGTACTATGATTCATGTAACATTGAATGCACCTTCATGTTTAGATTATTTAGTCTAGATGTAGGCATAAGTTTTTTTATCTATTTTTGGTCTATTGCATTTATGTTACATTCCTGGAACATCCAGAAATCATTCCCTAAGCTAACATGGGTTGGGCCTGATGCGAGAAATAGGAGATGACCACCTTTCCATTCCATCCGAATATAAGAGTTAAAATCAAGCTCTGTACATCTGGGGTTTGAATAACCAATCCAAATTTCTAGGAAGAAAGGGAGAGGCCTGACTGTAGGATGAGGAACTCAGAACAATCAACGTGTCAACTCCCCAATGATCTCTATTACATGAGAGGAGTAATGCCAAGGGAATTTGGAATCAACCCGATCACAAGGGAGTGGAAAGTGTGAATCACGATACACTAGATTCGGAACACTATGGGGATGGAGTGATAATGAAGGATAACCGCTTACCGTGATCGAAACACAGTATCCTTATTGAGTTAGCCTGAAATGGAGATAACAAATGAGGGCTAACAGTTGACCATATTTCAAACACCGGGCCTAACATTAAATGTCATCCCATTACAGTCGACGAACCATAGGCCAAGAATCCATACTATTAGGGGGCTCTTTTAGATGTGAAAGAGGATGAGGGTCCGAACAAAGGGTACGAAAAGCATGGAGTGTGGAGTGATGGGCTGTTTGAATGGAGTCCAACACTCTTGAAATCACACCACCGTGGTGGAAACACATTAGGTGGGTGTATTTGTCTGATCAGGGATCAAACGTACATCCGAACATGACCTCTCTGGAAAGGACCTAGAATGATCTGTAGTTTTACATCATACTAATAAAGATGATAAACAGGTAGTTTAATTGTCATATGGTGAGGGCGATGCATATAGTTTAAAGGTCAAACTTCCTGGACCAGGATTGGGCCTGAGGGATCAGAAGGTTCAATGACCCTAGGGCTAGGCCCAAGCCAAAATTCTTGGGTATTTCTACGTATCCCATAAGGATGAAATCAAGCCAAAAATAGTTCTTAAGCACGACATGGCTGGAGGGCAACACTGGTAGGGGAAATCCTATCTGTAAAGGGATCTGGTGCATCCCATGACTAATATGAGGCATCCTAACCTTGTTTGGGGTAGAACCACAGTTTAGTGTCATGCATCGAGGACATATGGACTCGTGCAGTTTAACGTCATACGATAGGATGTGGAGTGAAAGGGAAGATCCCAAGAAGGGAGTATGCGATGAGGTAGCTATAAAACCAACGTGAATGGGGGCATAAGGAGTCTGCACCACACCACATATCCCTAGGGGAAGTTCTTTAAGTCATGGGACCAAAAGTGAAAGTTAGGATGGGCTTGAGGAAAAGTGCCTAGGTGTTTCTATGTACCCCATTAGGATGGAAATCAAGCCACACACAATTCTGAGAGCGTGGTTTAATGTCATGTGGGATGAAGAGAGGCATGTGTGGCATGGCTATGCCAGTACATGTCTTACAGGAACTAATGATCCCACATGATTCGTGATCGATGTGGGAAATAAAGATTAGTGACAGGACATCCCTAGTACAGGAAGGCACATGTTAGGGGTTATGGGATTCCAGGTGAATGACGTCCCAATAATGTTGACCCGCCTACTTGACACACCTAGATGCATGAAGGGGTAAAGCTGGGTATGTTTGAATTCCACTTGAACATAAGGAAGTGGAAATATGTGAATCATGATGCTCGAGATCTGGACAACAATGATGGTGGTGTGATGATAGGGAATAACTATTTACCATGTTTGAAACATATTATTCATTTCACATTAGCCTGGAATGGGGACAAAAAATGAGGGTTGACCGCTGACCATGTTTGAAACACGGGGCATGTCACAAATGTCATCTAAGGTCCTTAGGGACATTGGACCAAGATGGAAGGTAAGACAATATGGCATGACACCATGTTGTAAAGGGGGTCCCTTTCAAATGTGGAAGAGGATGAGGATCAAAATAATGGGTTCACAAAGCTTGGATATGGAATGAGGGGAATGTACCCATGAAAATTACACACTTTGGGATCTTTATCCTAACACATCTGAGTATGACAAAAAGGCGTAACAAATAGAGGGAGTCGGGTCCCTTTCCAAGGACAAGGGTCTTGGGGTTGCATGCCTCTAACTTAATGGTCGTTGGATGGGCCATAAAGGGGGGTCCTGATTTAACGAACTGTGCGCAGGGTGGAGAGGTATCCAAATTTAACACGTAGTTCCTATATAGAGATCTCAGTTCAGGGTTATAGAACTCAGACTAGGTTGGGAAAAGACATGGGAGGCATATAGTGTAGCTATTGAAAAACCCGACGTGAATTAGAACACATGCGGTAT
This sequence comes from Viscum album, assembly GCA_963277665.1. NCBI lineage: Eukaryota > Viridiplantae > Streptophyta > Magnoliopsida > Santalales > Viscaceae > Viscum > Viscum album. The sequence continues at coordinate 15,533,546 of OY728158.1, forward strand.
TCGCCACACCCCCTGTTCGCAAAATGTTTTGGGCCTAGGGGCAGAAATAGAGAGGATATGATTTTAGATTATTGGGGCTAGACTTAGAGACGAGATGTTTAGGAATTATTACGTATCCCATGAGGATGGGAATCAAGTTGTATGTAGTTCTGGGAGATGTTGTGATGTTTAACATCTTTCAAAAAGGACGTAGATTGGTATTAGTTTACAATCATAGAGCTCAGACCATGATGGAACTGAATAAGCAAGACACGTGTTGGAATAATTACTAAACCCGACGTGAGTGAGGATAATAGGAGTCTGTATCACCACAATATGCTCCCCGGTAAACTTCTAGGTCAGGGGACCAAAAGTGAAAGTTAGGTTGGGCCTGAGGCAAAGTTCTAAGGCATTTGTATGTACCCCATGAAGATGGGAATCAAGACATATGTAGTTCTGAAGGTGGAATGGTAAGATATCAGTGCCAGAGATAACATGGTCGTGCTGGTCTAGCCCTCACACCAAAAGAAGCGACATTTGATAGATCTTTTTTGTCCTTCGGGATGAATGTGTGTTTTTTTGTCAAGCGATGGACCTAGGATAGAATGTCCAGGCATCGAAAAAATAATCAAGCCATATGTAGGAGTTGAAAAATGGTATGGTGGGTAACTGATACCAAACATAATGTCCCCTTGAGTGAGGACATCACGATGCTGTGCCATTTTTCGTCATGCAGCTAGGATGATAATGTCACAGTTTAGGGTCATGTGATGGGGAGAACTATGCACTTTAACATCGTATATTATAGACGTAACAGTTTAAAGTCATGTGGGACTAGGCAGCATAGTTTAAAGTCATATGGATCATACATATATAGGAGATATGAGTTTTAATAGGGAATGGGCACGACGTGATAAATCATACCCGACATGAATGTGGATGAGGTCCAAATCACACCACACGTGATTCCAAGAAAGAAACCTCAGGCTGAGGGGCTAGAAAAGCTTTAGAGAATATGGGTTAGGAGAGACTAGCTCTCAGTTAAGCTGGACCCAAAGTTGAGATGTCTGGGCATTCCTACGTATCCCATGAAGATGGGAATCAAGCTAGATGTAGTTCTTGAAGATGAATTATAAGGAGATCTTAGTTTAATATCTTAGAGCTCGAACCACGGAATATGTGACACTCTTCCAAGTGATCACAGACCTCGATCTAGTCCCTAAGCCCACATGAGTCAAAATCACTGTGGGAAACAAGGGTAGAATAGTTCTTAGCAACACATAGGACATACGTAATGGGGAAGTCAGTGTAGAGCCCTGAATGATGCCCTACCGTGGATTTGTCCTCCTAATGTGAAACTGTATGCTGAGGGAAAATACCAAGAGCATCGAAATTCCACTTGGAAATTTTGGGGTGGAAATGATGTGAATCACGTAACCAACATTTAAGGCTTTAAGGTGTTGTCATGATGATGGAGGATAACTATTGATCGTGTTTGAAACACAAAATCCATATCGTGTGACCTGAAATAGTAACAACAAATGAGCATCAACCGCTGACCATATTTGCAATGAGAGACTTGTATCAATTTATTGTTCAAAAACCTCGAGGACGTTGGCCTGTAATGGTAAGAGATCCCTTGGTCCAAGAATCCATTCCATTTGGGGGTCCCTTTAGATTTGAAAGATAAAGAAATCCCAAATTAAGGGGAACATGAATCCTAAAAAATGGGTGAAAGCACGTCTACGTAGAATCCAACACTCGAGGCCCTAAACCAGAGTACTCCTGGGCACATTGGAGAATATCCAAAGAAGGTCAAGGGACCCAACTTAAGAGAAACTGACTTGAAAAGATGAGCATAGGGAAATGGAGCGAAGGGCACTCAGGAGAGAGAGAGGTATGTGGTATGGTTGTTATAAAACTAACATGAATGGGGACATAAGACCATACCACACCATATAACCCCTCCTAGAAGAATGCATACTAAGGGGCCAATATTATAGGGAGGTTTCTAAGGGATGAGGCTGGACTCGAAGACTAGATGTTTGGGTGGTCCTACATATCCCATAAGGATGGGAATCAAGGAATAAGTAGTTTTGGGAGAAGGATGTTGTGAATTTTTATCGTCATGTAGTGAGGATAGTGGTTCTCTTATTTTAAGGTCATAGGGCTTGGACCGTATACCTGGTTTAATGTCATATGCATGGGACAACCGAGTAAAGAGGGAGAATTATTGCACCTATGGAAAACCACAAAACAATAACAATGATAGAGTATAACTATTGACCATGTTCGCAACACAATATCTTTATTTTTGTGACCATGGGTCGGGGAAAACAATTGAACGTCAACCATTGACCATATTCGAAACATGGGACTTGTATCAATTTTTTGTTCAAAATCCATGAGGATGTTGGCATGTAATGGTAGGAGAGCCCTTAGGCCGAGCATCCATGCCATTTGGGGGTCCTTTTGGATCTAGAAGATGATGGAAACCCAAATGATGGGGCTCGCATAGCATGGTGGGGCCTGTGCTTTTGGAAAGGATGATAAATGAAGGAATGTCTCAAAGGGGGTATATGAGGCATGGGAAAATAGCCCTAAGTGAATAAGAACATGAGTTCATACCACACCACACACTCCTAGATGAGAACTCAGGCCAGGGGGCTAAAAAGGTCGAGGGACTTGAGGATGGGTATCCCTGACAACTGTAACCAAATGACCTCTCATGTGGGTATTTACTTACCTCAGATCCTAAGCCCATGTGAGAAACACTCGGTGTGGAAACAAGGAGTAAGAATATTCTCTTACCATCATATAAGGGTCAGACAGTTGGAATTACACTTCTGACTGAGGCAGATCAAAGATTGAAGAGATAGCGAGGCAAAATGAGCCACTACACTGAATGTTTGGGACATATGGGGGTGGTGACAATGGAAAATGATAGCTTCTGACCTGGTTCAAAACACAGTATTCATATCGTGTGACCTAAAATGGGAACAACAAATGAGCGTCGATCGCTGACCATATTCGCAACGTGGGACTTGTATTAATTTTTTGTTCGAAATCCTCGAGGGCGTTGGCCTGAAATGATAGGAGAGCCCTTAGGAAAAGTATCCATATCATTCGGGGGACCTTTAATATGTGAAAGAAAATGGAAACCCATAATGATGGGAATCAAGCCATGCGTAGTTCTAAAGTCCATTTAGTTTAGCATCATACAGTGAGGATGTGGGAAGAGAGAATAACGAGGGAGGGCACACGGTGCAGTCATCGTAATCCTGACATGAGTGGGGCCAAAGAAGCCTACCTGACACCATGTGGGATCCTCTAAGAGATCTATGCCCAGGGGGATAGTCAAAGAGGAAACTTGGGGCTTCACTCGAGACAAAGCATCCAAGTGTTCCTACGTATCCCATGAGGATGGGAATAAAGCCATACATAGTTCTTACGGTTTAACGTCTTGTAGGATGACACATAGTTTAATATCATGCAGGACGGAATACAGTTTAACATCATGCGGGATGACATACAGTTTAACGTCCTGAGGGATGACATTTCATAGCTTAATGTCATGTAGGACTAGACTGTTTAAAGTCACGTAGCACTGTAATGCAGTTTAGGGTCATGCGGGACCATACAATTTAAGGTCATTTAGGACCATTTAATTCATGAAAATTATTACTTAAGGAAACTGACATTGGTGGGAGGGGTTATACACTCACAATCCATGGTAATCAGGGAGTATTCACCATTAGAGTTAACCTGGTGAATGTTGTAAGATCCTTCTCATTTGGGATCCAACTTGGGTGGTTTCCTGCCAAGTATCATTGGTGTCCTTAGGGCCAATACCAAGTTTCCTTGCAAGAAGGAGTGGAGGCAAACTTTCTTGTTGAAATCTCTAGATATCTTGTTTTTATGCCCTTCTAGATTGTGCAGGGAACGAAGCATGTTCTTGTCAAGTGTTTCCAACTCATCCAGATGGATTTCAGCTACTTTAGCTGGTGATTTCTAATCATAGATAGTTGTTCGCAATGATGGAAACTAAATATCAATGGGAAGGAAGGTCTCCGTTGTGTACACCAGGGAATATGGGGTCACCTTTGTGGAATTACGATTCATCGTACGATAAGCCCAAAGGGCATTTGGGAACTTGTCTGGCCAACTCTTCTTGTTCTGACCAACCATTTTCTGTAGAATTTTAGAGAGGGTTTTGTTGAACGCCTCGATCTATCCATTTGCTTGTGTGTGATAGTGGGAGGTATGGTTAGAACAGATGTTATACTTAGCATACAGTTTCTTTAGCTCAGCTCTTCGTAAGTTCATACCATTATCGGTGAGGACATCATGAGGGACTCCAAATTGGTAGACGATGTTGGAGATCCTAAAGTCAATGATAGAACGTGCCTTGACCTCATTGAGCGGAACTGCCTCTTCCCACTTGGAGAAGAAATCCTTTGTAGTCAGGATGAACCTACACTGGTGAGCTGTCACCAGTGGATATGGTCCCACGTCATCGAGTCCCCATACCGCAAATGGCCAAGAGTACTTGGTAGTGTGGAGAGGCTCCAGTGGCCGTTGCATAAAGTTGGCATGAATTTGGCATGAATGACATCTTTTGGTGAACTCGATGAAGTCATGGATCATGGAGGGCCAAAAATATCCCTGTCACTAGATCTGGTGAGATAGTTTTGACACGATCTGATGAGACCAATAGGAACTGGTATGAACCTCCTACATGACTTGGGAAATCTCGACCCCTTGAGTGAAACGGAGGAGAACCCCATCAAACCCATGCTTTTAGAGGATTTGATCTGTCGGAAGATTACCGCTTTGGAGGTACTCAACAATGGAGGTTCTCTAGTTATGAGTTGCTTCAATCACCACATCAGGGGAACCTAGGGGTCCTAAAGTGGAGGCTCCGACGATAAGGTGGCTTACCTGTAGGTTCTCACCATTATCTAGAGTGATGGGAGAAATGAATCTCTGGTGTTCCACGTGGATAATTAGATCATCCTATTCAGGCTCAGCAAGTGATTCAGCTAGGTCGGATAGGGTGTCAGCTCGACTGTTCTGAGATCGAGTAACATGAGTAACTTCTGGTCGAGATGGGAACTGGGCCATTATATGGATATTTCATTCCAACAACGGTACGAAATCTAACTTTATGACGATATAGTTACCATTGATATGTTTTATGACTAGTTTGGAGTCCCCTTTTACATGAAAGTGGGGCACATCAATCTCGAGGGCTAGCTAGATGCCAGTAATGAGAGCCTGATACTCTGCCTCATTGTTGGTGAAACCTTATGAAAATAGGAATTAATACTGAAGAATTACTTGTGCTGGGGTAATGAAAATGATACCCATGCCTACTCTGTTGAGCTTGGGGTCATTGAGCCTTCTGCTGGTGGGGCTTTGAGAAGAACCATTAAAGTGCATTTTCCAGCACAACATGGATTGGTCTACTGAGAGGATTGATTCATTGGGGAAATCAAGATCCAGGGACTGGTCTACAGGAGCTGGATGGGCAGCAATGATGTTTTCCAACACCTGCCCCGTAATATCCTTCTGAGGGAAATACCTGATGTCGAACTTCTGAAGGATTTCCACCCACTGAGCTAGATGGTCTGTCAACATGGGGTGGTTCAGGATGTATATCAGCAAATCTACCCGAGACACCAACTATACCTCACGGTGCTACAAGTAATGTCACAATTTCTGTACCTAGAATACCTGCGCAAGAAATATCTTCTTGATAGGGGATTATCTGGTCTCCATATCAAGGAGAATGTGGATGAGCTAGTAGAGGCTATTCTCCATCCCCTCATTGTTCTTCTGGGTGAGAAGGGCACCGAGAGACCATTCTAGGGTGGTCATGTAAAGGACCAGTGAATTTTTGAAGATAGGTTTCATTAAGACCGGAGGCTGAAGAAGGTACTGCTTCATTTCCTCAAAAGAAGTCTATCATTCTTCATCCCACTCTTAGACAGTGCCTTTCTTCATGAGACGTGAAAAGGGATTACACTTGCCAGCTAGATTCGCGATGAATCAGTGTGTGTTGGACAAGTGTCCTTGGAAGCCTCGAATCTCCCAAATATTACTCGAGGGAGACATCTGGTTGATGGACTTAATATTCTCCGGGTCAATCTCGATGCCCCTATATCTAACAATGAAGCCGAGAAACTTTTCAGAGGTGACCTTGAAGGCGCACTTCAATGGATTCATATTCAGGTGGTGGGAATAGAGGAAGTCCAACACTTTCTCAAGGTCTCTAAGATGGTCCTGAACCTAGAGATATTTGGCCACCAGATCACCCACATAACATTCCACCAACATTTTGAGGATCTGCTTAAATATGCGATGCATAGCCACTGATAGGTGGCAGCTGCATTCTTTAAACCGAAGGGCATGATTTGGTAACAGAAAGTAACTTGTGGTGCCCTAAAGGCCAAATAATCCTCATCCTTGGGGACCGTTTGGATCTGGTTATACCCAGAGTACCCATCCCTGAAAGAGGGGGCCTAGAACATAGCTGTAGCATTAATCAACAATTCTATCAGAGGAAGGGGAAAATCATCCTTCGTATAGTGACAGTTGAGATCTCGGAAGTCAATGAAGACTCTGATATATCTGTTATTACTGACTCGTATAATGTTGGCTATCCATTTGAGGTACTGGACCTCCTTAACAAAATTGGCTCTGATGATCTTATCAACTTCTGCCTCAACCATGGCATCGTGAGAAGGGTACATCATTCTTGAAGGCTTCTTGAACCCGTGATGATTTTTCGGAAGACCGAGGCGGTGGACGGCTACCTGGGGATATAGTCCTAGAATCTCATCATAACTCTAGGTGAATTCATCATTTTTTTTTCTTAAGTAAGTCTATGTACTGTTGTTTCTCCTCAAGGGGCATGGCGGCACTGATCAATGTGGGTTTCGAGGCTACCTCGCAACTGAGGTTCACTTGTACCAATTCATCGATCGTGACGGAGACACCCTCTTAAAATATGGGGGTAGAATCCTATATATCCTCATATTCACTTATGGAGGGGTGATCCTTGGTGTGAGGAGTTTTCTCTAAGTCGATAAATCCCGATTGGAGGCTGGTACCACCCTGAGCGGCAGTGGACACCACATCGGGGAACTTCTGTGCTGCTGAAACCATAGAGATGAAGGTTGTTGATATGATCCCATTTTCTCTTCAATCCAAGGGGACACACTTGATGACATCAAAGCAATAGTGGTGCATCTTCTTGAGCTGGTTAATTCCAGCCTAGTGAAACAAGAATGTATGATGTATTTCCATTGCCATGGGGTAGACATCCTGATACCTTATGGGAGTAGGAGGCTCTAGGATCACCTAAGCCTGATTTGTGTAGGATTATGAGGTGATATTCTGGAATCTATTAGACTTGGGAATGTGTTACCCCCTCATTCTAGAAACAAAAAAGCATTGTCCCATGTTTAGGGTTGTAGCCTCCAACCAGTGTATTTGAAAGATGTAGGCATCATCTAGCTCTGTCCACGGGCCAGTTGCGGACATGGCATGCTCAACCTCATTAGCCTGAATCTGCTTGTCATTGATCTTGAAATAGTCAACATCCAAATAGTCGGCTTCACAGGATGCAAAGGGAGACGCATCACCTTGGAGAATACCCACTCGACCATTAAGGGAGTACTTGAGGCACTGGTGATATGATGAGGGAACCGCCACATGCAGGTGGAGCCATGGCCTACCCATCAATCCATTGTAGGCGGTGTCCTAGGAGACCACAATAAACTCAATGCTGGAAACTAGACCACCGAACTGGGTCTTCAAATGGATCTTTCTGACTCGTGTCTGCTCTCTCCTGTTATAACCTTGGATTCTCAGGTCAGAGGGAATTAAATCATCCTCAGACAACCTTGGTTTTCACAGTGTCCGAGTCGGGATTAGGATGATTCTAGATCTTGTGTTGACAAGATAGTGACAAACCTCTACTCATTTAAACTGTCCAGTGATGTAAAATGGGTGAATGTGCCCTTGTATGGGATAACCTTCATCTTATTCAGAGAATGAGATGATGTATTCTCATTCAGTATGCTCGACTACCTCAGCATGGAAGGCTTCTACGACTTTTACCTCCGTCTCAAATTGGAGGGGGCTTCTAAAAGTCTCAGTGAGGGCCTCATGCATATCTGATGACAGGAGAAGTGCTTCAAGGAGAGAGAGATTTGCTGGAATTTTATAAAAAGGCTTGAGGACATCATACTTCCATGCCAGGCGTGAACTTCTGCTTACAAGAGGTCGGTCAATGACAGGAGGTATGGTGGGCCCTACCTGCTGGATTGATGGTGGACTGGTGCTAGGGATATCCCGTTGCTAACTAGTCAAGGCTTGTAGAGTGACTACCAAATGAGGACCTGATGACTGAGACCGGTCCGTAGAAAAGTGCGGCTGGTCTTGATGCGGTCAAGGTGGATATGCCTGATCCAATAACAAGAACAACAGTGAAGGCAGACCTGATGTCACCAGATGAGAAGGGTGCGCATGCTAATCTCTGCACTAGTCCTACTGCCTAGTTTCGGTAGCATGCATAGCTAGATGTACGTGCTAACTGAGGCACTCTGAAGGCCCATATAGCCATGGCTCCATTGACGCTGGCGATGACTAGGGACATTGGGAGGACCCACCTGCCTCTCCTCATCGTCAGGAATCATGTAGGTGTTTACTAGATCTATGGCATTAACATATAAGTACCCTGGACCATCACTCAAAGATTCATCCACTAATGGATGAATTCTGGGAAGAATCACCATCTCCAGGGGCATGAAGTCACCGAGAGTATGGGATGACGATGAAATTGGCGGGGGACTTTGTTTTCCCTTACACCATAGGTGTTTTCTCTTCTGGGAAGAAAATGGCTGAGACGAAGATACAGAAGTAGTAGATACGACTTTTGAAGGCTCTAGCCGATTTAGGAATGCACGGATTACACCATGGGCACAAGAGACTATTTTATGAGTCATCCTGTCATCATACTTTTGGGACCATGTTTAGAAACCTGATGCCACTCATCTTCCCTGTCACTGCTGCTGTCTAGCCTCACGAAGACACATTCCACCTGTTCCAGAGCTGGGCCTAATCAGACAATGTTGTTATCCACCTTGTCTTGTAGCCAGTCTTTGAACACATATAATTTTTTGAGGGTGTTCCCCAGGATCTGGTGATAAGGGCAGTAATTAGGGAGATCAGTGAGGTTTGCCTCTTCTGGCCTTCTGCACTTAGGCATCCGTACAATCCCCTTCTCCAAGGCACTTCAAAAGTAACTGGGGACTTGATACTCATTGAACTAGTAGGTTCATTTCCTCCTATCTGGAAAGGGGGCTCTTGGAGCTTGACCCTGATAAGGGGTTCTAGGATCCTGTTGAGGAGGTAGAGCCTAGTTAACTCACCTGGGTGGTGGTGGCACATTTCACAGGGGCACCTGCCGATTTTGAGGTGGGAACTATTAGGCCATAGGTTGTGCCTGAGGTGGAGGGACTCTGTGAGGCTGTAGAGGTGGCTCCACTGGTAGCAACTCTAGTTTTACAGGGGCCTCTATTTGAGCCACTGTGGAGAGCTCGGTCCTGGAAGCCCTTCTCACGGGGATTGCAGGAGGCATTGGGCATGCCTTCTTAGCCTGCTGGAAGGATTATTCTAGGCACTGGGCCTTATCAGAGAAATGTCAGAATCCCCAGGGTAGTTTTGGGTGATTAGATAGGGGGAAAATTCTATCTTGAAATTTCCTAATCACATCATCAGCAGTTTCTCCTGAGTAAGTGGCATGTCAAGGGAGTATGTGAGCCCTTTCCACCAGGCGAAAAAGTCTACAATATGCTCGTCCATCCTTTTCTTGTACTTGAACAGGTTTGCGATACTCATCTTCTAAGTGGTAGAACTGAACTAGTAGATAAATTGCCTATGGAGGTCTTCCCAACTGGGTACTGATCCGATGGCGAGCTGGATGTACCAGAAGAACACTGGCCCCTCCAAGGTCTGTATGAAGCATCCGAGTTTGGCGGCCTCCAGCTGCGCTGGAGTTCCCAACATGGGCCCAAACCTTGAGATAAAGTGGGCCAAGTGCTGCGGTGGGTCCCCTATTATGTTGAAGGGGGAAAACATGGGATTTCTAAAACTTGGGGGGTGCTGGCATATCATCCACCCATGCTGGATATGGCTTGCCATCAGGTGAGATTTCCACCTGTCATGTTTCCAATGCCTTGATATGGGAAATTAGTGTTTTCAATGGATCATCTGGGTGAGGGTTCTTGTCTTGATGGGTATCCCTAAACACCAGAACATTGGCATGCTATTTAACATTATAAGAAGGACCAGCGGCTCGTGGAGCTTCTGGCGGAATGACCTGCAGAGTAGCTGGGGAAACCTGAGTTGGGTCCTGAGGACTGTCACACCGTTCAAGAGAATTTGGAAACACATACCACATCCTCTTGTCGTATCTTCCAACCTCAACCCTATCTATATGGGAAGGATGATTAGGGTCACCTGGAGGCAATTACATGAGAGGAAGTTGTGACTGCCTCTGCTACCCCGGCTAAGGATCACCATAGTCTAGCCGTCACTCTACAACACATTCAGCAAGGAGGTCATCAACCATCTTCTTGTGTTTGGCGAGTTGCTGATGAAATGCGTCTTTTTCAGGATCGTCTTCCACCTTCTGCACTGAGCCAGACGGTTCGGAGGGTTTGACAGCTCCGAGGTTCTCCTTACCCTTGTTGGGATTTCGGCTGACGACCAATGCCTTAGTGGGCACTGGAAGACCTAGTAGATTTCTCTGTTGACAAGTAATCCTTCCCAGTGGATTGAAGAGGTGTGAAACTCCCTTGGGGGGTATACCCTATCCAAGATAATCTGGCTCATTCACACCCCTCGGTTGGTCAACCATGTTAACTGTGACCCTTCCTAGAGGCATATCCTCTATGTTGCTCGGCGAATCGGGCTGACGCTGGATGGAACTGAAATAGAGGGCCGCGTATTGGCCCCAACCATGGATTTTCATGTGGGGAGAAGACTCCTTGATTATTCTGTGGAGCACTTTGAATCTCCAGATGCATCATTATTGGAGGGTCCTATGGTGACTTGGTGACTCAGGGCATTGGTCCACGGGGAGTGCGGCCAAATCAATCAAACAACATTGTTGGTTGATGTCTTCTAAGTGGTCCTCACTCTTGGGGTAGGCCACCAATCAATGAAGAAGATTTAAATGAGTCACCCAGAGGGTCTGGTGGAAACCCTCGACCTCTTCCTGGGTGAGCGATTCTAGCACACTGAAATTCGGTGCTGAAACTGGCCAAAACATATCATGGAAATGGTCCGCTACGAGAATATCCCACAAGCTCCTTGGTCCAGATTCGGGGTATGGCCCTTCATTGACCCACTCATCAACTGAAGGTGGATTGGAAACCAGTAGTGGTACTGAGGTAGACCACTGAGATGGAAGACTGGCTAGGGGAGAATACAACGAGCGAGCTAACAAATCACTGCACCTCTGTCTATCCTCTGAAGAGTGTAGTGATGTAGCCAGCACATCATGGTAAGACAGACTAAAGGTTGTAGTTTCTGGCGTAGGGACAATGAATACGGGGGATGGACCGTCCTATTTCTCATCCACCATTGGTTTCCAGAGTATCTCTCTGTGATCTATAGTCGAGGTAGAGAGTGCTTCTGGTGATGATGGTGGTGATTGCATGGCTGTAACCTGTGGAGTTACCAAATTTTTGTCCTCTTGGATATAACTATGGAGGGAGGTGGGAATCCGATGGACCTCACATTTTGGAAGTATGAGGCTGATGCGCCTTCTTCCTTCCCCAACCCTTGACATAGAGGATCTAGGCGAGGGTTCCATCATTGAGTCACATTCCACCTCAAAATCTGAGAAGCATACTGGTTTAATCTCAGTCTGTATCTTCTTGGTATTCTTTTTATGGTGGAGATGACCCTCCCTCCTACCCTGGGATGGTTCTTAGGGACATGGTAGATTTCTGGCATGAGGAGGACCTTTGGATGTCCTGGTGCTAGGGTATAGAGGATTTTCTCTTGAGTGAGATGGGGTACAAGGATCACCTAGATAGATATCAAAGGGAACACCGGGGGGACCACTATTCCCACTGGTTGATGTGTGGAGGAAATCTTCGTGGGAAATGCTGGAGCGGGTAGGACCTCTGCTAGAGCTGATAGGAGTATGAGTAGGACCACCATGCCTGTTTCCCCAGGCAGCATCATCACGGGGAGGGTCCTCATACTGGTCTAGCCAAACACAGGTAGGACCTCCATACTAGGTGCGGGTGATGTGAATCTAACCTTCATCCTCTAATTAATGAGGTGAGGATGACCTTCTCAATCTATTATAAGAATATGGGGAGGGGACCCACACTGGTGATTGAACGAATTTGTAACATCCTCACACTAGCGGTATGTGATAGGAGGAATGACCCCATACCCGACGTAATGAGCGTGGGAGAGGCTTTCGTACAGAGTTTCAACATCGTGGGGAGGTCCCTCATTTATATTGAAGGTCGCACAAGGCATACCTCTATGTTGGGCTTGGAATTGGGGAGGACCCACGTTCTCTATGGTGGAAGTATGGGGAGGACCTCTGTACTGGGTGTTGTTGCCGCGAGTCAGTCTGCGATGGCCACTACCAGCACCAACGACCAAAATAGTCAACCCAGCCTACCTGTGGGTCGTTTGGGGCCTCGATTCGGGTCGAGTATACAAGTTACCCTACTCATCATACACAGGGGGTTAATGATATACGTCGGTGGTGGCCTGAGCCACAGTAGTTGCTGACATTGACGCTACTTGGAGGGTGTCCTCCTCGGTATGTACCCGACACTGGTGTCGGGTCCAATAGACTGGGGCCACTGCTGCAGGCACATGGATTACCTGCTCCTCAACTTGTGGGACTGTGTGATGGTGCTAGATCGGCCTAGTGGGAGCCCCCTAAATGGGATCCCAGTCAGGAGAACCCATACATCCCCTACCTCCTCAGCGTGGGGGAGTGATTCATCGAGGCGTTCTAGGGAGAGGCTCTCGAAACGATTGTATGTTGGAGTGGGGAGCAGTGGCTCCCTGCGCGGACCTTGGGGGCAGCTGTAATGATGAGGCACAGACACCTCTAAATCATAGAAATCCGTATCCAGAGTTGAGATATTATTTTCCTCCTCATATCGGTGTACAAGGTCATTTATCACCCTTCGTTGTACGAATTTAAAATGGGATATGGGGCGTGGGAGCCCAGTAGCTGTGGTTTTGGAGCTTGTCACAGAAGCGGTTGAATCACATGGAGTTTCTGTATTGAAATTTCCCCTGCCCCTCCATCGGCGGATGTTAGGCGATCTGTTTTCTGTTGTGGAAGCTTGGCTCCTGAAAGGTAGGGAGATTAAACCATTAGTGCTAAAAAAAGGAAATCGACATCCAGTGCCCCAGTGTCACTCCATCTTCCATGACTGGTAAGAAGGATACACACTGACAAAATCATATATCGAGATGCCCAACATTTTGACTACCCTGACTTATAGTGAGTTTCACGCCAGGCCCACTATTTGCTTGGCAGGACGCAGTGTTGGATAACTCGATCTGATTACATGCTATCCATTGATATATTGAACACTACTAATCTCCACATTGAGGAGAATAACTTCATGTCAGGTTCGCCATTTCTGTTTTTGATGCTTTCGTTAGGGTGTGCACATTTTTCTATTTTGAGGACGACAAGTACGCACTGACTGTTGCCATGTATTCCCTCTTTCCAAAAGCAGGAAACATCCATTACTTATTTAGGGACGTTTTCTCCTTAATCAAAATAGGATGATGGGATGTCAGTTCTTCCTTCCATGGATTCCTCCTCAGAACTCGTTACCTAGTCCAGGTCTCTCTTATAGACTAAGATGTTGTTTATGAAACTATTCCCAGTTCTATATGTTCATGGATGCTGATTAATTACACTGCTTATGTCAGGACATTCTAAGGGGTCTATTTAGGGAAGCAACCTTCATTCAGAGAAGTAGTCACGTTGGACATCACTGGTGTGTCTGGATGATGGAACACTAGAGCTTCTAGGTTTATTTCCCTAATTATAGGGATTCTCGAGGGCGCAGAAGCCCGATGCGTCCCATGTTGAATGTGGGGAATTATATTCCATAGGCATGTCTCTAAGGTTTTTCTCATCTTTCCATGTTTAACACAGGGTATGTCGTGAGTTTAATGTCTAGAAAAGATGGATCAGACTGATCAGAACACTGACAGGAGGGGATCAGATGGGCATGACCCCTAGAGGACACACTGATATTGGGGCTAACATGTGGTTAGTTACCCGATTGTTGCTAAAGAGAATGTTAAATGGGTTGGAATGATCCAACCAGGATGTGGCGGCCTAGGTAAGAATCAAGATGGATAATGTATGGTTAAGTGAAGTGGATAGGGACTGAGATGGAGTTGACTCAAGGGTGATAGTGATGTTGGGGTTGAGCCTAGAAGAGACCTCCTACATATCCATATAGTAGGGAATCAAAGTCCACGTAGTTATAAATGGGGTATAGGATCAGGGTGTGTCATAGGACAATAACCCAATGATATAATGAGGCTTATGCATGGTTAGAATCCTGAGGTTGGTCTGACGACACTGGGACGGACCAGTGATGCGGGTCCCAATGAAAGGGACGACAATAGCTTACCATTGATTGCAAAATACAACGGCTTACCACTAGATGAGATTGAAAATGGATTACCACTATATGGGGGTGACAATGGCTTTCCACTGCATGATATTGAAAATAGCTTACCGCTGAATGGTGATCACAACGGCTTACCCCTGCCTGGGGATCAGAACAACTTACTGCTGAATAGGGAATGATTTAGTGTCATGCGGGACAAAGGTGGCGTATAGTTTAAGAACATGCATGATGAGGGTGAACCAATGTGATGGGGGTCAAAACCAATGGTTGTTCTGATTGAACCTCAAGGAGGCTTCCTACATACCTTACCTTGGAAAGGATCAAAGTCTATGATGTTCAGGATGTTGGATGTAGTTTAATATCATGTAGGACAAAAAGGGGTCGTGCAGTTTAACATTAGGTAGGATGAAGGTGGTACGATGTGAAGGGGGTCATAACTAGTGGTTGTTGGGATTGAACCTCAGGGAGACTTCCTATGTGTCTTACCTTGGTAAGGATAAAATCGTACGTAGTTCAGGAAGGTTTGGGAACTGATGTGAAGGGGTGTAGGAACCAATGGTTGTTGGGCTTGACCTCAGGGAGGATTCCTATGTTCCTTGATTTGGTGAGGATCAAAGTCCATGTAGTTCAAGATGGTGTTTGGTGCTTACACTCTAGGCTTCCCTGATAGGATGTCATGGTCGATGCTTTCTATAAGCTCACATGAGTCATGCTCAGTGAGAGAAACAAGAGCATCAAAGACCTGATGATCACATCGCGAAAATTGCATCCATGGGAAGTGGAATGTGGTTGACACATAGTTAGCATCCCAAAATAGAAATTGGGGCTTACGCATGGTCTTCATCCTAGGGATATGGAAACTGGGAATTACTATGGGGTGGAGGCCCAGTGTTGACAAACCACAAAGGGAGAGGGATTTGGCACCAAGAAAGGAGGGATTTGGTGCCCATCCGCACATCTTAGTCCTTGGCACCGAGGAACAGAGGAGGAGTAGAGATGATACGTCCTGCAAGAAAAGATAGGGGGATTACACCAAGATGGTTTCCCTTTCCCCACAGACAGACACCACTCAGATAAAGAGGATCTCATTCCATGTGAGGAATGATTACACTCCCATAGAGACCAGTGGGCATAGAGAATGTCTGAGATGGGGCACCACACGTATGATGCTTGAGGCGAGGCCACAGTTTAACGTCATGTGCTGAGGAAGATGGTGCTTGAAAGTTTAACATCATGAATCTCGGATGAGGTGTGTTCACTCCACACCCCAAGTACTTACATAACTGATACTCGCCCTCCCATGAGGATGGGAAGTCATCAACAACGCCATGGTTAGGGGGTGTTATGGAGTGATCCATTAAGGGGTCCACATTAGCATAGCTATGTGAAGAAGAAATAGCTGTTGGTGTGCCTATGCGAAGAAGCATGAGGAGAAGAAACACAACAGAAAGTACCACCCAAGGGATCTTGAAATCACTTCGTTCAAAACTGGAGGTTCGCATAGTAAAAGGAGTTGCAGAGCAAAGGGGTTCTTAGGTAGAAGCCTCGTGAATCTCTATTGCTCCATGTAGTGGAGGGGATTCGCGAAGGGGTATGCTTCACGAAGTGAAGTGACCTAGCCTAGGTGTAGGGAATAGGTGCATATGGAAGGGGATTCATGAAGTGAAAAGCCATTCATGAAGCAGTGCTTCGCGAAGCTAGGGTGCCCTGTGAAGCATATCATTACAAAGAAATGTGATTCTTGAAGCACAATGACACTGCCTTACCAAGTGGCTCACATGTGCATGGAGGGTATCTTGTGAAGTATACGTGCTCTGTGAAGACCTGAATCCCCTTTAGGATCCCCTTTACTCATGGAGGCCTATGGGCTCTGTGAAGGGCATCCCTCTTTGAATAGGGGATGAATTCCATCTAAGGGAGAGGCACTTCATGATGCTAAAGTACCTTGAGGAGATCATGGTTCACAGAGCATAATTTGCTTCGTGATTTGATAGATAAGAAGGCGAAAGTTCAAAGGATCTGTCCATTGGGCTCGAGGGGAGCCCGAAATTTATCGGCAAGAGGCGCCACAAAGCAGAGCTTGCTGGGAGAGAAGAAACATGTAAATTCATCATAATCATGTAGCCTCTCACCTCTTTGCTCTGTGGTGGGTTTGCGAACGTCAACTGGGTTCACAGAGCCTCTCACATCCTTGCTCTCTGGAAAGTTCACGAATGTCAAATGGGTTCACGGAGCCTCCCGCCTCCTTGATCTGTGGAAAGTTTTCCAACGTCCAAGGGGCTCGCGGTGCCTCCTGCCTCCATGCTCTGTGGCAAGTTCACAAATTTCAAAGGGGCTCACAGAGCGTCCCGCTTTCTTGCTCCATGGGGCCTTTGCGGAGGGGAAGCTTTGCGCCGGCCACGGGGCTGCGACGGCTTCGCGAACAAGCTTCGCAAAGCATCCCTTAAGACTTTCCATTTGTTCTTGTTCTTCCCAAATTTTGGCGCCAACAACCACCACAAAAAAACTGTATACACAAAATAACCTTAAGTAATCATCTACTTGAAAGTAATAAAACTCCAAGAGAGGACCAACCCAAATGAACATATTTTCACCCTCAAATCAAATTCACCAATACTACAAAGATCATAATGAATCCTAAGAAATTACATGAAAACCTAGGTAATAATAGAAGTAAATAAATATTATGTTATATAAGTTTTAATTTTATGGATTCATGTTCATTATATTTTTATAAATGACTATATAATTTCTCAATTGAATAAGTAATAGTTTTAATAAATTATATTGTTTTTCCATGAATTACATGTTTGTATTTAAAAGTTAAATTTAGTTATTTTAAGAATTAAATTTGATAAAATATAATTAATTTTTTATATCATTTTATCAACTTTCTATTAGGGTTAATATTTGGTATTTTTTTGAAAATATTGATTTTTGGGTTAATAGTAAAAATTACCGATTTTTATTAAAAATTTCATTTATTTTGAAGTATTTGAAAATTAAAATTTTATTTTTGGTTGGTTTTAAAGTGAAATTATTGTCTTTTAAATAAAAAATATGTTTAATTCTATTTTAATTTTTATTATATTTTATTTTGGTATAAAATCATTTTTATGCTTAAAAGGTAATTTTTTTAAAAATAGTTTTCATTACGGTTTGCGTTTTTATATTAAAATTAATTCCCAACACTTCTAAACATTTAATATTTAAATATGGATTTAATATTTTCAATCAAGTGATTAATTTTTTTTAATATTTTCAATTTAATTTTCAGTTATTGTGAATAAGAATCTTAGTAAAACTTTATCACCTCGGTAAATGTTAAAAGGGTCAAATGAGTTTGTTAATGTAAAAACTAAGTGATAAGGAAATAAAAACTTATAATAATAATTATTGGATGATTTTATTTAAAACATTATTCCATTTTATTCAAAATTATATTGTTTTATGGCCACATTCCTATGATAAAGACTTTGTATTATTTTAAAAGTTTGAAAAAAATAAAACTGTTCCACTACTCTTACTTATAAAAAAGAACCTCATCACCTCAATTATTCAGAAACTTTGATCCATTTATATCAAAAAATACGTATCTAAATACCTCTCTAAAATAACTACCCATGTATTATAGTTCCTGGTATTATCAAAAGACCAATCTTATATGGCTTAATGTTAAATCCAAAGGGAGATATCTGAAGAGGAGGTATAAGTCCTAACTGATATATTTTAAGTTTATTTCTTATTCTATCCCATTAAAAATATATTTTAAAAACTATAACATAATTAAATGAGTACCTTATATATACTAAAATTTTATTAGTTAATGTAAAAACTCTTTTACTTCTCTTTTCTATCCTTTGGAAAATGAAAGCATCACCCATGCGAACATGTAGACTACCACCTCTACAAAGTGATGTGTTTCATTTTCCATCATTGCCTCAAACGAATGGTTATAAAGATTTAATTAATTAATATATAATATTTTTATTACATTATCATTATTCTTAAAATATAATATATTACTTACCTTCTTACCCTTCGCATCCTTTTGAAAATTGATAACATTACTAGTGTATATCTGTAGAATAGCATATCCACAAAGCGATGTGATTCATTTTTCATTACAACACTCCATGGATAGTAATAAGGATTTAATTAACGAATAAATATGAAATTAATAAAAAAATTGATTTTGGAAAATTAAAATATTGTCTTCTTTATTTATACTCCAATTAGTAGAAAAATGAAAACATTGTCCATGCGTATATACGGACTACCGTCTCTATAAAATGATGCCATTAATTTTTATTGACCACATTAAATGGTTTATTTTAGAAGTGTATTTAATGTATAAATATGATAATAATAATTTTTTCAATATTATTTATGTAATTTAACAATAATCCCTTTGACCATGGTCCATGAATGATGTTGTTTTGAGGTTATAAACCGAACGACCCAAAACATCATACATGAACTAAACCAATTTAGTAACTTAATAAGTCATGGTAATAAATTAAATAAATTGAATAATAATAATGAAATTAAGATGAAAAATTTTTATTTATCCATTAGATAACTAGTATAATTTTATTATTTAGGAGTTAGAGTATGTACAACGCAATATGATACATAATGTCTGATATTTTTCTTTAAAATTTATTTTAAATTATTCTTTTCAAATATTTCTAATCCATATCCATATTTTTAAAAATGTTCCAAGAATGTTCTTATTTATAAATAAAATATTTTTAAAAGTAAATTTCGACTAATTTTAAATTTCTTTTTAATTTTTTATAAGGTAATAACTTAATCATTTACCATATGGGTAATTTTGATGTTTTTTACCGTGGTACAAAAATAATATTTTTTATCACATACGACTTGACCACATTTTCTCATCGTCATAAATATTATTCATCATGAGAATTACTCTATACATTTACTTGGTTATTTTTAAATAAAACCATTCTCTCAATATTTTAGGAATTTTTACTTTGAAAAAGTTGTTCTAAGGAAACATAAATTTTTTCTCATCTTTATGAGATAACTAAGAGTTTTATAGCATAGGGGGTTGAATTAAAATTAAATGAGTTTTATGATTAATGTGAAATATATATCTGTTTTATTCATGATATAGTTCCTTTACATTTTATATGAATGATGTATGATCTTGATATAGCTCTAATTATGGGTGATCATGATATATATCTTCAATTCATTGGGTAAGGTGATGGAGTTTACCCATGATAGGTTAATCTTAAGAGGTATGGTAATTATTCGGTTAGGTGATAATATTACAAGGGTTATTATAAGGGTTAATGTATATAAAATTTCTCAATGTACCTACATTTTATAATTTCAATGGTTTATAATGGAAATGTTTTCATTTCAAAGGGTAAAAATGAGATTATGTTTTTAAGGGAAGTTTATGTCTTTAAAAAAATGTGAAAGGATTTTTTTCAAGGAAAGTTATTTATGATTTTTCATTTTTTTCAAGAAACCCTTATGATTAATATTTTTACATTTTGATTTCATATGAAATGTTTTATAGAATCTATTAGGAATTTATTTGTTTATGGAAACGTAAATGATCATTTTAGGTTAAATTTTCATTGTGAAAAATACAAAATTTAAGGTGGATTTTTCATGTTTACAAATGGAATAACAAGTTTATTTTATTTTATTTCCCTTTCCAAACATTTTTTTCTCATACCATGTTTTCAAATGATTTTTCATAGGGATTAATGATGTATATAAATTTTAATAAATCTATAGTTTCATTTATAGGAGTTACCTAAAATTAAGCAAGTTTGTTTTTATAAAGAACCAGTTTTGTGAAAAAATAGACATTGCGTAGAAATGTCCACTTTTTTATGTAATGTTTTATCTAATTCTCAAAAACTCTACATCAAAAGATCCTAAAAATGTAAGAAAATTAAACCCTTGGTATAAGTCATTTATTTATGAGTTGAATAAGTTATGGTTCATTATAAAAGACAAGGAATTTAACCTTGGGTCACTATAAATAAGGGTGATCTAGGATCTTAACAATGGTACACCATCTCACAATGAAACATATAAACCCAAAAAAATAGAAACCAATATACAATCTAAAATAGTTCCATACACACCATATCCACACAATAAAAACTAAAATTTTCTTCCCATATCCCTCAATTAATAGACAAACATCATCTCCTTGATAACACACAAATGAATCTAAATAAATGAAACTACATAGTGAAACCAAAATAAGACTACAAGGAAACCAAAATCCCTTAAAATATGATCAAAGATATACCTAAGGAAACATTTAAATAAATATTATATCAAAATACTCAATAAAATTCACATACCTATAATAAATCCATAAATAACTAGAACAAACTCAAGACTTCTTCCGATAGCTCAGCTCAGAACAAAAAAAAGCTCATAACAAATCTCACCTATGAAGCTCCCTGATTGTTAATAGAATTGAGTATTTCCCATAAATATTCCTAATCAATCAAATTACCCAAATAAAATTTTATCCCCCTAAAAGAAGTAAATTACTAATATAATAGGTCCCAATAAAAGGTTTGATAGAAAAAGGGCTAGAGTCCACCATTTATTCAGATTCTAGGTAGATATTATAATAGAATAAATATCCTCTAAAAAATAAGGAACTCACTGAGGGGATCATTATAAGAGACAATAATTCCACTATTTTATTTGAAAATTCTAAGAGGAATATTAAAAAACATGATATATGAAAAAATTAAATTCATTCCTCATAATGCACATGAAAAAATAATGTCATAAAAGAACACATGTAAAAGATATATTTCACCAAAAAACACATCACAAACACACCAAAAGATATCCTTTTTCTTTCTAAAACCACTAACTTTGAATAAATAATTTTAAAACACCATACTAAATTTAAAATAAAAATATAAACTATTTTAGAGTTTTATTATTGATTGGAATCATTTTAAAACTAAAAGTTTTCATTTTAAATAATTTCCATAATAACCCACTTTCTTTCCAAAATATTTTTCCACAACAAATAATGAAACCAACTAATTTATAAAAAATATTATATGAAAAAATAATATTTTAAAATAACCCACCAAAACCAATTTTTACATAAAAAATCTTATAAAAAACATAAAACCCCATTTTCCATCCAAAACAAACCTCAAATATTTATTTCCACAACTAAAAAATAAAATAAAAACCACATAAAAACTATTCTAATAACAATAAACACCACACAACCCTATTTAATTCCCAAAAAACAAGTGAGATCTCATTTTTTGAGTGATTTAGGAATCAAAACTGGTCACAAAAAAATTCCTAAATGAAATATAATATCACTTGAATGTTTAATAGAGTCCCTAGAACTATCCACATGGGATCCACTTGGTTGGCCAAACCATGTGGGCTATCCATGTAGCTCGGGTTCTTCCTCCAACATTGCCCCAAGATTAAGTGAACCCCCAAATATATTTAAACCAATTAGAAATTAAACATCATTTCTATATCAAACATATCAAAGTAATAAATAATAATACCAACATCCAATACTTGAGCCTGAACTACCCCTATAAAATCAGGGTTCCAAACAAAAAAGTTACAGTTGGACTCTCTCATAAACCTACCTCTCACGTTCTGACCACTATATCTACATTCTATCATGACACACCCAAAATAAAAATAGGTATACTAAGAAACCTATTCCCTCTTAAAAACCTATGATTTGATCCCACTTTTGTTGAACTGACCCATATTGTCACCTGAACAAAACCTAATCTGGCTTTCCTCTGGGCCTAAAGGGAGTTCTCGATTCCCACGAGATTACATTATACTCCAGAAAATTAGAAAAAATAATTGGCAATAATTTCACCCATAAAATTACTTTATAACATAGGATTTTCCATATAGAAATCAGGAATTTCCCCTCCATATGTCAGAGGTCCATGAACCTGAAGAAAAGGAATGATATAAACAATTAAAACAATTTAGAACCAAATAAATCCCACATCTCACCTCCAACACCCTCACCCAAAAAAAATAATTTTATTTAACATCCATTACTCTACATATATAATTAACCACTCATTAAATAAAATAAATACAACCAAAATAGAAACAAATGAGCATGATTGATTTGGCTAATGTGGAAAGGATAACTAGATAAAATTAAATAACCAACCATCCTCTACATGACCATAGGTCACCATACAATCCATATTACAAACATGAACCATCAATAAACATGATTAAAACTAAAAATATAAAACTAAAATATAATCAGTGTGAGAATACACATGCTCTAAAGGTCTATACCCACCTTGTTGTAAGATTAACCATCAATGATAAACCCATTTCCAACTCATTATAAGTACACTATAAAAATATGATTTTCATATTTAAGTGTAATGAATCGAATAACAATCCATAATATATTTACATAACCTAACTTTTTATTATTTTAAATGAAAAAAAATCATTATTAAAACTTTCTTTAAAAATCATTCACACACTAAAAAACACCCCTTTTAGTTTATGAACATTTTTCTTAAAAGTAATTTATCAAAATTCTATATAAAACCAACACACACTGCATGAATAAAAATATAAAACAACTAAAACCACATCGCAAAATGAAGAATATACTAAATTAAATAAATCAACCAAAGGTTTAAAAAAATTCAATAAATCGGAGGATATAATATGAAGTCAAATAAATCCACTACATCAAACCACTAATTAAGGAATGGATGTCATGGGATTTACCCTAGGTTATAGAGTGAGACATTAATGAACATTAAAAACATTATCCAACCGTCTATCCTATGGTGTTTCCAATACACAACACACTTGATTATCCTATACTCGACATAATCGGGGGTATACCCTATCTAGTCATATTTTACACTAGAAGGGACACTAGTAGTGTCAGACTAACCAGTGTGGCATAAATCCCACATAGTGGCTCAGGTTCCCATGAATAAACATAGTAAAGGTGAGAAAACAATAATAGTGTTTTATACAAGCATCATAAAGAATAATAACAACACACCCTCACTACAAATTCACTCACAATAAACAACCCCTTTCCAACCATCATCTGATAAACACATATATAAAAAACACGCATAAAGGGATTTAAAATAAGGAGAAAAAGATGGTATCACACACCCAAAAGTTTGAAAAACCATTTTAAAGTTCCAACCATGACTCCTAGAAACCCACATGGGAGTCCTAGTCTCCTTATAATAACTTTAAATCATTTATAATATATTACTTAAAAACATCACAATCAAAGATACCCTTGATTCTTATTGAAAAATCAACTCCATTTTTAAAAAATATTCCTTAAAATATTAAAAAAATAATCCTTGATTTATTATACAACCTAAGTAAGGTAAAAAAGTATTAAACCTCACACTTTATTTAATATAATTCTTGAAACAATTTATCAATAATTCAAATTTAAATTATTAATTAAAATTCTAAGTAAAATATTTGAGCAAATTGAGAATTCACTATTTAGAATGAAGTTACTTTTAAAATGTTACAATTCATTCATAGAGGCTATTTGGGAAATTTCATAAACACATGGTGTGTGTGGTTTATTAAAAATTATTTTCAACATGTTCCCAAATTGAGAAGCACTCTTTATTAAAATGAAAACTAATTAAAACACGATTATCCTTTCAAATATTTCTTAAACATATTTAATACTTTCATTATAAAATTAAAACATTTATTTAAAACTCAAGAAATCTATGGATCTAAAATTAATCATCATGACATTAGAAAAACCTATCTTGAATCAACAAATAATTTTCCATAACTTTAAATACAAGATAAATAGAGTAAAAAAACGAATTTACTTCCCTAGAGATAAATAAATAACAAAGATGATGTCAAAACCTTACCCTAGGGTTTGAGTAAGAGAGGGATTAATGATGGTAGAAGAAGAAAACAAGAAGGGAGGAAGAAATAAGAATAAGAGAGTCCTTAACTTGGAGTTCCAACCATGAATTGAAAAGAATACATTGATAATTAAAAGGATATAAGGAATAATCCATAAAGGAAGAATAAATAATAAGGGGGAATGTGGTTGGGCACCATGCAAGGCATGTGGGAGAAAGAAATGGGATTTAGGGAATTTAAATTGGGAAGGTTAGAATTATGATTTCATAAAATTAAAAACATGGGTGAACCACAAAGTTTGAATGCATATTTTAGTAAACCATTCACCAACCATAAAAAGGCTATTAGAACCTCTTATAAATATCATACAGTTCCTTAGAGTAAACCACATGATTAGATAAACCATATAGATACTGTACAAACAACACTATCAAAGTTGAATACCAAAACACATAGTTTTCAAACTGTTATTCCTAATGGAGTTTCACTCAAAAAGTGCTATAAAATTGAAATTCCAAGACCAAAATTTACTAAACATTTAATTAACCCATGATAACATAAAATAATATAAAATAAAATAGAAAAATTTCATGCAGGTTTGACATGATTCCCCTGGGTGGGAGATGTTTCATGCTTGTAGACATCCAACACTACCCAAATAATGTATGGCCAAACTTGGGTGTCACTTTAGAATCCAAGGATCAACACTAATTAATTATTTAAATTTCATACTTTGTTTTATTATTTTGGTCATATCACATTGTACATACATTTTATAATCTGTTTATGTTAGGGATAACATTAGTGGTGACCTACTAAGTTTTACTCACACCTTTCTTCGAAATCCCAGACACATTGGTACCTGAGAATAACACAAGTTAACTAGTACGGGTAGGGAAGAGGACTGATATTTGATAGTTGATTTGGATGTATTGAGTGAAGTTTGGAGATGGGATTGGGTGTGGGACTTGGGATCAAGTGGTGATTATTATTAATTTAATTTTTTTTGTGGTCAGGGATGTATATGATCTACCCACACAATATATTTTTGGAGCTTGTATAACTCTTGGTAAATTATTAGAATGGTTTATTTTGTTATATCATGTAGTATATTATATATTTAATTTTAATTTTTTATTGTTTTTATTTATTGATTTATGTATTTTGATGATTGATTTCATGTTACTTCCACCATTTCTTATCACTCTGATATGAGGGTATAGTATCCGTATAATATCATCTTAGGTCCCCATTACTAGTTACAACCTATGTTGTATGAACACATTTTCCTAAGGTCACAAAATTAACTAATTTGGTTACTATATAGTGATACCATTTAGGATATCAAAAATTGGAATTAGATCATTTTTTTATTTTTATTACTATTTGGAATATGGTAGATTGGGTATAAGACTAGTGGGAATTTTAATGAATGCTATGTCATGTGTTTTATTACACATGACTGTGGTGAAGTCCAAGTTACTAGGGTTTTTGGAATTATTGTTCTTGGATTTCAAAATTATAGTTGAGTTGATTATTTCTAAATTTGTTATTTTGGATTTGTTGATTTCTTGTTTTTTCTTGGATTGGAGTATCAGGAGGTGTTAATTCAGGCATCATATTAGAAATGTAGGTTGAAATGACTTGTGGATTCTAATTTGGGATTGTGACCATGGTTATGAAAAAGAAAAATATATATGTTTTAGTTATTTAAAGGATAAAAAATAACTTGTTTTTAACTTTAACAAATAACTTAATAGTGGCATTCTACTTAACTGAACTATATGGTTATGTTCTTTGAAATATAGGTTCTATTTATTTAAAGTGATAAGATTAATTTATTTTTTATTTTACTAAATAACTTATTTGTGGAATTGTACTTAACCAAACTATATGCTAATGATTTTCTTGAAACGAATCATTATTGGGAGACATCATTATATGCACAGGGATGTGGCATTGATCTTCAGTGGGGTAGTCTGGTATACAAATTCATGATGAGGATTAGTACCCTAAATTGTATAGTTGGCTTTAGTATGAGATTTTGGACATACATACATACATAAAAACATTCATGCATACCTACATACATACATTCTCATGAGCAAAAAAACATATGATAACTCAAGAGTGGTCATGTTAGCATGGGATTTTCCTTATGGTATCCAAAATGAGAGCATGAATATTACTCCATGAGCTGTTACCTAGTGGGATGAAATTTATAGTCTAGGTGGGGTGTCTCAATGACATTGATATGAAACTAAATATATTGAAAAGTCACTGTTATGGTTTAATAGTGGTACACCTTATTGTTTTGTTAGAGATGGGTTGTGACGTATGAGGGTAACCCTAGAGAGGGTTCGGCCCATTCCATTGAGTTACTTTAGAGATGAAAATCCTGGGTAGTATTTGTGTTTTGATAAGTTTAGAAAGCTTGGGAGTCAGGGAAAACTTACTATTTTGGCACAAGATCCTAGGGATCAAGGGGAATTAATTGATATGGTGTGAGTAAGATGGTATAATATTATAGAAATGGGCTATATTCTTTTTCAAGTATGCCTTGTTTTGGTAACTAAGGTTGTAGAGAACTATTATGAGATTTTTAGATAGATTCTCTTACCATGGGCCAAGAGAGTGAGGTGATGTTAACCTACATAGTGTGTGGATTATTGTGACCTAATATTAACCTAAGGAGTCAAAATATTATTGTATGATT
This sequence comes from Viscum album, assembly GCA_963277665.1. Lineage (NCBI taxonomy): Eukaryota > Viridiplantae > Streptophyta > Magnoliopsida > Santalales > Viscaceae > Viscum > Viscum album. The sequence goes on from OY728158.1 coordinate 15,560,894, forward strand.
ATGCATGATTGATGTTTTTTCTAGTAGGTAGGATGGTAAATTTATCAAGAGAGGGTGGATTGAATTTCTTATACAATTTTAATGAATCATCATAGTTAATATATTTCAACAACCTAAAAATAAAAATATTAACACATTTATTTTTATAGTAGTTAGGATCAATGGGATCCTTTTTATAGTATTTACACTCTCAACTTGAGAGCATGGAACTCACTATATAAGTGACCTAACTGTTGAAGGGATTCACTACCCTTTACAATTACTTTCTCGCACCTGGAGGAAAACCCCTATATTAAATTTTTCACACATGGAGACACAAACTAGAACCTTTCTTTTTATGTGGTGGAAGAACTAAACTTACCTTTATCTAGACCAAGGAACAAATTAAACCCATAAATTTTACTAGATATGGCACAACCCAAACAACCATTCATTTGGGTAGTATAGACCTAACACTAAGGTCTTGTTTTTTAATGAAAAGGCATAAATCATAAAGTACAAACATAGAAAAAAGATAAAGAATTATAGAACCATATAAACTAGTTGAACAATGAAATCTTGAGTGTTGAGATAACAGTGATCACTTTGGAAATACATTATTAGTACTATGAAGTTATCAACACCAAATCCCAGAAGTAAGTTATTACAAAAGAATGTCACATAGTATAGTGTAAATATCCTCAACCAGTGTTACTAGAACTAGTTTTGTGGAGCTCTATATATAGAGTTCCTTTAAACATAATATCTCTTAAAAATAATATTTTTATTCATATCCATTTAATTTCATTTACCTTGTAGCCATAATTTTCTCTCTTAATGATGAAAAACTATTTTATAATTGAGAGAAGATTCAATAATATATAATACATAAATTATTATGTTCAAAAAAACATTTTAGGAAATTTCATATAGCAATTAATATTATCATAATAATCAATATAAAATATCTTGAAAAAATACCCTAAAAACACAAGACATACTGTTCGTATTTCAAATAATTAAAATTTAAATATCATTAATTATAAGAATGTATCATATATAATTAAACTTGTTTTATCCTATGCTTTAATCATTTAAATTTTTATAAATATTTCTCAAATTATTTTTCATATAATAAAAATAGTTAATAAGTAATTATGAAATGATAAACATTAAAAAAATCAAACTACAAAAAGAAAACAAAAATAGGGAATATTTCAAGTTTCTAAAAAACAAAATGTTAATTCATATAAATAAAATATAACTTTTAGTTTACATGAATTTATGTCTATAAGACTTATAATATACCACATTATTTTTTTCTTCATTATACCTTAGATCTATTATGAATTTATTCACTTGATGACTTCACATCCTGCAAGACATTGAGTCCAAATTATATGACTTTCCTATAGAGTGTATAATTTTGAATTTTTCTAGATGACTTTAAAAAACACATGCCTTTGAAATTTTTCACATGAAATCAAGAAAAAATGTATGAATTTTATTTTTTTTAATGAATTCAAGTCATTGAAAGATTTTTCAAATTCATATTCACGAGTAATACATACTATATGTAAAATTTCTAGGCTTTAAAAATAACAGTAGAATTAATAAAATAAAAAAATGAATATATCATTAAATAAAATTTATGATGAAACCATAAATAATGCATGTAACAATATTTTTAAAAACTTTAACTATCCAATTATAAAAATTTAAATGTATGAGTCATTAAACAACTTATATTAAAATAGATTTTTTTCAAAAATAAGTTTATAAGACACGTAATGAATGTGAAGAAAAATTAAATAAATATCAGGAATAATATTTTCTTCTCAAAGTAATGAAAATTTCAAATACATATTTACTCATGTTAGATATAATACAGTAATAGTTATCATAATTATCAAAACATAATAAAGTGAATTGGAAAAGACCCACTCAATAATTTACCACTAGGAACTAACACACTAGGCTATGACTAGTGCATGAGATGAGGTATCTATAAAGTGATAACGGGATGAATGAGAGGACATTGTGTTATGGAAATGTTAATATGGTTAACTCATATAAGATATAGGAATGAAAATTTTAAAATAATGAAAATATAGTGACATGGAAATTTGGTATTATAAAATGTTGAGGGGTTGAGTGGGTCGGAATGATGGATATGGAACCAGAAAAGGTCCTTAACTATGATGAGTTGGGAACCAGTGTGATTATGATTTTATAGTGGGATTTAGTAGGACATATAGTGTGATATAATATGAGAGTCACTTGATGTTGATAAATGTAATGAACCTTGATTTAAATCTATTAGGATCAGGTGAATTGTGGAGGATTGTATATAAAATTGGAAAACAATTATGTGGGGTGTTGAAATATCATTAGAACTTAGAGAAAGGCTCAGGATGTTGATATATTCAAGGAATATGATTGATTCTCTTGATACTTGTAGTTCAGCTGATGATGGGTATCATATATGACCATTCTTATGAATTTATGATCAATAAATATATATAGTGGGAAGTACACCATAGATGTTATAAGTGTGAAATTGTCATTTTAACCAGTGTTTGATGAATGTTGGGAGTTTCTATTAGTGGAACCAATAGGGTGGTGGTTATAATTTTTTGATTCTTCCTATATAAAAGTGACTAGGTTATATGTGGTAAATTTAAAACACCTAGTTGGGTGTCTCAATCTATGGAAATTAGGTTGAGTCTGTATGTTCAATAGCTGACAACCACTGAATGTGTGACAATGTTGAGGTGGTATGACCATGGGTGAATTTTAGGAAATAGGTTGGTATGGTGATCAGGTATATGGAATGTCATTTCTCATGGGTTTCATGATTCCATGTTAAATGAGGTGAGGTGTTGTGTTATTGATATGGTCTCATAAATGGGATTTGGAATTTTAATTGGAATAATCAGAAGATTTTTTTGTGTGATGTTGGGAGAGAGATGGTATAGTATAGGCCAATAATGTTAATTGATGGATGTCCTATCAAAAAATTGGGTTTGTATGAATTCTAGTGGAAATATGGAATCCTCATGGAATTAGTGGAAATAATCGGCACTATAACGCTCAATATTATGAGGTTTTGAGTAGTGGATATGGTTTGGGTGTAGTTCCTACACTAATATAACTAGTAGGGAATTCAGGATCCAGGTTATGCATCATTGCTAGGTCAGTTGGATAGTTCATAGAGAATGAATAAGGAGACTTATTAGGGATGAGTATCATTATAGTGTGAATTTTTTAATGGCCGTACCATTATGGGTTGGTAAAAACCAAGGGGGGTTTTTTTTTTGGGTCCCAAAGAGGGAGATGTTTTGAGAATTGGGACATGAATTAGGATTCTAAGGGTTGGAAAACCTTTAAGAGTTATTTTTTTTGTTTTTAGAGGTATGAGAAGTTTCTCAGGTGCATAGATTAATGTTATTGTAATATTTTTGGAAATCATGGAAAACCATAGGTTTTGAGTCATAGGGTATGATTGGTATGTTTTGAGATATGGCTGAAATGTGAGAATTTTATGTTTTGAATTTTATTTCTAAGTGTTGGTTTGTAAGGATAACCGTGTATGCAAAAGGTTTACCCCATGATGTGAAAATAGATAACTATTATAATCCCCTATATATGTAAGGGTATTCATATGTAAGATTCACCCTATGAAGGGTTGGAAAAAATGGAGAAGACTTAGAATACACAAGGGTAACCATAAAATAAAGTTACTCTTATGTATGGGAACCTAATATTAAAGATTCCTCATTTTCTGTTAAAATGTATAAGTATTTGAATCCCTATGATATGTAAAAGTAAAATCTTCATGGATAAGATTAAATTTTTTGTATGTAAGAGTGATCCTATGATACATATGATTTATCCCATAGAGTTGGGAAAAGTGGAAATGTCAATACATAAAATTAACTCTGTAGTGGTCCTGTATACATTAATGTAAAACCATAAAAAAGGGAATACAACAGAGTAAATTCCCTATACACTAGTGTATTTCTATTTTTGGAAAATTGGATAGGTACTGAATTAACTATGATATATAAGAGTAACCTTGTAATACATAAGAGTCTTTCTTCTGTAAAGCAAATATGTAAAGGTAATATTGTGGTGATACATAAAAGTAACCCTGATACATCCTCCTATGATATAAAAATTTGTATAATATGGGAGTACCCTATGATACATAAGAGTCATTATATGAAATGGTCATCCCATACATAAGTTCCCCAGACTTAGAGAGTTTTCATGTATGATTCATAATGGTAAGGTCCATATATAAGAGTCCCATTGTTTAAAAAAATAGAATGGTTAAATGTCATGCTGCTAAATATTGAGTCACACTGTGATACCTTGAGTCACACGATGAGGACTTCATGAGGGATAATGGTCTACATCATGAGGGTGAAGGCCATGTTGTAAAGGCTTGGATGTGAGAGTTATTTTTTGGCTTGGATAAGGAGGCCACATCATTAGGAAGGTAATCATTCCAAGAATACTTTAGTTCCTAAATTTTAGTTCTTCCTAGGATGAGTGTTTCACAATGTGACCTGAGGGGTTACACTATGATTAGTCTCCATAAAGGGGAAGGACATTACATGGGGAGTTGGGATGTGATATAGGGAGGGTAAGACATAGGTTATAGTTCTTGTTGGGGGAGTTATTTCACTTTATGACTAAGGGGTCACAATGTGAGGGGATCACCTTATAGTTTTTAAGATACCAAGGGAATAATAGTTTATAGGTATTTTAAATTGGAATCACCCTTTGGGTTACCTTATATATTTTTTTCACGTGAGTAGGGGAGGCCAAGATCTCTCTATCATTCCTTTATCTTATTTTGATACCATAGATTCATGGAAATTAGAGGTGATTTTCTTCATTATTTAAATGTGTTATTTTCTCCTTTTTACATAGTTATTCCTCCAATTTAGTTACTACAAATTTATTTAAGTTTGGGTTATGGTTCAATGTTGATTTTTCCATAGCATAGTGGAATCAAGATTGCATGATGTGGTTTTTGTTTGGATTGTTTATAGGGGGTCCTGAGAGGATGAATGGAATTTTTTTCATGTTTTTTCATTAAGGTATGAATCCTTTTTGATTAATTTATGGATTTCTATTTTGGGTGAAATTTATGGATGAATTAAAATGATAAATTGGGAACTTTTTATGTTAGAGGTCTAAGTGGATGTTGGGGGTTGTGTGCACCCCATTTTTGATGGTTTATGTAATGGAATATCACCTGATGAGTAAGTCCATAATTATTCCATAATATTAATTATATAATTTATATTGATTTAATGTGTGAATTAATTATATGTTTTTTAAAATTAATTGAAATTACATTATTTAAGTTAGCGCCTCATGTGGTCAGGCGATGACTAGTTCGACTTGGATGAGCATAGGTGATGGTGTACAAGATTTAGTTAAAGATAATAACTCTAAATTAGGTAAGTGGCCACCAATATTTTTTAGTTTTATTAATTTCATTTATGTGTCATGTGATATTCAGTGTTACCACTTGTGTGCGATTTAACTTGAGAGAAGAATTGTTTCTTTTGAACTCCCATGAATGGAATGAAAGTGTCTTGGGCCATGGAAGACCATTTAACACTATCCTGATGCCTCAATAATCTATTGATGAGGGATAAATCATATACATTTATATGGGATATAAATACCCCATAGTGGTAAATGGAATAAGTGAAACTAAGTGGAAATAGTGACAGTTTCCCTTATTTACCTCTGGGTAGGAGATAGTGTCTAGTCGGAAAGGGCTAGCTTATGAATTTTATAAGTAATCCTATGTTTCCTTAGAGTATTTGGATAGATAATGCGTGTTTATAGGGGGATTGTTCCTCCTCCATATTTTTGTATCGGTATTTTACTGGGGATATGATGGAAAAGATTTATTTATATGTTTGGAATGAGGGGAAAATCAACTCTAACTTGGGAGGGGGTGTGGAAAACAATCCACTTATGTTTTTTTATGTGGAATAGCTAGTGTGATAAGTTATTTCATAGTGGGATCATATATTTATAAGTAAAGTGATTCCCTTGATAAATGATATTTGAATCTATAGTTAGGAAGATATAATAGAACTCATGTGAGGTACCTGGACCTTGATGTGACTCAGGGGACCGTGGTGGGTCCGCTGATCTTATGTTGAAATTTTTGTCTCGAACCAGTCTAAGTACCTTGTTAACCTAATAACTGAGATGGTCCTGACATACCCTGAAGGTCATTCCCAATCCCCACAGGTATATTACTAGAACCTAACATCATACAACATGAAAGTGGGAAAGAAATTTAGACAAAACATATCAGAAACAATATAATAAAGTCAATATAAGTAAAAAAAGAAACTCCACTGGGATTAATGTACGAGAGCACAATGAGGCATAAACAGGCCCAAAGTACTAAAACCCAAGTACCAAATTAGGGGAAAACATCCCAAGTCCCTAAGGAAACTACTCACCAAGTCCGCAGTTCAACAGATGGATCCACCTCTAAGATATCTTTTCCCCCTATTCGAACCTAGAAAAAGATAATCTAAAAACACCCAAAGTCATAGGTAGGGTGCAAGATAAAATCCTAGTAGGGTCTCACCAAGGACTCTATAACATATTCTAATAATATATTAACCAATGGAATGATTTTAATTTTTAAAATAAACAGGTTTGGCATTTTAAAGCATATTTAAACAAATCATGCTATATAGTTCAAATGATGAAAAATACTTTAAGAAAAGGATTTACAAGTGATAAAATATTTATAAAACAATGAATTAAATAAAAAATTTATATAAAATAGTTTATATAAATATAGAAGGCATCTAAGAAGTTAAACAACATTTACATACATTTATATCTTAAATATAAAACAAGTGAGAAACATGGTCATCTTCCAAATAGGTATGAAAGTTCTAGGATATAGGACTCTGCACTCTCTAAGTAATCATGGAAATATGTGTATACAAACAGACCTCTAATACTAGCCAAAGGAGACTCATCACTATCCCGTCATGGACGTGACTAGCTATATTTATGTTTTATAACGTTGTATAATCATAGAGTGTGTCTAAATAACTTACAAACTACTTGAGTCTTGCATATGATATTACACGATCAATGATGGGAAATTTATTTTAAGACTTCTAAAAATACAATTAAGTCCCATTCCCTTATTTCAAATTCCAATTTTCCATTGAAAACCAAAATAGGTTTTAATAAAAAAAAATATTCCTTTTTAATAATATAAAACCATAGGGTTTCTATCAAAACTTTTTAAGCCATTTCCACAAGTTTGAAATCAATTAAAAACCAATTCCATCAATTTTACAATTCATTTCTACAATTAAATTCAATAATTTAATTGAAATAGTTTCTGTCAAATCAATAATTTAAATTAAACAATTTAAATCAACCAATTCCTATAAACACACCCCAATTCAATGGAATTGTGGGTTTTCCCAATTTTTCATGCCAAAACCATTTAAAATATACCAATTAAATAGAATTGGGTTTTCTTAAATATATTGATTTTTTTTTTGAAATTTTGAATTTAAATCAAAAATTGAAATAAATCAAGCAATTCAATGTTAATAAATTTGTCCAAATGGGATGGAATCACATGCATTTTTTCCGAAACAGAACACTCATAATGAAACTATTTAATGGGAATAAAGGTGAAGAAGACCTCAAAACTCAACCTAGAAATTAGATATAGAAACATGAAGTATAGATCCATCAACTTTAGAATGATCTATTGAACCTTAAGGAGGAGAAAAATAAATAGACAAAGAAAAATTGGGAAATGCTCAATCAAGAATATTCACAACCAACACAGTGATGATTAAACACTGAATGAATTGACTCATAAGTATTGGAGGGATCCAACATATCCTTAGCAAGGATTTAGGTTAATTGAAAAGAAACTGGAGTGGAGGAGAAAATAATATCTCATCCATGCTGCTTTTTTAAAAACTAAATTTGGGGTATTACATGACGTGCAACCCTATTACATTTTGTGAAATAGTTAATTTTTATAACCACTGAAAAACACATTTCTTTGAATTAAAAACTGGTAATTAATTACCTCACAATGTGTAATGACTCGTCATATCATGTATCTTCCATGGTGTGAACCCTTCACAGTATGCACCTGAAAACCATTACACATCGTGTAACCTTGTTACATGATGTGTAACCCTCCGACAACCTATTGAAAAGGCCAGTTAAAGATGAGAGTCCAAAAATCTATGAATTCACTATTATAGGTATCCTCCTAATTCATTATCAACTCTACCTAGTCAATGAAAAGGAAAACATTACAAGTTTAAAGTCATACCTATCAAATCCATAACAGGATGTTATAACCTTCCCACCATAAAAACTTTCTATCCCTAGAAAGCATATGAAGAAGCTTCCATGCCAAAAAGATGAGGTCAATTCTATCTCATTAGTTCCTCATGTTCCCAAGTCTCATGATAATCAAATCCATGTTTCCATAGAACACAAACCAAAGGTATCATCCTACCATGAAGTACCTTGGTCTTAGAATAAATTATCATGACTGACTGCTCAATCATAGATAAATCAGGTTTAATCTCAATATCAATCATGGTCAAATTGTGATATGGATTAGAGTGATAATTTCTCAGCTGTGATACATGGATCACATTATGTATCTATTTTATTCATGGTGTAATTTATAATTGGTATGAAACCTTCCCCACCTGCTCAACAACCTTGAACAGTCCCATAAAATGACGAGAAAGTTTCATTTTCCTCCCAATCCATCAATGACCCAATTGGGATGAAACTTTCAAGAACACCTAGTCAAAAAATGAGAACTCCAAAGGTATATGATGAATATCAACATAATACATATATCGTCTTTGTGATGTCAAGGTTCTCTGAAAAATTAACTGACCATTTTTTTTCATCTCATGCACCAAAATTGGTTTAACCAAGGAACTTTCACCAATCTATGACCAATATAATGGGGAATTGAAAGGCCTACCATAAAAGTCCTTGAAAGGTGCCATTATTATCATGGAATGGTAACTATTATTATAAATAATCTTAACTAGCCCCAAGTTATCATCCTAAGCCTCACCGAAGTCAAGAACACTCATGCATAACATATCCTCTAGAGCTGTATAGCTCTATCTGTGTGGTCATCCGACTGTGGATGGTAGGTCGTGCTCAAACAGACCTGAGATCCCAGTACATATTGAAGGCCTATCTAAAAGTGATATATGAAATAAGTATCCCTATCATAAACTATAGTATATGGAAATCCATGAAAATATAAAATCTCTTTAACATAGATATTTCCCATCTCATGAACTTTAGTTGTATCATGAATGGGTATGAAGTGAGCTAACTTGGTCAGACCATCAATTACAACACATATCACATTATTCTTTCTATGGGTTCAAGGAAACCCAAGCATAAAGTCCATATATATTTCATCCTACTTCCAAGTAGGGACTGGAAGCGGTGAAAGTAAACCCGAAGGTTTCTGGTTCTCATCCTTCACCTGCTTTCATATACAATAATGAGAAACAAACTCATTAATTCCCATCTCATACTTGGACACTATAAATTACACTACATATCATAGAACATCTTAGTCTTTCCTGGGTGCACAAACCACTTGGAATTATGATAGTACCCCATCACAAAATTCCTTACTACAAATAACACAACTTAGTGATTCTAATAACATAGAACACCCTCTTTAGAGAACGACCACTAGGTAACTATCTCCCCACAATAAAGTGAGTCTCTAATGCTATAGAATTAATCATTAAGCTATTTATCATAAATAATCATCGTAATAAGGGTGGATGATAACTGAATGTTGGATAAATAAACCTCAGCTCTTGATTTCTAGAATATAATATGCAACTGTGAAAAGAGATCCATCAAATTCCACTATTCTGAAGATTCTTTAACTGCCTAGGTCAGAAGTTTCCTGCTCAAAGAATTTGTGAAAAAATTCCTATTCCCTAGGGTATAGGTGATGTCAATGTGAAATGATTTTAGGTAATCCACCCAATACCTCTGATGTAGATTCAAATCTTTTCGAGAGAATATATAACTTGAGATTCTGGGGCCTAAATAAAAAGTAAACCTTTCTCTGAAAAGGTTGTTCCAAAAAATATTATGTGTGTGCATCACAACTACGAGTTAAAGTTCATGGGTAGGATAATTATTCTAGTGTGGCCTAAGTTGATGAGATCCATGAGCAACTACATGATCTCCCTGCATAAGAAAGTATCCCAAGGCTGAACCTGACGCATCATAGAATACCACATAACCCTTCCCGTCCACTAGAAGATTCAACACCGATGTAGTAGTCAAAAGAAAATTTCATCTCAACAAAATAATCCTGACATATATCATCCCACAAAAACTTCACTCCATTCCAAGTTATAATAGTTAACATAGAATACAACTTCAAGAATTCGTTCATGAACCGACAATAATTTCCATCTAAGCCCAAGAATCTCCAAATGTAGAAGACATTGCATGGTTACTCCCAAGACATAACAACCTTCATATTCTCAGGATCAACTGATATTCCTTGTTCTGACACCACATGTCCCAAGAATTACACTTATAAATTCCAGAAACAAAAGCTATAAATCTTGGTATAAAGTGGGTGACTTCTCATCAAACTCATAATTGTTATCAGATGATTCATATTATACTCCTCAAACTTGGATTAAATGAGGATTTCATCCAAAAATACTACCACAAAGGTATCCAGATACTCATGGAAAATCATTTTCCTAAAATTCATGAAAACTATAGGATAATTTTTTAGACCAAAGGGAATAAAAAGGTACTCATAATGGTCATACCTGCTCCGAAAGGTCGTTTTTTGAATGTTAGATTTTTTTATCCTAAATTGATGGTAATCAGATCAAAGTTTGATCTTTGAAATCCACTTATCCCCTTTCAAATGATCAAATAGATCATCAATCCATGGAAATGGATACTTTTTCATTACTATAACTCGATTGAGATTTCAGTATTCAACACATAAGAGAAGAAAACCATCATCTTTCTTAGGGAAGAGAACTGGTGCCACCCAAGGTAACACAACTAGGAATATAAAACCTTTCTAAAAAAGATCATCCAACTAAAAATTCAACTCTTTCATTTCATCTAGATCCAAATGGTAAGAGGGAATAAAGACTGATTAAGTACTAGGAAATAAGTCAATTGGATACTCTTCCTCTGATATTAGTGAAAAAATAGAGAAATCAAAAGGAAACACCTTGGGAAACTCAATGACAACTATAGGGATATCACTGATCAAAGATTCCTAATTTAGATCAAAATAAAACACTGATATTACCTTCACCAAATCTTGATAAGAAGGTCCAGCCCTAATCGTCCTTGGGTCCCATTCTCCTTGAAAGAAAAGAAACACACCACTGGGTTTAGTAAGGAAGACCCATATAAGAGAACAACAAATATGAGATTTATCATAAATGATCCAATATATTCCAAAAATGACTTTAAGAGGTTTCATGTTATAGAGAATAAAATTCCAAGCCATCTCGACAATTGATAGAGAGAAGACACAAGTGAGACTAAGAATTCCCTACTCTCTCTTCATACCAAGGGGTGTAGTGATATCCATTTCACAAGATAAAATCTCCATAGTAAGATTTAGAATATTGACTATGTATGATTAAATTAACAAATGAGATGCACCTGTATCAAATAGAGCAGTAACTAATGAAAAATATATAGTAATCACAGCTCTCATAGTCGCAGGACTTGTATCCTCTTCCTATAGAGTCGCTTCCACGATATGAAAAAGATTTGTTCCAAATGCCTGTGGATGGAACCCTTTTATATGTGAAGCATCTGATTTTACCACAGTTCTAGGAGGATCTAATGATATTATTCCATGACACATAGTAAAACAAATATAGGGTAGAATCCATCTAAGTTTCCAGAGCATCTGTAAGATCTACAGTCCTTATGTGACTTGGTGAAAACCCTCTTAGAATGTCCTAGATTTCCACCCTGATAGAAAATAAAATGAATTCCTCCTAGCACTATAGGAGGTCTGGAATGACCCTACAATTGAGAAATTCTATGAGAATATTTACACTTACACTTTAAATTAAAGGAACTGACGCTGACATTGGGAGAAAAAGGAACTCCCATCAACCTTGGTTTTCTATCCAAGTCCATCTCAACCATTGTCTTTCTATCTAACACATCAGTATAAGTGAGTAGATTTAATAATAAATAATGAGAATGAGTATCTAATATAAGTCCCAAATCAGATTATCGAGCCTTCCTGCTCTCATTTGATACAATATTAGGTAAAAAATGCACCATTTTAGCAAAGCAATTTGAATACTCAGTCACAGTTATGTCATCCTGATCTTTCTTGAAGAACTCCATATCCTTGGCCAATAACATTGACTCTGGATAGAACTTATCCCTGAAAAAACCTTAAATTCTTTCCACTCTAAGCCCTCACATTTCTTTTCCATCACCATCGTGTCCCACCATTTCCTACTCAGTCCCCCCCCAGGATGAAGGTGGAACACTTCACCTTGACCATTTTTTATGTCTCCAAGAACTCAAACAAACATTCTATCCTTCCCAACCATTCCCCAGTATGTTGAGGATCAATGGAGCCCTGGAAAACTAGTGTCTTCTAGTGAATCAAATCTTGAGAATTATTCTGAAGAAAATCCCCCCTGAGGTTCCACAGTCGGAGCCTAAATAGGGACTGGAGGTAGCATTTTTTCAAGAGCCTGGATAGTACACACAATCACCTCAACTAGATTAGGGTCTACTGGAGGATTCACTTACTATGATCTTACAGTCGCTTCATCCTGGATCTAATTCACATGAATTCTCAGAGGCACAAAGCTACACAAAATCAACAGACAACATGGAAAACATCAGACTTAAAACTCAAATGGAAAGAGAAGGAAAATTAATTCCAATAAAAAGAACAAACAATATTTGGATTTCAATCTACTCAAATCAAAATAGGTAAAAGACTAGAACTAATCCTCAAGATGTATTTTCATAACCACCCTAGGTGACTTAAGGTTCATTACGACAACATATGGCCAGACACGAAATCTAAACTACCTCTTATGTCTCGATAAGATTTCACAATGCATACTGATTTCAACATAAGAATCTCACAACCTACCGTTAATACCACTTTGTCACGAACCAGCCCAAGTACCCTGGTAATGCTATAACCAAGTTGTTCTTGACATATCCCAAAGGGGATTCTTGATCCCCATGGGTCAGCAACTATCACCTAGAATCATACAACATGAAAGTGAGAATGAATTTTCTACAAAACATAGAAGAATCAAGATAATAAATTCAATATGAATATAAATTAAACTCAATAGGGTAATGTACTAGAACACAATATGGAGTAAATAAATCCCAAATTACTAAAACCCAAGTACCAAAATATGGAAAAAAACATAATTCCCTAAGTACACTACTCACCTAGTCTATGGTTCAACAACCTGATCCACCTCCAAGATATCCTTTCCCCTAATCAAACCTAGAAGGAGATAATATACAAACACCTAAAGGTGCATGTAGGGTGTGATCTAAAAGCCTAGTAGGGTCTCACCAAGGATTCCATAACAGATGCCAATAATAGATTAAACAAAAGAATTATTTCAATTTTTAAAATAAAATGGTTTTAAATTTTAAATAATATTTAAAAAAATCATGCTATATAGTTAAAATGATGGAAAATACTTTATGACATGCAACCGGTTTAACAACATTGGAATATATTTATATCTCAAATATAAAAAAATGTGATCAACTATGTCATATGATAAATAGGTATGAAAGTTCCAGACTATAGGAATCCACACACTCTAAATTATAATGAAAATATGTGTATACACATTTCCATATAATGTTGGAAAAATGCGACTCATCACCATTCCATTGGAGATGTGACCCACTACATTTGTGTTTTAGAACGTTTTTATAATTGCATAGTGCATCCAAATAACTGAAATACTACCTAAGACTTGAATGTGATCTTACAAAATCAATGATGGGAAATTTATTTTAAGAATTATTAAAATAAAATTAATTCCCATTCCCCTATTTCAAATTACAATTTTCCATTTAAAACCAAAAAGGGTTTCAATTGGAAGAGTGCGTGATCAATTAAATTTAAATCAACAATTGAAATAAATCAAGTAATTCAGGGTTAATCAATTTGGCCAAATAGAACGAAATAACCTAACTTTTTCCCGAATCTCAACACTCGCAATGAAACCCCTCAATGGGAATAAAGGTGTAGAAGACCTCAAAACTCAACCTAGATATGATATCTACCAACACTAATTATAGATCCATCAATTTTAGGATGATCTATTGAACCCCAAAGAGGAGAAAAGGAACTAGATGAAGAAAAATGGGGAAACGCTTACCTAGAATTCGCACTACCAACACAATAATGATTGAACACTGAATGAATGGACCCAGATGGATTCGAGGTCTCCAAGATCACCTAGGGAAGTATTTAGGTCGAGAGAAATGAAACTAGAGAAGAGGAGAAAATAAGATCTCAATCGTGATGCCTGTTTAAAATCCATAGTCAGGGCATTACTTGACCTCTAACCCTATTACACGTCATGAAAAATTTAATTTCCATAACTGTCGAATAACACATTTCTTTGAATTAAAAACCAATCATTAATTAACTCATGACTTTTAATGAATCATCACATTGTGTAACTTTCATGGTGTGAACCCTTCATGGTATACACCTAGGGACCACTACATGTCATGTAACCTAGTTACACAATATGTAACCCTCCAGAGTCCTACAGTAAAGTCTGGTTAAATATGTGAGTTCAACAAATCTCCAACTTCACCATTATAGGTATCCTAAAAATTTATTATCATCCCTACCCAATCAATTAAAAGGAAAAAAATGAAGAGGTTAAAGTCATATCTATCACATCGATGACAAGATGTTACACTTTTAGAGGATTAGAACATAAAGGTAGACATGGTGATCAACTAGTGTGATTGCGGTGACGAAAATTAGATGTGTGATTGAGAGGAAAAACAAGGAAATGTATTTGGGGTTCAGATTAGTTCCCATCCACTTTATATTAATATATTCTATATGATAGTTTTGGGATGGGATGAAACCCATCAGGTAATAATATTCTGGTAAGGTTTTAAGGTGGGATATACCACTTGGGTAATGATGTCATGGTAAATGTCTTGGGGTGAGATATGACCCCCCCTAGGACATGATATATTAGTAATTTTTGTTGGGGTGAAACATGGACCCTAGGTGTTTGATATTCTATAACATGTTCAAGGGTGGGATGTTCATCCCTTGGTTTAAGGTATTATGGAATTTTATTAGGGTGGGATGTCCCCCCCCCCCTCGAGTGCATGTTGTTTTGGTTTAGGTTATAAGGTGGGATGTTGTTACCCCTAGGTGGTTCTTGTATCATTCTCAAAGACTTATGAAACTAGTTTAAATAGTTATGGATGACCTCACATAACACCTTAAAACCCAATGATCAAAGATGATTATTTATTACACTTATATACTCTATTTTATTATTTTGAGCATATCACATTGTATATACACTGTATTTACTAGTAATATTTGGGAAATAATTATTATTTGTCTAATTATATTTAATCACACCCTACTTGGTAAACCCTAACACATTGGTACCTAATAATAGCTAATGTTTGTAGGTATAGGCTGGAAAGAGGCCAAGCATTGGATGGTTGAGTTGAATGGCTTAGAAATATTCAAGAGATGAGACAAGGTGTGGGACCTAGGACCAAGTGTATATTATGTGTGTTTATTTTGGTATAGGATGAATATAATCCAACATTGAGAGATCTTGTTGGTGTCTGTATGACTTATGTGACATTGTTAGAGTATTTTATTTTGATATAGATTGTATAATATCATATATTTCTAGTGGATGTTCATATGATGTTTATTTACTCGTTTCAGGTATTTTTATGATTGATTATGTGTTATTTCCACTATATTATACCTATCTTATATAAGAGTATTGTCATCCCATGGTAACATATTAGAACATCACTTCTAGTTGGCAGGCTCTGGAATGTTGTGTAACGTCCTGGTTCTGAAAGCCACCTAGAGGCGCCCCGTACCCGATTGGTCACATGGCCTCAAGCGCATTTCCCCAAATGCCAGAGGATTCCGACTAGCAACGACGGCCTTGGGTGTGATAGTGGGGAAACTATGCCCTCATTGGCAGAGTAACACAGCGGAAGAAATCAATAACAAAAGCTGAAGAAGGAATAATCCATAAAAAAGTAAACAACAGAAGACTGAAAAATAATAAACTGGTGCACACATATATATATGAATGATTCATGATACATATGTCTAGGTACATATCCAAACAAATCACAATGATAGAATAAAATATTACTAAACCCAAGTACAAAATAAATCAAGTAAAAAACTCCTCAGCATCGCAAGCCATAGCTCGGTCCCATGCTCTCCAACTCCACAACAAATCAAGTACCTGAAGTAGAAGGTTGCTTTCCATTATCTATACCTACAACAATATAATCTCTTTGGGCCCAAAATCATGGCCCAAATAGAGTGTGAGACTAAATCCTAGTAGGAAACCACCACAAGATCTATGTCTAACAGTACGCGAATATATGGCATGTAATAAGTACATAAAGTAGTAAACAAGGATGTACTCAGTATTAAACAATCCACAATTTCAATGCATTCAGTTTCATATATCAAGCAACAACTAATCAAAATAGATAATCATAGACAGGTAAACACAAAAAGGTAATAAAAAACAGGTAACCCTCTGGGAAGTATTCACATCCTATCCCTTATGGTCTTACCTAGTAACATAAGCAAGCATCTAAAAACAAAATCTAACCCTCTGGGAAGTACGCACGACCTATCCCTTCTGATCCTACCTAGAATAGACTCTCTGAGGAAGAACTCACTATCAATTCCTCATATAACCTCATATCAGTAACTAAAGTCACTCTAGGGAAGCACTTACGTCACATTTCCTCTATGGCCCGCATCGAGGAACTACAGACACTGTGAGGAAGCACTTACGTCAATTCCCCTTATGGTCTCACATCGTAAGTAAAAAAAGACACTATGGAGAAGCCCTTACGTCCATTCTCTCTATGGTCTACTACACCAGGTTCTCATGGACCTATGTAAGTCAAGTAGGTATAAAAATGTGTATCAGCGAAAGTAACCCACAAGAACTACTTGGCTAGAAGTCTACAACCTATCATCATATCATAACAATCACACCATCCTACAACTAGGCATGGAAGAGTAAACAGCAGCCTAACAGGCAAACTAGACCCAATGGTCAAAATAGGCAATCAAGCATGGGAAAAAACTTCCAAAGCATAGAAATTAACCCTATTAACATTCAATTAACCACTACTCAAGCATACAAGCATATCATGAAAACAATAGGGCTAAAACAGTACATGTGCAATACCCCATTCATGGGTATTAGGAAAAATTGTACATATAACTCAAATAATTTTAACAAAAAGGAACAAACCACCTACCTCGGTGTTGGGAGATCACTATATGTGAACCTCAAGCCTTCAATCACCCAAAAAAACCGTAGATCTAAAAAAGTCTAAATCTTTCACCCAAAGATAACTCCTGAAAGAGGATTAATCAGAAGAAGGTGTTCAAGAAGAAGAGAGAACTCACTGATTTGATTCCAATGCAACTGACAGAGTTCAATTCAGGGAACGGACACTCGATCGGGAGATCAGTGAATATCCACACCATATGAATTATCTTGGTCATGTTTTTAAGAGAAGAATGTGTTTCTATCGATAAGACGTGACCCCAGTCCGTTTAATGAAAAAAATACACAGTGTGTACATTTGAAGTACACGGGTTGTACTTTCTGTTTCTGTACTCTGCTTTAGGAGGCCTCCAAGTCACCCCCACATGGCAGTGTGTGTGGCCATCACATAGCCAGCACATGACCTCCTACGATGACTGAGTACATGGTGTGTACTCATAAAGTACATAGCGTGTACTTCAGAAATTTCAAAAAATTCCCCTTTTTCTCAAAAAGGACCAGATGAAAGAAAACATGCCTGAAAAGAAGATCCAGGTTCTTACAAATTTATCCCTTAATGAAATTTGTCCCTAAATTTCCCTAGCAATTCAGCGTAGAAGAAGAAACCCTGAATAGCTCTGGCCACTGTGATCTTACATCGGCATCCCTCTCCCAAGTATCATCCTATACTCGCTTGTGCTGCCATAGCACTCGTACCAGAGGGACAGACCGACCACAGAGAACCTTCATACTTCGATCAATTATCCGGATAGGATGCTCCTCAAATGAGGCATCCACCTAGAGATCAACCTCCTCAGGTTAAAAAACATGATATGGGTCTAATAAGTAATATCGAAGCTGAGAAATGTGGAAGACGTCATGCATAGCCTAATGCCTCTGAGGTAACTACAACCGATAGGCAACAACCCCAACTCTCTCCAACACCTCAAATGACCCAACATATCTCGGAAAAATCTTACCCTGTCTCCCAATCCTCTTGTTCCCCAACCTCGGTGTGACATGTAGAAAAACCTGATCCTCAACCTAGAACTCCAGAGGTCTTCTTTGTTGATCATCATAAGATTTGGTCGAGACTGTGCAGTAGCCATCCTCTTCCGAATCAACTCTATCTGCTCTGAGGTCTCCTGAACAAGACGAGGTCCTAACAAAGCTGCCTATCCTGCCTCCATCCAACATAAGGGTGATCATCATGACCTACCATACAAAGCCTCATAAGGTGCCATATGAATATTTTCTTGAAAACTATTGTTGTAGGAAAACTTCACAAGAGGTATGTGCTTCTCCCAATAAACTCCAGCATCTAGAATACATGCTCGAAGAATGTCCTCAAGCACCTGTATCGTACGCTTGGATTGGCCATCTGCCTGTGGGTGGTAAGATATAATCAAAAGTACCTGTGTACCCAAATCCTTCTAAAGCCCCTACCAGACCAGAGAAGTAAAAAATACATCTCTGTTTGAAACAATGGAGTGTGGAAATCCATGTAAGCACACAATCTCTTAGATTTACAACCACCCCAGCTCATTAACACTGAAGGTCTCCTTGAATATCAAGAAGTGAGCAACCTTCATGAGTCTGTCAATGACAACCCAAACTACAGCATTCCTTCTAGGTGACATCGGTAAACCTGTCATGAAATCCATCGTGACATCATTCCACTTACACTTGGGAATGGGTAACTACTATAAAAGCCCCACTGGTCATTGATGCTCCACCTTCACCTGCTGATAGGTGGAACACCTCATGACGAAACCAACAACATCTATCTTCATACCTGGCCACCAATACTGACAGTGTAGATCACGATACATCTTGGTGACACTAAGATGAACTACCCAAACTGAGAAATGAAAGTCCCACATCATCTCCTCACATATGTCTTCTGTCACCCATACACACACCTGGAAATGAAATTTCTCATTCTCCCCTATGGTCCATCCATAAATAGGGTTCTCTCCTGACACGCTCTCCCATAGGACTTGGCCTTTTGAATCTGATAGCTTCCTCATTCACACTCGATCAAGAAGAGTACAGGTAACATCTACAGAAGAAAGAAATGTCTACCCCTATCTTTCGTGCACCTCCAAATGCATCTCAGAGAACAGATCCATAAGCTTCCACTCACTGTTGGCCTCCTGAACTGCATGTATCTGAGTCCTTCTACTTAACACATCAACCACTGTGTTGCCTTTCCCAGACATATAGGCAAGCTCAAATCCAAAATACTGAAGGTGCTCAACCCACCTTTACTATCTCAAATCCAGATCATGTTGAGTGAAGATGTACTTGATACTCTTGTGGTTGGTAAAAACCAAAAAATGCTCTCCCAGAAGTTAATGTCTCCAACAACATAAGGCATGAACAACTGCGGCTAACTCAAGATTGTGTGTCGGGTAATTCTTCTCATGTGGCCACAATTACTGAGACTTGTATGCAACGACTCCTTATTCATGCATAAGAACATATCTGGGACCGATACCTATATCATCACAGTACATAGTATATCTCTGTCCTGAATTTTTCAACACTAGTATCAGTTCTGATGTCAACCTCCCATTTAGTTCCTAAAAGGCTGACTCACAAAAATCTGACCACAAGAACCTTACACCCTTCTTAGTCAGACCTATCAGTAGTGCTGCTATGCATGAAAAGTCTTTAATGAAGTGTATTTAGTATCCAACCAGCCCTATAAAACTCTGTATCTCAAAGATGTTCTTTGGATTCTCCCAAAAAACTAATTATATCACTTTTTCTGGGTCTACTGACACTCCTGTCTCAGAGATAACATGACCCAAGAAGTGAATCTGATCCATCCAAAAGTGTCATTTTGAGAGCTTAACATATAATTGATGCTCTCTCAGTGTACTCAAAACAATCTCAAGATGTGTGGCATGGTCATGTTGAGTGTGAGAGTACACCAAGATATCATCCACAAAAACCACCACGAAGAAATCCAAGTATGGATGGAACACTCGGTTCATCAGTGCCATGAAAATTGCAGGTGTGTTTGTGAGACCGAACGAGATAACCATATACTTGTATAGACCATACCTACTATGAAAGGCTATAAGAGGTATATCTGATGGTATAACATGCAACTGATGGTAACCGAACCTCATGTCAATCTTCGAGAACACCCAGGCTCCTCAAAGCTGATCAAAGAGATCATCCATCATCGGTAATGGATATCAGTTCTTGACCATCAACTAGTTCAACTTTCGATAATCCACACAAATCCTGAGGGTACCGTCTGCCTTTTTTGCAAAAATATCAGGAAAACCCCATGGAGAAGTACTGGGTCGAATGAAACCCTTTGCCTGCAACTCGTCAAACTACTTCTTGAGCTCCTGTAACTCTGGTGTAGCCATCCTATAAGGAGGAATGGACACTAGTGTTTATACTAGAACAAGATCAATAGAAAATTCTACCTCACGCTCCAGAGGAAAAACTAAAAAGTCTTTTGAAAATACATCTATGAAATGATCCACCACTAGAGGAAAGCCCATCTGTGAAATCCCCCAGTCATCCAGATATAGACTAGAAATCTGGGCTGCAACTCCTCCTAACCCATGATGATCAGGTCCCACTCTTCTATCCTATACATCCCATTCTCCCTTATTAAGAAAAGATCCACCCTCTGGTGATATGAAACTCACCATACGATGATAACAGTCAACAAATGCCTAGAAGGAAACTAGCCAGTCCATTCTGAGAATGACATCAAAGCCTGTCATCTCTAGGACATATAGGTCCCATAAAAATTGACACCCACCAACCTCTAGAGGGAACTCCTTGAACTAATGTACACTCACCATTCTAGTCTCCAACAGAGTTTCTATTGTCAAGATATCAGCATAAGAAAAGATGTAGAGCCCAAGGCCCTCCAAAACTACAACAGATATAATGCTATGGGAAGCCCCTGTATCAAAAAGGGATGAAGCTAAGACTGAGGATACTAAGATCGTACCTCGCACTGTAGAGGGTTCGGGATCTTGATCCTATTGGTTCTTCTCCACAACAAAATTCTGACCTGCACCGCGGCCCTGTGACCCTGTTTGGCTACCCTGAGATGATCCACCCTATTGTTGCTGAAAACCAGGTGAGTGGCTAAAATAGCCACGACCTCCACCTCAACCTGAACGGACAGAAGAACTCTAGTTCCTAGACTGGTGAGAAACTATTGGTTCTTCTCCTGAATGAGGATCCATAGAAGAACCCATATCACCAGCTGCTGGTGAGAAGATCTGACATAAGTGCTAAAGATGACCCATCTTACCACAAGATCAGCACTCCACTGGGTCTCTCGAGTAGTGTGGCCTCATATTCCCTCTCTTCCTGCATTGATAGCACAACACCAAAATAACAGAAGAAGTATATCACCTCCTTGTATCTCCACATGTATACTCCCTATGAAACTTCTTACTGTCAGTAAGAGGAATACTAACTCCAGATGCTGAGCCGCCCTTGCTCACAACTCCAAAATCTCTCAAATTGCGCTCCATAATCAGCATCTGGTTGAAAATAGAAGTGATAGAAGTCAGCCTAAAGATGTTCACCTGCGATCGGATGTCGTCCCTCAGACTATCCTCAAACTTCCTTTCCATGAATAACTGATTACCTACTGGGATAGGCATGAAACACTAAAGCTTGGTAAAGTGAGAGGAATTCTCTATAACCGAAAGAGTACCCTCCTCCAGACTCATAAACTCTCAGGATCGATCGAACCTCAATGTTTCTGGATAGAAGTAGTCATGAAAGATACACTGGAACTCATCCCAATCCATAAACTACTGATTTCCCTCCTATGAGATCACATCCCACCATCTCTTGGAGGAATCCTGAAGCATATACATAGCGAGATTCACCCTCCTCTCTAGAGGTACCTCAAGATTCTCGAAGATCATCAGCATGGATTACACCCATGATGCTGCGGCCTGGGGTCCTCTATTCCCTAAGAATGTTAGAGGATGCTACTACTAAAAGACCCATGTAAATTATGCCATCAACGGGGCATGAGGCGGTGCTCCCTGAAAGGTCTGCATCATCCTCAAAAATCCTTCCCTGAACTATGAATCAGCACCTGTGTCTGGTATAATGAATGGTGCCAAGATTGGAATAATGGGAGGATCTACAGGTAGTCCCTGATCATCCTTATCCGGTGTCCGATCACTACCCTACAACTGGAATACAACTAGAGGACGTCTTAGTGGAATGACTTTGCAAGGTCAAATGCACTCCTTAGATCAAGATTATCGAGGACTAACAATTTAAAGCGTAATAAGGGAATAGGAGAAAAAAGAATTCAATTTTTTAAAAACATGAATAACTGGTGTGTATAACCCATACATGGTGTGTTCCCTTCATCCATTCACATGGGCATGTACTCCTACCAGAACTGGTCGTTTAACACCCCATACACACAGCATGTTCACCTAAAACACGGCATGTACTTGAATCCTCTTCCCCTACCCGAGTCCTTCCTACACGTCTAAGCCACATGGTTCTCCATAAAACAAGAATACACAGCATGTTATTGCCAAACACGATGTGTACTATACGAACCTCACTGACCCATGTTGTCAGTTACATGGTTGGGTACCTGGGTTACACCACACGACGTGTTCCAGATGAACACGACATGTACTAAAAAGATTTTTCTGAGCTATGTTGTTAGTGACATGACCAGTTACACAGTTCTACGACCCAGAGTGTAAATCCTCTACACGGTGTGTCTTACCAAATATTCCAAACCCCATGTCCCCACCACCACAGTCTGAGACACAATTAGAGACTACACTACATGTACATACAGTACACAACGTGTACTCAAGAAAAACAGTTTCTTCTCGAACAGAAGAACACATGGCGTGTAGTTAACAGTACACGTCATGTATTCTGGTTTTTTATGTATAGTAAGCCTCGGAAACTACTCCAGAACCAAGTAAAAACTAGAAAAAACCTCAAAGTTCCAATTTCTGATCTGTGAGGGCCCATACTCCCTGTGAATCAAATCTTGGAATCTTGTACATGTCATAACAAGGTAAACAAGTCAAAGATCCACAAAATTCTGATTCATGAGGGCCCATAACACCTCAAGAACCAAAGTTTGGCATTCATTCAAACAAATACTTATACAAATCAATACCCTATAAAAAAGAATGTATTTTTATCAAGGCATATATCACAAAATCATTCATATATATCAGATCACCTATCACAACAACATGAAATCGCTAATTCGCCCTATATGGCATTGAAAGAATGCATGACATGTGATCCCTAGTAAGTGTCTATATGATGCATGATATGGAATAACCTCATCTCATCAGGTTG
This sequence comes from Viscum album, assembly GCA_963277665.1. NCBI lineage: Eukaryota > Viridiplantae > Streptophyta > Magnoliopsida > Santalales > Viscaceae > Viscum > Viscum album. The sequence goes on from OY728158.1 coordinate 15,584,896, forward strand.
AAACATAAATATAATCTCAATAACATCAACAATAATAGCACAAAACATGTGAATCACTCAACAGTGAAAATCAGATCAACCGTAAACTTGAAAAACCAGAAAAATTGCAACAAACAAGGTATATTGGATTTTCCCTATACATGGGATAGCTACTCCAGGGCATAGATTAATACCAAGTACCATTTTTTTCCTATCCCTAGCTATAGGATCCAAAACCTAAGTCAAGAAGAAAAAGGAACACCTCGGATAACACTTTGTAACGTCTCGGTTTCAGAAGCCACCTAGAGGCGCCCCATACCCGATTTGTCACATGGCCTCATGCACATTCCCCGAATGCTAGAGGATCACTACTAGCAGCGACAACCTTGGGTGTGATAGTGGGGAAACTATGCCCTCATTGGCAGAGTAACATAGTGGAAGAAAGAAATAGAAAAAGTGGAAGCAGGAATAATCCATAAAAAAGTAAACAGCAGAAGACTGGAAAATAATAAACTGGTGCACACACATATATATATATATATATGAATGATGCATGATACATATGTCTAGGAAAGAAGAAAAACAAATCACAATGATGGAATACAACAGTACTAAACCCAAGTACAAAAGAAAGCAAGTAAACATTTCCTCAGCATCGCAAGCTATAGCTTTGCGCCATGCTCTCCAACTCCACAGAAAATCAAGTACCTAAAGTGGAAGGGGGCTTGGTCTTATCTATACCTGCAACAATATAATATGTTTGGGCCCAAAAGCATGCCCCAAATAGGGTGTGAGACTAAATCCCAGTAGGAATCCACCACAAGATCTGTGCCTAATAGTCAGTGAATATATGGTAGTTAATAAGTACATAAAGTAGTAAACAAGGATGTACTCAGCAGTAAACAATCCACAATTTCAATGCATTCGGTTTCTTATATCAAGAAACAAATAATCAAAATAGATAATCACAAACTGGAAAACACCAACAGGTAATCACAAATAGGTAACCCTCTGGGAGGTACTCAAAGCCTATCCTCTCTGGTCCTACCTAGCAACACAAGCAAGCAACTAAACATAAAAGGTAACCCTCTGGGAAGTAGTCATGGTCGATCCCCTCCGGTCCTACCTAACATAGACAATATGATGAAGTACTCACCATCAATTCCTCTTATAGTCTCATATCGGTAACTAAAGGAAATATAGGGAAGCACTTACATCACATTCCCTCTATGGCCCGCATCGAGGAACTACATACACTCTGAGGAAGAACTTATGTTAATTCCTCTTATGGTATCACATCGTAATTAAAACAAACACTCTCGAGAATCCCTTATATTCATTATCCCTATGGTCTACTACACCAGGTTCTCACAACCCTTTGCATGTCAAGGAGGTGTAACAATGTGTATCAGCCAAAGTAACCCTCAAGAACTACTTGGCTAGCATTCTACAGAATATCAGCATATTATAACAATCAAACCATCCTACAACTAGGCATAGAAAAGTAAACAATAGCTTAACAGGCAAATTAGACCCAACGGTCAAAATAGGAAATCATGCATGGAAAAACACTTCCAAAGTATTGCAATTAACCCTATTCCCATTCAATTAACTTCTACTCAAGCATACAAGAATAGCAGGCAAATAATAGGGATAAAATGGTAAGTGCGCAATACCCCATTCATGGGTATTGGGAAAAATTACACATATAACTCAAAGACTTTTAATGGAAAGGCACAAACCACCTACCTCAGTGTTAGGAGATTGATATACATGAACCTCATGCCTCAAATCTCCCCAGAACAATGTAGATCTATAAAAACGTCTAAAACATTCAACCGAAGATAACTCTTGAAAGAGGAAGAATCAGAAGAAGGTGTTCAAGAAGAAGAGAGAAATCACCGATGCGATTCCAACGCAACTGATGGAGTTCAATTCGGGGAACAGATGCTCGATTGGGGGCTCGGCAAAGATATGCATCGTACGGACACTCTCGGTCGAGTTCAGTGGAGAATAAGGTGTTTATATCGATAAGAATCAACCCTGGTCCGTTTAATGAAAAAAATACATTGTATGTTCTTTGGAAGTACACGGTGTGTACTTGTCGTTTCCATACTCCACTTTAGGCGGCCTCCTTGCCACCCCCACATGGTCATGTGTGTGGCCATCACATAGCCCCCTGTAGCGACCCAGTACACGGGGTGTACTCATAAATTACACGGCATGTACTTCAAAAATTTCCAAAAATTCCCCTATTTCTCAAAAACTAATAAAAAAAGAAAGCATGCCTGAAAAGAAGATATGGGTTCTTACAAACTTCCCCCCTTAAATAAATTCATCCTTGAATTTCCCTAGCAAGGTGGAGTAGAAGAAGAAAACCTGAATAGATCCAGCCACTGTGCTCATACATCGGCCTCCCTCTCCCAAGTCTCATCTTGTACTTGACAGTGCTACCATAACACTCATACCAGAGGGACAGACCGGCCACATAGAACCTTTGTACTTCGATCAATGATCTGGATAGGATTCTCCAAAAATGAGGCATCCTCCTCGAGCTCAACCTCCTCAGGTTGAAAAACAAGAGACGGGTCTGAGAAGTAACGTTGATGCTGAGAAACGTGGAATACGTCATGCATATCCCAGTACCTCTGATACCACGTTGTAACATCCCGGTTCCAGAAGCCACCTAGATGAGACCCCTACCTGGTTGGTCACATGGCCTCAAGCGCATTACCCTGAATGCCAGAGGCTTCCGACTAGCAGTGAGGGCCTTGGGTGTGATAGTGGGGAAACTATGCCCTCAATGGCAGAGTAACACAGCAGAAGAAAGAAATAGCAAAAGCAGAAGCAGGAATAATCCATACAAAAGTAAACAGTAGAAGACTGTAAAATAATAACCTGGTGCACACATGTATATATGAATGATGCATGATACATATGTCTTAGAAAGCATCCAAACAAATCACAATGTTGTAATAAAACAGTACTAAACCCAAGTAAAAAATAAATCAAGTAAATAACTCTTCAACATCTCAAGCCATATCTTGGTCCCATGCTCTCCAACTCCATAGCAAATCAAGTAACTGAAGTAGAAGGGTGCTTTCCCTTATCTATACCTACAACAATATAATCTGTTTGGGCCCAAAAGCATGGCCCAAACAGGGTGTGAGAATAAATCCCAGTAGGAAACCACCACAAGATATGTGTCTGACATTTAGTGAATATATGGCCAGTAATAAGTACCGAAAGCAGTAAACAAGGACGTACTCAGTAGTAAACAATCCACAGTTTCAATACATGCAGTTTCATATATCAAGCAACATCTAATCAAAACAGATAATCACAAATAGGTAAACACAAATGGGTAATCAAAAATAGGTAACCCTATGGGAAGTACTCAAAACCTATCCCCTATGGTCCTACCTAGCAACACACGAAAGCATCTAATCACTAAAGGTAACCCTCTGGGAAGTACTCACGACATATCCCCTCTCATCTTACCTAGCATAGACTCTCTGAGGAAGCACTCACCGTCAATTCCTCTTATAGTATCAAATCTATAACTAAAATCACTCTAAGGAAGCACATACGTCACATTCCCTTTGTAGACCGTGTTGAGGAACTATAGACACTCTGATGAATTACTTACATCAATTCCCCCTATGGTCTCACTTCGTAAGTAAAACAGATACTCTGGATAAGCCCTTACGTCCATTATCCATATGGTCTACTACACGAGGTTCTCACGGCCCTATATAAGTCAAGTAGGTATAGCAATGCGTATCGGCCAATGTAACCCTGAATAACTACTTGGCTAGTACTCTACAGCATATCAGCATATCAGAACAATCACACCATCCAACAACTAGGCATGGAAAAGTAAACAATATCCTAACAGGCAAACTAGACCCAACGGTCAAAACAGGAAATCATGCATGGGCCAAAAATTCTAAAGTATATAAATTAACCCTATTAACATTCAATTAACCTCTACTCAATCATACAATCATAACAGGAAAACAATAGGGCTAAAACAGTAAACACGCAATACCTCGTTCATGGGTATTGGGAAAAATTTCACATATAACTCAAAGACTTTTAATGGAAAGGTATAAACCACCTACCTCAGTGTTGGGAGATCACTATACGTGAACCTCAAGACTTGAATTTCCCTAGAACACTGTAGATCTACAAAAATGTCTAAAATGTTCAACTAAAGATAACTCTTGCAAGAGTAAGAATCAGAAGAAGGTGTTCAAGAATAATAAATAACTCACTGATGTGAATCCAACGCAACCGACGGAGTTCGATTCTGGGAATGGATGTTCAATCGGGGGCTTGGTGAAGATCTGCACCGTATAGATGCTCTCGGTTGAGTTCAGCGGAGAAGAAGGTGTTTCTGTCGATAAGAAGCGACCCCGGTCCATTTAATGAAAAAAAGAAAATACACGGCATGTACTTTGGAAGTACACGACTTGTACTTGTTGTTTCTGTACTCCACATTAGGTGGCCTCCAGGTCACCCCCACATGGTCGTGTGTGTTTCCATCACACGGCCAGTACATGGCCTCCTGTAGCGACCCAGTACATGGTGTGTACTCATTAATTACACGTCATGTACTTTAGAAATTTCAAAAATTACCCTTTTTATCAAAAATTACCAAAAGAAAGAAAACACGCATGAAAAGAAGATACGGGGTCTTACATGTTGGGATTCACACTCAAGGTGATTCAACAGACCAATCTAATTATTTTAGAGAGATCAAGGCTGGTACGTTACACCAATGGAATCGTAGAGGTAGTAAGGCTACTATCACTACCACCAAGTACTCGATTAAACTATAAACTATTTTTTAAACATGGATATAGTTTGTATTTTAACCTGATAATCTATTTGCCTTAGGATTTATCTCCCATTTTCATCCATATTATTCTCTATGAAGCTTCCCTCTTCCCCACTTCCATCAAATGTATGTCTTACTTAATCCATGGTTCAAGTTGCTTATAATTTTTCATAAGATCTTGACGTCAATGAGGTAAAAACCTAACGTCCAATAATATTCTTATTTATTCTTCATCTTCATTAAAACAGGTGTAAAACCATTTTTATCTAATTTATGACATGTTAATCTCATGAAATCCCATAGATTATTTCTTGTCAAGCTATTACATAAGTTAGTCCTATGTAAAACTAAGGTAATGACTAAGATATAATTTTTTATTTTTTTCTTTATGATAGTATTCTAGAGACCTAAAATACCACTTTATTGGTATGTTATATCTAATGGTGGTATACCATCATCCTTTTGAACTCAAAGGGACCTTCTATATTTATTTTGGTAGGGGAATATCTTCTTCATCCCATGATCACAAGGTGTTACTCTAGAAATGATATGAGATGAGTAAACCTATTTATAATAATGTTTTATTATCTAATGAATGTTATCTAAAATGGTTTTATAAAAATAAATGAACTTTATAACTAATTTATTTTTTATTCTCCATGATTGTGTGCCATAACTGATAATAATATGCCTTATATTTTTTACACCCTATTTTGGCATTCTTATTTATTTTTTCATGTTAAATTAGATGTGAAATATTTATATTCATATTATATATTATTTCCCACTATTATTTAGAGTGCATTTTTATCTTATAAAACTCACCTTTAACAATAATTTTGTCATATAAATCGCTATTTAATAATTTTTTGTATTGTCCATGTTAATATATATATATATATATTATGGTATCCAATCTGGAAGAAGTATCAACATATTTATGATTATATGGGTGGTATGGGATGGAATTTCAATTCCTTGACTTTGTATACCCTTTCCCCTATTCTCTAAGGAATTGGTTACATGATTTCCCTGACTAAGTCTGCATGATTCCATTACCCTTACATAGTTATATGTATTTATCTTAGAATATGAGCATGGGATTGAAGTAGGTAAAAATGGTAAGTATCCTCTCCTTTTGAGAAGTTACATGATAATTCTTTTGTTTTGATAAATATCCATGTTATGCGATATTTAATTCTATTTTATTAATTCCTCTATCCTTGAATTGTATATACATGAACTTTATTTTATGAAATTTGGCTAAGGAGTGGGGTGGAATTTTCCTATAAGATATTGTCACTCTCACATCATGTATGTGTTCTTATAGGGAATGCGTAAATGATTTTATAAATGATCTAGGTAAGGTAAGGACCTTGAGTATAGAATTTAGTTGCACTTGGATCATGGATCTTGGGTGTAGTTTTTTTAACCTTTAGATGTTAGAGATGAATTTTTATGTGGGGATTCCCTTAGATGGTCACATGGACCATTTCACCTTTGAGACTTCCTTATTTAGGATCTATGGGTGAATTTGGAACTTTTTATTTTATATATAGCTGTAAAATTTACTTTTAAACACTTTTTGGGAACCATGGTTAATAATTTTTATATCTGTATATTTCAAATTCATGTATATATACTCTTTGTAACTATTTTTATACAAGTAAAATGGCATTCCAGTTCCACATTGTGATCCAGCTACATGTTTCACCTTGTGACTTACGTGTTGGATGTGTACATAAATAAGTTGTATTGTATAATACAATTCAACTGGATCATAGTATGTGATATCCATGAGATGTATATCATAGAATGTGCTATGTATGAATAATTTAATACCTATTTTGTATCACACTACATGAATTATGATTTCATGCATGATATGTATTTACACCATAACATCCCTTCCATATATTTTTCATCAATTTCTAATCCATGATATGGATTACAGATAACTTACACACATATATTAAATTTTATAATAAATTATAATTCAATGGGATGTAACAAATGGTTTCAATGATATGGAACTTGATTCATTTGGGATGTAAAATTCTCTTCATTAAATGAAGAACGCCATAATTCTTATAAAAGGACTCGATCCTTCTCCTACTATTGTAAATACTCATTACTTGTAAAGCTTTTCCAATATCCTATTCCACCTATACTTTCATTTAACTTTTAAATATGGTGATAACACCACCTTTTCACATACGAGAATACTCAAGAAGTATTCTGGGCTCCTTTGGATGATGTATTCCCCTTAGAGGAAGGGAGTCAATTATTTTCAACTCCTGAAATCATCATCATACTACTCTATCAAAGAATAAGATGTAGTCCATTGTTGCTATATTTTAGGAAAACAGTTTATTCATAAACCCTAAAACTTTTATTCTTGAAGATATTTCAAGTAAATACATGGGTTTTTTTCACTACTAAATGAAATTACATGTCCCCCTAAAACCATCATATGGTACCAAAGCCTTGTTCTTTAAATAATATTTTTGTTAAATTCACTAGTTTTAAAATAAAATTCAAATGATAATACATCTTACATTGTATCACATATTATGGTATGTTGAAATTATTATTTTTATCTAAGTTACAATATATAGATGCATTATATCATAAATTATCATATAGCAGGAGATGGTTCTTTTAAACCATGACGTAGATTGTGATATGAGATATTATAAACAATGTTATACTCATAGGTTTCTAAAAAATAGAGCATTGTTCCGTATTTATGATATATTCTATATCATTAAATGTTATTGGGTTTATATAATAACCCATATCAAAAGAAAAAATATTTATTATATTTTACAGTTTATTTTCATGTCGTAAAATATGATTTGTAGAACGAATACCCCCTCTCTAGTGTGAGTCATATTTTATGACTGAATGTCAATATTAGAATACAATATGTATAAATAATGTTTTTTTTGATATTTTTATCTATTTTTTTAATTTTTTTATATATTATGATTATTAGGATTTATAAAATGGAATTTTCATTCTTAATTTAAATATAAAAAATTTCATATTTATGTCTCATGTTTATGAAAATAAATAGTGTTTTATTCATTAGTTTATACATTTATATAATTCATGTCTATAAATTGTTTATAGAATTTGAATAATGTGCATGTTTTATTTATATAATAAATTAATTCTTGGAGATATATCATTGAATTAAATTCTAGGTATGACTCCATAAGATTTTGTTTTCATCTAACTTGATCTTAGTTTGTTTTTAGAGTTATAAAATTTAGAATAGATCTTGAATATAGTTTTGTACATAATAGGTGTTAAATATATCATTAATTTATTTCTTCTTAGGTAAAGTCTCCTAAGGGAGAGGTACTTAAGGTTTGACTACCCATAATATTGGGGGTTTTAATTTTCATGAGATATATATTAAAATAGAGAGACATTTAAAAGAAAACCCTTAAAATACTAAGTATGAGATCCCATATGGAGAAAGCACATGTTAGGACCTTGATCATCCAACTGGGCAGGTTCATGTTATATATGGGTGACCATTGATTATATTATGTATATAATAGTATAGTTAGATATTTCTAAAGGTTATGTAACTAAATCCCACTATGATAATAGATGAATATAATTGATTAAATCTATATGATGGATTTGGAGAGATTTTATACACTAAAATATATAAGATTCATATGAGATATGATTGGAAAGTGATCCTATCTAAATAGATAGTATTTTATAGGAACACTATAGTGGGATAAAAACTTAGTGAAATATAGATTATAGATCACTAAAAGGATATATTGTATGGTATCATCATTTTTAGTGGGAGTACATTCATAAAAAAGTCCTTGATAAAATGACACAATACCTGATACTCACCCATATACATTTCTTTGTTTTAGATTATGGATTATATAATGATAATAATATTTAGATGACAAATAGATATGTACTATTAGAAAATACTAAATTGTTGTTTATAATTGTTAAGTGTTCTCAAAGAAAAGAAGCAGTGTGAGCATCTAAATTTAAATGTTATAGATTTTAATTTCACTAACTGTGAATCATGGGTATTGGATAATAGGTGTGCATCATATATTTGTATTGACTAACATAGACCTAGATATAGAATGAAATTGACAAAGGTTGAATTATATCATTATGTTAGTAATGGAGCAAAAGTTACTGCATTAGGAGTTGACACTTATAATTTCACTTTACCTTGTGGATTTTCATAGAATTAGAAAACTTGTTATTATGTTCCCACCATAAATAGAAATATTATTTTCATTTCTCGTTTGGAAAATAAGGGATTCTCATTCACAATTAAGAACAAAAATTATTTTATATATATGAATGTGATGTTTTATGTCATTGAGAATATGATAAATGGTTCATCCATTCTAGATATGGATAATCCTATTTATATCATTCAATATAAGAATGTAAAGGTTGATTGCAATCCCACATATCATTGTAATTTTAACATTGGTCATATAAATAATAAATTCATCCAAGACTCCCTATTTATGAATTATTAGAACCATTTGATTATGAATCATTTGAGAAATATGAATCTTGTTTATTGGGTAGCATGACTAAATGAAATTTTATTAGAATGGGTGAAATTGATAGTAGACTATTGGATCTCATACATTGTAATGTCCTAGAAATTCTGTATATATTTTTTAATTATATGGAATTATTATGAGACCGCGAAATCTGACATCACGCAATTCTGAGGCCCAGAGTGCCCAGAATGATCTGTCAAAGTATTGTTACACTTTAATTAGTGCGTGTAAGCAGTTTTCCTGAAAAAATTGGAATTAATCTTAAACAGTTGCCCCGATCAGAAATCTTAGGGAATGGTTGTGTTCAGGATGGCGGGTTTACCCTAGACATGACTTATTTTTAGTCGACGTGTGCCTCCTGTGAGAAAACCCAAAAAATGGCATAATCATAAATAAAATAATTAAATAAATTATTTTATTATTCAAATTATTATAACTCACCAATGGTAACATGGATTGAAAATCCTATACCACTGCTGAACTCGTGAGGGTATACTCTCTTTAGGAAGATACTAACATTGGTCGGTACAGGCCACCAGTGAAAGTTAGTTTTTGGCCGTAAATAAAATAATTAAGTGACAATTATTTTATTGTATAATTCTTAACTTCTAAACGGTAACTCGGATTGAAAATCAGAGAGTACCATTGGGTTCATTGGGGTATGTTTCACTTAGGAAGAGCCTAACCTCGACCAGCGTGGGTCAAGGGTGAGTGTTATTATTTTATCTGAACTTTTTTCATGTACGTTCAGTAAATGCACGAGCAGCATTATATAACTTTTGAACAGGTGCTTGGAATTAAAATTCTAGGGCACGGTTGAACTCTCAGCACCTATATTCACTTGAGGATACCTTCACCTTGACCGTAGTAGGATGAGGGTGAATGTTAGTTTTCGTTTTTTTTGTGTAAATAAAAAATAAAATAAAGATCAAAAATTTATTTTATTTTTGAAACCTCTCTATATGAGTTATGAAGGTGGGTACCACCCGAATTAGAAAACCCCAAAACTTAATTCTAGTGGTGGGTACCACTCGAACCCCTATTTAATATGGGGAAGACTCTTCGAATCCTCCCATTTAATTGTGCCAACACAATTCAATTAATTGTGCCAACTTTATTTCTTTTGACAACATAAATTAATTTGTTAAACATAATTTAATTTATATTTCCCCCCCTTCACCTTTGAGAGGATTGGTTGGAAATGAGGGATTGGGGGAGATCTTTGGAGTAACTCTTCTTCTCCCATGAATAATTATTCTTCAATGAAGAACGTCTCTCCAGCGAAGAATGAGGAACCAACCCCGAGCCCGGATCAAAAGTGCCTTGTGGATGTAATGAACGCCAACTCTTCAATGAATTCATCTTCTTCCTCAAACCTCTTCCTACAAGACCTTTAAGTTAGGTTTTTTTGAATACCCCCTTACCAATTCATGATGTTCTTCAAGATTAAAAAATAATAATTCACTTTCTACTGCTCTAACGCGGAGGGTATGGGCCAAACGAACATGGCCTAACCTCCCCGCAATCCTTTCTAGTTTTTGATGTGTTCTTTGCGATGGAGGAGGATGGAGACCAGTGCTGACAATTGGAACTGGTGGGACTCAAGAGCGGTGGCTAGCACCATGGCCGGCCGCAAAGACAGTGGCGGTGCAACCGCACCGCTGGAGAAGAACTGCGGCCCATCGGCCGCGGCAGAGCAAGGGCGGCGGCCGACACTCCGGTCGGCCGCACGAAGGGGATGGCGATGCATGTCCGCACAGCCCGACGGAGAAGAGCCGTAGCCTTGTGCCATGATGGTGAGGTGAGGAGTGGTCGGCTAAACGCTGACCACCGGTGAAGGCGTGACACACAATCACGCCACGCGGGGAAGGCTGGAAATCCTATCATCTAGGGAGCCGAGCGGTCCCCCCTAGCGGACCGTACCATGGGCTGGGCCACATCGGCGGGCCGGGACGAACCCAGTGGGCTGGGTCAACCCGAATTGGGTTGGGTCGGCTCATGCCAGGTGGGGTTGGGTAGGTCCGACCAGGTTGAACCGGACTGAGACCAACTTCGACTCTTTTCATTCTTTCGGACATATCTTGAGCTACGGGTGTCTGTTGGACGAACCATCTACGGCACCAGAAAACTTGAACCATGACGGTCCTTTTGGTATACCCCACTTTAGTTTTATATAATGTTTGTGTATGCCCGGGTTGGATCAAACACGAATCCAACTAGACCCTCGAGATTAAAAGGCTAATAACTTACAGATCAAGCATCCAATTGACACACCGCCCATTGCGTTGAGACCCCATTTTTGTGGCGGTACCTTCGGATACTTCTTGATGGGACTTCATGGAAATTGGTGTATCGGCATATGTCTTGAGTAGCAGACCCTCCCAGAATCAAGCGAGCTTAGTGCGAGAACCCTGTAGCTGGCTGTATCATGAGAAAGGGATCCTATGTGGGTCTGTGCTTTGGGATCCTTTGTGGGTCTGAGTTCGAGAGTCTCACTTGGATCTGCTCTAGGAATCCATGTGGGACTACTCTAGGATCCTACGTGGTTCTACTATACTAGGATCCTATGTGGGTCTGATGAAGTACTAGGATCCTATGTGGATCTGATGATGTACTAGGATCCTATGTGGGTCTGATGATTTAGGATCCTACATGGGTTTGATGATTTAGGATCTTATGTTGGTTTAACTCTTAACATAGTAAGATGATTCAGTAGATACATCTAATCATCTTTACTACTGTACCCAAGTTATAACTGTTGTGAGATGAGTCCTTTCCTTCATGGTGATACCTTTGTGGTATTCTACTGTGTGGAGTACCTGTGTGGTACTTTCCTTCATGGTAATACCTTGGTGGTATTCTTCTGTGTGGAGAACCTATGTGGTACTTACCATTGTGGTGATACCTTTGTGGTATTCTTCTATGTGGAATAACTGCGTGGTACTTACCTTTGTGGTATTCTTCTATGTGGCGTACCTATATGGTACTTACCTTCGTGATGATACCTTTTTGGTATTCTTCTATGTGGTGTATGTGTGTGGTACTTTCCTTCGTGGTAATACCTTGGTGGTATTCTTCTGTGTGGAAAACCTGTGTGGTACTTTCCTTCATGTGATGCCTTTGTGGTATTCTTCTATGTGGCATTACCTTAGTGGTACTTACCTCCGTGGTGTTACCTTCATGGTATTATTTCCTTCGTGTAACTGTTGAACTTTGAGCTAATGAGTTGGGACTTGTGTTTCTTCATTAATGAGATGGGTATACTTGATAACTTAGGTATATGTATGGTAATATACCTAAGTAGAGTTTTCAGTTGTTTTCATGCTTTGTGGTTTATTCTTTATGGATTTTGTGAGACCTTTGAGGGTCTCGGGGTCCCTATTGAGTATTGTTATACTCACCCCTGCATAGGCTACGCCTGCACTTTGTTGTGTTTGGTGAAAATGACAGATAGCGCTGACCGATGATGAGAGAACCAAGAATGGAGGTAGCTCGAAGGTGTAAATTAGATAAGGCATACCACAAAGATGACTGTTCGAGAGCTGTACCTACCCTTCAGGTAGGGTTCTTGGTGGGAGTTCATAGGAGCTGTTTCAGTTTACTTGTACTTTTAGTTTTCTTGTACTTTCCAGTTGGGCTTTTATTCCGACCCCTTTTTCTTACTCTACACACTCATTTTACTATACAGTTTAATTATATTCTTATATTTCTATGTGCTTGGTTGCATGTATTTATAGGTTATAAAGGAAATTCCTTCCCAGTTTTTAGGGAATACGCTTTTCTGTTCTATTCGCCAGCCCCTAGCCTATGGAAGGCAAGCATGGGGTAGTCACGGCATGGGCCCTGAGGGATGGGTCGTGATAAATTGGTATCAAAGGATTTCATCTCTACCGAAGAACTAAGACTCTGATATTTTTTGTAAAGCAATAGTGTTAAGTGTAATGAGTGTGGTTTTCAGTTTAGGGAGTCCAGTGTTGGGTGCGACGACCGACATATCCATACACCAGGATCCTGTCTTCTGATTTCTGACTCAGTGCATGAAAACACTGATTGTGTGTGTGTTTTGAAAAGTTTTCTTGTTTTTTCTTGAATCATCTCACCAGGAATAACTTAATGACTATGGAACACCTATTTCTTATTTGGATTCCACTGCGTAGATAGCTAGCTAGGATTCCCAAGAGAGTACATGATGACGGCCCACCGAGCGACAAGGCTCCGGTGTAGGGCCCTATTACTATGTTGGCACCTTCAGCTGGTGTACCAGCAACACCACCACCCGTTGGGTAGCAGATACCACCAGCCGCACTGGCAGATGGAGCATGCTAACTGAGCATGTTTCATGAGTTACAGTAGTATAGGCCTCCGATTTTTTGAGGCGATACAGATTCCCACGTAGCTGAGGGCTGGCTGGAGGTAGTTGATATAGTTTTCCACCTAGTAGAGACACCGGTAGAGCAGCTGGTGATCTTAGCTACTAGTATTTTTCAGTGAGTGACCATGAGGATGGTCCATATAGTTATCAGGCTTCAGTATGTGGACCGTCACCCGAGATAGTACCTTCGGTTAGTGTGTCAGCTATATCACTACCATTTGGTCAGAAGTTACAACCAGCGGTACCGGTAGAGGACCCATATTGGGTTAGTGCCTTACGCGTGATTCAGAATCAGATACCCCTTAGCTTCCTAGGTGAGTCCGACTCACAGGTGGCTAAGGACTGGCTAGAGGAGGTGGTTGAGAGTTCTCTAGAGCTTCTATAGCTTTGGAAGGATGACATGTCGATAGATGAGTATTCATCGAGGCATGCCAATCATTCCTAGTACTTGATGAATATGATATGATCAGTATTTCTGGGCTTGGTCTTTCGAGCACAGTGTGTTTAAGGATATCAAGCCAACAATATTCTTCTATGCATTCCTACTTATGATGGGGTTCTAGAGAGTACCTTTGTGGTTGAATGTTCTTTGGATGAGTGTATACAGCTAGTGAATGTTAGTAGTTAGAGAACAGGAAACTGGTGTCTGTCTCAGAGAATTGGGCATGAAAAAATGTTTTGGGAAGAATAGGTTTTAGGGACAGATGAATCTGTAGGGTAGAAAATGTGGAAGCAGAGCTAGGGGATCACCATGAGGTGGTATACATTTTGACATGTTAAAACCACCCCCCATTGTGGTCCCCTCCAGGCTCAGGGAGCTGGAGTACTGGGGAAGAGAGTAGTTGCTTGCAGTTAAAGAGTGCGACCCAAGGGCTCTAGGAATGATTTGAGGTATGGTCTATGTCTAATACTAGCTTCCGTATCAATAGACATAGGTACCAATCATTACTTCCTTCCACAAATCTTGTCCATGACCTAGAGTTTCTAGTTAAACTATTGACTTCACCCTCACATCTGAAGATAACTTTAGGAGGATACTCAATAATCACACTTACGCTGACGGTGTGATCTGAACCTTGAGGCGAGAGTTTCAGTTGGAACCTCTTAGTGGCAGTGTCGGGGCATTATGAAGTTAGTTTTGGTATGACTGGACACCCACAATTCATACTAAAATTTAATTTATTAGGCAAAAATGTTTTGGTTTATCTACAACATTAGGATGAGGTTTTCCTTAGTCCATGAAAAAGGAAACCCAGGTAGCACAGGATAAACTTATGTATAGGTAGGTGTGGATGATCACTTGTGATTCGTCCAGCCTCACCCTCATGGCAGCAGAAGTTTTGAGTTTTCAGTTCCCAATAGGAGTGGCTAGAGTTCCTCCCGGACTATGACTTTGAGATAATCTATGCTCCTGGGAAGGGGAAAGTGGTAGCAGATGCACTCAGCAGGAGATCTGGCCTACAACTACTGAGTGAGGCGACAAAACAACTAGTCACTTTTTGGATATCCTACATGAATTGAGATAGAGTAACTTATCTTTAGTCTCTAACAGTCACTCCACCACTTCTTCAGGAAGTCAGGGAGGAACAATGTGGGGACATTGACTGTGAGGGTCAACGTGTTCAGATATCCTCAGGGCAGCCAAATAATAGTATTTTCAGAAGGTGGGGAGCACGTCATCCTCTTCAGAGGATGTTCCATGGTACTAGTAGTGCTACAGGAGGAGGTTTTGAGGGAGTACCATAAATCCCCTATGACGATACATCCTGGTGTGGTGAAGATGTATTAGGATCTCTGACGCCAGTACTAATGGCCCAAGATGAAGGAAAAAGTGGCAGAGTTTGTATCACAATGTCTCACTTGTTAGCAAGTGAAGACTGCATAGAGTTGGCATAAGTATTATGCTGACAAGATAGGGAAACCCTTAGAGTTCCAGGAGGGGGACCACGTATTTGTGTGATTCTCTCCTCGATAGGTACTATGAAGATTTGGCTGAGGCGACAAGTTATCATTGAGATTTATCGGTCCTTTTATGATACTTCAGAGGATAGGCGAGGTAGCATATCGCTTGGCTCTTCCACCATAGTTAGATAGGGTGCACGACATCTTCTACATATCCCAGCTGAGTAGATACGTGAACGACCCACCCCACATCATCGACCACAACGAGCTGGACTTCGATGATGGGGTGATGCTTACGGTGGTTCCAATAGAGATTTAGGATCGACATTAGCAGGTCCTTCGTGGGTAGTCGATACCTCTAGTGCGCTTTTGATGACAACACGGGAACCTCCAAGAGAGCACATGGGAGAAGGAGGCTCAGATTCGTGCTCAGTACCCACTTTTGGTTGTTTTACCTTTCTTTTGCCTTTCGAGAACGTAAATCCCTAAGGTGGGGATAATTTAATGTCCCATAAATTCTATATAATTTTTTTAATTATATGGAATTATTAAGAGACCAAGAAATTTGACGGCGTGCGATTTCGTGGCTCGGAGTGCCCCGAATGATCCATCAAAGTTTTGTTACGCTTTAATTAGCGCACATAAGCATTTTTCTTAAAAAAGTGGAGTAACTCTTAAAAGTTTGCCCGGATTAGAAATCTGAGGGCACCGTTGCATTCAGGATGGCTGGTTTACCCTAGTCGTGATTTAATTTTAGTCAGCGTGAGCCTCCTATGAGAAAACCCAAAAATGGAATAATCATAAATAAAATAATTAAATAAATTATTTTATTTTTCAAATGCTTATAACTCACAAACGGTATCATGGATTGAAAATCTGAGACCACTACTGAACTCATGAGGGTATACTCTCTTTAGGAAGATACTAACATTGGTCAGCACGGACCACCAGTAAAAGTTAGTTTTTTGCCATAAATAAAATAATTAATTGATAATTATTTTATTGTAAAATTCATAACTTCTAAATGGTAACTCGAATTAAAAATCCAAGAGTACCATTGGGTTCTTTGGGGCATATTTCACTTAGGCGGAGCCTAACCTTGATCGACATGGGTCAAGGGTGACTGTTATAATTTTTTGAGAACTTTTTTTCAGGTACGTTCAGTAAACACGCGATTGGCATTATATAAATTTTAAACCGGTGATCAGAATTGAAATATGAGGTCACCTTTTAACTCGTAGCACTGATATTTGTTTAAGGAGACCTTCACCTTGACTGTAGTAGGATGAGGTTGAAAGTTAGTTTTTTTGTTTTTAGTGTAAATAAAAAATAAAATAAAGATCAAACTTTTATTTTATTTTTGAAACCTCTCTATATGTGTTATGGAGGTGGGGACCACCCAAACTAGAAAACCCCCAAATTGAATTCTAGTGGTGGGGAATACCCGAACCCCTCTTTAATGTGGGGAAGTCTCTTGGAATCCTCCCATTTAATTATTCCAACACAATTCAATTAATTGTGCCAACTTTATTTTTTTTCCAACGTAAATTAATTTGTTAAACTTAATTTAATTTATATTGGATCCCCTTCACCTTTGAGAGGATTGGTTGGAAAAGGGGAATTGGGAAATAACTTTAGAGGAATTCTTCTTCTCCAATGAAGAATGATTCTCCAACGAAGAACGTCTCTCCAATGAAGAATGAGGAACCGACCCCGAGCCCGGATCGGAAGAGCCTTGCGGAAGCAATGAATGCCGACTCTTCAACAACTTTTTCTTCTTCCTCGTACATCCTCCTACAAAATTATAAAGGTAGGTTTTGTTGTTTTGAATACCCCCTTACCCATTCTTGACGTTCTTCATGATTCAAGAAATAATAATCCGCTTGCAACCGCTCTAACGTGGAGGGTACATGCCAAATGAAAATGGCCCGACCTCCCCCAATCCTTTATGGTTTTTAATGTGTTTTTCGCGATGAATGAGGACTAAGAACGGTGTCAGAGATTCTCACCAGTGGGACTCTCTAATGGTGGTCGGCACCATGGATGGCCGCAAGGACAGCGGCGGCACAACCGCACCGCTTGAGAAGAACCACGTCCCGTTGGCCGCAACAGAGCAAGGGCAGCAGCCAACACTCTGGTCGGCCACACAAAGGGGACAATGGCGCGCGTCCGTAGCACCTAGTGGAGAAGAGCCACATACTTGTTCTGTGGCATCAAGGGGTGGCGTGGCTGGCTCGATGCTAACTGTCGGTGATAGCGCGTCATGCGACCTTGCCACGCGGGGAAGGATGACCATCTGGCCAGCCGGGGAGCCGAGCAATCTGCCCTAGTGAACCGCACCACAGGCCACCACACCGCGGGCCACCCGACAGGCCGAGTCCGACCCAGTGCCAGACCCGGTTCAGGCCAGGTTGGTCTGACTGGGTCAGACCGGACCCAGACCAACTTCCACCCTTTTCGTTCTTTCGGCAATATATTAAGCTATGGACGTCCGTTTGACGAACCGTCTATGGCGCCAAAAACCTTGGATCGAGATGGTCCTTTTGATACAACCCACTTGGGTTTTTGATAATTTTGGGGTATGTCCAGGTTGGATAGAACACGAATCCAACCAGGCCCTCGGGACTAAAAGGCTAATAACTTACAGACGGAGCATCCAATTGACACACCATCTATTGCGTTGAGACGCCTTTTTCATGATCATCCCTTGGCATAAGTCTTTGTGGGACTTTGTAGTAGTTGTAGTATAAACATGTGGCTTGAAGTGAAGACCCTCCTGGAATCAAGCGAGATTAGTGCGAGAACCCTATAGCCGGTTGTATCATGAGAAAGGGATCTTATGTGGGTCTGTGCTTTGGGATCCTTCGTGGGTCTAAGTTCAAGAGTCTCACTTTGATCCACTATAGGAATCCATGTGGGACTACTCTATGATCCTACGTGGGTCTATTGTACTAGGATTATATGTGGGTCTGATGATATACTAGGATCCTATGTGGGTCTGATGATGTACTAGGATCCTATGTGGGTCTGATGATGTACTAGGATCCTATGTGGGTCTGATGATTTAGGATCCTACGTGGGTCTGATGATTTAGGATCCTATATGGGTTTAACTCTTAACATAGTAAGATGATTCAGTAGATACATCTAATCATCTTTACTACTATACCCAAGTTATACCTAGTGTGAGATGAGTCCTTTCCTTCATGGTGATACCTTTGTGGTATTCTTTTGTGTGGCATACCAGTGTGGTACTTTCCTTCGTGGTAATACCGTGGTGGTATAGAGATGATATGGAATCTCAATCTCATTTTGTGCTTTTCATAAATGGTAGAGATATCAATAAAAAGAGTTCTAAACAATCCCTAAAATATGTATCAACAACAGAGGTGGATTACATCAATATATTAGATCATATAGTGGAATATTTTTAGATCAGAAAATGCATCTATGAACTAGAGATGGTTACTATAATTTAGTGAGAAAATGATCTTTTTTATTTCGAAAAAATAGAGCTATAACTTAATAAATGGTTCTATTTTCTCACAATAGGATCAAACACATACTTAAAAAATAGCATATTATATGAGTGATCATTGATAATAGTGATTTTAGTATATTTTGGGTGGCTATAAAAGAAAATTTAGTGGATCCATTAATGAAACAATTATCATAGATGAAGCATTAGATTCATGTAAAGTCTCTTAGTATACGATACTTAAGAGATTAATGAAATGGTATTATAATATATCATGTTATTATAATAAAAGGAAATTTACAAATATCATTCATTCACGTGTGATAAAATTTACTTAACATGAATGGTTGAATGATAATATCCCATCGAAGTATGAATTTGAGTTTTCCCTAATGAATGATCACCATAGAGTAGTATGGTTTGTGATTATATGTCAAGATTAGTGTTAGTAGTGAAATAATGCAATAATATGTGAAGAATTATTATTTGGACTGACCCACCAAGTATATCACATGGAATATCATATATTCATTGATAGACTTAAGGGTGTATTCTTATAATAAATCCTTTTTACCTAAGGTTGGTGAGATACCTAGCTTTAGAATATACATACTTTGATATCTTTCTTAAAATATTCACTGTGAATTAGTCAAATAGGGGATGGATGGATATGTTTCGGATCATGTCATTAGTTGGAGTATGAAAAATATTGGATTTTCCACTTGTATGGAAAGAAAAGAATTCTGGATCATGATTGAATTAGACTAAGAAAATTCATGACCGTGATTAGTTGTGTCAGCTGAGATGTGTTACACTACTTCGATGAGGGGAATGTGATGTGATCATCTATTATACAAATGACATGTGATCTATTAATCATCCAAGTTAGTATTTTTCATAAAATTAAGAAAATATGAGATGAATTATACTAAATTGACATTGTTCCATGTCCATTGGTTACTCAGTGTCATGGTAAAATAGATTATATAGGTATATTTATAATGAATTTGATATAACTTACAGTGGACATGTTTGTATGGGATTTTATCATGTATTATGAGGATCGTAGTTGACCCCATAGTATCTTGACTGGAACTAACACTTTTCTAGAGGCTGCTCTTAGTTTACATCTATGAAATGAGGATTTAAAATTTGTTTTCAAAGCTACTATGGCCCATTGGGTTACCCAATTAGGCATTTGGATGGAGATTAAGTTTTATACAAATTATTTGTTCCAAAATGAAGATATTTTTTAAACCAAACCCAAAAGTTTTTTGGATTGATTCACATGATTTTTGATGTTTTTCATTAAGGTATTTATAGGTTTTAAGTGAAAATGAGAGATTTATTGGATGTTCACTTAAATAAGTTTCATTATATATTATGATACAAAAGGATTATAAGAAAAAATATCCATAAGATGAATATCATTGAATAAAATAAATATCAATCATTTTCTATATATTTCATATCATACGACATGCATTATGATTTCATGAATGAGATACACACACACTACCACATCTCTCCCACACATTTTTAATTAGTTTCTAATCCATGGTATAAATTAAACATGTCTTGCACACCTTCTATAAATAGTAAAATGAATGATAACTCAGTGGTATATAATGAATGTGTTCTATGAGATGGATCCCAATGAATTCAATATGGTATAATCTCTTCATTATATAATGGGAATTAGTGTGCTTATAAAAACAATTAATCCTTCTATTGTTGTTTTAACCCCTCATTTATTGAGAGGATTTTCTGATATTATATTCTTCTTGTGCTACCATTTTTATTTTGAAGATGTTACTAGAATACCTTTTTCATTTATGAAAATACTCATGAAGTGTTTAGGGATCCTTTGGCTATTGTATTCCCCTTATGAGAAGGAAGCTGATTATTTATCGCTCCCATGATCATCATCAAATTACTCCATTAGTGAAGAACATGGAGTCCACTATTACTAGATTTTATGTATATTGTTTCTTCATAAACCCTCATAACTTTATCATTGGAGATAGGTTAAGCTAATAAATGTTTTTTTCCACTTCAAAAGTCATTAGATCTAAAACCCATCACTATGTTTCCAGCGGTCATGCTAAATCTAGGAAATCACTCACAATCTATTCATTTATATCTATTAATGAGGGGAAATAATCCCTATACTTTTAGTTTTCATATCTTATCATTTATACCAGCCTCTAGTAACTGAGATTTGTTCTTAATGTGTTGTGAGCATGTGATCTAGGTACTATTCAGGTATTTATTCCAAAATCATTAAAAATGGTATTAGATCCCACTTAGGGATATTAGGTATGATATTTGAGAGTATACAAAATATATGACTATCAGTACTTAGGAAGTAACTAATAAATATGATTTCCTATAATTTTCATGACCCAACCCCACTATAACCCCCCATGAGTTGATAGTGAAGATGAACATGAGCCTCAAAGCTCACTTCCAATAGGCTATAAGTTAGAGACTAGCATCGAGGGAATAATAATACATACATGGAAGGAATTACCCATGTAAATCCTAGTAATAATGAAATAAACCACCAATAAACTTCATAATATAACAAATAAAAAATCCCAATTTCATGTCATATCATACATAAAAAAAATCCAAAATAAAGCACCATGAGGACAAATTATATTATAACATATATAATAAGACCTACTAACCATAATCTATACAAGTCCAAACCATTCATCAGCTTCATACTGAAGACCTATTACACACACAAACACAACAGTTAATATACAATTATACTTATTAAGATCCTCCCCAAAAATTCTCATGTAAATGTGGAAAAAGAATACTAAAGATTTAATGAATAAAAAGTATAACAAAATCACTACCATTAACATGTCAACTAGTTTTCCAACCTCACAAAGGCTCAGTAACCCACACATTTCATAAAATAATAAGTAAACTAATATCAATGGAATACATAATGATATGGTTCCCCATATCAAAGTCCCCAATGAAATATTCACCCTCACACCCTAATAATATATGTCATGATGCTACGACCCCCCATAAATCATACCACAACATACTATATAACCTCCTTCCCATATCACATCCACAACCACATATCCATAACCATATAACAATCACATCTATATAATCACAAATTATAACCTTGAGACATTAAAACTCTCATATTTATACATCTAAACCTAAATCCTTTATAGATAATGTATCAATGCAGATGTCATAAAAAAATACATTAAAACCCATGTGTGTGCGTGTATTATAACCTCAATACATGAAAATGTGTTTGTGTGTGTGTATTATATCCTCAATTCATGAAAAAATGTAAGTGTATTATATCCATGATCCATAACAACCTATACTGTGTGTAGAAGAGAGATCGGGGAAGGGGGAGTAGTTATATATCTATATCATCACCTAGATATCACGGAATAACCTAGAACCCAAAGCCTCATATGGGATATATTCATGTTACTTGACTAGGGTGGTGATGTATATAAAATAAAAAAACTATAATTAATATATAATAACTCACATAACCAACCTAAGGGTACATTACTTAATGTAAAGACACTAAGTTACTCTCTCATCACCACTAAATAACATCACTAAACACGACAAAAGCAACCATACAGTCACCACATAATGACCATTTAATAAAAAAACATCCCATTTTATCACATCATTTACAATTACATTTTTTTGTTTATAAACCATTTTATATTAATTTCATTATACATATATATTCCAAATTTTTCCTCTATAATACATTTAACTATGAAACATATATATATATATATATATATATATATATTCCAAACTTTAAAATTCATATAATAATAATTTTTCGACAATAATAATTCAATTACCAATATAATTCCTAACCACTATAGCTTAACTCAATAACACCTCTTCACATTATTTTCTTTACAATTACAACTTCTCAACTAACCCTCTATTCACTAAGTGTTTCATCTATACCTATTTAAATTATAATTACCACCAATATTTATTACTTCCAACATATCATTTCAAATTATTACAATTTATCCCATTAATTTATTTATTTACTCATTAATATTCCATATTTTGAGAAACTAATACACAATTATAATAGACACTAAGCATAGTATATCAAATATTCAACAAACTATGGTTACCTAATCACCATAATAACACTACTATCCATAAGCCACCTCATCAATCTCATCATGGATCAATATAAACTATATTATACCATCATCATCCACATCAACCATTTTGAAAATGAAAACATATTATAAACCTATTCTCCCAAAACCATAAAACCACACTACAACCATTATAATCACAGTGATGGTCTAAATATAAAAAAAATCATGGAAAAATTAAACATAAATAAAATATAAACATAGTATCAAACAATAATAAAGATACATCCTATTCATTCATTATAAAATCATATTTAACAATTCGAAGAATTAACATAATCAACTATCAGTTCTATATTTAAATACCTTATTTCCTTTACAATATTTATATTATTAACTGATTAAACTCATGATAATAAATCCACAATGATCATGATACGAAAATAATAATTATATCAAATAATATTAGCAGTAAAATATTCTCAATATCTCGAAGAGTGTAAAAATTATAAGGGGAATAGATCTAACTTTTTATTCATTATTTCCGTTTAATTATATTCTTATGTAAATTGAATCTATTTACCTAAATGATTTTTTTTATAATGATTATTTCATAATTAATAATAGAAGAGATGATTTGAATCCCCTTCCATAAAATAGAGATTCATTGATCACTGTAAAAAGTTGAGATGATAATAACAATCAAATGCCACTAAGACTGTAAAGAAAACTCTTAACAACCTATGATATACTAATCTCCATCAAAACCATGACCAAAGAACATTAAAATAAAGTTAAAACCCCATTTAATAGACATACAAATGAGGTAATAGAAAAATATTAGAGGGGGGTTAGGAAAAATATCACATTAGATCGAAAGGGAATTACCACATGAAGCAAGAGCCTAAGGATTGATCACTTGGGCCTACGACCTCTAAGAAGAGCTCCCGTAACCACAAAGGGTTTAAGAGACGAATAAGAAATAAAATGAATTAGATATTTAACTATAATTTAGAATAAAAATCTAGAAACGCAATAGCACAATGAAATTAATGGAGCCACAATATAACACCAATCAATTCTGAGAATCATGATGCAATTTATTGAGTGGGTCAATGAAACTTTATTTATTTATTTATATTTTTTATACTTATATCACTCACTCCATTTATGATTTTCTTATGATTTTTTGATTTTTTATGTTAAAGGGAATAAAATTTTTTATTTAAAGCCTTCACTACTCATAGAATGATATTTAATTTATTGAATGTTTATTATTATTATTATTATTTATTCTTAATTATTTTGATTAACCATATTTTTTGTTATAATAATGTTTTTTATAAAGTAAAAAAATTATTTGGTGAATGAAATTGATAAATTTATTTTATGTATCTTGATATTCTTCTAGGTCTAAAATATTACACATTTGGGAAATTATATCACATATCATTAAGAATATTACGAATCGATAAAATTAGATAATTAGATAAGGAAACAATATTAAGAATAAATATATTTATATTAGATATGGAATTTTAAAAAATTATAGTATATTACATATTTATATGGAGGTAAAAAATATCTTTTGTATTGATATTTTCTTAAAGTAAAAAAACTTACGCATCTTCTATGAAGTAAGAAATATGTCATATATTACCTGATATCTGTTTTTTAGGTATTAAATGTCATGCATTATAGTTTAGTTGAGAAATATATTACATATCAATAATTTGACAATGTAAAATATTTTATGCATGTTTGTTGAGTCTATAAATTATGTTACATATTCTTTTAGAGTCATGTTTTTGGAATATTTTTTCGATTTTGGCTAAGGTAATTATCTTATGCATTTATCTAGAGTATGATTTATCTTATATATAAATCATATGATAGTATTTTTTACAATTATGAAATTTAGAGAGTTTATTTTTGAACTACATGAATATTTATTATATTGATTCTTATGATTATATATTTCAAATTCAAATATTATTTATAATATCAAGGATTATTTCTGTGTGCTTAATGGTGATTATTATAGTATTAAATTATTATTATTTATGGTGTATTTATTATGCTATTAGTTTTTTATTTTATTTATTATTATTATTATTATTATATATTCATCGCTATTTATTTTTATATAATTCTGAAACAATTAAAGATATGATCCATGTAAATTTCATCATTAATTGTTATGAAGTAAACACAAGGATTTTATGATGGAGAGAAATCCATTTAAGATTATGAATAAATATAGAGGTTGGATAAAATAAGTGATATAAATATATGGAATTCATTTTTATTTTCTGAAGTACTAAGCTATAATGTTTACACTGATTTCTTGAATTACTATTAGAATGATTGAGCTTCATTATTCAACCATGGAGTAAAATGAGAATTAGATTAAAATTTTAATAACTCATTTAGAATGTCTAATGTGTTACTTGGTTTTATTTTTGTATGAATTTTTCTAAGAAAACTTAACTAAGTGTATCTTCTTCACCCATAAAACTCTTAAAAGTCCAAAACAATCAAATGAATATAATGAGAGGGAGTGAATTAGTGAAACATTATTTTTATAGTGTACTTTATTGAAATAAATTTCTATTTTTAGTTACTAAACGAACCTATAAAGAACAAATTCATCCTCACCTAGGTTAAAAAATTATAAATGAGAATAAATCACACATAGTTTTTACAAGGTTTAGCCTTAAAGTAAGAGCCAATTTTTTATTTCAGCCATTTGTTATCCTATGATATAGATTTTCCACTAATATTTATTTTTCAATAAATGTGTTTGGGTCAATTATTATCCTAATACCCATGATTCCTTGTAACTAAACTTATCCTCTCAGTTTCTACTATCTCCCTATAGTTACAATGAAATAAAAGCAGCACTGGATGATAAAAGTATTCTTTTGAATGTAGGTTTATTTAGTAATAGATGGGAGAACCTCCTATTTTATATAGTAATATAATACCCATAATACACATCTCACCCTATTTAAGAACAAAAACTTTAAAATCTACTTGGTGAATAAACTCTAAATAACCCTGTCTTCACAACTCACTACATGCAATACCCTTTATGGATCTACTTTATATCCTTATCTTAGACTCAACATTGTAAACTCGAAAAAAATATATTTTCAAATTTATAAAACCTTTAATATAGTATATCATACTTTCCCTTATTCTAAATATTAAATATTAAGTATGTATATTTTTATATAGCTCACACAACCCTGGATTCATACACTTCTTCTTCTTCCTCCCTTGAACATAGTTTCTTTTTCACACATTGTGGATAATGAAAATATTATACTTTATTATTACATCTCTCTAAAATTTTTAATATCCTATATATTTACAAGGACTCTCTAACTAAGATAATTAAATTTACCAATTCATTTAAAAAATTAAAAAAATGGAATATCGAGAAGAAATTTTTATCCACCAGCTAAATAAAAAACTATAAAATTATAATTTTTGGTTCCCTATGATTTTATATGGATTGATCACCTACTCCATTACATAGGGATGATCCCAATATAAAATTTTCCAAAAATATCCCTTTTTTCATTATATTCTCAAAAAAATTAATACATATGAATAAAAATCAGCAAGAATGTAACACATTTTATTTTAAAAACCCAACAAAAATCATTTTTCATTTCTATATGCATAAGTACCCTGAAAGCCTGCACTCACAAGAATTAACCTATTTTGAAATATCATCTTAAAAATAATCTATATATTTTATATTAGATTTTATCACAACTTAAATATAATTTTATTTATGAATTTAATTTAGGTAAAACATTGTCCCATTAAACATATGTATTATTCTTAAAAACCAATACAGTTTTATTTTTTGTACTTCATAATAAGTTATTCTTAAGAATGATATTGTTCTTCATGTTGGGAGAATCATATAAAGTCCATGTTTTTTTATCACCTTTTGTTTTTCAATGAGGATTGGATTTGGAGTCATTGGGTTTATTTATTTAGAATATTAAATATTCTAGAATCACATATTTTTCAATCACTAGTGGCATAAAATATTCTCAAAGGGTTGATACTTGCAGTATGGGTAATCCTCCTTATGAAATGTGAATTAATATTGACACGTGGGAAATGATTCTAACACAATTTCCCAAACATTCTCATATATTTTTAAAATTATCTATATGAATTTTTTTTTATGTAGATGAACCTTATAGTGCTCAATCTTATGCATATAAATCTTACGGTGCTCATGATAAGATGAATAACCCTTATAGTTATTATACTTATAGACTTCTCATTTGTATTCATATGTATGAATTATACTTACAGTCTTTTCATCGATATAGAATTCATCATTATGAGGTTCTTCATGCTTATGGGCTGAGCATTCTAATATAAGCCTTCATGCTTATTGTACACATGGAAGGATCCTTATAAAAATTTATAGAATTAACCATTGTTTAGCTTGAACTCAAAAATTCTATAATTATTCATTTATGTTGGGAACCACTTCAAAAAACACTATTAACTTATTAAACACTATAAATCACCTTAAAAACATCAATGAATTGGTTGAAAAAATAAAAGAATCATGAAGAATTCAATAATTTCTCCAAGCCATAAGGTTATTCAACCCCACCATTGGATTTTCTGTCAATACTTTTTAAAATATTTATCACAGCACTTAAAATCATCACTAATTTTAATAAACTAACTCAACAAACATTAAATCATATCCCATCTTAAATTAGATGCCTCTTAACACCACACTATAGGATAATGTAGTGTTTTAAGAGAATTCTATTCGTACATGATGAGAAAATTTTGGAAAAGTGATTTAAATGGTTTTACTTATGATTCAATTCAACTCATAAAAAATTCTCCCCATTTTTGAAATAACCATAAATCTAGATAAAAAAATTCACAGCCCCACTTTGGAAATCTTCAACCCCTTTGATAAATAACTAAGAGTTGTGTCACTTTTCTATCCCCCATTAACAACATAATACAAATCCTTATTGGGAGGGGGGGTTGACCATCCACACATTTTTAATCTATAGGGGAAGTATGTACATGAATTTTAATCATTAATTTATAAAAACTATCCATTGGTAATGATTTGATGAAATTATTGACAAATTGTTACATGTTGCCAACAAACTCAAGTTTCATACCACCTTCTTCCACCTTATCTTTGATGAAATGATATCTAAGATAATTTTTCTTAGAATTAGAGTGTTGATCTAGATTCTTAAGAATATATATAGACCTTTTATTATCATAGGAAAATCACAGTGTCTTATCAACCTTAAATCTCAAATCAACTAGTTAGACCTATATCCATATCATCTAAGTACAAGAATGTGTGTCTATGATGTACTTAGGTTTAACTATATTCAATTATTTTAAACTATGATTCTTTATATTAAATTTCAAATAAATCTCACCATGGAATAATTCTCCAACAGAAGTAGACTTCTTATCAGTGAAATACACAACCCTATCAATAATCGTATATCCCTAAAACAAAAAATCAGAACTAATTTGTATATCAGGTCAAATCAGAGTGTAATTTTGATATAAAATATAATACTCATGAATTCCTTATATGTGAGTTTCCTTTTGATAAATTTTAAATTTATAATATAATTTTATTAAAAAAATAATAGTAGGTATACAATTTTTTAGTAATATAAGTTTAGGTGTGGGAATAGATTGGTTTGGTTACGTTTTGACAAAAAACCAAACCAAACCACAATTCATGATTTTATTTTTTTTTATATAAAAACAAAACCATTTAATAAATTTTTCGTTCAGATGAAAGAATTCATAAACCATTAATTTTTTGTTTAATTTGATTAATATTTTAGATTAACCTTTTTTTGAAAATATCCTAGATATAGATTCATGATGACCGTACCTTACTCTTTCAATAGATTCCTCCTAGTGATCTAGGGTTTCCTATCATATCTCATTTCTAGTGATTCTTCTAACTCATCATTTCCTCACTGTTTCTTGGTAGTGACCATATTTTTACCCAATTTTACTTCAAGGCCGATGTTTTTACCTTAAAACATTGTCATGGTTACTTCTATTGTATATTTTTTAGGTGGAATCAATATAATTTTATTCCTTTATACTCATTTTCCCTATTTATGGTCTCACTCCTCTAGGATTCCATTTATTAAACCCCTCATTTTATATTTTCCCTTACTTTTCTTGGTTTGATGGAATGTGATAACTAGAAGGTGGTCCTTTATTGGAATTAGTTGATTCAAATTCTTGAACTTAGTGGCACTTCAAATCCGAACCATATTTAGTACTTAATATAATAATGAATCGTAGTATTTTTTTGGTAAATCTCCCATCCCTAATTGTAATTGACTTGATTTCCCCAAAAGTTGTCTCGATCATTGTATTTTTTTCAAAAACAAATAGAATTTTAGGTTGATTTTTTTGGTGTGTAGAGAGGTTAGAAATACTTCAATAAATGTTTTAGATTTATATTTGGATGCCTGCTTTTTTTATTTTATTCTTTAGGACCTAAAGTCTCATAATTTTCCATCATGTGTGTTACAACTAGGAGGTAGTGAACAAGATGATGTTCTATTTTGAGGCTACATTACCTTCTTGTTTTAAGTATTTTATATTTTAAGAAATTTTATATGTATGGTTTCTTTTTATTTAGTGGATTTAAGTCTTTAAATTATGTTTTAAAAAAATATGGATTGTGTGGTCTTTAGAGGAGTAGGGTTTTATACTACTTCAGTTTTGAGTTTTTAGTGGTATGGAGGAAGTCCATTTTATTGAATACTTTATAGAGTTTGGTGAATTGTAGGTTAAAATTTTAACTTAGAGATCATCTCTTCAACATTTAAGGTTTCTTATAAAACTATTTGTGTTATTGGAGAATGTTTTTAGGATTTTTGAACTGAAGACAATGAGGACATACTGCAACTGATGGTGTTGTATCAACTTTGGTTGATAAGGTTTTTTGTTTAAAGGAGTATATCATGAACATAATTGAGGGATGTTTAAAGGGAGAAAAATCTGGTTATTAGATATAAATCTTGAATACTGGGTTAAATTTTAATTTATTGGTGTTTTGATATCGTTTTCTGTGGTTTTTTTATTTGGGTTAATGTGGTTGTTTCATATTTAACTTTTGGTTTTTATGTCGTTCCTATTAATGTAACAAACAATCTTAAATTATTATAAGTTAACATTTTTTTACAAAATTATAGTATAATGAATATTTTAATATTTCATAGAACAAAAATTTTAGACTTATAGAATGTGTATGAATTTTGAACATACAATTTCAAAATAATCCTAGAATGAATTTTTGAATTTTCCCTTACAAACAAGATTTTATGAATAATTGATAAAATAGTAATTAAATAATACTCGTTTTATTTATAATAATGTGTTATAATATGTATATATTTTCATGTATTTAATATAAACTTTATATGAATAATGATAATATCATTTTGAGGTAAATGGATATTTTTTGGAAAACTATTTCTAAGTACATAAATTATTTCCAGTTTAATTAATTAAAATAACCTATAATATTGTTTTATTTAAAAGAAATTTATAGTTTATATATATAAATATATTAATTTATATTTATTTAATGATTATTATTATTCATATAATTTATGTAAGATCATGTTTTTCTTGAAAAACCATTTTCGTTAAGTTTTTCTAGTTTAATTTTGATTTTATTTTATGCCACTTATAGAAATTAAATTTTAAAAAATGGATTCCATATTTTGAATCATAAAGTTAATATATTTTAGATAATAACCTTTTATTTTTAGGCATTATAAATAGTAACCGTGGAAAATATATGTCACCTCAGTAAGGGTAAAACAGGTAAAAAAGGGTTAAAACTATATGGCAAAGCTTTAAAATCTCACTAACACTTGAATTTATCATATTGAATCATTTTTAGGCCAAATATATGTTTAAGGAGTTAAATAAGTTTTTTTAAACATTATTATAAGTTTTGAAACCCAATATTGTCTTT
The DNA here is from genome assembly GCA_963277665.1 of Viscum album. Classification (NCBI taxonomy): domain Eukaryota; kingdom Viridiplantae; phylum Streptophyta; class Magnoliopsida; order Santalales; family Viscaceae; genus Viscum; species Viscum album. Next base: position 15,616,235 of record OY728158.1, read on the forward strand.
TGTAAAGATAAGTTATATTTTATTAAAATTTAAAATTATTTTGGGTATATGAATTTAATGGTATATTTGGAAGATTAAATTGGTTTTTGAATTGATAAAAAATATTGAAAACATAATTTTTTTATTATTTAACCAAGAAAATTAACATAAACTAATTTATTACTTGATTTTAAGAAAAAATTATGTTTACTCTTAAACCATGTATTTTCCAAAATACAATTTTCATGCTTTTTATGTTCTTATATTAAAATTAATTTTTCCAAAAAATAGAAATGGTATATAATAAAATGGTTTCCAATTTAGAATAATAATTTCCAATTTTTTTATAATTAACTTTTTATTTGCAGTGATATAATTAAGTTATCATGGTAAAATGTTAAGCTATCATGGTTAAGGATAAAATGGATTTAAAGAGGTTTAACTGATAAGGATTAAAATTTATCTATAACTTGTAAAAATGTGATCAGTTGAGTTTAGTTAGACACTATCAGAAGTTATCTTCAAATATGGGGTTCCTTATTTCCATTTTAAATTATTATGATGTTTATATTATTTAATCATTTAAGAAATTTCAATTGTGTCCTTCATCTCACTTACAAAAGGAAACCTCCTCTCCTCCCTTATTCACAAAGTTTTGGTACTCTATATTAGAAAAAACCTAAAATAATATCATATTTTCTTCTATATCCACTTCCTATAGATTTTATTATTTCCCAAAATAATATCCTTTCAATGAATAAAGTATAATCCAAAGGTTGTTTCTCAACGAAGAGGTATAACTCTTAACTGAGTACTTTCAATTTTATTTATTTTTCTACCACTTATAAACATATGGTATCCATTATAAAATAATGAATTCAATATATTAAATATACATAATTTTTATTATGTTCATGGAAAAAACATTATCCACTTTCTTTCCATCCTACCAAAAGTGAAAACATTGATTGTGTGTGTGTACGACTTACCGTCTTCACATAGACGTGTAATTCATTTTTCATCACCATTTTACATGGAAAATTATAAATATAGAAATAATAAATATATATGATATTAATAAAATAATTATTACTTTGTAAATATAAGATATCATTTACTTCATTACCCTTCGACCTAATAAAAAATGATAACGGTGTTCATGCGTACATGTGGACTACCACCTCCACGTCGCGATGCGATTCATTTTTCAAGTCCTCTTTTCAATGATGACTAAAAATATTAATATAATGAATATATATGTTTTTTATATCATTATTAACATTAATAAGGTGATATAACCATTATCAATATATAAGTACCATAACGGTTGAATCAGAACATACTTGAAAAACAAATCAGTTAACACCCATAACAATGATAGTAATGAAATATTGTTAACAAATGGGTAATACTTTGTTATAAGTGTATCATATATGATATTATAGATATTTAAATAGTTATTTTATGTAATTATAATAAAACTAAATTTATTATATAGAATTTTAAATCATGTTCAACTAAGTGGAAGTGTGAGGTAAGAGATTTTGTCTCAATTTCCACTCCATTTAGACATATTTGGTATTATACACCTATTTTATTTTACGTGGTCTATATAATACACCTTTTATGAATTTAACATTAATTTAAATTTATTAATGGTAATTTAAGTTTCAATTCATGTTTCCTTATTCAATGGGCTTCAATTTAAAATTTACCAAAGAGATAAGAATTTATTTTATAATCTCATGTTTTGGGTATTTATTTTACTTTCATTGAAGAAATATTATAATATATCCTTCATAAAATCAATATATTTTCATGAATTTTGGATAATTAAAGATTATACATTTTTTATAACTTTTCCCTTATTTGAAACATGAATCAATCACATAAATGTTTAAAAGAAAATTCAATCTTATTTCTATTTTTTATTGTATATATTTTTCTTCCATGTCCATATTTTCAAAATTGTTTCAAACTCCATTTTATTTAATCAAATGATTAATTAAGAAAATTTTATTTTATCCTCGAAATTTTATAAAGTTCTAATGGAATATTTATAATTTTTTTTTCAAAAGTTTCATTTTTAACTTTCTTTATAAATAAGTCAAAATTAATATTTCTTTTTAATGTATAAGGATTTAATGAATTTTATAATCACCATAATTATTTTACACTATTTAGATTATTATATAATTTTTTAATGGTTTTATAAAGAAAAATATTTAACAAATTGTTATTTTAATCTTTATCTTCCATTAAATTTTATTCACCAAAAGTAATGATTTTATTAGAAACATATATTTCTATTTAATTAATGGTCATATTTTATTTCTTATTAATTTTTTAGTCATTAAAATTCTCTTGAAACATTCAATTTATTATGATCATATTTAATTAGACATTCCATTTCTCTTCCACATCTATTTTTTTATTATGTATATTCTTATTTCCTAAGGCGTATACCATTTCTACATATAGTGTTTTACTATGAATGTTATTTATTTAACTCGTGAAATCTTGATATTCTCTTTAATAAATACACATATTCTTTGATAAGTAAAATTGTTTATGAATTAAATTTATCATTAAATATACAAGGATGGCATTTTACATGTAGTGATGTGTAGGTCCTTGAATTATATATCCCCATGATGCATCAATTTGTCTCATGGGACAAAATAGTTGGATAAACTTATTAAATGGGTTTTTGATGTATGCCTACCCATAATGTAAACTATCTTGACACGAGGCCTTGAGAGTAAATATATCATGATGTATGATATAGTGAAGTCTAACATTATGAATTTCATTAATTGATAATTTAGTTATTATTATCCATGAGATTATTTCATTGATATTATCCATGGATGTATTTCATGATCAAGTTATTTATTAAAAGTCACATGTTTTCAGTTATTTGTCTTTTCATATTGATTATTCCTTTTTTACTCATTATATCATACTCTATAGTTAACCCTTACTAAGAATTTTAGATCAACCTTATATTAATCATTGAAATAATTATATAATATGATTTAAAATTCATAATTTTATTATTTAATGATGTTTATTAATTTTTTTATAAATGGTTCATGTTATAAATATTGGTATCAATACTCTTGGATAATGTAGAGAATTCCCCCACTGAGAAACCAATGCAACCGGTGTTTGAGATGAGCATATCATAGACATATTAGGGAATCTAACCCATTTTATGACTAATAACCATGCACTTATAGAGAAACATGATTTTTTATGGAATTATACACACATATTTGTTCTTTCCATGTGATATAAGACTCTATATTTTAGTGTAACTACTAATACAGTGGTAGATAAGAAATAGATTAAATCCCTTTAAAACATATTTCATGAATTAGTATACAATGAATGTGAAAATTTATGCTATAATTGTATTGAATTAAAGGAAATTACAATCAATTTTGGTCATTGATCTATAATATTAAGGAGGAATAAGAAATAGAATAAATGGAATGGAAATATTTATAGTAACAATTTTTTAAAAACATTTCCCTCATGATAAATGAACTAAAATTAATAGAAAATTATCCAACTTAAAGAAAAGGGAATAAGATAGTTTTATAGAGTATGAGGATACATTTAAAAGTCTATCTACATATGATACAAATTACATATGAAATTCAGAAACCAGGATTTTCCATTTCTTTTAATTTTTTAAGCCAATGCTCTAAAGGGAACTAATTTCCCAAAACTTTTCATCATATGATTAAATAGAATTATATTCCATAAAAATTGAGATGGAATTTATATAACCTATATATTAAAGTGAAATAAAGATAATAAGAGGCCAAATGAACACTAAGAAAAAGATATTGTAATAAAGAATAAGAAGGGGTAAAACAATTTCAATTATGTATAAATTTGGGAAAAAAACATCCTAGAAAATACTTAAAGGGAATTGAGTTTATAACATGTGAATAGATAAGGGTCATCTAGATAATTAATTCAAGGGGAAGAAATAAACCACTAATGACAAGTTCTTCTACTGTAGGGAAATGGGGAATTATTGACAGAAATTCCCCAAGTGTCAAGGGAAATTACCGTAGAAGTGGTTGAGGGAAAAAGGCCAACTTTATGGGATCATAATAGATGAGGTTAAGGATATTAAAGATGTGGTGTAATTTATTTTAATCATAGCATCAAATTTATCAATTTATTTAATTTATTCTGGATATTTACAATATTTTATACCTTCTATGTTTTCCATGAAAATTACATATTTCCCTATAATTTTAAGAAGGAGGTTGTTATTAAATACTTCTAGAGTAAATATTACCACAAGGAAATATTAGTCAATTCCCATAGACATACCATATTTTTATACTTGATTTTTATACCTATGGTTTACTTCGATATAATCCTTGGTATGGAATCAATTTCAAAATATAATTCAAAAATTTATTTCTAAGTTAAGTAATTCATAATGATGATGTATAATTATATGTCTTTATAGGGGATACTTCATCATCTGTTTCATGTTAATATATACCTCTAATAGATATTCTAAATAATTTTCTCTGGTAGGAAGAGTTGTCATAATATATAGGTGAGAAATTAATTCTTTAAATTGAGGATGGACCTATTGTATAAGAATAATTTGATGTATTTTATAATTAATTACTTGGACATCCACTAGAATGTGAAGTTGAGCTATCCGTTAATTTAATCCCAGATTTCCTACCTATATAAAATATTCCCTTTATAACATCTTCTATGTAATTAGTGGGGTTAAATAAACAACCAAACAAGTTGTGTGATAAGAGATTTATATTCCCTAGTGTTTCACCTTGGGGATTCCCTATTATTTTTTAAGAAGAAATATGGATCTATTAGGATATCTATTGATTATTATGAAATCAATTCCATTAATATATGGGGAAAGTAACCTCTACCTTGTATTCAAGACTTATTTGATCAAGTTTATGGAGCTCAATATTTTTCAAATATTGATCTTGTTTCTAGGCATGAACAATTTTGAGTAATGAAGGAATATATTGCACATAGAGTAATTTATTTTAAGTATGGCCATTGCGAGTTTACAAAAACTCCTTTCATATTGACTAATTCTCCCCCTATTTTTAGACTCGTTGAATAGAGTATTCAAGTAATTTCTAGATAATGGTTTTGTGGTATTTATTAATGATATATTTGTGTGATCTAAATTCTATAAGGACCACAGAAATCACCTATGAATCATTATTGAGAGTGTTAGAGAAAAATGGTTATATGGAAAATTTAACAAATTTGAATTCTAGCTTCCAAAATTATCTTTTCTTAGCCATATTTTCTCCAAGGAAGAAATCTCATAGGATTCCACAGAGACAAATCTAATCAATGAATGTCCTATACTGACAAACATAACTATGGTATGTAATTTCCTTGGATTGGTAGGCTATTAATGAAGATTTGTTCAAAAACAATCTTGATTGGATACCCCATTATCCAATATTACAAGTAAAGGGGTTAGGTTTATATGTGAAAAGGAATATGAAGAATATTTGGAATAATTGAAGAGGATATTGTTCAATTCTCCAATACTGAATTTACCATTTATAAATGATGGATTTGTGATATATAGTGTTTAATAAAAAATGGGTTTTGGATGTGTACTTATACACAATGATAAAGTTATTAATTGTTAATCAAGATAATTAAATACTCATGAATAGAAATATCTAACCCATGATGTTGAGTTGGAATTCGTAATATTTTATTTAAAGATATGGATACATTATCTCTATGGAAAAGGATATGGTATATTCATAGATAATACAATTCTAATATACATATTTTCTCATAAAGAGCTCAAAATAAGGTAAATAAAATTTATTGAGCTACTCAAGGATTATGATACACTACCACCCATGAAATGAAAATAAAGTAGTGGATACATTGAACAAGAAAGATCATGGAGTCCTGCCCAAAATTAGGATTGGATGGGATCCTATGTTCCAGGATATAGTGAAGATATTTATTGGTATAATTAAAGAAGGGTAAACATAAATATTTTTTCAAATTACTACCAAACCATATTTACTGGAAAGGATAAATTTTTATTAGAAAGATGATGATAATCTTTAAAAGAAAATTAAATCTACGAATGAAGAGAAATTACAAAACTTCATTTATTAAGATAGTGTTAAAAATTTAAAAAGATTCTATGTATTTCATATATACCTAAACTAAAAATGGAATTATTATATGATTCTGATAAATGAAATTTCTCTATACACCCTGATAGCACCAAGATTTATAGGTATATGAAGGAAAATTTTCGGTGGGATAATAAGAAGAAATAAATTACTGATTATATATCTAGTTTATTGATTTATCAATAAGTGAATGCTGAAAGAAAACATCCTATAAGATTCATAAAACCTCTACCTATTCCTATATGGAAATTGGATGACAATACTGTGTACTTTTTCACTATATTACCAAATAATCTTAGAAATAATGATGCAATATGAGTTATTGTTTACCTCCTTACCAAAATTGCATATTTCCTCACTATAAGAGATGATTACCTCTTGATTAATTAACATGGAATTATAGTAATTAAGTTGTAAGAATTCATGGGGAACCTCTTTTAATTTTTTCTAATCATTATCCATGATATACATAAAATTTATAGATTATTATTCAAAATTATCTTGATATTGAACTTCATTTTAGCACCACATATCATCCTCAAACTAATGTACAATCTAAAAGGAATATTCAAACATTAAAATACATGTTGAGGTCATGATCACTTGACCTTCAAGGTATGTGGGATTATTATTTACCTTTGGGATAGTTTTAATATAAAAATAGATTCCATTAAAGTAGTAAAAATGGTGCTGTAAAAATAATTATATGGAAATATATATTGTACTCAAACTTGTTTTTATGAAGTTGCAGAAAGGAAAATTATAGTCCCATAACTTGTTGAGTAGATAATGAAAAAGGTAAATAATATATATACCCATAATAAACTATCTCAAATCATGCAAAAGATATACATTTATAACTAAAGGAAATATTTGTAATTTTTAGTGGGTGATCATGTTTTCTTGAAAGTATCTGCATGGAATAGTGTATAAGGTTTGATAAGGAAGGAAAAATGATCCCCATGTACATATAAAATTTTATTTATTTTTTAAATAATTGGATTTTTTTATTACCAATTTATAATTCTACTAAGACACTCTAAAGTAAATGATGTGATATATATCTCATTTTTATGGATGTATATGGGAGACCCAATACATGTGCTCACCTACGACAAAATAGAATTAGAACCTGATCTATTTTACGGTGAATATCCTCTCCAAATCCTTGAAACTAGACAAAAATTGTTGTGGAACCATATAAACAAACTAGTAAAGGTAATTTGGAGAAATCATAAATAGTGGAAGAAATGTGAAAACATGAGGATATTATAAAGAATAACCACACTATTTTTTTAGAAAGTGATATCAATGAGAATTTCTATGATGAAAATTTTCAAGGAGGGAAGAATGTAACACCCAATCCTGAATTATATTAAGTGAAAATTTAATTTTCATAAAAATATAGTACAAAAAATATTTTAATATTTCATTGATTTTATTTTCTAATTTTATAGAATGAATATAAATTTTGAACTTACTATATAAAAATAATCCTTGAATGAACTTTAGGTTTTTTTCAGGTTGGATAGGTTATAATAGATCGTCTAGGGGGTGGGGTGAATTGACCAACTAAAAATTTTAAAGAGATGGATTAATTATATGAATTATTTATCGATGTTAATTAAAAATGTTAATTAGAAGTAAAAAAATTAAATGAAATAACATAATGATTTTTTTATAGTATTTCAATCGAATACGGACATAATATACTCTTAAATGCCTCTACTCGGTAAGAGATAAGTTGTGTACTGATATTATTTTTTAAGAGGAATCAAAATGTAATTAAATAATCCTTTTTATAGTGTAAATATAAACATAAGGAACCTAAATTTTGTACAAGGATTCACAACCCAATTACAACCCTAACTTTAGATACTGGGAGTCACAAATTGAATGGTCTAAACTTTAGAATCTGATAGTTGCAACCTGAATATAGAGAATGATTTTGTATGAAAATGTATAAATATAAAGTTAAATCATGTGAGATATGGGAATAAGTGTTACAGATATAAAAAATCAAGAAGTAAAATATAGATATATATGAGAAGCACAGGTGCTGGTTCTTGAGTATATGATCAACTCATCTCGTCAATGGAGTAGAAGTCAAATTTTTTGTTTATCCTTTTATTGGTCATCCAATAATGGTAAACATAGTATAGAGGATCCCTTGAATGGTCCCCGAGTGTGGAAACTTTTTATCACTTTTAGTTTTATATACTCATCATGTCATAATTCTATATATCTGTAGATTCCAAGAGTCCTTTGATTCCCATATATAATTTTTGAAAAGATACAAAAACTAAAGAGATATCATGTAAATGGATAGAAACATATAAAATTAATAAATAATAATACAATATTATCGGATTGAGAGATAAAAAGGGAAGGATATTATCATTGTGTAATAATCATTAAAATCATGTAAAATATTCAAAACAATAAAGAGTAATTCAAAAAAACATTATGTACCCATTAAATAATTTAAATAGTCTTCACAATAATATGTTAAACAAATGTCCCATTAAAATAGTAATCTTGAATTTGAAATAAAAAATTCAAAAAACATTCCATTTAAAATAAGATGTAAACAAGGAGAGAATTACAAAAATAAATAACACTAAATTAAAAATATTAAAAAAAATGTTTGAATGAGTTTATTAAAAACTAATATTTATTTTTAAATAATATAATCAAATAAAACAACATAAAATAATAAAAATAACTTTTTTAGCTTCAAGCTTTAAGTTTAATGCTTACAAATTAAACACCCATTAATATTCATAAAAAAATATTTAAAATAATGAAAAACACTTTACCTAGGTTCTATATAATTAATATGAATTTATTAATTCATTATAAATATTCAAATATTTTAAATAAATATGCATAAAATCTAATTATGAAAGAATAACTAAAACAAAGCCAATTTCTATATTTTAGAAAAACCTCTAGAATTTCACCAAACTATGTAGTAAAATTCACACAGTTTTTTTCATATTGGAGTTTTTCTTTATATAGGTGAATCTATATAATTGATTCATGTAGTAGAATATCTTAGGTGATTCAATTAAAAGAATCACATTGGAGGATTCCTCATGTATCTAGATTTATCACGTAATCAAATTTCTAAAATCTATAGACATATTGACTTATCAAATTTCAGTGCTAAATTAGACCATGTAAAAGAAATAATTAACTTTTAGTCTATTTAAATTTTACTTATATAATTTCATTATATTTATACAAAATCCCGAATCACCATAATTGAACATCTATAGATCATGTTATTATTAAAAAACATAAACAAAATTTTTCTATAAAATTGAAGAAATCAAAATGAAAACATACAATGAATTCTAACCTAATTTTAGATAATATATAGATCAATTCATAATTTTATTCCTTATAATTAAATATAAATAATCATATTAAATTTCTAACACAAAAATAATAACTCAATTTAGAGTTTTATATCCCATGATATGGTTAGAATACATAATTTAACTGAATATGAAAAATCAACTATGCGGTGAATACTAAACCAACTGCATGGGATAAACAACTAGACAGTTTGGTTATGTGGGAGAAATGACTATGTGTTTTGGCTATGAGGTAATAGTAAAAAACAATTATAAATTATATTTAATGGCCCTAAATGATGTATTTTTTCCTAGTAATACTATTTAAAACTTGACGAACATTTTATGACCAATAAAAACATGAAATATAATGATATTTTGAGAAAATAAATATAATGATATGATCAAGATTAAGAATACATTAACCTATAAAAAATCCAATGATTAATGATTGAAAAATAAATAAATAATTTTAATTATCAAAACATAAAGTGTTTCAAGCTTCCAATCAACATTCTACCCCTTTTTAATAATTATAAAACCAAGTATAATTTAAAAAAATCTCCCCCCTTTTGAAATTATCAAAAAGATAAGGTCTAAAAAGATGGATTTTATGTTATAAGGTAATGAAATGAATAAAAATATAAATTTTTTTACAAATTTTATCCTCAACATGAAATTTTCAAAACATGTATCAAAGAGCCACTGTAAATCCATCCACTATTAAACCTTACAATTAGATGAAGTGAGAAAGTTTTTTAAAATATTTTTATAAAAAAATAAGAAATCCTTCATAAAATGATCTTTTATAAAAAAATAAAAGTTTAGGTAGTAATATAAAATGATCTAGTATGTATTAAAAATATTAAAATAATAATATAATAAACTAATATGTATATAAATTAAGCAATAATAATATGAGAATTAGATTCTAGATTTTATAGTGTTCATGTAAATCTAAAAATTTCATCATACACTCAAACATCCAACTAAAATCATATAATATAATTGTAAATTTAAATCTCTGATATACCAAGTTCCAACATGAATTTATAAAATCTATAAAAATTCAATGCTTTTGTAAAAATATACCAAGTTGATTTTTAGTTGGAACATATTCTAAAATAATATATACTTTTTTAACATAATATTTAATAAAATTAAATCACATGTTAATATGGTTAGTTAGAGAATGATGTAAACAATTTTAAAAAATAGAAATAACAGAATAATTATCACAATAAATAGGTATTTTAAAAAATTAAAACCATAGTCAACGTAATCTATTTAATCTACAATGATTGAGAACAAAATGATTCAGAAGAAATATATTAACTCTCAATTGTAGATAAAGAATTAGAATTTTGTTTTCTTGAACACTAAAAACTTTATTTTTACTGAGAAAATGACACATACCTAAGGTATTTTTCTATCAAGTCTGCATCCTCTAAAATCAGAGACATATTATATAATCAAATCATTTTTTATGCAGAATAAAATAATCAAACATTAATAGTTCCTTTAACATATCTAATAATATTTTAAAAACATTTAAGTGATATTCCTTAGGATCATATTGAAATTTAGAACATAAACAAACATTAATCATTATATGAGGTATATAAGTAGTTAAATACAAAAAACATAAAATCATTCCTCTAAATAATTTAGAATCAATTTATTTTCTAAAAACATCAAAATTTAATTTACAACTAATACTCAAAGGGGTTTTAAAAGTATTACAAGAATCAACACAAAAATGTTTAACTAAATATTTAGCATGTTTAGATTTATTCAAGAAATTTTTTTATTTTCTATTATTAATTTTAATACCTAAAAATAATTAGAGTGTACCCATAATACTCATATAAAATTCACTATCCATAAAATTTGAAAATTATTAACAGAGAAAATCATTTGAGGATCCAAAAACAATATCTTCAATATAAATTTGAACAATCAAATTATCATTTGAAATTATTTTGAGAAAAAAATAGGATCTAATTTAAGTTTATTAAAATCATTATTCATTAAAAAACAATGTAATTCTATCTTACCAGGCATGAGGTGCTTTTTTAAGATTATATAAATATTTTAATAATTCAAAAAAAATATTTGGAAGTTATTTATTTTCAAAACTAGGGGGTTGATAAACGTAAACTTATTAATAAATAAAACCATTTAAAAATATAATTTTAACATATATTTGAAATAAAATAAAACATTGAAAAGAATAAAAATAAAATAAAATTATAATAGATTCAGTATGAGCAACATGAAAAAAAATATTCATCAAAATATATACATTCTTTTTAAAAATGACCTTGAGAAATAAGTATAACTTTCTTCTTAAAAATTTGACCAAATTCATCTATTTTATTTCAAAAAAAATCCAATTAGTTCCAATAACATTCTTTTCAATAAGGGGTACAACTAAAGTCTAAACAATTTTTCAAGAAAATTTATTAATTCCATCATGCGTAGAAAAAATACAATTAGTATCATTTAAATCATCTAAAACATCATTTGGAACAAAATCAGAAAAAAAAATATAATTAACAATAAGTTTAAAGAAAAAATTATAATTTTCTCACTAGAACCAACATTACTAATCACAATGTCAATATAATGATCTTTATGAATCCTCTAATATCTAGAATAAGACTAAGAATCCTTTATCACCCCATTAATAGAAACATTATCTATAGGTTTTTCTTCATTGAAATTTAAATCCCTGAAATCATATTAAACATTTTCAGAAATATATTTCTGAATATCATAGGATTCATTAAAATTTATATGAACAAATTATTCAACAGTCATGGTATTCTCATTAAAACTCTATAATATTTACTATTAAAATAATAACCAAGAAATATACATTCAATACTATTAGCATCAAACTTATCTAAACCATATTTCATATTTAAGATAAAAACCTTACAACCAAAAACCTTAAAATAACCAACCCTTGGTTTTCTACCGTTTAACAATTTATAAGGGGTTTTATATAAAAGAGGTCCAACATAAAATCTATTCAAAACATAGAAATAATTATTAATATATTAAACCGAAAAAAATATTTTGGTAAACTATATATATTAATCACAATTCAAGCCAACCATTAAATTTTTGAATTTTTTCGTTCTACAAGACCATTTTTTTGGTGTTTTAATAGTAGAAATTTTATGAGCATAACCATTTTATTCAAAAAATTATTTAAAATTAAAATTAAAAAATTCTCCTAAATTATCAATTTGAATATAAATAATTTAAAAACTTATATATTTTAAACTATATTACAAGAATAAATAATTATAGCTAAGGTTTTGTTCTTATGAGATATAAAATAAACCCATATAAATCAACTAAAATAATAAAAAATAGAAAAACATATTTTTTAACACATAAAATAGAATTTTTCATTGGACCTAATAAATAAAGATTAAATTCATCAAGATTTATAGATATAGAAACATGATTGATATATTTGAAAGATTCATTATACTGCATACCTTTTAATCATAAATCACAAAGAAAATATTTTCTTACCTTTAACTTGGGTAAATATAGAACATATCCTTGTTTGAATAATTTTTCTATCATTCGGAAATTAGCATTACAAGACTTTTATGCTAGTTAACATCATTAATTATATATAATTGAGATTCATAATATTTTGATTAAATATATTAGAGAAATTAATAGAATAAATATGATCTTTTCTATTTGAATGAAAACAAACATTTCCATTTTTAGAGACTAAACATTTATTATCATAAAATTTAACATACATACCAATATCACATAATTGTGAAATACTAATGAAGTTATGTTTCAAACTTCAACATAAATTCTTTTTGAAATTTAAACAAAATTATAAATACATACTTCACCAAATCCATTATATTGTTCTTTAGAGTTATCTCTAAAAGTGACATAGCCTCCATCACATTTGGTTTAATAGAGGAAATTCTATAGGTCACATGTAATATACTAGAAAAAACCACTAGCCATGTACTATGTGTCGTTCTTGATACAAAAAATTATATTTTTTTATAAAAATAAATTACTTGACAATTTTGGTACCCATGTTATTTTGGGTCCAACTAGGTTAGAAATATAATTCTTAAGAACCCAAATAGATTTAAAATATTTATTATAAGTTACTATAGAAGATAGATATTTTGAAATAAAAATATCTTGTGTAACCAAGATATTGATGAAATCTAATAAAACAATCATTAGCACAATTTCCTTATATACAACATTTAAATCATATAATATAAGAAATATTTCCCATATATATTTTAACAAAAGTATTCATGTATATATTAGGAATCTATGTATTATAACCAAAAAATATTTTATCTTTATTTATTTCTCTCATAGATAACATATTTTAATATTTTTATTTTCCTTGATCAAAGTAGATAATTTGTCTTTTAATCTTACAAATTAGTTTATAAGATAATCATTTTCCTTACAAACATACTCAAAATTATCATAGATATTACCTTTTAAACATGAAAGAGGATTTATTATTTCTTCTTTGAGGTAATAATTATCCTTATTTAATTTTTACTTTCTTTCATAGGCCTCTAGTTTTATTCTTTTAATTCTTTATACAATTTGTTAACTCTTAAAAAATCTTTTTGAATATTTTTATTTTCTTTATACAACTCATCAAAGATATAACCATCACTATCAAAATAATAACTAGAATTAGAATCATTACTAAAATCATTTGTATTTGTCACCATAAAATATAGGCTAGTCTATTATTTCTCACATATGGATTTATCACATGAATCATATTATTTGGGGTATCTCCATCCAGCGTTATAATAATGTTTCAATTATTTCTTATGTTTTCTTAATCCCAATTCTTACTTTAACTTCATAAAGTTGGTTTTGATATGTCCCTTCCTTATACATTCATAACATGTTACATCTAGCCGTATATAGTAATTTTACTTTCTTTTTTATCATTATTTTAATCTTTACTTGTTCACTTTATAAAATTTTTATTTCACTTTATAAAATTATAAATAACTTTTCATATATTCACAATTCACCTTTTTTTACTTTATAGTGCATCAAATACAGAAGAGTTAGAAATAAAATTTATATGAGAGTTGAAAGAAACTATTTTATTCCTTAATGTATCTTCTTCTATAATATAATTTAATTTATGTTCATGTTGAAGAAGTTATTTGATAATTTTTCTTTTAAATTCTTACTTTCATTGATCACAACTTTTTTTTCATGACATTTATTTAGTAGAGCTCTTAAGACTATTTCAAAAAATATGGATTCTCTAAATTTTATCCAAGTTAATTCATTTCATTCATAATTATTTTTAATCAGTGGAATATTTGATTTACTCTTTCAGATTCACCCATCTTGAAACATTAGTATTCCACTTGAATCATTCCAAGTTTGGTTCTAATTAACTTTTTTAATCCAAGGTGAGTAACTTATTGAGACTTCCATATATCATGAGTTGTATTAGTTATAGAATCATGATTAAACACACTTCTATTAATGCCCTAATATAATATATTTACTACTTTTTAATTTAAAACATATCTATCAATATCATTTATTTTAAGAGTATCCTAGTAAGATTCTATTAATTTAGAAGGTTTTTCCATGATCAACTAATGTTCTATGATCAGTTTTTGATGTATGCATCAGAAATTGATTTCCAGTTACCATTACCATTTCCATCAAAATGTGGTGGTTTTTTAGGGATCCATCCATAATTTTTATTCATTCCATCTATATTATAGATTTTTTTGTAGACTATGAAGTATAGAAAAATGTTAGCACAATAAA
This sequence comes from Viscum album, assembly GCA_963277665.1. NCBI lineage: Eukaryota > Viridiplantae > Streptophyta > Magnoliopsida > Santalales > Viscaceae > Viscum > Viscum album. The sequence goes on from OY728158.1 coordinate 15,631,614, forward strand.
ATTTAAACAATAGAATTTATAGAAGGAATGGATAAATTATAAAAGGAAAAACCTTTGATACAAATTTTTTTGTATCAAGGGAAAAAATTAGAGCTGAAATATCCTTAAGAAATAACCAAACTTTGACACAAATTGTTAGGTTATATAGTTGATAACATATAGTCTCATGGGGTGGGGGTGAATAGATCAAATTAAAAATTTCAAACAATTGGATTAATTATATAAATTAATTTCCAAGATAATTAATGGATTAAATTAGAAGAATAAAAAATAAAAGAAAGAATAAAAAGATGTTTTTTATATTAGTTTGATATAAATTGGACCTACTTTACTCTTATACCTCTCTATTCAGTGATAGATACGTTTATAGTAATATATTTATTGAATGGAAATCATAACCCAATTACAGATTAATATTTATAGTAGAAGTATAATCAAAAGACACCTGACTTTTGAATGGTGATTCATAACACAGTTACAACCCAAACTTTACACACCATGTTTTACAACCTGAACTGTTTTAACATTAGAATCTGAGAGTTAAAACATAAATATAGAGAATTATTTTGTATGAAAAAACCTAAATATAATGTGAAAGCATGTGATAGATGGGAAGAAGTGTTATAGAAAAAAGAAAATAGGATGAAAAGGATAGATAAATAAGAGAGGTATTGGTACTAGTTCTTGAGTAGAAGATATTCTAATCTCATCATGGAATAATAATTCCATGAAATTTTTTGTCATCCCTTGAGAGATCATTGAGAAATAGTAAACAATATATATAGGATTACTTGAAGGTTTGAAGAGTATAGACACTTTTTATCAATTTTATTCACATGTACTCATCATTTCATAATTTTATATATCTATAACTTACAATAGTCATATTATTACCATATATATATTTTAAAAATCTACAATAACTAAATATATCACTTTCAATTGGTTAGAAACATTTTAAATTTAAAAATAATAATACTTGATTGTAAAATAGACGGTGAAAGAAAGAAGGATATTATTGTTGCATAATAATCACTCAACTAACATCTAGTATTGAAAATAATAAAGAATAATTCTACAAAATTTGAAATACATATTAAATAATTTAACCAATCTTTATAATAATATTTCAAAGAAAGATCTCATGGAAATAGAAAGTTTTAATTTGAAATATGAAATTAAATTTTTTTATTTAAAACAATTATTAAACATGTGGAGGATTTCAAAAATTAATAACACTATATAAAAAATATTAAAACAAGTGTTAATGAGTTTAATGTCAACTAATATAAATTTAGAAGTAATGTAATCTAAGAAAACAACATAAAATAATAAAAATGATTTTTTGAGTTTCAAGATTTATGTTTCAAGAATAAAAATAAAAAACCTTTAATATTCAAAATAACATGTTTAAAATAATTAAAACACTTTCCATAGGTTCTACATAATTAATATGAATTTATTAATCCATTAGAACAAAGTAAATATTTGAAATAGAGATACATAAAATCTTAATACAAAACAATATGTAAAACATAGTAAATTCTCAAAATGTAGAACAACCTATATAATTTCAAAAAAAACACATACAATAATTCACATGGTTGTTTTTCATGTAGGAATTATTATATATTTATATGAATCAATTTAATTTATTTAAATAGAAAAATAATGTAATCAATTTCTGAAACTATGAAATGTGTTCCCTGAACTTTTCCATAGAAATAATGATGTAAAAATCACTTAGAAATAAAATATCATGTTTGAGTTGAAATACATATTTATAATGGAAGGATAATATTGTATTTCATGGTGTTGTAATTGAAAACATCCTCGACATGGCCTGAAAAGATCATGGTGCGACTCTAAAATTTTCATGTTGGTTAGTGATAATAGGGAAGGGGGAGACCTGGAGGGTTGGGACCGCAACCCTACACTGATTTCGATTAGGGGTGTGAATTAGAAGCACCTCCCATGGTATGGAGTAGAGGGTTCACCCAGGAACCTATGAACAGCACCTGCGTAGCCTAGAAATTGTAGCCACCCATGCATGATGCACCTACACACACCACCTGTGCGACCCAAAAGGTGCATACCCATATGTAGGAGACCTGTGCTGAGAACCTACACACTAGAACCGAATGGGAAAAATCCTTCATCTAGGGTCCCATATTTGCCTATAAATATGACCCCAAGGATTATAATTTTCACAATTAAAAAATCAGAAGAAGCTCCCAAGATCTGGTCGCTCAGCCCCTTTATTCAGGTCTCCCAAAAGTCCTTAGGTAGCTCTCAAAAACTTGCGAGGGGATATAATTGAGGGGTATAAGGTTAAAAGGTACCTTAAGGTTCTAAAACACAATACTCCTACATTATGAACTCTTATTTCTTAGTGGAAAACCACCTACGTGAGGCCCCTTCCCTAATTAGGTACCTGCACGAGACCTATCTAGGGAAAACTTTGGAGACTAATGGTGCCTAGGATAAAGTCTCACCCAAGTGTTGTTACCTAGGTGGTCCATTTCTTAAAGAATTTAAAACTCTTACAAGCCCATACCCCATGTTTGAATCACTTCTATTTCCTCTTAGGAACAACGTGAGGTACCTCTTCCCTCTAGGCTAGGACCTGTGTGATCCCACCTTTGAGTCCTCTTACATGCCACAAATGGTAAGGATCATCTTTTTTTTGGATCCCTTGTCAGAGAGGGACCAAGTTGAAACATACACTAAAGCCTATGGAATTGAAAAACTATGGGAAGAGGCACACCAGCATGTCTCTCATTTTCATATGCATTGATATGGTCAAAGGTTTCCTACAATTGTCCAACCTAATGGTTAGGGTCCTTAGGGTGCTTGTGGATTTTCATTCTCGATGGTAATGAGGACCCAAAAAACTGGTGATGGTGTCATGGAGTTCCTAGTCTTAGAGAAAATGGTGAGGAATTGTTCATCCCCTTCTCTTTTCTGAGATCAGGATCATCTAGTTCCAGGAAGGGAGTGAGAGGATATTGTTTTTGTTTCCTTTTAACAAGGAATTAGATCATCCTACCTTATTGTAGAACCAATTTCAAAGAATCCATCATGGATTAAGACTTTAGTATTTCTTAGGGGAGGTTTCACTCCAACTCCTCTTATCCTCTAGGGTCATACCCTGATGGATAGTCTGATGTCACTATCCTAGATATTAAATGGGAGAGGGAATGGGCACATTCAATTCCCTTTTTTCTTCTCCCATCAACCCTTCATCTTACACTAGTGTAGGAGGAGAAATCAAGTGGCTTATTGGATTCTCCATTCCCTATTATTTCTCATGTTCAAGCACGAATTATCATGACTGATGTGGGATTAGAGGATAAAAATGATCAAAATATCCACCCAGTCAGATGCATGTTTTAGCAGAGGGTCTTTACTTGAATCTTTCTCTCGCCTTCCATCAGAGTGTATCCATAATCACGGGTCCTCAAGGTCAAGTATTCAACCTCAGGAAAAATAATATCATGTAGTTTTTTAGAATGTATGTTTCCTCTTGTTTCTCATACTGAGCATGACTAACTTGGTCTTAGAGTTTGACGGTAGTCATGCCATCCACATGATCCCATACCTTATAGGTGACCTCTCTAGGGGTAATCCCCAGCCAAATCTATCAATGGGAAACATTCCAAGTGTAAGTACCAACTTATCAATGGGCATCCTATTTTAGTGTAATCCCTAATCATAACCAATACATGGGAATTATTCTTATGAGTAAACCCCAATCATAACCCCCATTCACTAGGGAATCCACCATAGGAATAAGCCCTAAAATCTAACATTTGGGTATCCCACTCAGTATAATCCCCAACCATATCTCACACTCAACCATGGGAATCCTCCTTAGGTGTAATACCAAAGAGGCCTCGAAAATCCATGAGCTGAGGCATAACTCATTGACCCTTCCATAGGGAATCCTTTTCAGGACTCATTGACCCTTCCATAGGGCATCCTTTTCAGGAATAATCACCAACTTAATCCATCTGTAATCCCCTTCGAGGCAAATGTGAGGGCCTCCATAGGCATGGGTACTCATAACTAAGCTACGTGGGATTTGATTCCTATCCAAATAGGATACATAGGAATCATCATCGAGGTCAAAACCCAACACCACAAATCAACCCTATTCTCTCAAATGGCCATACTCCCTTTCAAGACAAATATAATCTCCTCTATAGGCATGGGTCCTCATAAAATTACTACATGGTCTTTGATTCCTGTCCAAATAGACTACATAGGAAGCCTCCTCGAGGTCCAAACCCAACACTATAAATCAACCCTATTCTATATGGTCCACACTATAGGTAGTGTCTAATTTAACATGGGAATCCATATCTGTTCTAGGTTCCCTTGCCTACTTTGGATAATTCCCACACTAAACTTTGACTATACACCTTCCACCTAGTTATCCTAGTTTCATGATGTTAAACTATATGGTTTGGTATTTATCACATGACCTTAAAATGTATGATGTTTCCTATTAAGTGGAATTGAACTATGCAGGTTATGATTAATTTCACAAGGATACATTTGAAACCGATCCATGAGTTTAATCCCAACATCAAAAAAAACTCACATCTCCCTAGATGAAGACACACTCTAGATCTCGCCACTATGTGGATAGAAAACCAACATCATCGTAATAACTACAAAAGAATATTTGATCAGTACATAAGAGGATACCATTGATGGAGAACACCAGATAAAAATAGATTTATCCATTGATGAATAACCTCATATACATACAGATGATTTTAAATTCCATACATTCTAATTATTGATTGTTTATTCAAGGTTGATCCACATCATACTTAGGAATTAATAAAGTATTAATAAAAATATATTAAATCTACTAGATAGTTTTGGAGTAGAAGATAATCCCCCCAAAAGGGTGGGATGAGAATGACCTCCCACCCCTTTGACCAATGTGAGTTCTTAAGTATTGTTAGAAAAACTCACCAATAAGAATATACCTTTGGAATGCAGTTCCCTCAATGATATAGAATTGTTGGGTGTTTCCGATACCATGGAAAAAACACATTGGAAACAATTCAAAAATAGTGAACCTAACAAGAATGTTTATATGAAATTAAACCCCTACAATTTATCTCTGGGAACCTAATTTTCATCAGAATCAAAAAAATGGTGAACCCGATGTGAATCATTAACCAAGATGATAGTGTTACCCACCCATCAAGAAACCTTCTCTCTAAAAATGAAAGAGGTCTAAATAAGGAAATAAAAAAATAATGTGTTCATTCAAATGAGATGATTCTTTGATGTGTGTTTTCTTATTTTTTTCATATATCCAGTCACATTCTATTAGACCTCCCTTTGATCCAATGGAATCCTTCCAAATTCCACAAGAATACATCCTAGATACTATTCAGGTTAGATCATTTTCCAAGTAGAGTATTCCATCACCAACCTAGAATCTTGAACTTTGGGTCTTGAATGCACTAGTATAATAGTACCATAAACATGGTACTATCTCAACGCTAGAGGCTTCCCGAAAGGCCCTTCATCTCACCAATCCCCACTGATCATCTGGTTAGAAATGAATAGTGGTCCAAAAGAATACGAAACCAATCGTCATCTTCAACCATTTTAGGATTTTTTTCCCCAAAATGATCCAACATTTCCCTCCCTTTTCTTAAGGATGTGGATTGAGATTCCACATATGACCTCATCTAGAAGATACATGAATCCTTCCAAAGGGATCCTTACAACAGTCATCGCTTCAAACATCATGTAGTAGTGAAAACACTACATGATAAGGGTATTGTCCTCAGCTATGCATTCCAGGTCATTTAGACCATAGCATGAAAAATTGACCTCTAGGGGAAGAAAAAGCTCAACAGGGAGTAAGGTCACACCTATTCCCCCTCCAAATAATCTTAATAACTCAATTAGGTGGAAATTTGAGAGCAGGAACATACACCCACCCACTCTAACTCATCCAACCAGAATATTTTCCTGACGACATTTAAGGAAGCCTACCATTAAAATCTAGTATCTAACTGCAAGAGGGGACATACGCCTACCCGCGCTGATCAAGCCTACCAAAAGACTCACCTAAATGCATTAAAAGATCTCTACAAAACAAATACCTAATCAATCAATAAGAATGAACTCACATTTTTCTTCATTCATCAACACTGAAATCATTTTCCTCTAATAGCACCCAGTGAAGTCTATCAGAAAGTACCAATAAAGAATAAGGGGTAGACCCAACTCTCTACCTCCACACACAAGTATATTCAGTATCAAATGGAAGGATATAGGGTACAATAGAAATCACATAACCTTTATCCAAATAAAGAATGGGTATATATCCCCATTCCAGTTTCTAAATTCACCAAACATATGCTAAAAATGGTGAAAGGACATAACAAAATCCATTACCACATTTTATATACTTTCCAAGAAATCATAATGGTGATGAAAATAGTTTTAAAGGGATGGAAACATAACTCCATCTCCAAAAATGTGGTGTTTCATTAGCATTTCACCCTGAAGTAGAAACACACCTATGCTCTTGTCCAGGAGGGCCATGGAGAAAACTCCCCCATGATATATGGACAACAAAATTGTGAACATACACTTATTCTAATAGGATGTAATAAGCCTATACCAATGGCTACTCCAAGGTAGGAACAAATACCTATCCATGAAAATAACTTCCCCTAGCAAGTGGTCTCAGTTTCTCACAAGAAGGAATCAAAGAATAAGCCTCACCAAAGACAACTAGAAGAAAAGGAGTCAATTTACACACTAAATATACTTAATACTGGAGTTCTTAAAGCCTGAAGATTATTATCTATAGAATCTCAAGATCCAACTCTCTCATTTCCAAATTACGGGGGCAATAGCATTAATTCTGAAGGTCCACCTCAAACACCTCACCATGAAGGCTTACTTCATGACCACAATTTAGTTGATCTCAAGAGCCCATATCTTGATGAGAGTCATAGTAACCCTCCATGTGGCCATAATATTTAGGATAAATAGGATCTTACCCTTACTATAAGAGACTATGATAGTCCTACCCATGACAGTGTTCACTGCAAAACTTCTCTCTATAGTAGTATTTCATGTTGTCAAGAGGGTCCTACCATTAGAAATGGAGTAATGAGAAATCCCTCATTCCATGAGGTACTTGGGAAAACAAGTATAGTCATGTATGACTCCTTTTAATTGTAAAGTGAAATTCATTCTCAACCTAAAGAAATCCCAAGGATATGATAATTCTCTAAACCTCTTTTGGATCGCTTACCTTCCAATATAACTGAGGAAACTCCCACCAATATCACTACTTATAATAATATGGTAGGGAAGCATCCACTCTGGTTAGAATAGGTAGAATATTCTCTGGTAAAATATGAATAATACATACTAAAAATGAGGAAAAAACTAGATAAAGATGATATACAAGTCATGTTATAGCCATTAGCTACCCCTCAATACAGCATTCCGGAGGTACTATTAGAAGATTGTGTGCATAAAATCTACATAAAAATATAGAAAAATATTCTCCACTTGATATAAAAAGTATTAACCTATGATGAGAATCAATTACATGTTAATGTAATAGAAGGGATACAACACCAAATTGACATGGCAACTCTCCTAGATGTATTATATCCAAATCTCAAGAAATAGAAAGGATCCCTTCAGCATGCATTCCTCAATGTGTTAGAACGATTATGGTATCTAATCGTAGATACCACATATGATGTTTATATAAGAGTATGTGGTACACATTTAGCGTAACATTTCACTACACTACCCAACCAAAAAATCCCCAAAAAAGTGGTATTATGAAATGTTATAGCTTCTGATCAACTTCAACAAATGAACCCTATTCACAACCAGAGATGTGCTCAATAAAAATAGGTCCCAAACCACTCTCACCAAATTTAGGGAAGGGGATAGTAGGATATTGGGAGAATTTTACATCATGCATCTAAAAATATGGAGCAAGTCTCCCATTTAGAGGTAGTCAACTGTCAGATAGGGAAGATGTTGGAAATAGTGTAATTGTCTTCAAAATTGGGTGATGTAGGTGCATACCAAATGATACACCCAACCTATATTTGGAAAAAAAAATATCATAGAATAAGAAATAAATCTATGGAAGTATCATAAATGATGGTTCATGAGAAACCCCAATCCACATGGATTGGGTATTTTTTTAATCCAACCCCTGAGGCCATGAAACTAGGCCTAAAGAGTTGTTAATGTGGAATGGGAGTAGCCACAACCCTCAGGGCTAGGGTATTTTTCACCTCACAAAAATCCTCTATAGAATATATTAGCCTTCTTCAGATTTGGGGGAAAACAATGGAGTGTATCCTCTCATTTGTTTCCATTTTGTGACCCAATATTCTCATTATTAACACACACAACCGAGATGTATGGAGATTCCATTCAGATTAATATCCACCAAAAAGAACATAGAGAATCAGTAAAGAAGTGGAAGATACCACATAGAGGGCATAAAAAGACTCATTATCACAATTAAACTGATATAATTCATGCAATTCATTACACATCAGTAAATTTCATCAACACCTACCTCACAGATTCTACAAAACATGAGGTCAAATCAGAGGAGGAACAAGAGGAGTAAATTTTGGTTCATAATGTGGTTGATACAGAAACAATTAAAGGAGGTTAGCATACCTAAAACAACATTATTTCCCTAAATACGAGAAATACCATATAAAATTCATCATTACCCCCACGAAAATAATTTAATAAAGAAAAGTATAAGTGTTAGATTGTGGCCCACCTCCCTCTCAGGGAGGTTAAACAACTTTCACTTGAGGAAATACTTTCTCAATAGGAGGATGATATTAAATGATTGAGGAGATTAAATATATAATTACTTCAAGGTAAAATTTTTACTAGATATGTTCTAGAAAAAGATCCTCAACCCACACTCCCAACTGGTGTACCTTAGCAAAGAGGGGTTTCTACAGTAACATAAAAGGATCTGGAACATATGCTCAGTACAAGATATCAAAAAAATAATACGTAGATCCAGAAATAATAGATTGGGAGTTCCCTAAATTGGGTGCACAACTAGAACATATCCAGTTTCACCCTTACCAGCCCATCCCCATAGGCTACCCATGACAGATATCAGCGGTAACGCCATAGATGACCCTACTAGATGATGCACTTGTTTAGGCTTTACTCATCAAGAAATTCCCCGAGGGATCATGAATACTCTTGATTCAATAATGGATCGATTGGAAACCATAGAGGAATGATTCTCAATGATACAACTATAAAATAGACCTTACCTTGAATTAGTAGATCTAACTCTTCCCCCGTCAAACATTGGAAATAATACATTTCCATTTTTTAATGGCTTTGGAGACCCAAAGAATAATTTGAAGCATTTCATCTCTCACATATAATCCCATTATGGGGACCCTTGATCAAAAGGATGTAGTGAAACTTAGTTTTTTAGTGTAATCATTATAAGGACCAAACTTGGTATGGTATACCAACTTGCAGGCTTGTTCAATTACGGGGTGGGAAGACCTCGGTCAGAAGTTTCTCTTCCACTTCAGGACGGCGATGTAGAATAAAATAGTCATATATTTCTCAAACTGTATAAAGAGAGAGAATGAAAGAGCCTCATATTTCTTTTCTCATTGTAAAGGATTTATGTACTCCTTGAACCAGCCACTCCCTCATGAAAACTTTTTCCCCAACGGTGTAGTGAATCTTTGTGAGGAGCTGTGTATGCCACTTATCCATATGAAATTCCCAAGAGGGTTTTAAGACATTTACAAAATCACTAAAAGAGTGTAAGAATCTATCAATAATACCAAATCTAGGTCTTGAGTAATTCCACTAGCTTAAGTAAGTACAGTAGGGAAAGAAAAGGTTTCCACTATTACACTTAAGCAGGCCCATGTACCTTCTCCCACTCCAAAGCCTACAATGTATCATGAGTATCCACTTCCCAAGCATCAAAAAAAATGGGCACCTGATCAAGATGGTTAGATAGAGAATTGGAGAATACATTTTGAGGATATTACAAATAAGGCCTATTCTTTTTTAAATGACCAAGTCCCTTTCTACTTCATCTTGACATTAGCAAACAACTTGGTTAAGTTTCTAAAGATATGGCTACCCAAAAAATAAGGTGAAGAAGATCTCCCAAATTATTTCCCTTTCCATAATGTACTGGGGAACAACATATAGAAGTGTTTTTTTCAAAGAACTCCTAAAAAAACTAGTGGAATCTAGGAAAGTGAAGATAAAAAAATTTCCTGCTCAGGTATCATATGTTTCTGCCACTAATTCAAAAGAGGAAAATAAATTACAAGAAGTTAACACCAAGGGTTCATAGATGTTTAGTAATTGGATGGTAAAAAATATGATCAAACAGAATAATAATATCCTTATAAAAAAGTTAAAATAACTAGTTTTTCCTTCAACTACTTCTATTACAATGCATCCAATTTCATCGAAAAGTCATTCCTTTGAAATCCAGTCTTCCAAAAAGAAACATGGTCGGAATAGTAAGAAGAAAACATAAGAAGATGAGACTATACCAAAAGTGAATCTATCTTTGAATTTAGAATAATTCATGCCTATAGTATCATAAACAAAATAACACCCCACCAAAAAGTTCATCGAGGTTCCACCCACCATACAGAATCTCTCTTTGATGAGCAGTTGATCTCTGATTCCATTAACATTATTTTACCAGCTGATCCCTTATCTGATTATGAGCATGATTATGAACTCAAATTCTATATGATCAATTATAAAATTGGGGTAATAGGTCATAAGAGTTTAGTATATAGGGGAATATATGGTCGTTCCTGGAGTCACCACTTTAAACACATCCCTGCTCAAACTTTTACGTGGTTGAAACCCTTGGGAGAGATCTTCAGTGATCCCAACAAGTGAAAGAAAATTCACCCATACATGAATGGGTCTACCCTGACATGATCATCCTATAAGATCATTTAGAGGATACATCATCACCTAATCAATATCAGCGTGTAGGCACATCAAGCATACCTAATTCACCAAGATAATAATCACCTTCAACTCATTTTCTAAGTGTCGATCCATCCATATTAAGTACTTCTTCTCAAAAAGAACCTAAAAAAGAACATATACATACTAGTTAACACATTACTTTGGACCCAAATTGTGATATTTTGAAGATAATAGACCTTTTTTTAGGTAATTTATCAATACAATATGTCTTGAGTCTATAAAAACACCTCTGGGAAGCACTCAAAGAGGATTTTTTGAGCCCTCTAAAATTTAAAGTTGAAGTTTCTGATGCTGAAGTGTATTATAGAAATAATGATCCAATATAATTCCACATGGTAATCTCTTTAATAGACCATGATGGGGATGAAATTATAGATGGGCATGTATTACCCTTATATATATATATATTATAGGATAAATGAAATTGATATCTGATGATCCATCATTAAAAACGGATCAGGAGTCAACCTCATTCTGATACGAACACTTCATCAACTATATTTCAATTAATCCAACTTTTCCCCCTCCACTATATTGATGAAGGGTTTTGAAAAGAATGAGAAAAAGACTATTGGTGAAATAAATATAAGGAATTAGTTTGGGGATCTCCTGTCTAAATCAGAATGCATGGTTGTTTGGCAGGATAAAACCTCCAATATTCTACTAGGAAGACCTTGGATACCTCAACATGTGGCCACCCACTTATCATACTTTCAATGCCTCAAATATTGTATCAATGGAAAAATTGAGACATTTCATGGTGAAAAAGCTCCATTCAAATCCCATGATTCATAATACATTGACATAAGATTCTACCATAATGAAGGGAAATAGTATGTGGCTGACAATGTCGCTTGAATCAATGACCCAGATAGCCTGGAGATAATCCCAACTAACCATTTAAAACATATCAGTGCAGATTGAATACTCTTCATAAACCAATTTGATGTATTGGGTTTAAATTCTAACACACATTCAATAAATTTCATGATTTCAGTTGTGACAACTGAGATTGGAGACACCAATGAAGTCATAAAAAATACAAGCAGTAACAAAATCCTAGATGAAAATGTCTTTATTTGATCCCCTGAGCTACTATAAATCCTTGTTTCATCAGCTAGGCTAAAAGATGTTTTTAGATTAATGGGAGAAGACATATATTCTCATTCTCATTCCCTCAACTCCCATTCCAAACTCCAAAAATTACTTGCACCATTGATTGAGCTAGAAAGGATTGATTCATCTTCCATATATACAATTGTAAACTCCTCTCCTACCTCTGAGGAAATTGATTCATCACCTACTTCCTAAACATAATTGGAAAAGTTATATCATGAAGAAGAGGAGGAAGAACTTATGGATTCACATCCAACATTTTAGGATGGTGTCTCAACCACTGTTGACGAACTTAGATAAATAAATCTAGGTATAAATTAAAACCATGACCCATTTTGATCTATGAGGCATGAATTTATAAGAGTAAGAGGCATATAATTCCTTCCTAATGTAACATGAGGACATGTTTTCTTTGAATTTCATAGAGATTCTAGGCCTTGACCCCAAAGTGTCCACCCACAACTTGTGTTTTCTAGAATATCATCAAGGATAGAAATAGGAAGCTAGAAGGACACAACCAACCCATACCTCCAAAATTGAGGCTTAAGTGGACAAGAACGTAGAATATGACTTCATTTGAGAGGTACAATATACAAAGTGGCTAGCTAACATTATCCTTATGAAAAAAGAAGAATGATAAAATCAGGGTTTTCATCTACTTTAGATATATCAACCAGAACTGTCTGAAAAATGACTTCCTAGTTCCAATCATAGAACTCCTGATTGATGAGAATAAAAGTTATCAAGACCTATCCTTAATGGATTGATATTCAAGGTAAAAGGAAATTTGAATGGTCCTATAAGATGAAGAACACACTGCCATTAGGGACCTTTAAAAATTATTATACTATTCGGTAATTCATTTTATATTAAAGAACATTAACGCCACATACCAACATTCAATGTATTACATATTCAATATTTTCTTGGGGAATATTATTGAATGATACGTTGATGATCTAGTGGATAAGTACAAATATAATTACGACCACCTGGCTGACTCGGAGACCATCTTCAACAAGTTACGACAATATAGCCTAAAGATGAACCCCTTGAAACATGATTTTGGGTTAACATTGGGGAAGATTATTGGCTTCATTGTACCCTATAACTACATCAAAGTTAACCCCTAGAAAACAAAATTTATCATTAACATGTCACCTTCTCAAACTTTTAAGAGTTGATAGGAAATCAAGGACACTTGGTCTATATCCGATTCTTCATAGCCAACCTCGTAGGCAAGTAGTTACCCATCAAGAAACCAATGAAAATGGGGTCACATATCAGTGGACCAGTGACTGTCAGGAAGAATTTGACAACCTAAAGAAATAAATATTGATCCCTCTAGTATTAATGTCACATGTCGAGGGAATGTCGCTCATTATATATGTTATGACTCTTGATAAATCACCATGGAACTTTCTTATTCAAAATAATGATATTGGGAATGAAAACAATATTAATTATCTTAGTAGAACCATGATTGGAACTGAGACTCATTATTCAGATATCAAGAAGATTTTCTTGGTGTTAATCATTGTAGTTCATAAAATGAGGCACTACCTCCAGCACCATAAGGTCCAATTTGTCTCTCTCAATTACCTGCTAAAATATATCCTCATTTATCCTATTTTTAAAAGATTTATAGAATAATTGGTAGTTATTCTATATCAATTTGATATACAATTTTTTCCTCATAAATTAGTGAAAGTCCATGCCTTAGCATACTTCCTTGAGGATCACACATCTACAGAAATAACATCATTAAATACTAAATTTCTAGATGAAGATGTATTATGTATTCAAGGAGCCCCCCAAACATGGGAAATGTATTTTTACGTCACATCAAATATACCGAAAGGGAGGATAATGGAATCCATAAACTCAACCGAGTCGGGTTAGGTATTGTGCTTATCTCTCCAGAAAAGACAATTTTTCCTTACTACTTCCTATTATCAGATGGTTGTACTAATAGTGAAGAAAAATATCAAGATCTCATTATAGTTCTAGAATTGGCACTCCAAATACCAATGGACCACCTAGAGGTGAAATGTGTTATAGATGTTGGTAGTCATGCATATCAATGGGTATTGCAACATCATAAAATGAGAGATAATCCACTAACTTGACTATTTTTTTGGGTTAATGGAAAAATTACCCCCAGAACAAATATTGACTCACACCCCATGATCAAAAAATACCAAGGAAAGTGCATTGAAAAGTGTATCTACAACACTATAAGATCCTAACTAGGAAAAAATAGTCATCAACATTTCCCATAGCTGAATGGTCTCACCTTTTGTTCAAGTGAGAATGGAAGAGAACAATGAAGTCAGTCCAGTCCTTGGTCCATATGGTTATACCAGAGGGTGGATGATTCCAATTATAGACTAACATAAAAATGGATTAATCTTTCAAGTTAGAGATGGGGAAGAATATATCCTATGTAGAGAAGCCAAAATCACTATTTATGATGACCCTAACTACCAGAATGTCCTCTAAAACAATGCTTAAATGGATAACTTCTCAGATGCACAGATGGAGAAGTGATTGTCATTGTCAAGAACGAAGTACACATTAGATCTTGTAGTGCCCAACAGTCAGGTAACAATATTTACAGCCAAATTATAAGGGTTGAATTTTTTTAGACCACGATGACACAAGATTTCACATAATTCACTAAGAAATGTCACTCCTATCAAGTACATGCCAACTTCATCCTTCAACCCCTAAATTTTCTACATACATCCAAATACTCTTTTCCATTCACCATATGAGGAATGGATTTTGTGGGGACATACCTTCTAGATACAACTAATAAGTTAAAATATATCTTAACTATTACTGTTGTTTTCTCCAAATAGGACAAGGTAATACCCCTCAAAGTAGTTAGGGCCAAAAGAATTTTCATTTTCAGGAAAGCTAACATTATTAACAGATTTAGTGTCCCTCACCCAATACTGCCAGACATTGGCAGCAATTTCTATTCTTCTGTGGCGTAAAAATTATATCAGGAGTACAATATCATATCCAACTATTCATCCTAATCTCATGTAGTGGATAGCGGATAGATAAAGACCTTAAACGATACGCTTTATAAAATACTTAAGAATATGGTGAATAAAGATAAAATTTATTTCCTTGAAAATATCTTTCATGCATTTTTAGCTTAAATGACTAAAACCCATATTCACTAGTATATAGAACAAAATAATTCCTTCCCATGGAAGTCCAGTTTCCATTACTCTATGTTTCCATCTATGATCATCTATCCATAAATTAGAAATCATAGAAATTATTGGATAAATTGGATTGTATAGATGAAAAAACATTTCATACCTTACATCACTTGTAGGTCTATCAAAATGAGATAGTGTGAGCCTTTATTAAGAAGGTCTCCCTCTATTTGTTCCTCCATGGGGAACTTGTATTGGCCCTCAAAAATCTAATGATACTTGGAAAGAATCCTCTAAGGATGGAACTAAAGTTGGAGGGTCCTTACTCTATACACAAGGTCTTCTCTAATGAAGCTTATTCCTTAATCTCAATGGATAGAGAGATCAATGTAACCTCCACCAATGAAATATTTCTAATGAAATATTTCATGTAATCACATGACTCTCATATCAGATGCAAGATGTTAAACTTCATAGTTGATATTTGTTGAATGACCTCAAAAGGCATGAAATAATATCCATTCCACACGATGTTAATATTTGTGTAATCATCTTCCTCATCGCATGATGATAAACTGAATGACATATCGTCATAGTTGTATAAAAAAAAACTAAAAGACACTATTTTTCCTCACTGAATGACATTAAAATTCACGTTCAACATCCCTCTCATTAGATATTGAGAAATAATTTGAAATACCATGAGATGAAACTCTTCGTGGTCCCTTAAATATGGGACTCCATCTCAGGTGTAAGTCCCAGTCATATCTCTATAACCCCTCAGCAGGTCAATATATCATATTGAAAATAAATGAGGAATAAAATATGATCATATCTCATGCATAATCTCTAATCACATCATTTCTACTCCATAGTGGAACTTCGGACCCTTTATAGGAATAAACCCCAACATCATCACATCCATATTTCATGACGCAAAACTACACAACATTTTGATCCATGATTGAGTGGATCACAATTTCCAGTGATGGTTCCCCCACCACCCCTTTATTCAATAACTATACGTTGTTTAATTATCATTCTAATGAGATTTATAGTGATGCTTGTATCTCAATTCCTAGGTCTATCGTTGAAAAAAACCCCTTCACTCCCTATGTGTATGAGCCATACCTGCATAGGAAACATCTTATGAACTATTTGTGGATTGATTCTCATTCTAATGAGATGTGTAGTGACACCTAGACCTCATGTATTGGTCACATACATCATTCTAGAAAATATAAAACCCCCATTTTTCCCACTTAGAAACCTGATTAATGTGGGGAATTGTTTCTAAGAACTATGTATGTCTTGATTCCTTCTACAATAAGATAAATAGTGATGTTGGGTACTATCCCCTAGTACATCAATAATATTCCTTTCCATTTTAGGTGACACACATCCTCGTTTAAAGATATTAAACTAAATGGAAAATGTCTTTAATGTTTGAAGTTAAAATACATATGATATTAATAACTGTTCCTGGCTTGATTCTTAATTAAAAAAGATATATAGAAACACCCAGATTTCCATACATGGACCCAAACACAATATTTAATCTCTTTCATGTCAGTTAATCCTCATCCTTACCACATTAAGTTAAACTACACAGGATTTGAAGAACTTTGTATTGCTTAATTTTCATCATAATGAGATATGTAGCGATGCATGGATCATATCTCTTAGCCCAACCACCACAAAATATAAATTCCTGAATCCTTCACCTAAATTTTCCTTATGTCAGGGAAGAATATTTTTACACTCCTTGTTTCTCATAATGATCATATCTCACTTGGGATTAGGATTTTAGTTAGAGTATTTACCTAAAATATTAAGGAATATAAATTTTTATAAGAATTATCATTGTCTTGGTTGAAAGACCTTAAAAGGCACAACAAATGTCCTCATCATATGATAGTAAACTACATGATTTCCTCAAGAACTATATATGGAATGATTCTCATTCCAATTAGATATGTAGTTAAATATGGATCTCTAATCTTAGACCCAGCTACAAAATAGTATAGTAAATTCCCCCACTCTCTTATGTATAATTTAGATTTACATTAGGGAATTCAATATGGGTTCCCACCATATGTGTTAGCCCATACTCAACCCCCCCCCCCTTTCCTCCACAAATAAATTCAATTGGTGTGGGGGGTCATTATTTTAGAACTACATGTGGTTTGATTCATTCTCAAATAAGATACATAGTGATTCTCAAGTTCTATACCTTGCTCCATCCACAATCACATCAAGTCACCTTCGTCCTTACCGTATTATGTTAAATTACATGGCGGATGTCCTTACAACATGATGTTAAAATGAATGGCTTATTTCATGGCCTCATGCATTTAATATTCATGGTACTTTAAGAACTACATGTTCCATTATTATCATTACAGTGAGATATGCATTTAAATATATGCATTATGTCGTAGTCCCAATCACGGTGTAAAAAAGTTTCCCCTTTCCCACATACAAACAAAGATTTATGCGAGAGTTCTTAATTCAGATACCCTAATTAAGGTGATCCAAAAAGGAAATATAGATGCCCCATTTTATATATAAATCATATATATGCAAGGGAATATACACTTCAGGGCATTTATTGGTCCAAATACTTCCTCTATACTCATACATATCCCCTCTACATATCATACTCTTAATCTTGGACGTTCTTAGATATTCATAATCAACATTCAGAATTCGATGATAGAATATATGATACCTAAGGACTCTGTTTACGGACTATTCTATAACACACTCCATCTATATTTGCATAAGTCACCCAAAAAATGGTTTTTTCAGCCAAAGGATTCCACTACTTCACTATGCTATACCATCTCCTCATTGTATTTTCATAAATTATCCCACAGAATGAGTTTTTCGACAAATGATAACTTTGTCATTAGGAATATCCTCTTCTATCTTTGTAAGATTTTAATGACATTATGTTAGAACCTGAGACTCAAATCAGTTCACATTAATCCCTCACATTTTTTCCCACGTCCATTCTCCCAATCTAAAAACCTCAAAGACCATGGTTTACAACTTCCTCCCTCATGTTAAAAGTATACAAGAATGAACATGGTTATATTGGACACATACAACTTATCATTCCCATAAAAACATGGCCCTAGTCATATGACATAAAAACTACAAGCCCCACATTTCCAATGCTTTTATCAGACTAATGTAGGGAATTGGTTCCCCTAATTATTTGGTGATTTTTTAATTGAAATTATCTTGTCATGTTTTGGTATTTAATTTCTCGAAAACTAGACCCTCTATCCAAGGAAATAATAATCACTATAAACTTACTTCGGCCAACAAAAATATAATGTTTTAATCCCTGAGAACAGCTTTATCTGATTTTTTTGTAACTCACCCCAATTGGATTTTCATAAGTCTCCCCAAAAAAGGGACTGTCAGCTAAAGAATTCCACTATTTTATTATGAAATAATATGCCCCAGCTGGCTTTTCATAAATTATCCAATAATATTGGTTTTTCAACCAGTAGTAACTTCATCCATAGGAGATACATCCTCTATTGATAGGATCCCTTTTCCCCATACCACTCTTTGGATTTAAAAATCCCTAGATCACATCTTACAACATTCCCCTTCTCATACTTGAAAGTGATAACACTTTCTCAAACAAATTACCATGAAAAGGTAAAATTATTACTCTTTAGGTCAAAACTAAAGACCTTAAATTATAAACCCCTTATCATCCTTTATGTACAAATTTAAACTTCATATAATAACTTCCTTGTTTCATGGATTTAAACTATGTAACGTAACATACTTGATGTATGACTTTAAAATGTATAGCATATTTTCCTTTCTATAAGAATTTAAACTACATAACATAATTTACTTACTTTATTACTTTAAACCACATAGCATAATGTCCTATTCAGAAGACATTAAATTGTGTGACAATTTACTTGCTATAAGATGTTAAACTAAATGTTCAATTCCCTTGTTGCACGACATTAAACAATGTGACTCTTCAAAAACTTTTAGAAAGGGCCCTTATTCCAAGATATCATTAATTTAACAAAATGTACCCTCCTTCACACAAACAAAATTCATGTAGGAGTAGTTTACTATTCGTGGAAAATGCCAATATAGATGCTCTCTTCATTATCAGACATCTATCCTTGGAAAAACCACCCATCATGGTCTTGAGAAATTTGAATATCCATAAACTTCCTTCGATCAGTAATAATAGAATGTTGTAATTCTAGAGGAATTACTTACCTAACTGTATTGTAACACACCCAAGTTGGCTTTGTGTAAGTTTTCCACAATGTTTAAGGGCCTTTTAGCCAAATGATTCAACTATTTAACTAATCAGTAATGCACCCCAGATGGATTTATAGAAAATATACCAAAAATGGGTTTTTCAACCAGTGGTAACTTCTTACCCAAGAGATATATATATTCCCTAATATCATCTTTTAGATTTAAAAATCGCTATATCATGCCAAAAAATTCCCCTTCACCTATCCAGATAATTTTGAAACATTCCTGGCCAACAAGCCTTGTTTGGGTCATCATTTCAAAACTTATGGTCCAAGCTATTTGAACTAAAACACTAGTCTCATAGCCCCAACAAGCACAAATTTAAACTTTCTAAAAAAGATACACAGTACTCACCGGAGTGAAAAACCCAAAAGGGAAATCTATAAGATAAACTTGAGTCTTATATTACTAGACATACACTCTATATGGTTTATTAAAAAAATAAACTAATGAAAATAAATAGGCACAAAACTTAGTAGGATGAAAATCGAAAAGGAAATTATAAAAAAAGGCCAAGTCTCGCATGCTAATTCTCTTTTATATTGGGATCAGGAGATTTTTTTGGGAGATGACATAAAAACACACAAAATTTGTATATTTGTTCTTATATCCTTGGAAATAGTAAAACTATGCTCTCTAAACCCCATAAATTAGGAAAACATTAGATAATTCTCCAATAGTTGAGATAACTCAAAAGTCCCAACAAATGAATTTGGAGTGTGTCAAAGTGCCATAATTTTACCTTAGAATGAAATTATTTTTGTTCTGAATGAATCTAACTCTTAAAGGGGTGGTTTTTTTTACACCATGACATGTGTTTCATATAATTTTCCATATAAATCAAGATTTAAACCTCACATGGACACCAAAGGTTGAGTCTGAGTTGAAATATTTCCTTATGATAAAAGGAGTAGATTGGATTTTGATGTGTCGCAACCCAAAATGTCCTGAACATGGTCTAAAAAGGTCATGGAGAGACTCTAAATTTTTAATGAGGGTTAGTGATTATAGATAAGGGGCTAGATCAGAGGACCGAGACTGCAGTCTGATAGTAATTGCAAGAAGGGGTGTGAGGCACCACCCCCATGGTATAGAGTAGTGGGTTTACCCAGGAACCTATGCACACCACCTTCACACACCACCTGCACTACCTAGAAAGCATAGCCACCCATACGTGAGGTACTATTTCACACCTCCTGCATGGGCCAGAAAGTGCAGCCCCCCTACGTGAGAGGGCTGAACCAAGAATCTATGCATGATACATATATTGGAAGACCTCATTGGATAGGGTCCCATGTTGCTTATAAATAGGACCTCAAGGCTCCTCATTTTCACCATTGGAAAATCAGAAGAATCTATCAATCTCAAGTCACAAATACATTTTTACCATGTCTCTAATTATTTCTTAGGATTCTCTCCAAAACCCAAGATAGGAGATAATTAATGGAGCTAATGGAGACCAAAGTCTCTTTAGGGTCTAAAATAGAAGACACCTTCACAAGACCCCTTATCCCCTAGTGGAAAACAACCTATGAAAGACCCCTTCCCTAACTAGAGACTTGCACACGACCGGTCTAGGGAAACAAGAGGTTTCTCGTGGTGCTAGGATAAATCCTATCCCAAGTGTTTTTTCATAGGTGATCCATTTACCAATGAATATTTGTCTCGCATAGGCCTATACCCCCTATGTTAAACACTTCTTGTTCCTCCCAGTCCCAGAATGAGGTACTTATGCCCTCTAGGTTAGGACTTGCATGGGCCCCCCTTTGAGTCCTCTTTGAAGCCACCAATGGAATAGATACTATTACTTTTGATCCCATTTTAGAGAGGGACCAGATTAAAACCACCACCGAAGCATCCATACTTGGAAAACCATTGGAAGAGGTACCCGAGTATGTCTCCCATTTGGATATACATTAATATGGTAGACGTTTCCCACACATGTCCCACCCGATAGTTGGGGTCCTAAGGGTGAATGTGGATTTTCATTCCCAGGGTCACGAGGACCCTGACCCTAGGGATAGTGTTTGGGAGTTCTCAGTATCAGGAATAATGGTGGGGACTCTTTACTCCCCTTCTCATTTTTGAGACCCGGGGACACCGGTTCTAGAAATGGAGGAAGAGGAAATCACTCATGTTTCTTTTTGATAAGGAATTAGATCCTCCTGCCTTACTGTGGAACCAATTTCAGGGCATCCCTCATAGATTAATACCCTAGACTTTGTTCTGGGTGGTTTCACTCGTGCTTCTATTCTCCTCCAGGGTCATTCCCGGATGGATAGTTTGATATGACTATCCTAGATATGAAACAGGAGAGGGAATGAGTGCATCCATGCCCATTTTTTCTTCTCCTATAACCCTATCTTATTCCACCAGTGGAAGAGGATAAATTCCATGGTTTCTAGGATCATCCATTTCAACTTGTTTCGCACGTTCAACCATGACTCCTCATGAATCATATGGGACTAGAGGATAGCAATTATCATAAAATTCACCCAGACAGATACATGTTTTAGTATAGGATAATCTTCTAAATCATTCTATCACCTTTCTTCAGAGTGTCTCTATAATCATGGGTCCTCAAGGACATGTATCCATCCTCTTGGAAAATAATATCATGTTATTTCTTGGATCATTGTTTTACTCTTTTTTCTCACACCAATCATGACTCATATGGGCTTAGAGGTTAACGGTGGGAAGAAATCCACATGATCCCAAACCTTATTGGTGTCATCTTATGGAGTAAACCCCAAACGAACCTATCCATTTACAACATTCCATGTGTAAGTCCTAACTCATAAATAGGAATCCTATTTTTATGTAATCCAAAATCTTAACGAATTCATTGGAATCCTCCCCAAGAGTAAATCCCAATCACAACCCCATTCACCAGGGCATCCTCTTCATGTATAAGCCCCGGAATCTAACCTTTGGGCCTCCTGCATAGTATAATCTCCAACCATATCATCATACTCAACCATGGGTATCCTTCTTAGGTGTAAGCCACGAACAAGACTCAAAATATCCATGAGTTGAGAAATACCTCATGGAACCTTCCATGGGGAATCCTTTTTAGGAATATTCCCCATCATAATCCTCTCAAAGGTCCATACTCCCCTAAGAGACAAATGTGAGGGACTCCATAGGTGTGTGTACTCATAACTGAAGTATATGGGATTTGATTCCCAAAAAATGGGATATGTAAGAAGCCTATTCAAGGTCCAAAACCATCACCTAAAATAAACCCTATCCTCTCAAAGGGCCATATTTCCCTAAGAGACAATTATAACCCTAACCATAGGCATGGGTCCTTATAACCAAACTAGGTGGGATTTAATTCCCATCCAAATGGGATACATAGGAAGCCTCCTAGAGGTCTAAACCTAGCACCAAAATTCAACCATTTTTTTATTTGGGTGACACTCACGGTAGGATCTAACTCAACCTGGGAATACATATCCCTTCTAGGTTCCTCAGGCTGATTTGACATAAGTCCCACACCAAACTTGGAATGAGCACGTTCCACCTAGTCCTCCTAGACACAGGACGTTAAACTACAAGATTCGTTCTTTATCACATGGACATAAAAGGTATTATGTGTCCTATTAAGTGGCACCAAACTATGTGGGTTATGATTCCTTTTATAAGGATATGTAGGGATCCCATCCATGGGTCATATCCCAACATCAAAATAACTTCTATCTCTCTAGATGACGACACGCAAAAGATCTCCCCACTGTGTGTCTAGAAAACCAGAATCATCATAATAACGACCAAAGAATCTATGTTTAGTACATAAGAGGATAACATTGATGGAGAACCCTAGATACATATAGATAACTCCATTGAAAAAGAACCTCAAATACATACATATGATTTTAAATTCCGTACATGCTAATAATTGATTGTTAATTCAAGGGTGAACCACATCATACAAGGGAATTAATGAAGGATTCACAAACATATCTTTAATCTATAAGAGAGTCCAAAAGTAGAAAATAATTCCCCCCATAAGGGTGTGATGAGCCTGAACTCCCATCCTCTCAACCAATGTGAGTTCTTAAGTATTTTTGGCCAAACTTCCTAATAAGAGCTTGCCTTTAAAAAGTAGGTCCCTCAAGGATATAGAACCATTGGTTGTTTTAGGTTCCATGAATAGAACCCGTTGGAAATAGTTTAAAAATAGTGATCCCAACATGAATTACTATATGAAATTATACCCCATGTAATCAATCGCCGGGAACCTAATTTTCATAAAAAACAATGATTCACCAAAGTGACTAATGTAAGTTAATTTATCTTATATCTGAATATCCCACATATCCAAATGTTTATAATCTATAAATAGATTCACTTATCAAATTTTAGAGCTAAATAAAGAAATATAAAAATTAGAATAAACTTTTTTCCAGTTGTATTATATTTATAAAATATTTTTAACTTCTTAAATAATCATTAATCACCTTAATAAGACCTCTATAGTTCAAGTTATACTTAAAAAAATAAAATAAAAATAGTACTAGAAAACTATAAAAATTAGACTAAAAACCTACAGTGAATTATAAGCTAATTATAGACAAGATATAAATCAATTTATAATTTTTTTCTTCCAATAAAATAAATATAATCATATTCTCTTTCCAAAAAAATAATCACTCAATTTTTTGTTTAGTAGCCTAAGATTTGATCAAAATTCATAAGGTAACTAAATATTGAAAATCAGCAACATGGTAAATATTAAATCATTTATGTGCGAGAAATGAATATTTGGTTTTGATATGTGGGAGAAATGTCAACATGGTTTGTCTATGTGTTAAAAAACAAAAATTAAGTAAAAATGGTATTTAAAGGTCCAAAATGATGTATTTTTCCTTTGAATAATATATGAAACTGTTAGAACATGTTATGAAAAATAAAAAAGGAAATATAAAGAAATTTTAAGAAAATAAATATTATGATATAATCAAGATTAATAATACATTAACCAATACACAATTGAATGTA
Source organism: Viscum album (assembly GCA_963277665.1). Lineage (NCBI taxonomy): Eukaryota > Viridiplantae > Streptophyta > Magnoliopsida > Santalales > Viscaceae > Viscum > Viscum album. The sequence goes on from OY728158.1 coordinate 15,656,288, forward strand.
TAAATACTTAAAAATAAATAAATATTTCAATTATCAGAACATAAAGTGGTTCAATGAGACACTCAATAATTTTCCCTTTGAAATGATCTTTTATGAATTATTGATAATGTAATACTTAAAACTAATCCTTTTATTTATAATAATTTTTTATAATATGCATAATTAATCATTTATTGATTATAAATTTGATATAAATAAATAAAATATCATTTTTAGGTAGAGGGATATTTTTCAGAAAAAAAAATATTTTTAACTGGATAATGTTTTCCCATTATAATTTATTAAAATAACCTCAATTAATGAATAATTTAAAATAAATTTATAAATTATATATCTATATATATGAATTTTTCTTCATATAATGATTAATACTAGTCATAGAGTTAATATAATATCATCTTATTCTTGAAAAATGAATTTTCCTAAATAACCTTTTTTTCCACATTTTGTGGGTTTAATTTTAAATTAATTTAGGCCACTTATAGATATTAAATTTGTTAAAATGGATTCCATATTTGGAATAATTATATTAATATTTTCTAAATATGACTTTTATTTTCAGGCATTATGAATAGTAACCTTGGAAAATATTTTTCACACCGATAAGGGTAAAATTATTAAAACTAGGTTAAAACTATAGGGTAAAGCATTAAAATACTTATAAAAATTGAATTTATCATTTTGGTTTAGTGGTTTTATTCCAAATATATGTTTAAAGAGTTAAATATTGTATTTTTAATCATTATTTTAAATTTTGAAACTAGAGATTGTCTTCTGTGATGATAAGTTATATTTTATTCAAATTAAAAACTATTTTGGGTCTTTGAATTTAATGGTATGGTTGGATGATTCCATTCAGTTTTGGATGGATCTAAAATTCTAAAATCATTTATTATTTTTATTATTTAACCAAATAAATTCATAAAAAATTTATTACATTATTTTAAGGTAAACTATTTTACGCTTCAATCGTATATTTTTCAAAAAACATTTTTTCATTCATTTTTTGTTATTATATTAATATTAATTCATTTAAAATATATGAATTTAATCTTATAAGATGGATTCCAAATTTGGAATTATAATTTTCAATTTTTTTAGAATCTCTCTTTTATTTTTGTCCATATAATTTTGTTATGATGATAAAAGGATATGTTATCCTTGTTAAGGTTAAAATGGGTTTAAAGTGGTTTAAAATCATTATAAGGATTAAAATATATACAAAAATTATCTAAATGTGTTTTTTTGAGTTTATTTTTTCCTTATCAGACCTTATATTCTAACATGGGGAGCCTTAATACCACCTTATGTAGCATCCCACCCTGATGACCACTTGGCGGTGCCCCAAAATGGTGGGCCTCAAGCCATCAATAGCGCCTCCCTGAATGATAGAGGCTGCTAAAAGGAAGTGAGGGAATGTGGGTGTTTTTGGGGGAGATTATGCCCTCATTGATCAAAGTAGAGTGTAGTAATATATACATGATTTTTAAATTAGAAACAATAGAAGAAGACACTATATGACCAAACTAGTAACTCGCTATAGTAGAAGTAGTAGTAAGAGGCCGATAATAGTGGAACAATAAAACAAATCACACAAGATAATAAAAAACTAGTGGAAGCTAACTGAAATAGATATAAATGGGGATGATTTTAATGATGTATCATGTATCTATAAAAAATTATTGAAAGGAAAAATATGAAATACAATTATATACCACATGCAATCAAAAATACAAAAGGCCAAAAATCAGCTAATACTAGCATCAAGATCATAGGCACAATCCCTTTCTCCCAAACTTCATCCTAGGAAATCCAATAAATAATTAGAAGTAGGTAACTTACCTTTATCTATACCTATAACCATGAATTATGATTTGGTACTAAAGGCATCCCAAATAGGGAGTGAGATATAATCCTAGTAGGCCACCACCAACGGTGTCTAGACCAATCCATTTCATTCCATATAAATTAATAGTATACCATAATATATAGTAAATGAAAGGAATTAAATAAACAAACAAATAACACTATGTCTTGGGTTCCTAAATTGATACCCAACTGATTATACCTTCTTTATCCTAATCAAAATTCATGAACCTAAGGAACCTGTATAATTAATAATGTGTATACATGGTTCATCGTATATGAAGCAACAAAAGTTGGCCAAACCCAAGCTTATGATTTTTCATGGTGGTCACGACACTATAATATCATTCAATCATCCTCATACTTTAATAATAATAAAGCATCACACATAATCTAGTCAATAAATCCATAAAATCGAGTAATGTAATCCTAAGCCCATCCAAGGTGATCCATAATAGAATCCCAAGGGTCACTAAAAGAGCCTACCAAATAATCAATACCAAGGTTTCAATCCAATGAGACCCTCATTGACATCACTTGTATCACTGTTGGCATGGTAACCTACGATTTCATACCAGGTATCTAACATAGGGGACCATGTATCACCTGAGGCATGGAATAGTAATCTTTCCTATGAGCCCATCCTCAATTACTCCCCTAGGGAACCAGTGCCACTAAATAGTATAATAAACCACCTATAGATCACACACAAGTAAATCCTTGTGTCACTCCTGACACATTAATCATATCCATCACAAAGAACAGAGATCCTGTCCACATAATCCTTATGTCGGGACCCTTGTTGGCTCTCGTCCCATAATCATGTAAGGCATGGAATTTTTAATGACACATCATCATCAAAGCACTTCAATATCACATTCCAAAGAAGCTATCAAAATCATTTTATTCAATCCCAATAATTATTTCATAATGAATTATGAACCAAGCACTAAGCAATACAATTTGGGTATAAGGCACATGGAATGGAATAAACAATATGTGGGAGAAATAAGGCATATGGAATAAGTACAAGGCACATGGAATAAGACATAATCATAAATCATAGGGATTAAACAACATTCTTAAGAAATTAATAATATGCAATGAATTATATGCATATGAAAAACGTAAAAGGGAAACATCAGGGACCACAATCCATTTTAATTCAATTTATTAATTTAAGGCCTTTATTATTAGTACAACACACCATAAAGTGAGTATAACCAATCATATTCTTAGGTAATTAGGCCTAAAAGGAGGAACCTTTCCCATCAATGTGGAAAAATTTAAGGCGATCACACCATGTGGTGATTCACCACTAACTAGGGTTATGTTAGACATGGTAACATATTCCATTTAATTTATTTAGAAAATTAGAAGTATCGCTTGAAAGTTATGGAGAGTTGAAAAATGACACACCATAGTAAACATAGTGAATCTTTGGGATTGAATCTAGACCACCAACATTGACCTCATTGAAGACCACTCATCTATTGTTGACCCTTGAATTGAGCTATAATGGTAGTTGTGGAGGAAATCATCAAATTTTTTGAAAATAGGGGAAATGAGGTTGCACCTAAAAATCTTAATAGATTCGAATATAAACTTGAAATTTAAGGAAGAGGGTCATAGATCTTTCCTCAAGATTTCTAATGCATCCGATGATGAATAAAACAAATGAAAAAATGAGTTAGATATAAAAAACCCTACCTTGGAGGAGGAGGGGAGCTTTATGCATGAGAAACTGGGGGAAGCCCACTAGAAGAGATTTTGGAACCAATGATATTCTTTGTTGGAAATGGTGTATTGTTTTTGTTTGTTGGAAATCCACATTGGGTTGATCAAGGGGTTTGTAGTTCAAGTGATCTTACAGTACAAGCTGAAGAAATTGTTTAAGGTGGCACAATTTCCTAGTGTTTACTAAATTTTGGTCCTCAAAATAAAGAATTTATTATTTTGGAAAAGGAAGGTTTTATGTAAAGGAGTCTTCCAAGTTTGTTTTGTGGACTATTAGGTATATTTCACAGATCACATAGGAGGTACATTGATCGATGAGGAAAAACCAGAAAGGCATGATTTCCACATAGCGGCACTATGCGGCCATGAAGGGTGGTGTGTAGATTGTGAATGAAAAATATTTTTTGGGATATATATGGTATGTGGGAATGTTCTCAGTTTAGAATATGGATTTTCATTGGTGAAAACCAGGTGGAGAAGTTCACGGAAAATCCATCTCACGTGATGGAATTTCATTGGAAAAAATGAGGTGGAGATTAGTTCATGGAGGAATTTGGCCACCGTAAAGGAATAGTGGTGGTAAATGAACCACATGGGGAATATGATTCATGGGATATTCATGATATGTGGTAAAGGCTATGATGTATCTAAGATTTAGTAAATCTTGGATTAGTGGATTATGTGGATCTATTTTCCTATATAAGGATCACTAATCCATTCATTAGGAAGGGCCCTAAGATTAAAAATCCTAGAGGAATTTTCTGAAGTCTAGAATAGTTTGTGGCAATATAACCCCACAAAGGTGACTTTGATTAGAAATTAGGAATGAATTTATTGAAGTGTAGAATGGTTTGTGGAAGATGGATCATGGATGAAAATTCGCGAAAGACGGTTTGCAGAAGATAGTGTGTGGAGAAGGAATTATTCTATAAAGAAGAATTAGTATGCAGTCATGGTTTGTGAAGGCAGTACATAATCATTGTTAATGTTGGAAGTACATGGAGGTGGTATGTTGTGTAGTGTGTTATGCGGTGTAGTGCGTTACGAGGAGGAAGAAGGTCTGTTTGTGGGGGACATGTTCGTGATCAAAAAATATGGTGAAAAGTAAATTTCTTCTATAGGGGAAAACATGACTTCAACATAGCAGATATCTATAGTTAAAGATGCATGATTTAATTACAATCCATTGAAGATACCTTATTTTCAATAAACTAAGTTCATATTCTTCTTGACGTAGTGAGAAAGGGGGAGTCAATGGAAGTGATCTGAGGGATGTAGTGTGTTATCCCTAAAATCATGTAAAGGAAGAGTGCCTGGAACAGAGTGACTATGCTAATCCTTTGTAATCCAAAACTAGTGAATATTAATAGTCATTTTTATGACCAAAAAACAATCTCCATATTCTCCTTGGACTATCCCTTAGCGGAAAATGAAGTAAAATTCCTATGTGGTCCTTTTGCGTGTGAATGTTTAATATACTACACATTACCAACAGACAAATTTAACAAGTTCCAACCAATGTGGGAACAAAATACATCACATTAAAATAAAAATTTGACACCCTAATTCACCCTCCCCTCTCAGGGTGTTCTGGGGTTCATCGAGAGAGAGGAAAGAAGAAGGGTTATATTTTTTAGGTTCATTAATATTGGGATTGTAATTTCACCAACACATATAGGGGCACATGGTTTGGATGAACGGTTGGCAAAACCATATGGAAATTGTGTGAAATGCCACTATCCCAAATGTATAAAACCTTATACTAGAATGTGACTATGATCTCATGGTTGATGAAAAATTGTATGGACCCCAACACCCCACTGTCTTATACCCCATGGTTTAGGGAGGCCATGCGGGCTGGGCGACACGATTTCTACTAACTATGAAACCCAGTCTTATCCTTCAAATTTATGGGCTCCAGGCTCTGTAAAAGTCATAGAAACCCTTGAGACCTCCATGAATATGTTAAAAAACATTTAAAAGTCTAAATCAAGTAATTTAAACAAAAAACATTATCTGTACATTTGAGAAAAGTTGAGATGTTACAACCTCCCCTCTTCAAGAAAACTCATCCCTAAGTTTCCCTTCAAAGAGTGGTAAAAATTTATCTAAGAAAAGGTCTGGTCACTATGCACATACATTAGTTTCCTTCTCCCATTTAATGTCATGTACAAGTCTGTGCTTCCATAGAACCCAAACAAGAGGAGCTGACCTACCTCAGAGATCCTTCATGCTCCGATCAACAATACGTATCAGATGCTCGTCGAAGGATGCATCCACCTCCGACACAATATCCTCAGGGTAAAATGAATGAGATGGGTCATCATGATTCTATTGAAGTTGAGATACATGGAATAAATTTTTCATGGTATGGTATCACTTATATAGCTACAACTGATAGGATTCCAGTCTGATTCTCTCCACTATCTTGAAAGGCTTGACATATCAAGGCAATAACTTTATTAATTCGTCAATAACCTAGTCTAGGTGATATATAAAGAAATACACGATGACCCACATCAAACTATATATATATATATATGATGAAAATTGGTATAATACGTATGCATGGAATGATCTATATACATATGATTCTAAATTAGATGTACTTTTTTTGAAGTCTCTAAAATGAGATGAGGACCCATAGAGCAACTTCCCCTTCATCTAACCAGCATAGTGGGGAATGAATTGGCCTACCTTAAATGGCCTGATATAGAGATATCTGAATAGTTTCTTGAATGATTTTATTGTAGGAAAACTCAACAAGAGGGGTATGGTTTTCCCATGAACCCCCAAAATCAAGGACACATGCCTGAATCATGTCCTCTAACACCCGCATTGTCTACTCGGACTACCTATTGGTCTAAGGGTGATACACTATACCCAAGAGCACATGTGAACCTAGTTCCTTCTGCAACCCTTGAATGAAATGTGAGGTAAATCAAGAATATCTATATAAAAAAGATAGAATGGGGTACACAATGAAGGTGGAATATCTCCAAAATATAAAGCCTTCCAAGCTCAATAATAAAGAGGGATTCCCGAATCGGTAGGAAGTGCGCAACCTTGGTCAACTTATCGATGATATCCCATAGGAGATCATGTAATGCCCATTATTAAATCCAAGGTAATGTCATTCCATTTCCAATCAGAAATGGATAGAGGCTGTAGATGTCTAGTAGGTTGTTAGTTCTCAGCCTTCACCTGCTGACAGGTGGAGCACTATATAATAAAACCTAAAATTTACCTCTTCGTACTGGGAAAGTAGTACTACAAATGGATCTCTCAATAAATTTTTGAAATTATTGGGAAAACTACACAAACCAAGGAATGATATACCCACATCAACTCTTCCCATATAACTGAAGGTTACCAAACATTCCCATAGAAGAGTAGGGTTTCTTTCTCATCAAAAAACCAACTAAGAGGAGAGTTATCATGTGTGGAACTTTCCCTCAGGACGAGGACCTCAAGATATAATAATTTCATAATCCAAATCAGCTTTAGAACGGAGTATGTCACTACCATTGCAACTATAAATAGTTTCCTGTGATGTTCCTTAACCTATAGGTGTATCTTAGAAAACAAGTCCATTAGCTGGAACTCATTGTTGGATACCTTGACAGCTTGCATTTGAGTCTTCTAGTTCAGGGTTTCAGCCACATCATTACCTTTTTTGGGTATGTAAGCAAGCTCAGAGTCGAAGGACTATGGATAATCTACCCACCAATGCTACCTCAGATTCAAGTATCACCAAGTGATGATTTATTTGATACATTTGTAATTTTTGTAAACACATAATCGCTCACCCAATAGATAATGTCTCTAAAAACATGGAAAATGAAACACGACTTCAATATCGAGGTCATGAATATAGTAATTATTCTCAAGATGCCACAAATGGAAGGACCCATATACCACAACCCAATCACCCTGCATTAAAACTGCACCTAGTTCGATCCATAAAGTATAATAGTTAATGGTATAGATTATGCTTGGATTAGGAAGAATCGTGATTGATGTAGAATTAAATCTTCCTATTAACTCCTAAAAAATCTATCTCACAAGATTTAGACTATAGTAACTTCAAAACATTTTCATTATTCCTATAAGATGTGCTTCTGTGTGTGATAAGTTCTATATTAATTGCATGTGATAGGCAGTTAACCCCAAGAAACTGTGTATTTCAAACTCATCCTTGGTTTTATCCTAATAAACAACAATTCTAACCTTATTTGGTTCATATATACACCTTCCTCTGATATTAAAGAACCCAATAAGTGAACCTTACTGATTTAAAATTTCCATTTACTGAGATTATAATATATATGATTCTCTCTTAGTGTATTAATCACAATCTCAAAATGTTTTTCATGGTAATTTTTATGAGATAATACACTAAGATTTAATCTAGTAAATACTACCATAAATGAATCAAGATATGGGTGAAAAAACCAATTCATTAGTGCCATAAAGACTTCCAGTGTGTTCATAAGGATGAACAGAAAAACCAAATACTCATAAAATCCATACCTACTCTGGAATGCTATACGTGGTGTATATGATGGCATCACATGAACCTGATGGTAGAATAGCCTCAAATCGATCTAAGAGAAAATATTTTATCCCTAGAGAGGGTCAGAGTGGTCTTCTATATGAGGAAATTGATACCGGTTCTTCACTATGAGCTAGTTCAATTAGCAGTAATCCATTCACAATCTAAGGGTACCATACTCCTTGGAAAAAATGATAGGTGAACCCCAAGGTGATGTGATATAAAACCCTTTTTTCATAGATATTCAAGCTTCATTTTGAGTTCTTTGAGATATGTAGGTTCCATACTATAAGGAGGAATATACACTAGTTCCATACTAAAAACTATCTTAATGGTGAAATAAACCTCTCTCTAAGGAGGTAAGCTGAAGAAATCGTCAGGGAAGACATCCCTAAAACATTCCACCAAAGGAGGAAATTTCTCAGGTTTCATTCTATGATAAATCTTGAAGAGACTAGCCATCTGGACTATCACCCCACCTAGCCCTATATGCTCGGGTCTAGCTTGGATAGCCTAGATCTCCCCTTCCCATTATTAATATAAATTATTCCCCCAGGTGATGTTAAAGACACTAGTTAGAGACAGTAATTGACTTAAGTACGATAAGAAACAAGACATTATATCTTTAGAATTATGTTGATGCTATTCATCTTAAGGACAAAGAAACTCTACAAAAAATAACAACCACCTATCAAAAGGGGGCACTCCTATCACTTGAGTATTCCCTCTATTATTACCCCTAATAGAATTTTTAGAGACATAACTCCAAATAAGTACTCAATTGTAAGTCCCATACATTACAAAATCACAAAATATATAAAAGAGTGCAATGAACCTGCATAAACTAAAGTTAAGGATACTAGAATTGTAACTCTAATCATAGATGTACCCAGACTCTATTCCTCAGGGTTAGGCTATATTGTATAGATATAGATTGAACCACAACCCTGAGATACTACATGACTAGCATGGGAATGTCCACTCTACAGGCAATGATCCTTTGAATCCCGAATACCTCATATAAAACCACTAACACCTCATCCTAGTTGGGCTGTAGAAGAAAAAATCCCAAACTAAAGTGGTTTTTTCTAGCCTTGTAATGAAAGAGGTATCGGTATAGATCCCCATTCACTAGAGACTGTAGGAAAAGATTAGTAGAAGCACTGAAGGTGACCCATCCTACCAAAATCTTTGCACTCAGTCGAGTTTCTCATGAACTAAGGAATTTTATTTCCTAGATTTCCACACTGGTGACACGATACATGGTTATTGATGTGTGTCGCCTAGATAGAACCACCACCACATACACCCTGGAAATAACACTTCTTGCTGCTAAATGAACTGTCACCCTTCCATGGATCTGAACAGCCTTTGCTCACATTTCTAGATTATCTGAGGTTATATTCTGTAATAAGGGACTGGTTCACTATATTTACAATGGTAGTCAGTCAGAATATGTTCACCTATGATCGTAAAATGTAAACAATATCATCCTCAAAATTCCTCAGAGTTTTAAACATGTCACTAGTTAGAGATGGAGTGAAACATTAAAGCACTATGAATTGAGAAAAATACCCAAGCATGTGCATAGTTCCCTACTAAATATTCATCAACTCTATGGGATGGTTCACTCTCAGAAGGTTGTCTAGAAGTCTACCAAAATCATACCATAATGATGCTCATCTTTAGATATGATATCCCGCTAGTTCTTGGTGGAATCACATAACATGTAGGTAGTGAGCTTGACCCTCAACTCTGAAGGAGTCTCAAGATGATCAAATATAGACACCATGGATTTTGGAAAATACTCACCAACCTAAGTTCCACCATTACCTAAGAAGGTGGGAGTATAATTCTATTGAAAAGCTCATGTTTGTTCTTCCATAGTAGGGATAGTATGGGGAGAACCCTAAAAAGACTGTATGAATCAGAAGAAACTGTTATGGAACTAAGAATCAGTGCATAGTGTAAGATTTTTTGAAGGTTCCTTAGGTGGAACTATAGGGTCAACTATAGGTGGATTAGGGCCCACTACTTCTGGAGTATTCTTTTCACCACTTTCCTGGTGCACAACATGAGGACATCACAATTCCATAACTCTACAGTTTCCAAGTGTACTCATCAAATAAGATTTATAACATAAAATAAATTCAATATGAAAGGAAATGTATAAATCCCTCCTAAAAGAACATCACAACCATTATCCTACTCCAGGAGCCAAGTCTAGGTGAGAAGAAAAGAGCATGGAAGGATCATAAGAGACACAACCTACTTCCCAATACTAAGTTCTATCTAGGTTTAGGGTCTCATATCACACCTATAATATGGACATTTTATTTTTATGATCATATTCATTTTAATTCGTATTCATTTATGTATTTAAATAATTTTAAATGGTTTAATTAAATGGATCTTAATTTCCAATTTATAAGATCCCATATACCTTATAAATTTAAATGTGTAATCCACTTAATCCTAAAAATAACATGTTCTATCCCATGTGACCAATGTTTAATGGATCAATGTGGAATAGCAGACTACTTAAGGTTAATGATTTAACCTATACAAGAAAACATTTTAGGTTAATGTAGGAACTTTAAGTGTAGGTTATGTCTTCTCAGTACTACAGGGAATGTCAACAATGTTCCGTATATAATAATTGAGGCACTGTAATAAATAAAAACCAATACACCACAACAATAACATGTAACATAGTAAATGCACATAGAAAATAAATATAGAATGGCATAATGAATTTCAATTTTAATCCTATGGGGCCTCATATGTAGCCTGATTTTACATTCCCTTTTATCATTAGGCCGAGACTAAAAAACCCTTTACATTAATAATTTTATAAATAATTAAAATAGAACAAATAAATTGAGTCTTCTAATGGTGAAATCCCTGAAATCGTAATAATTTCAAGATAGAACCACATTTACCCATCCCAGCAAATTTGGGTTTCCCTTGTATGTGGTTTAGCTACTCCTAGGCAAGGGATCATGATAAAATTATAGTATTCCTAGCCTCCTGTCTAAACTGAAATAGTAATAAAAAAATTAAATATCTCAAATACCACTTTGTATCATCCCAACCTAGTGGACACATAGCAGTTCCTCAAGATGATGGGCCACAATACCTTAAGTATGTCTCCCAGAATGCTAAAGGCTTCTGACAAGCAATGAGGGCCTAAGGGGTATCTATGAGGAGACTATTCCTGCATTGATCAGAGTTCATCACATAATTATATACATATATAATAAATAATAAACAATATAATAATACATTATATGACCGGATCAGTAACCCGCTATATCAGAAGCATTATTAAATTATAGATTATAGTGGAACAATAATAAAAAATCATGAAAGATAATAAAAAAACTATTAGAAGATAATTGAAATTGATAAAACTGGTGATGATGATAATTATTTGTCATGTATCTATAAAAAATGAGTGATATGAGGAACAATGTATATAGTCATATACCACATGTTATCAAAAATAAAAAATTATAAAAAGTAGATACTACTGGTATCTCAAGCATAGGCTTTATCCCTTTATCCCATAATCCATGATAGGAAATTAAATAAAGCATAAAAATCGAATCACTTCCTATTATCTGTACCTACAATCATGAATACTTCTTGGGTACCAAAGGCGAACCAAGAAGGACGTGAGATATAATCACTGTAGGCCACCAAAAATGGTGTCTAGACCAGTCCATTTCATTTAATATAAATAATAAGTGTGTCATAATAAATATTAAATGCAAGACATTAAATAAAAAAAATAACACTACATCACAATTCCCTAAATGGATACCCAACCAATTCTACCTACTTCAGCCTAAGTCGGATGTATGAACCCTAGTAACCAAAACAATTAATAAGGTGTATACATGGTTAAACGTATATGAAGCAACAAAAGTGGGTTAACCCCAAGCTTGTGATTTTTCTTGGTGGTCACACCCCTATGATATCATTCAATAATCCTCATACTATAATAATAATAAATCATCACACATAATCTAAGAAAAAAATCCATCAAATCTAGTAAAGGCATCCTAAGCCCATCCTAAGTGACCATAATAGAATCCCAAGGGTCTCCTCAATAGCCTCTGAAATAACTAATACCATGGAGTCCGTCCAAGTAGACCATCAATGAAATCCCTCATATTACTCTTTCTGTGGTTAACTCTAAGTTTGTACTAGGTATCTAATATAGGGGAATGAATATCACCCATGGTATGGCCTAACCATCAATCTAATGATCCCATCCACAGTTTCTCCCCTAGGGAACTAGCATCACTCAAGATTATAATAAACCACCCAGAGATCCCTTAAAAGGAAAGGAAAGTGTCTCTCACAGTGAGTCAAGTAATTCCATCATGATGCATGATGAGACCATCCACACCATCATTTAGTCATGGACCATGTTCTCTCCCATCCCATAATCATGTAAGGCATTCCATTTACAATCACACATCATAATCAATTCATTTCAATATAACATGAAAAAGAAGCTATCTAAATCATTTTATTAAAGTCCACCAATAATGGAATAATTCATTAATAACCAATAAATAAGAAATAAGATTGAGGTATAAGGAATATGGAAATGCATAATCAATATGCGTGAGTAATAAGGCATAAGGCATAAGCATAAGGAACAAGAAAATAGACATAATCATAAATAGTTGGTATTAAAAAACATGAATATGAAATTAATCATAATCAAGGAAGTATGGTCATAAGCATCAAGAAAAGGGAGGTAAATCATGGTTAACAATCCATCTTAATTAAATTTATTAATTTAAGGCCTTTATTATAGGTGAACCAAAACCTAAAGGGAGTAAAACTAATCTATTTCCAAGTTAATTAGGCCTCAAAGGAGGAACCACACCAATAAAATGGGGGAAAGTCAAGGCGATCACCCCGAGTGGTGATTTGCTGATCAATAGAGTCATGAAGGATATGTAAACACATTCAATTTAATTTATTTTGAAAATTAGAAGCATTTTTTGGAAGGTTATGGTGAGTGGCACAATAGAACACCGTATTTAATGCGAATAAACTTTGATAAAGAATTTGGACCACCCACCATGACCTCATAGAAGTCCACTTGTCTATTTTCGACCCTTGAGTCAAGACAAAATGATATTTATAGAAGTAATTTGAAAATTACCTAAAAGTGGGAAAAATTAGGCCACACTAAAAAATCACAACACTTGTGAAGAAAAACTTTAAATAGAAGTAATATGATCATAGATCTTACATCAATATTTACAATGCATATGATAGTGAAAAAAAATGAAAAAAGAGGAAGATATCAAAAACCCTAACTTGGAGGAGAGGAGCTTTGTACATGAGGAAGAGGGGGAACATAACTGGAATATAGAGGGAATAATAAGGGTGGTATTTTTAAGTTAATAGAGGGTATAATTATAATTTCACCCACACATATAGGTCACATGGTCTGGCCTTCTGATTGTCCAAACTTTGCGCCAACCATGTGAAAGGACACTATCCCAAAGGTCTGCAACCTTACATGGGCATGCACCTGGGGTGCACAGATTCAAAAAAAACTATGCTCCCATAACACCCCACTATCCCAAAACATAATATGGAGGGAAATCATATAGGTTGGTATTCATGGTTTCTACTAATTGTGTGGTTGAGTTTTCTCCATTAAATTTCAGGGATCCGGGCTCCGAACAAACCCTAAACACAACCAAGACAACCATGAATCCATTAGAAAAAAATTTAAGGGACAAAGAAATTAATTTAAAGAAAAAAATGGGTTGTACCTTTTATAAAAATTGATATCTTACAATTTACATGATTTTGATGTCTATATTATTTAATCTTCTAAGTAATTCAGGTGCATCGTTTCCCTCACTTATAAAAGGAGACCTCCTATTCATCATTTATTCAAAAAAATTGGGCACTATAGATAATATAATAAATATCCTAACACATTATTATCTTATATAAAAACTTCATATTTCTTCTTTTCCTGCACAAAATACCATCATTTCAAGGCTTAATGTGTAATACAAATGAGGTTTCTTAATAAAGAGGTATAACTCTTAACAATGTACTTTCAATTTTATTAATTTTAATACATACATTAAATATATGGTATCCATTATAAAATAATTAATTTAGTATATTAAATAAAATTAATTGTTTTTATGATGATTTAACTATAATTATCTACCTTCTTTCCATCATACCGAAAGCGAAAACATCGCTTGTGAGTATGTATGACTTACCGTCCCCACATAGCGATGTAATTATTTTTCATCACAATTTTACATAGATGGTTATAAATACATAACTAATGAATATATATGATATTTATGACATATTTATTATTATGAAAATGTAATATTTTTTTACTTCATTACCCTTAAACCTGTTAAAAAATGACATTGTCCATTTTGCATATGTGTAGACTACCACCTCTATGAAGAGAAGTGATTCAATTTCATGTTATATTCTCATAGATGATTATAAATATTTATATAATGATTATGTATGATTTTTAGATTATGATTAATATTTTGGATATGATAAACTGTGGTCAAGAAACAAGTACTATAAGTTTAAAATAAAAACATATATGAAAAAAAGCAGTTAACACCCAAAATGATGATAATAATGAGAGATTCTTAGAAAATGGATGATAATATATTATAAGTGGGTTATATATGATATGAAAAACATTTATATATTTATGGTATAAAATTTTAATAAATATAAATTCATGATACAATAGGTTAAATCATATACAACTAAGTCGAAGTGTGAGGTAAGGGATTTTGTCTCAATTTCCACTCTATTGAGACATATTTGGTATTATGCACATATTTTATATTGTGTGGTGTATATAATTCCCATTTTATGAATTTAAAATTAATATATGTTTATTAATGGTAATTAATGCTTCAATTAATTTTAAATAACTAATGTATTACAATATAAAATTTACCAAAGTGGTAGAAATTTATTTTACATTATCTTTTTTAAGATTGCTTTTTATTTTTATTGAATGAATTTTTAAATATATCCTTAAAAAATCCATCTATTTATTTATCCAATTGATATTTAAGGATTTTTCATGTTTTCTTCAAAATTTTACTCTCTTTGTAACCTTAATCAATAAAATAAATTTTTTAAAGAAAATCTGATCTCATTTCTATTTGTGATTGGGTATATTTTCCTTCTATATACATACTTTTCAGAATTGTTTTAAAAAAGACTTTTTTATTTACTCAAATGATATATTAAGGATATTTTATATTTTATTTGACTTTTTAAAAGGTTTTAGAGTATTTCTTATAATGTTTTTCAAAAGCTTCATTTTTTGATTTCCTTACAAAAAATTGAAAGTAGTTTTTCTTTTTAACTTATACGACCTTAATGAATTTTCCAAATGGCATAATTATTTTGTATAATTTAACTTATTCTATATTGTTTAAATATTTTTATAGAGATAAATCATTAATTAAGGATTATTTAAATTTTTTTGTTTCATTTTATTTTATTCTCCAAAATACATGATTTTATTAAAAACCAATATTTCTGATGGATTGATGGTCAAATTTTATCTCTTACTAATTTTTTTGTAATTCAATTTCTCTTGAAAGATTAAATTTCTTATGATCATATTTCATTGGAAATTACATTTCTCTTCCACAAAAATTTTATTTTGTATCATGGGTATGCTTATTTTTAAAATCATATACCATTTTTTCATATGTTGTTTTATTATGAATGTTATTTGATTGACTGGTGAAATAATGATATTATGTATTCTTTACTCAATAAATATATTTATTGATAAGAAATGTTGTTTATAAATTAAATTGATAATTATATATATAAGTAATTAATTGGATATGATGTGATGGGTAGGGCTTGAAATGACATAGTCCCTCGATGCATTGATATGTTTCACGAGATAGACAAGTTGTATAGCCATATTAAATGGATATTTGGTGCGTACCTAACCATAATTTAAACTATCTTGGTATAAGACCTTGATAGTAAAGATATCATGATGTATAAGATCATGAAATCAAACATTATAAACATCCTTCATTGATAATTTAATTATTATTATCCAGGAAATTAATACAATGATATTATCCATGGATGCATTTCATGCTCTAGCTATTGATTAAATGGAATGTGTTTTCAATTATCTACTTTATTATATTGATTATTAATTATTTACCATTGATATCTTCAATTGTAAATAACCCTTACTGTGCATTTGGGTTCACTCTTATTTTTTTCCTTTCCCTAAAATATTAAGAAGGAATATTTGAATGAGTTCAAGTATGAAAAATATTTACTCTTACTATTTTTTTATATTTTATTTCCAATGTCAAAGGGTAATCATACAAGTATATAGTTATTAAAAAATATTAAATTAATAGATCCTTGGTGATGTGATCCCTTATATCTTATTACAATGTAATAAAGTAGAAAATAACTCTATGTTACTAGATCTAGTGTCTCCGTGATAATCGAAAATATAGATTAATGAGACTCATGATATTTTATAATTATTGGGTAATAATTTTAAAATAATTTATACATAATAATTGACACAATGAAATAATATTAAGCTTTAACTCTTGTAAAAATAAAACATGTGTTTATTAATGACATCTAAAATTTAAATTTGAAATAGGGTTTGGATCATGATATCGATTCATGGGGTGAGCAGATATAAAAATATAAAATAATGATTTTTAAATAGGTGTGGTTTGGTTTAACAAGTTCAATTTGGTTTAGAACCTAAACCAAACCAAATACGACAATGGTATATTCAATCCACACTAAAAAACAAAACATAAGAAAAAACCACTATTTTGGTTCATTTTAGCCTATTTTTCCCACATCTAGAGAAGGCTGCCAATCAATTTTCTATAATTCCTTTGATTTAAACTCATTTTATCCTTATATTATATCAAATTAGTGCCAATAACTATTGGATTAGAAATACCCATGCATTAATTCATTAAAAACTCTTAAAAAGGTATTTAGAGTTTTTTTATAGGAGACAAAAAATATGATCATCCCCTTGAATGAATTGTAATCCTCGAAAATATAAAATCTCACCCCATATAAGAATCTCAAATTGTTTTTTCATTTCCTCAAAAAATTATTCACAAAGATACACATTGTATCTGATAAAAATAATTTCATAAACATATACTATGATAATAAGAGTACATATGGAGATCTCCTTCACATGGATATTTCTATAAACTGTTCCTTTTAAAAAATTCATACTTCTCATGTATCCATCAAGCTTGGAATACTGAGATATTGGGAATTTATTTAATCCATTTAGATATTTCTTGGGCCTAAAAACCATGATACCATATTAATTAAAAGAAAACTCTTAAGTTGTTCAATATAGACCAATTCTTAAAGATAACCATTCAAGAAGGAAAAATATCACATACATTTGATAAATTATATAATTTTGGGGAGAATATACTTCTAAGAACATCATACTGGTCTCAAGTATTTCCACTAGTGAAAATTTATCTTCAAATTAAATTCCTTTTATCTAAGAATCCCCCTAGAAAACCATCATTTATTTATTCCTTATGACTTCACCTTTCTCATTTAGTTTATTTATGAAAACCAACTTGGTGCCTATAATGTTTCTATTTTTGAGACTTGATACCATCTCCCATGTGGATTTATACTCTATTTGATTATTTTCCACATTTATATAATCTATCCACACTTTATCCTCAATGGTCTCAAAAATAAGGTGAGGTTCAACTTGAGAAATATGTACTAGTTGGTTCTCAAGTCTTAACCATATTCTAATTTGGAAAGGTATATATTTTAGGATAATAATATTATTAAAATCAATATGCTTCTATAAAATTTGATACCTCTACCTCTGATCCATATCTTCTTCATCACTAGTCACATCTGAGTTAATATAAACCACAACATGATTATTTACATCTAGTTCTAGAACCTTTTTTCTATAATCTTTATGTTTCCATCTCTAGTAGTTTCAACTTCAAGCTCAATTTACTCACCCATTCTATGATTATTTATAATATTTAAAAATATGATTATTATTCTAGATTTTTTTGATGTTTTTCCATCATTTTTACCCATATCCATTTGAAAGGTAACCTAAAAGGCTCCTTATCCATCTCATTCTTTAAACATTCCTAGATCTCTGTTCTTTATATTCATGTTACAAGGGACTCTAAATACCTTGAATTATTTTAAAATTATATTTTATGGTCCAAAATTTCATATGGATTATTATGTGTCTTAGGTATCAATAAAAATATATTATTATTATGAACAGTAATTCACATCACTTATCTACAAAAGAAATATAAAATCGTGTTTCATCTAGTATAATTATTCCTATGTTCACAATGATTTTATCTTTTCTATTAGCCACACCATTTAGGGGGGGTTGGGTGTATGGTTTGTTCTACTAATTTTTTATCCCATTAATTTCTTGATGTCACTAATAATAATTATATGTGCCATCCATTACATTATTAGACCTAAATTGTTTGACATAGACATAAAGTTATTTCTTAACATGTCTTTTAAAAGTTTTAGACATCTGAAGCGCCTCTAATTTTCTCATCATAAAGAGAAAATATTTTATCTTGATGTAGTCATCAATAAAGGTAATAAAATAAAGATAAACCTTAGTTAACTTGATCCTCATTTGACCATACATATCAGAATATATAAGTTCTAATGGTTTAGTAGATTGAAAATCCCCTTTATTATATATTTATTAATCTATCTTCCATTTTAGGAATGTGTCAAAAACTTATTCTCTATCCATTTTTATAATGGAAAGGTCTCTTACCGACTCATGGCTAGAAATATTGTTCATGTTTTTCTATCCATGATGTCCAATTATTCAATACCATTGATCATTATGATCCTTTCCACTTATATAACTTGAATTGTACAAGTCACTAACTTGAAAAAAGTTCCCACTTATTCTTTCACCAATAGTAACAAAATTTCAATAAATTGAATTTATAATGATGAAAGATTTAATCTGAAATATGAATTTATTTCCCTCAACACATAGTTGTATGACACTTAGAAAAGTATATTTTATCCCTTCTAAAAAATAAAACATCTTTGTATTTGAGTCATTTTGACCCAATTTTCGAAAATATCACATTTTTAATCCGTAGGGAACTATTATATTCTAATGAAACAGATACTAATTAATGGTTTTCAATACCTTTAATGTTTTGGTGTGTTTAGTCAGGTGGGAATAGAATCCAATATTAAGTATCTATGGACTTCCTCTCTTAATTTCCTTCACTTCAAATTCCATAATAAATAAATTCTATTCTTAATTATTATTTTTATCTTCTTTCCCCTTTTCTTTATAAGATAATTGTCTAGGGAGATTTATTAGGAATTTCTATATATAGTTCACTGGTCTCTCACATCTACCAAAAAATATTTTTAAACTTTTAAACATTTTCTGAGTAGGTAAATTTGGGGAAATTTTGTCAACAACCTTATTATTTGGAGAGAATTTTCTTTCATTTTAGAGCTTATCCCCACTGATTCATGAATTATTCTAGGTAAAGATATTTTTTTATGAGCATGCGTTATATTTTTGGCCAAAAATACCACTACACCAATAGTAATAAATGAATCTAAGTATTTTATTAAATCCATAATTCTATCTAGAAATTTGAATTTTAGATTCTTTCTATTATTGTCCAGATCTGAACAAATTTTTCTTATTTTTCAATGAGGTTAATTTTTCATGAGTACTTATTTATTTACTAGATATAGATGAGATGTTACAATCATATTTTATCCCCATACATGTACAAAATGTTTTTAGGACCAACTAAGTTTGGAAAAACAAATTTAACTTTTTTAGGAGTTTTTATTATAGGTTTAACCTAAATTGATGTTCTAAAAATATAAACTACTTTATATGATTGAGACTTAAATTTAATATATTTTTTAAATTATTGTTTCACAATTTTTTACAATAGTTTACTATAAGGGGTTTATATTCCATCTTTCAAATTTCTTTTTTCTTTCAACATCAGTTTTCTTTAAAAATTATTCTGGATCTTTTCATTCTCAATAGACTTAAAATTAATTTTCATGATATCTTGAATGAGTTTTGTACATATTTTGAGGGATTATTTGTTTTCATAAACTTTATTTTTATCAAATTTATTTATATTTTTTAAATTAGTTCTTAAACTTGGTGTTCTATTCAATAAAATACATTAATTCATATCTAATAATGAGTTCTAATATGTTTTTTCACCACCTTCATCTTCACTACTTGAGGATGTTTCATTCCCTTAAACTTGTTCTATAAATTTGATTATTTTATTAGTTTCTTTATACTCTAATTTTATACTAGAAAAAGTACCTTTATCTTCCTCTTTACTCATCAAATTTATTCTCTTTATTCTTGGGAATTTATTCTTGATGTCAACAGACTTTTATATTATTTTAGAGTTTCCCCCATTTATTATTTTGAGATTTTTCATCTTGACCATCCACATAAAACTTATAGTTTTTTTTCTATAATTTTTTTTACAAAGCATTCAATGTCTCCACATCTAAATCATTTCAATAGAAATTTTCCCTATAATTATTTGGTAGTTTTTGAGATAAGATCCACGATTTTATTCTTTTAATTATCTATATCATCATCATCATAATCATCATTAGACTTCCCCAAAAGGTTCATATTATTATTATTTTAGATTTAGATTTATCATGGATTCAAAATCTATATCATATTTCACATTCTTCCTAAAATCAGGTGTATTTATTATTTAATTGGGAATGATGATATTTTTTAACTCATCCAAATGGAGGTATTATGTTTTTTAAAGAGAATTTTTTTGGATAAAATCAGTTAGGATAATTCTTCATGAGTTTCTTCACAATAAAGGAATAATATATTTTTTCACAAAAGAATATAATGATGGTAAAAATAACATTAATTCCAATTAATTAATCATAAATGGATTACTCATTAGCAATATTTATATCTTAAAGCCTATTTATGGAATTTTTTATCTTCTCTTCTTTCACTTTGACATTTCCTTAACTACTTTCAAGTTTATCCCAAATGTATTTAATAATTTTTAAACCCATTAAGTTGTAAATAATATCTCATAAGAGATATATAAATGGTATTAATGGATTTTAAATCAATATCAAGATTAATGTTATTAACAAATATCATTTTCTCAACAATTTTATTAGGTGTAAATCCCACTGTGTCTGCATCAAGAACTTTAACACCCAATGATAATAAATATGGAAACATTATATTTTTACAACCATATAAATTATTTCTATAAAATATGGGCACGCCACTATTACTCATAATTTTGATGTTTTTTGTGCTCCATAAATATATAATTTTATAGAGGGTACCTTCAAATATAAAACAAATTAAAAGTCATAGTTAGTTAAATTGCTACATTTAGAGGGGTTGAATCAATGTAGCCTTATTTTTATTATTCAATTATTAGAAATAAATCTCTTTAGTCAGTTAAGAAATGAACCTAACCTATAAAAATCTCAGCCTCTTCCATGTGAAATGAATGAAAATGAATAAAAAATAAAAGATAAGTTTTTATAGGGTTCAACATCAATGTGAGAGACTATTCATTATTGTGTCTAATTTTTATCCCATGATATATATTTTCCATTAATATATTTTTATCAATATAAGTGGTTAGGTTAGTTATTATCCTAAGATCATTTCTTACTAATAATTACACATAATCCTGTAGGTTCTATTATCTCTCGACAGTTACAATGAAATACATGAAACACTATATGAGAGAGGTCTTATTTTGAATATAGGTTGCTATAGAAACAGATGAGAGAAACCCCTCTTTGATTTAGAAATATAATATACAGAATATATATCTCACCCTCTTCAATAATAAAAAACTTAGAATCTACATGGTGGATAAAATTTTAATAACTTTTTCTGGTCAACTCACTATATGCAGTACCCTTTGTGGATTCACGTCATCTTTTTATATTAGGCTCTACAGTGTATTCTCAAGAAAAATATATTTTTAGATCAATACCACCTAAACTATTAGATATACTATTTATCATAATTATTCTAAAATTATAAATATTGGTAATTAATATTATTACATCACTTATAAAACTTTGGCTTCAAAAAATTATTATTATTATTCTCGAGAACACAGTCTATCTAAGAAAACAATGAAAAATATCAAGATTATATTTTATTATTCCCCCACTCTAAATTTTTTAAAATCCTTGATATCTCCTAGGAATCTACAACTGAGGGAATTAAATTTATCCACTAAATTTTAAAATAAAAAAATTAAATACCAAGATAAGTTTATAAGTCATAATGAAAAATCACAATTATAAAAAAAAAATTGGTTCTCCATGATTTTATGTGGATTGCTCACTAACTCCATAATGTGGTCCTTCTTATCATAAAAAATGTTCCAAAAATATCCATCCTCTCATCATCTTACTAAACTAACATCATTTAACATCACAACAAAACTTTTTAAGAAATAAAATAGTTTCACTTTTATAAAACTCAAAATAAATCATTTTTTATTTATGTATTCACAAGTGCGCAAAAAATGTACACTCATGTGACTCAAATTCATCTAAAAAACTCTATTTAAAATAATTCAAAATTTAAATATTATCCTGATTTAAAATTTTACTAGCATGTGATTTAGGATATGAAGTGAAAAAAGAATCACCCCTTTAAGCATAAGAATCATTCTAGAAAACTAACCTAGTTTCATTTTGAGTTCATCATAATTGGTTATTCTCATGAATGATTTTATTCTTCATGATGTGTGAATCATGTAAACCTTATGTGTAACAGCCCAAGATTTTATGAAAAATATTCTTTTTAATTTCACTAATGTCTTGTGTTGTACGCAACACAAAAACGATCTTGCACAACACGCATCCTTGACTTGCCTTGCATTACACACAATCGCAACCTTCCTCGATAGCGTGTGTAGTACGCAATACCGAGTTTCACTAAACAACAATATGCTATTAAAATATTATTATAACTAACCGTTATGAACAGTAATAACCACCTTTAAAAATTTTAGAAATTTTATTTTTCAAAATGGACTTCATTTTTGGACTCAGAATATCGAAATTACCCTAGGGTGAAATTTTGGTATTTTTCTAAAAACTTTCAATTTTTGATGAATAGTGAAACCACTAAGTGGTAGGTTAAAAACTGAATTTCGCATAAAACTTAATTTTACAGCTTCTGTGAATGGAATTTCGAAAATCTGACAGACACGGTTGATATCAGTAAGTAAAATGTGGTTCAATGAGACAAAAATAATTTTTTGGTGAATAGTAACTTTTTACTTTTTTTTACCGCGGTTAGTAGTAAATAGGGTAACTAAGGGTAAATATGATATTACTATTACCCTAACACATGTCCTAATTCTATTGGATAAGTGTAATTCGACCAAAAACAACCTTATGAATAAAATATGACCATTTAGGCCCACTTGGATTAGATTAGGACATTTATTATTAATTTATTTAAAGAAGGGTTAAAATAGTTAAAATCAAAGTTTAATAAGTAAATCATTTTTAATATGGGGTTATAAATAAGATAAATTCGACTATAAATATTCATTATAAAGCTAAAAAGATTTCCTACATAATGGTATTTTATATGTAATTTTTAGACATTAAATAATTTAATTTATTTATGACACAATGATGATGTAGTAATTATCTTATTAATGAAATATTGACATAATTGA
The DNA here is from genome assembly GCA_963277665.1 of Viscum album. Taxonomy (NCBI): domain Eukaryota; kingdom Viridiplantae; phylum Streptophyta; class Magnoliopsida; order Santalales; family Viscaceae; genus Viscum; species Viscum album. The sequence goes on from OY728158.1 coordinate 15,680,300, forward strand.
TGTTATAAACACCAAAATAAATGTAATTTGAGACTTTTTATGAATTAAACTAATTTTCTAGGTTACTATGATATATTAGTGTTGATTTAATCAACTTGGTTCGAACATATAATTCTGTTATGACTTTCATAAGAATCATATATCAAATAGTGTCAAAATTGACACAAAATAGTTTTTAAATCAAATATTATATTATTAATTGTTATTTTATTCCTAAAAATCTAAGGTTCGGCCAAATGACTTAGATAAGGATATATATATTAATAATAAACAATTTGGGGTTCGTTTGGCATGTTATAGTAAGTGTATTAACCATATAGTGAAAGAAAACAAAAAGACACGGTAAAAGTTAAATTATTTAACTTAGAGTTAAATCTAATTGATAAGGATAAAATAATACCCTAAACTTGTCTAAATCATATTTGTTGTTAGGATTTCGACCCATCCCCACTTTAGCATCTAAATATGACCCTTTGGAACCATTATAAACCGATTTTGACTTTAATAATATTTTGAGATATTCCTAAGGTGCCCCTCTCCTCCCTTATAAAAGGGCACCTCCTCCCCCTCCTCCTCACACCAATTTGAGCACTCAAGCTCGGCCAACCCCTGCCATTTTCCCTTCTCCACTTACCTAGAATAATCCTAGAGGTCCTGGTCTTCTTCAAAGACCAATCTTAGTTCCCTAAGTGAAGGATTCAAAGAGGCGTTTCAAAGAAGAGGTAATAACCATTACCGATCTTTTCAATTTCTTTCTTCTTCAACTTCTTCTTCTTTAGTTGTTTCATGATAAAGTAATAACATCAGTATTACTTACATACTGATATGTTATTATAAATATGAAACAACTCTAATTAACCTTCTATCCATCCTGTGGAAAAAGGAAATCACCGCGCGTGCGTACGTACGGAATACCGTCTCCACGCCGTGGTGTAATCTATTTTCCACCACCACCTTAATTGGATGGGTATAATGGTTTAATGAGTAACTATATATGATTATTATAAAGTGATATTGATACTGAAATAGTATAAATACACTTCAATGCAATTCCACGACCATGGGAATGATATCATCGCTCGTGCGTACGTACGGACTACCGTCTCCAAGACGCGATGAGATTCATTCTCAATGATTAACCATTAATGAATGATTATAAAGTATATAAAATAAGTACTAATAATGATACTATAATTATTTATATTTATATGTATGTCATCTACTTAATTCCATTCAATTCAATAAGGAAACGAAAACAGCGTTCATGCGTACGTACGGACTACCGTCTCCATGAACGGTGTATTTCTTTCCATTTACTGATTTATTATATATGTATATTCTAAATATATATATATAAATCATGTTTTATATTCTGTAATTAAGTAATCATGATCTAAGTAATCATATGAATAATTACAAGTTAAAAACACAAATGACAAATGAGACGATTTTACCCAAAACGCTACTTTAACATGAATTTACAAAAGAACGGGTAATATAAAGTCATAAGTGGACCATATATGATATAATAACAATGAATATAATTCTGGAATAAGTCAATAACATGATTTAAATCATTATACAGGAGGTTCGGACACTTACGAAGCAAATCGGACCTAAGGTAAGGGAAATATCACAATCTCATTTTTATCCGAGATTGTTTATACTTTGAAAGTTACTGGGGTGTATTTTATCATCCACATCCATGTTTCCTCAATATGTAATATTATTTCCATCCACGTACAATTGTTTAAATCCAATTTTACCCTTCGGTGAGTTTTTAGTAAAAGATATGAAAGGAATCTTTTGTCGTTTTTCATACGAGGTACTTTTTGACTTTTCCGACAAAACTACAAAGAATGTTTTTTTTAACTTATACGGCATGAATGGATTTCTAAAACATTATTTCCAAGAAGCTTCCTTTACAAGTATTCAAGTTTATTTTTAATCAACTTCTTTTAGTTTAAAATTGTATGACATGTTAAGAAAGGAAAATTGTTTTTGAAGTAGAAAGGATATTTTCCTCAAGAATAGAGTTCAAGTATTTTATCAAAATTATTTTCCATCTAAGATAATAAAAGGGTTCTGTTTTTATCCCTATTATTACATGGATTTGATTATGTTGTGATGGAAATATTTTTATGAATTCCTTTATCTTATATGAATTGTTTTATGATGTCATGTTGTTTAAGAATCCCATTTTTATTACGTGGATTACGCTATGATGTATGGTTTATGATTATGTGGCACACATAAGAAAGGATTCATTATAAGATGGGTGGGACCTATATCTCCCTCCAATGCATTGGGTAAAGATTTTATATCTCATGAGATAGACAGGGCTGGAACGGTAGGTTATACCGGTTCAGTGAAACAGGACTGAAACGAGGGTTACTCGATTTAGAAAGGGACTTTGTCCACTAAGATAGTCTTGGCAATGAGTCTTGACTAACAAAGAAATGATTCTCTATGATTATGTGTGTATTCCACAAAGTTTCAACTTCTATGTTATGATTATGGGGATCTCATTCTCACTTCTATGATTTATTCCATGTTAAGATATTATGATCTCTTTTGCAGGTTATGATTTTCAAAAAGATATGATATGATTTTTAGTTCCTTTATTTGCCTTGCTGGGCATTTGAGCTCACCCTTTTATGTTTTCTTTTCCCCAGGATATAAAGAAAGGTTTTAGGTAAAAAAAAGGGAAGATATTTATGGGAGATATTGAAGATCTTTCACCACGATTAGAAGATTACGTTCTGAGTTTCCAAAGACACAAAACTATTACGATCCTTGTGTGTGTGTTTTTGTTATGTACTAAGTATTCCACAAAAGTAATGTAATGTCCATGTACGATAAGCTTCGGGTCTCTACAGTTGGTATCAGAGGAAAGGTTTAGTCAACCTTTGGAAACTAGGATGCGAAAACGTTAGTAAGATCCCTAGAGATATTTCTAAGGTATGTCTAGGGATGTCCCTAAGGTTAAGTATACGTATAGGTTATAGTACTAGAATTACGCTAACGATCATAGAATTAAACCTAAGATGTTAGATATTGAAGGTACTCCCCCTTTATTATGTTGTTTTCCCTAGCATGTTTTTTGCCTCTCACACTATTCTTTTTGGGTTTTAGACGATGGCTGGAACCCGAAGGAACCGTGTTGATCAATGCAATGGACAATGCAATGATTTTCCTCCTGAACAAACAAATGTTATGGGAGATGGAGTGCAAAATCTTATTGCTATACTTACACAAGCTATGAATCATTCTGGACTTCCAAATGAGCAGAGAAGGGAACAATATTCTATTGAGTCCTTCATGAGGCAACGTCCACCTTCTTTCAGTGGGTCTTCTGATCCACTTGTTGCTGAACAATGGATCAGTACCACTTAAAAGATATTTTCAGTTCTTCAGTGTTCTGACCATGATAAAGTCATCTTAGCAGTATATCGTTTGGAAGGTGAAGATGATCAATGGTGGAATCTTATCAAGAATACAAGGCAAAGAGATGAAATTGAGTCCATGGAATGGGACGAGTTCAAGAACTTATTTTTCAATAAGTACTTCCCTCGTATTCTTCGAACAAAGATGGAGAAGGAGTTTCTTGAACTAAAGCAAAAGGATGATGAATCTGTTGGTATATACGAAGCGAATTTTACAAGACTTGCAAGGTATGCATCTGGCATTATCATCCAACCTGAAAGTAAAGTTGATCGATTTTTCAGTGGCTTAAAACCAAGTCTTCGAAGGGCATTAACTATAAGAGACTTCAGTAGCTATGAAGAAATTGTGCATTGTGCTATCAAGGTAGAAATGGAAGTTGGTGTTACATATCCATCTCATGGTTTTGACAAAAAACGAAACATGGAGTTCAAGGAGAAATCTCAGAATAATGGTGAAAAGAAGATGAATGTTTCCTTATGCACAAAGTGTGGAAAGAAGCATGGTGTAGATTGTCTTAAATGGACTAGAAAATGTTTTAAGTGTGGAAAAGAAGGTCATCGAGCAGCTGAGTGTCGAAGTAATGGAAAAAGGGTTTCTAATGATGTGAATAAATCAAACACTGCAGAGAAAGCACCACCAACACTTCAATGCTTCAAGTGCAAGGAAATGGGGCATTATGCTAATAAATGCCCTAATCCAAGGGTTAGTGATGATCAACATGAGCAACCACTGAAGGCAAAGGACAAAGGGAAGTCACATGCGATCACTATTGGCAATGTTGAATATGACAACGATGTGGTGGAATGATTAAGTGTTTATGTAATGGGATTTCGAAATAATGTTGTATCATTGAGTATTGCAATATTTATTGATGTGGTATTCAAAGTGATTGATATATTTTGGAAATAAGATGATATGCGCATAATGAAGGGAAAACGAGAAAATGAAATGTTTAATAGTATTCATGAGCTCATGATTGATATAAGGACTAAGTGATATCATGGTTTGAGAATATAGAATTTTGAGGATTTTGGTATGTGGAAAGTGTTAACTTTTAACTGCATTCATGTTTTCACTAAGGTTCAATGGGTATTCAAAAGAATACATGATTAAGGACTTTGAATGTTTGGAATGTGACCAACAAAACATATCTTATGATATATGGGGATCAACGATGGTATTAAATCTCTGGTAATCGTTTTCACTATGTTATGAGAGTGGACTGCAGTATTATGGATAAGCCTAAAGATTGAAATGGATTATGTTGGACATAAGTGAGTATTGTTTAAGGATAGAAGTTTTTTTTCGATATTATTGATGGGATGTTATAGTAATGTAGTTTTAGAAAAAGGACAACCTGCAGGACGGGCGACAGCCCATCGCTTCGGACAAGGCTGTGGGAATCGAACCCACAACCGAAGTGCGACTGGCCTTTATCGCCTACCACTGGCCTACAGGAAGTCCCTGTTTAGTAGAAACTAGTTTTATTATATTAAGCAGTATGATATATGAAGTATAAGTCCATTTTAGGAACCATATGTGATTAATCTCCCTATAGATCGACTTATGTATATAATTTTTGCTAACCTTTTGTTTGAGACAGATGGAATGACCCGTCATTCTATCACATGATCTGCTAACACTTCACGAATAACAAATTCAACTTCATTTATTTAAGAGATGAAGTGGAAATTGTTCAAGGCATGAACAACAGTGAGATTGTACCAAAATAAAGAAATTATTTATTCTAATTCAAATTTTCAACTTTAGGGAAATGATCTTGAAAACCAAAAATGTTGTCCTAGTGATCTTATACCTGATGAATCAGATGGTACCTTAGATCGTCACAAATTTATGGATTTGTGATTGTTGGCTTTTCCATAGCCATGTTCTCTACCACTCTCCATCAGAACATGATGGTTAGATTTTTCTTCCATATCCATATTTTCACCTATGTGGAAACCCAGTGATTAGTTTATTTGGGTAATCATTACATTTCATACTTTAGTTTTTAAAGAAAAGTTTTGGTATTCCTTTTTACGATGTGGGTTTCTATGAAAGAAACTTTCGAATAGTAAACTATTTATAACCCCGACGAATTTCGAGGGCGAAATTCATTTTAAGGGGGGTAGAATGTAACAGCCCAAGATTTTATAAAAAATATTCTTTTTAATTTCACTAATGTCTTTTGTTGTACGCAACACAAAAAGGAGCTTGCAAAACACGCATCCTTGACTTGCCTTGCATTACACACAATCGCAACCTTCCTCGATAGCGTGTGTAGTACGCAATACCGAGTTTCACTAAACAACAATATGCTATTAAAATATTATTATAACTAGTCGTTATGAACAGTAATAACCACCTTTTAAAATTTTAGAAATTTTATTTTTCAAAATGGACTTCATTTTTGGACTCAGAATATCGAAATTAGCCTAGGGTGAAATTTTGGTATTTTTCTGAAAACTTTCAATTTTTGATGAATAGTGAAACCACTAAGTGGTAGGTTAAAAACTGAATTTCACATAAAACTTAATTTTACCGCTTCTGTGAATGGAATTTCGAAAATCCGACAGACACGGTTGATATCAGTAAGTAAAATGTGGTTCAATGAGATAAAAATAATTTTTTGTTGAATAGTAACTTTTTACTTTTTTTTACCGCGGTTAATAGTAAATAGGGTAACTAAGGGTAAATATGATATTACTATTACCCTAAAACATGTCCTAATTCTATTGGATAAGTGTAATTCGACCAAAAACAACCTTATGAATAAAATATGACCATTTAGGCCCACTTGGATTAGATTAGGACATTTATTATTAATTTATTTAAAGAAGGGTTAAAATAGTTAAAATCAAAGTTTAATAAGTGAATAATTTTTAATATGGGGTTATACATAAGATAAATTCTACTATAAATATTCATTAGAAAGCTAAAAATCTTTCCTACATAATGGTATTTTATTTGTAATTTTTAGACATTAAATAATTTAATTTATTTATGACACAATGATGATGCAGTAATTATCTTATTAATGAAATATTGACATAATTGATGTTATAAACACCAAAATAAATGTAATTTGAGACTTTTTATGAATTCCAATAATTTTATAGGTTACTATGATATATTAGTGTTGATTTAATCAACTTGGTTCGAACATATAATTCTGTTATGACTTTCACAAAAATCATATATCAAATAGTGTCAAAATTGACACAAAATAGTTTTTAAATCAAATATTATATTATTAATTGTTATTTTATCCCTAAAAATCTAAGGTTCGGCCAAATGACTTAGATAAGGATATATATATTAATAATAAACAATTTGGGGTTCGTTTGGCATGTTATAGTAAGTGTATTAACCATATAGTGAAAGAAAACAAAAAGACACGGTAAAAGTTAAATTATTTAACTTAGAGTTAAATCTAATTGATAAGGATAAAATAATACCCTAAACTTGTCTAAATCCTATTGTTTGATAGGATTTCGACCCATACCCACTTTAGCTTCGAAATAAGACCCTTTGGAACCATTATAAACCGATTTTGACTTTAATAATATTTTGAGATATTCCTAAGGTGCCCCTCTCCTCCCTTATAAAAGGACACCTCCTCCCCCTCCTCCTCACACCAATTTGAGCACTCAAGCTCGGCCAACCCCTGCCATTTTCCCTTCTCCACTTCCCTAGAATAATCCTAGAGGTCCTGGTCTTCTTCAAAGACCAATCTTAGTTCCCTAAGTGAAGGATTCAAAGAGGCGTTTCAAAGAAGAGGTAATAACCATTACCGATCTTTTCAATTTCTTTCTTCTTCAACTTATTCTTCTTTAGTTGTTTCATGATAAAGTAATAACATCAGTATTACTTACATACTGATATGTTATTATAAATATGAAACAACTCTAATTAACCTTCTATCCATCCTGCGGAAAAAGGAAATCACCGCGCGTGCGTACGTACGGAATACCGTCTCCACGCCGTGGTGTAATCTATTTTCCGCCACCACCTTAATTGGATGGGTATAATGGTTTAATGAGTAACTATATATGATTATTATAAAGTGATATTTATACTGAAATAGTATAAATACACTTCAACGCAATTCCACGACCATGGGAACGATATCATCGCTCGTGCGTACGTACGGACTACCGTCTCCACGACGCGATGAGATTCATTCTCAATGATTAACCATTAATGAATGATTATAAAGTATATATAATAAGTACTAATAATGATACTGTAATTATTTATATTTATATGTATGTCATCTACTTAATTCCATTCAATTCAATAAGGAAACGAAAACAGCGTTCATGCGTACGTACGGACTACCGTCTCCATGAACGGTGTATTTCGTTCCATTTACTGATTTATTATATATGTATATTCTGAATATATATATATATAAATCATGTTTTATATTCTGGAATTAATTAATCATGATCTAAGTAATCATATGAATAATTACAAGTTAAAAACACAAATGACAAATGAGACGATTTTACCCAAAACGCTACTTTAACATGAATTTACAAAAGAACGGGTAATATAAAGTCATAAGTGGACCATATATGATATAATAACAATGAATATAATTCTGGAATAAGTCAATAACATGATTTAAATCATTATACAGGAGGTTCGGACACTTACGAAGCAAATCGGACCTAAGGTAAGGGAAATATCACAATCTCATTTTTATCCGAGATTGTTTATACTTTGAAAGTTACTGGGGTGTATTTTATCATCCACATCCATGTTTCCTCAATATGTAATATTATTTCCATCCACGTACAATTGTTTAAATCCAATTTTACCCTTCGGTGAGTTTTTAGTAAAATATATGAAAGGAATCTTTTGTCGTTTTTCATACGAGGTACTTTTTGACTTTTCCGACAAAAGTACAAAGAATGTTTTTTTTAACTTACACGGCATGAATGGATTTCTAAAACATTATTTCCAAGAAGCTTCCTTTACAAGTATTCAAGTTTATTTTTAATCAACTTATTTTAGTTTAAAATTGTATGACATGTTATGAAAGGAAAATTGTTTTTGAAGTAGAAAGGATATTTTCCTCAAGAATAGAGTTCAAGTATTTTATCAAAATTATTTTCCATCTAAGATAATAAAAGGGTTCTGTTTTTATCCCTATTATTACATGGATTTGATTATGTTGTGATGGAAATATTTTTATGAATTCCTTTATCTTATATGAATTGTTTTATGATGTCATGTTGTTTAAGAATCCCATTTTTATTACGTGGATTACGCTATGATGTATGGTTTATGATTATGTGGCACACATAAGAAAGGATTCATTATAAGATGGGTGGGACCTATATATCCCTCCAATGCATTGGGTAAAGATTTTATATCTCATGAGATAGACAGGGCTGGAACGGTAGGTTATACCGGTTCAGTGAAACAGGACTGAAACGAGGGTTACTCGATTCAGAAAGGGACTTTGTCCACTAAGATAGTCTTGGCAATGAGTCTTGACTAACAAAGAAATGATTCTCTATGATTATGTGTGTATGCCACAAAGTTTAAAGTTCTATGTTATGATTATGGGGATCTCATTCTCACTTCTATGATTTATTCCATGTTAAGATATTATGATCTCTTTTGCAGGTTATGATTTTCAAAAAGATATGATATGATTTTTAGTTCCTTTATTTTCCTTGCTGAGCATTTGAGCTCACCCTTTTATGTTTTATTTTCCCCAGGATATAAAGAAAGGTTTTAGGTAAAAAAAAGGGAAGATCTTTATGGGATATATTGAAGATCTTTCACCACGATTAGAAGATTACGTTCCGAGTTTCCAAAGACACTAAACTATTACGATCCTTGTGTGTTTGTTTTTGTTATGTACTAAGTATTCCGCAAAAGTAATGTAATGTCCATGTACGATAAGCTTCGGGTCTCTACAGTTGGTATCAGAGGAAAGGTTTAGTCAACCTTTGGAAACTAGGATGCGAAAATGTTAGTAAGATCCCTAGAGATATTTCTAAGGTATGTCTAGGGATGTCCCTAAGGTTAAGTATACGTATAGGTTATAGTACTAGAATTACGCTAACGATCATAGAATTAAACCTAAGATGTTAGATATTGAAGGTACTCCCCCTTTATTATGTTGTTTTTTCTAGCATGATTTTTGCCTCTCACACTATTCTTTTTGGGTTTTAGACGATGGCTGGAACCCGAAGGAACCGTGTTGATCAATGCAATGGACAATGCAATGATTGTCCTCCTGAACAAACAAATGTTATGGGAGATGGAGTGCAAAATCTTATTGCTATACTTACACAAGCTATGAATCATTCTGGACTTCCAAATGAGCAGAGAAGGGAACAATATTCTATTGAGTCCTTCATGAGGCAACGTCCACCTTCTTTCAGTGGGTCTTCTGATCCACTTGTTGCTGAACAATGGATCAGTACCACTGAAAAGATATTTTCAGTTCTTCAGTGTTCTGAACATGATAAAGTCATCTTAGCAGTATATCGTTTGGAAGGTGAAGCTGATCAATGGTGGAATCTTATCAAGAATACAAGGCAAAGAGATGAAATTGAGTCCATGGAATGGGACTAGTTCAAAAACTTATTTTTCAATAAGTACATCCCTCGTATTCTTCGAACAAAGATGGAGAAGGAGTTTCTTGAACTAAAACAAAAGGATGATGAATCTGTTGGTATATACGAAGAGAATTTTACAAGACTTGCAAGGTATGCATCTGGCATTATCATCCAACCTGAAAGTAAAGTTGATAGATTTTTTAGTGGCTTAAAACCAAGTCTTCGAAGGGCATTAACTATAAGAGACTTCAGTAGCTATGAAGAAATTGTGCGTTGTGCTATCAAGGTAGAAATGGAAGTTGGTGTTACATATCCATCTCATGGTTTTGACAAAAAACGAAAGATGGAGTTCAAGGAGAAATCTCAGAATAATGGTGAAAAGAAGATGAATGTTTCCTTATGCACAAAGTGTGGAAAGAAGCATGGTGGAGATTGTCTTAAAGGGACTAGAAAATGTTTTAAGTGTGGAAAAGAAGGTCATCGAGCAGCTGAGTGTCGAAGTAATGGAAAAAGGGTTTCTAATGATGTGAATAAATCAAACACTGCAGAGAACGCACCACCAACACTTCAATGCTTCAAGTGCAAGGAAATGGGGAATTATGCTAATAAATGCCCTAATCCAAGGGTTAGTGATGATCAACATGAGCAACCACTGAAGGCAAAGGACAAAGGGAAGTCACATGCGATCACTATTGGCAATGTTGAATATGACAACGATGTGGTGGAATGATTAAGTGTTTATGTAATGGGATTTAGAAATAAGGTTGTATCATTGAGTATTGCAATATTTATTGATGTGGTATTCAAAGTGATTGATATATTTTGGAAATAAGATGATATGAGCATAATGAAGGGAAAACGAGAAAATGAAATGTTTAATATTATTCATGAGCTCATGATTGATATAAGGACTAAGTGATATCATGGTTTGAGAATATAGAATTTTGAGGATTTTGGTATGTGGAAAGTGTTAACTTTTAACTGCATTCATGTTTTCACTAAGGTTCAATGGGTATTCAAAAGAATACATGATTAAGGACTTTGAATGTTTGGAATGTGACCAACAAAACATATCTTATGATATATGGGGATCAACGATGGTATTAAATCTCTGGTAATCGTTTTCACTATGTTATGAGAGTGGACTGCAGTATTATGGATAAGCCTAAAGATTGAAATGGATTATGTTGGACATAAGTGAGTATTGTTTAAGGATAGAAGTTTTTTTTCGATATTATTGATGGGATGTTATAGTAATGTAGTTTTAGAAAAAGGACAACCTGCAGGACGGGCGACAGCCTATCGCTTCGGACAAGGTTGTGGGAATCGAACCCACAACCGAAGTGCGACTGACATTTATCGCCTACCAATGGCCTACAGGAAGTCCCTATTTAGTAGAAACTAGTTTTATTATATTAAGCAGTATGATATATGAAGTATAAGTCCATTTTAGGAACCATATGTGATTAATCTCACTATAGATCGACTTATGTATATAATTTTTGCTAACCTTTTGTTTGAGACAGATGGAATGACCCGTCATTCTATCACATGATCTGATAACACTTCACGAATAACAAATTCAACTTCATTTATTTAAGATATGAAGTGTAAATTTTTCAAGGCATGAACAACAGTGAGATTGTACCAAAATAAAGAAAGTATTTATTCTAATTCAAATTTTCAACTTTAGGGAAATGATCTTGAAAACCAAAAATGTTGTCCTAGTGATATTATACCTGATGAATCAGATGGTACCTTAGATCGTCACAAATTTATGGATTTGTGATTGTTGGCTTTTCCATCGCCATGTTCTCTACCACTCTCCATCAGAACATGATGGTTAGATTTTTCTTCCATATCCATATTTTCACCTATGTGGAAACCCAGTGATTAGTTTATTTGGGTAATCGTTACATTTCATACTTTAGTTTTTAAAGACAAGTTTTGGTATTCCTTTTTACGATGTGGGTTTCTATTAAAGAAACTTTCGAATAGTAAACTATTTATAACCCTGACGAATTTCGAGGGAGAAATTCATTTTAAGGGGGGTAGAATGTAACAGCCCAAGATTTTATGAAAAATATTCTTTTTAATTTCACTAATGTCTTGTGTTGTACGCAACACAAAAAGGATCTTGCACAACACGCATCCTTGACTTGCCTTGCATTACACACAATCGCAACCTTCCTCGATAGCGTGTGTAGTACGCAATGCCGAGTTTCACTAAACAACAATATGCTATTAAAATATTATTATAACTAACCGTTATGAACAGTAATAACCACCTTTAAAAATTTTAGAAATTTTATTTTTCAAAATGGACTTCATTTTTGGACTCAGAATATCGAAATTAGCCTAGGGTGAAATTTTGGTATTTTTCTGAAAACTTTCAATTTTTGATGAATAGTGAAACCACTAAGAAGTAGGTTAAAAACTGAATTTCGCATAAAACTTAATTTTACCGCTTCTGTGAATGGAATTTCGAAAATCCGACAGACACGGTTGATATCAGTAAGTAAAATGTGGTTCAATGAGATAAAAATAATTTTTTGGTGAATAGTAACTTTTTACTTTTTTTTACCGCGGTTAATAGTAAATAGGGTAACTAAGGGTAAATATGATATTACTATTACCATAACACATGTCCTAATTCTATTGGATAAGTGTAATTCGACCAAAAACAACCTTATGAATAAAATATGACCATTTAGGCCCACTTGGATTAGATTAGGACATTTATTATTAATTTATTTAAAGAAGGGTTAAAATAGTTAAAATCAAAGTTTAATAAGTAAATCATTTTTAATATGGGGTTATACATAAGATAAATTCTACTATAAATATTCATTAGAAAGATAAAAATATTTCCTACATAATGGTATTTTATTTGTAATTTTTAGACATTAAATAATTTAATTTATTTATGACACAATGATGATGCAGTAATTATCTTATTAATGAAATATTGACATAATTGATGTTATAAACACCAAATTAAATGTAATATGAGACTTTTTTTGAATTCCACTAATTTTATAGGTTACTATGATATATTAGTTTTGATTTAATCAACTTGGTTCGAACATATAATTCTGTTATGACTTTCACAAAAATCATATATCAAATAGTGTCAAAATTGACACAAAATAGTTTTTAAATCAAATATTATATTATTAATTGTTATTTTATTCCTAAAAATCTAAGGTTCGGCCAAATGACTTAGATAAGGATATATATATTAATAATAAACAATTTGGGGTTCGTTTGGCATGTTATAGTAAGTGTATTAACCATATAGTGAAAGAAAACAAAAAGACACGGTAAAAGTTAAATTATTTAACTTAGAGTTAAATCTAATTGATAAGGATAAAATAATACCCTAAACTTGTCTAAATCCTATTGGTTGATAGTATTTCGACCCATACCCACTTTATCTTAGAAATAAGACCCTTTGGAACCATTATAAACCGATTTTTACTTTAATAATATTTTGAGATATTCCTAAGGTGCCCCTCTCCTCCCTTATAAAAGGGCACCTCCTCCCCCTCCTCCTCACACCAATTTGAGCACTCAAGCTCGGCCAAACCCTGCCATTTTCCCTTATCCACTTCCCTAGAATAATCCTAGAGGTCCTTGTTTTCTTCAAAGACCAATCTTAGTTCCCTAAGTGAAGGATTCAAAGAGGCGTTTCAAAGAAGAGGTAATAACCATTACCGATCTTTTCAATTTCTTTCTTCTTCAACTTCTTCTTCTTTAGTTGTTTCATGATAAAGTAATAACATCAGTATTACTTACATACTGATATGTTATTATAAATATGAAACAACTCTAATTAACCTTCTATCCATCCTGCGGAAAAAGGAAATCACCGCGCGTGCGTACGTACGGAATACCGTCTCCACGCCGTGGTGTAATCTATTTTCCGCCACCACCTTAATTGGATGGGTATAATGGTTTAATGAGTAACTATATATGATTATTATAAAGTGATATTGATACTGAAATAGTATAAATACACTTCAACGCAATTCCACGACCATGGGAACGATATCATCGCTCGTGCGTACGTACGGACTACCGTCTCCACGACGCGATGAGATTCATTCTCAATGATTAACCATTAATGAATGATTATAAAGTATATATAATAAGTACTAATAATGATACTATAATTATTTATATTTATATGTATGTCATATACTTAATTCCATTCAATTAAATAAGGAAACGAAAACAGCGTTCATGCGTACGTACGGACTACCGTCTCCATGAACGGTGTATTTCTTTCCATTTACTGATTTATTATATATGTATATTATGAATATATATATATAAATCATGTTTTATATTCTGGAATTAATTAATCATGATCTAAGTAATCATATGAATAATTACAAGTTAAAAACACAAACGACAAATGAGACGATTTTACCCAAAACGCTACTTTAACATGAATTTACAAAAGAACGGGTAATATAAAGTCATAAGTGGACCATATATGATATAATAACAATGAATATAATTCTGGAATAAGTCAATAAAATGATTTAAATCATTATACAGGAGGTTCGGACACTTACGAAGCAAATCGGACCTAAGGTAAGGGAAATATCACAATCTCATTTTTATCCGAGATTGTTTATACTTTGAAAGTTACTGGGGTGTATTTTATCATCCACATCCATGTTTCCTCAATATGTAATATTATTTCCATCCACGTACAATTTTTTAAATCCAATTTAACCCTTCGGTGAGTTTTTAGTAAAAGATATGAAAGGAATCTTTTGTCGTTTTTCATACGAGGTACTTTTTGACTTTTCCGACAAAAGTACAAAGAATGTTTTTTTTAACTTATACGGCATGAATGGATTTCTAAAAAATTATTTCCAAGAAGCTTCCTTTACAAGTATTCAAGTTTATTTTTAATCAACTTATTTTAGTTTAAAATTGTATGACATGTTAAGAAAGGAAAAGTGTTTTTGAAGTAGAAAGGATATTTTCCTCAAGAATAGAGTTCGAGTATTTTATCAAAATTATTTTCCATCTAAGATAATAAAAGGGTTCTGTTTTTATCCCTATTATTACATGGATTTGATTATGTTGTGATGGAAATATTTTTATGAATTCCTTTATCTTATATGAATTGTTTTATGATGTCATTTTGTTTAAGAATCCCATTTTTATTACGTGGATTACGCTATGATGTATGGTTTATGATTATGTGGCACACATAAGAAAGGATTCATTATAAGATGGGTGGGACCTATATCTCCCTCCAATGCATTGGGTAAAGATTTTATATCTCATGAGATAGACAGGGTTGGAACGGTAGGTTATACCGGTTCAGTGAAACAGGACTGAAACGAGGGTTACTCGATTCAGAAAGGGACTTTGTCCACTAAGATAGTCTTGGCAATGAGTCTTGACTAACAAAGAAATGATTCTCTATGATTATGTGTGTATGCCACAAAGTTTCAAGTTCTATGTTATGATTATGGGGATCTCATTCTCACTTCTATGATTTATTCCATGTTAAGATATTATGATCTCTTTTGCAGGTTATGATTTTCAAAAAGATATGATATGATTTTTAGTTTCTTTATTTGCCTTGCTTGGCATTTGAGATCACCCTTTTATGTTTTCTTTTCCCCAGGATATAAAGAAAGGTTTTAGTTAAAAAAAGGGAAGATCTTTATGGGATATATTGAAGATCTTTCACCACGATTAGAAGATTAAGTTCTGAGTTTCCAAAGACACTAAACTATTACGATCCTTGTGTGTGTGTTTTTGTTATGTACTAAGTATTCCGAAAAAGTAATGTAATGTACATGTACGATAAGCTTCGGGTCTCTACATTATGTTTATTGTATCACAAATAAATTGTGATTTTTTTATCAGAGAGGATAGGCTATGTAATTACTAGGTTTATTTATATATAATATTGAATATTTTGGAATCATATATTTCTCACTCAGCAGCATATTTAAAAATTATTTAATGGTTGATCCTTACAGTTTAGGAAATCAACCATATGAAATGTAAAACCATATTTATATAGTTATAATTATGTAAACACATAACTCAAATAATCCTTATATAGATTTTTAATTATCCATATACAAATGATGTTTTTGATGATAAGACTTATAGTGATCATGATTATACTGATGACCCTTACAATGCTTGTACTTATGCGGATGGCCTTTATGGTGGACATAATTATAATTTTCTAATATTTATGAATATAGATAAATAGAAACTATGGTATTTTATCCATATTATATTCATAATTACATTTTAATTCATTTTTTTCCATTATGCTTATGGGGTGAGCATGCTAACATGGACTGTAGTGACCCATTTTTCACAAAGGTACGACTCATTCGTTTTTGGTTTAAATTAATTTAAAAGAACCTTATAATGTTACCCAATGGAGTCCAAAATGTCATAAGGTTGTTTGAACCTTTTTAGGATCCTAGAACCCCAAAATGTTGAAAAATAGATTGGGGCACACTATTAGTAGAAACCTTACAGCCCGTCTATTGTAGTATCTACTAACCATGCAGGGTGAGACAGAGGAGTAGCAGGGGCCACATGGTTTGTCTACAACCATGTGACTGGAGATCATACTCAAGTGAAAAACTATATATTCTTGACAGTGGGTTTCTGCATAATTAGTTCATGGTTAGGGAATCTAAGAACCTTAATAGTGTGACGATTTTCCTTAAGCAGTGGGATGACCACGGTTTGTGCATGGTTTGGCCAAACCATGCTGCCAAACCATGCACCCCTGTTTTTAGGATGAAATGGACAATTTTTTCTTAATGAACCTATCTACCCCTTTTTCTTTTATCCTAATCTCATACCATTATATGGGTTCTTATTCCTCATCCTATAGCTTTCCTTCCTCCTCAATCAATGATTCTTGACAATTCACACTTCTGAAGCCTGAATCATGATCCTTCGAAGGCATTGGATAGATAGAGGTATAACCTACCTTAAAATTACCTTTAATATAATTTTATATTTGGATCAATTTCACTATTTATGTGAAAGTTATTTTTCCCTGTTTTTAGGGCATTGGACCATTTCTTCGATTTCTACCAACCTATATTAAATCTGATGCCTCCATTAGACAAGGAGTCATCAATGACTGTAAGGTTGGTGGGTATGTCATTTTTTCCCAAACATTTTGGTGTTTTCATAGTCATGTAAATTTTCCACACATCATCCTTTCCCACATGTCTCCCTAAAATATATTTCTAGATTCCAAATTGATATATATACCTTATTTAACTCTCAAGGGCCATGGTTTAGTAAATTAGAGGATATTGACCTCAGTTATAGGCACCCCTTGGGTGTGCCAACTTGAATTTTCCCTCTACAATTAAATGGTTAGATGCCCATAATTCCTTCTAAGAATTCTTCTTGGATTATAAATTGGATTTCAAAATTTTCATAGATTTTTGTTGAACCTAATAACCTCTTAAGTTCTCAAACCTATTTATAGTAGGAATTAACTATATAGGTAGTTGCCTAATTGATAATGTAACTCTCTAATTGAATCTTTAATACTTGTAAAATGTTATTTATATGCCTTGGTTTATTAAATGGATTTGATTAAATCATATGGATTGTTCATGATGGTTTAATTCCTTATGTTACATAAATGGTTTCATTGAAATGAACTATTATTGGGTGGAAAGGACTTGCTAATTATTGCATAATTTTTTAAATTCTTAATTGAATTATAATTTATTGATTATGACAAGCTTGATAAATGAAATGGATGAGAGGTAATTCCCCATGGGTATTATTATAAATATATTTAATCATTGATATAGGATGTGGAATGATGGTAAGGAGTTTGTTTGGGAATGAAGATTCATGTTCCCTTACATCAGGTGTTGATCATAACGTCTCACACCACTGAATCTATTTGGATGGTGGGCATGCCACATCATGTCCCTTGTGTCTAGTGTTAGAATGATGACACAACCACTATATTTAGTGATGATAATGACATATACCACTCATTATGAGATGTAGGGTATGTACCATATTAATTGAGCTTATAGGTTTATTTAGGATGGTTATGAATGTATGAGTTACGCACCTTTCCATCCAGCCCCTAGTATTCCAGGTATATGGACACTTACATCTACACATACTTCTTATATATAGGTGGCACTACTACAAATATGGCCTTTATCAATGCTATAAAAGTCGATTAACAGTGCTAAAAAGTGATGTTAATCTCGAAGAGGATAAAGGGGGGTCCCTTTTATTAGCGATCCAAAAAGCGCTGATAAAGGCCCCTTTTATCAGCGCTAAAAAAACACTGATAAAAGTTGAAAAAATATTAAAAAAAATGCAATTTTTGGGGCTTCAACAGCACTTGAAACCCCCCTTTAATAGCTCCCACCGCCATGGTTTCCCATGCACGCCCCAAGAAAGCTTCACCCAGCCCCACCCACCTCTAACAGCACTAGGTAATTCCCCATACCTACGCGCGCGACCTGGTTTCCCTAGGATTCGAACTCGAGACCTCTTACCTACGCGTCTAAGCCTTTACCACTCCACCATATTGCTTTTCTTTTAATTTATTAATATATCTATTTATTTATAAATATATTTAGTCATATTAATATATACATATATTTAATTATATTAATTTATATTTATATATATATTTCCATATATTAATATATATATATATATAAACATATATATATATATATAGTCATATTAATTTATACATATTTTTAATTTTATTAATATATA
Source organism: Viscum album (assembly GCA_963277665.1). NCBI lineage: Eukaryota > Viridiplantae > Streptophyta > Magnoliopsida > Santalales > Viscaceae > Viscum > Viscum album. The sequence goes on from OY728158.1 coordinate 15,699,118, forward strand.
TATATATCCTTATATTAATATATATTTATATCTATTTATATATATATATTTGGTTGTAATTTTTTTCCGTATATTTATTTGTATATTATTATATATTTATAAGATTAGTTTTAAATACATTTATAAAATATGTTTTCTTAAGTGTATTTTTATAAATAAATAAATACATACATACATACATACATATATAAAGCACACACGCACAGATATATATTATATTTATATCTGTAGGTATAATTATACATATTTATATATATTTACAAATATTATATATTAATATGTATATAAAAAAGTTCTAGAAACGGGTCTCAAAAACCTAACAAATCGCAGAGTCACTCAAAAAGACATAACTTTTTCTTCGAGTGTCTGTTTTAGCTCTTCGAATAGTCAAACTAAATCTCATGGAATTAACTATGATAAAACAGGTTTCAGAGGCCAAACAGACACACATATCAGAAGTTATGACCATTTTAATAAAAAATTGACAGGGGTCCGGACACGAAAACTGGGTTTTGGAGATATTCTGGTCGTTGTTTTAGATTTTCGGGTCCCATACATGATTGATACTATGTTTGAGTCAACCTTATGCGTAGATCTCTTCGCTACCTTTGATTTGATATGTGGTAGAGCCCAAATGGACACCTGGAGCAAAAGTTATGGTCATTTGAAGTTGGACTTTTATTTAAAGTTCTATAACTGATATATCTTGAGTTCCTCTAATCATCAAACGGTTTTGATAGGACGAGGTCATTAGTCATTTCGCAAGATTATATTTGACTGGTTTCAGTGTTCAAATGGACAACCTGAGTAGAAGTCATTCCCATTTGAGTGATTTGTTGGTTTCTTAGGTTTTTAGGAGATACGAGAGTTGCAAAATTTCAAACGAAAATAACTTCTGCTCTAAGTGTCCATTCTGGCTCTAACACTTATCAAATATAATATTGTGAGAAGTTACACACTCCAGTGATCATAGAAACACCTTCTCACATTCTTTGAGGTTCAAAAAGCACCAAAATCCCTCTGAATGGTCATAAGTTTGGCTCTGGGGGTCCATTTTGCAATAACTTCTACTTCGGGTGTCTGTTTTACCTCAAACACATATCAAATCGAATCTTACGACCAGACCTACCACTAATAAAAATAGGGCTTATAATAGTGCTAAAAACCACCTTTAACAATGCTCAAAAAGTATTATTAATCTCGACAAAGATAAAGGGGGGTCCCCTTTATCAATGCTAAAAATAGCGCTGATAAATGGGGACCTTTATCAGCGCTAAAAACGCACTAATAAAGGTGTTCCTTTATCAGCACTTGCTTAGTGATGATAAAGGTAGTCTTTATCATCGCTATTTTGAGCACTAATAAATGTATAATATATCATCTCTTAAAATAGCGCTGATAAACACTACCTTTATCAGTGCTATTTTGAGTGCTGATAAACACTACCTTTATCAGCGCTATTTTGTGCACTGATATATTTTCCATTTATCAGCGCTTAACTAGCGTTGATAAAGGCCAAAGTTCTTGATCAAAATTAGAACCTGCATAGAACTTTCACAGAACCTGCACACATATGACAGCACCTTCACACAGCACAAACAACACCCACACACAAAGCACAGAAGAACAAAAATGTTACATAAATTTACTTTAAATCATGAATACAAAACAACACACTTCTATATACATTTCAAAAAATGTTTAATTTTGTTACAATTACAATTATCCAACAAATAGTTAAAAAACATCGATGTTTTATCCTTTTTTTCATCCATGATCCGCTCTAAAAAATTGTCGTCCATGGCGGCAGTTTCCTAACAAAGCATTCAAACTCAGGAAAAAGATTTCATCTATATAAGAAAACAAATATTATATTAGTAATACAATAATGAAATAAATTAAACATTAATATGAAAGAATACATTAATAAAATGTCAATTGTTACCTATTACAACATTTATTTTCATTATTTCATAGGTCTAGGAGAGATGACTATAGAGCGAGAGTTCCTTCCCCATTATGATGTGATGAACTGGGTAGGTAAATATTTGTGGGATGGTTTGTGGATTGTGGGAATTTCATAAGGATTTCAGGCTATGATGACACATAGGGGACCCAAGAACATTCCCAAGATATAAAAACTCTTGTTATTATATATAAGAAATGAAAAACACTCATGAAATGGTCTTAATACATTTAAATATCGTGTACATGCTCCAAGGGTTTTTTTGATGATACCTACTGGACTGCCATGGATTTAAAGTTTTGATGTTTTAGGCTCCTACCATGTTATATCTATTGGTGCTTATAATGGGGGGCCTAATGTGGTACCTTCTATCTTCCATAGTAAAGGGTGTGGGAATGAGAAGTTATTATAATACCTAAGGTTATCCATTGGGGGTTATGGAAAGGGTAGGTCCATAGAGCACTTGTTGGACTAATCATTTTTTTCTCATTTTAAAAGCTGGATTATGGGTTGTTGGTACCCAAAACAAGGTTCAAGGCAAGGCCAGAACAAAACACCTGCACCTCCACAACTGACACTAGAAATATATCCACAAACAAAATAAAACAACACCACACTATAGATCATAGTACCTATAATCGTCTCTGCATCCCATACCAGATTCATCTTCCGCGGTGGCTGATTCCCAAACAGAAGCCGGTCCATGCCGCCTCCCAAAATCACCAACATCCCAACTTCTCAACTGATCCAGAGGCGGTTGGGTTCCACAACACTGTTTGACCAAGCTATCTTTTTTAAAGGCAAGAATCATCCCATTATCCTACTTAAAATCTGATCTAGTTCGTGCTGGCTGCGGGAGATAGGAGTAGTCTTTCCTAGTTTTTCTTCTTGGAGTCACTAAAAAGGTTCTTTCACACTTTACTGTCCTCTTTTTCCCCCCTTGTACTATATGGTTGTACAAATGAATATCTGGTCCATTCATATTTTCTTTATCACCCCCATCCTGCTCCTTCCCTTTACCGAGAAAATCCTCTGAGTCACAACCATTACCCCCACTATTACTCCTCCTTCTTTGGGTCAAAGTATTAACCTCAATATGAACAAGACGCCAAACCCCCTCAGTAGAATTATTCATAGCCCTAGAGAATTCCTCTTGACCCATACATCCACCAATGTGCTCCTGCATGGATACCCCAGCACCCACACCCCCACCTTCTGAATTAGGACATAAATTAGAATCAAAACTGACATTGGCGAGTCCTTCAAACCTGTTGATTAAAGGGATAAAAGGCCTGACCGATATATCCATACCTCTAGACCCCCCGTCTCAGGTTAAACTAGAGGCAACTCCCCCTCACTGTGTTCCTCGAATTGATCCCCTTAAACAACAAGAACCGGCCCTTCCAAGGCATTCACCCTACCAAAAATCGCCACAGTTCCCTAGCCATCCTTGACCAACTCTCTACTGACCTCCTACCTCTAATCAGCCACCACTGTAGGTTGAGCCTCCTTGCCACTTCCTTCTGGTCTTTCTTCCTCTAGAATAGGTACCTCCCTCACACCAACCTCCAACGCCTTACTCAGGACATCTCATTCTCCTCTAATAGAGCCAAGACTAGCCACATCCTTCATTCTACAGTCCTCAACCAGTTGTCATTCCACCACCAACAGCTGAGGCTCCTTACCCACACCTTCAGGTCCTGTTTGCTCCTGTCCTAGACCTGACCCTGCACCAGCCTCTAAAACCCTTCCCGAAGCACCTCCTACCCTTTGGGTATACACCTAGGAATATGAACAGTGAGCCTTCTAGGGCCCTCCCTTATTGCAAACTGTCACTGAATGACCCAAGAAGTGACAAAAAAGAACAATAATTTTTCCAGTCCTTATATACCACCTGTTGTTTGCACCTATACTCTTCTCCAATTGTAATCCATATGTGATCAAAAGGTATCCAGGAAGAATCTAATTCCACAAAAACCCGGGGATTAACTGGGTGACACACAGCTTCCATTTGAGAATCAGAACATAAATACCTTCCTACTAGATTACCTAGCTTGTGAATAATAGCCAAATTCTGAAAAGGCAGTGGAATACCCCACACATCTTCACCTCCAATGGTAAGAGAGTAACCAAATCCAATATATGGATATAGATAATATATATATATATATATATATATATATATATATATATATATACTTAGTTAGAATAATCCCAAATGAGATGGTAAGGGAAGTGTTGTTAAAGGTACATGCTTTAGGGTGCCTTGGTGAGAGGCGAGGTGAGGCGTAGCTAGAGCGCCTCGTCATAGGTGAGGTGAGGTGACCTCACACAGGCGCCCCAAAGGCGCGTGCCTCACATTCCATCTTACGAGGTGCTAAGGCATAAGTCACTATAATGGCACACCCCCAGAAAAAAACAGACCTCCTTTCTAAAAAGCGACAGTAGTGAGGGTGGAAATCATGGCTACAGATATAGAAGATAGGGGCAGCGAAGATAGGGGCGATGAAATCTAGGATGGTGGTGGAGATCGAGACAGGATGATGAAAATCAAGAATGGGTGAGGTTGATTAGTGAAAATCTTGGTGCACCACGAGAAATCAGGATAAGTTCAATTAAATAGAAAATTTAATATATTAATAAAAAAACATTACATACTATAAAAACATCGCTTACTGGCACCTCACTCCCATTTCATTTGATTGAATTTATTAATTTGTATTTTTTTGTTGAATTTATGTTTTTTAAAATTGAAAATATTGTTTAAAACTATATATAATTAATTATTCATGTGTGCGCCTTATTTGCGCCTCACGCCACGCCTTACGCCGCATCCCCAAGCAGCCTTTACACCTTATTGCGCCGCACGCCTTTGACAACAATGTGTAAGTGGATATCCATCTTACAGCTCGTTCAAGGAAGAATAGTAGCCAACAGTTCCAAAAGTCCCTCAAGGATACCCATTATCTCAAGAATATACCTAGAAATAATTGTGCAAGTCAAACAACAACTCATGTGCTCAAATTCAAGTTCAAACAAACAAGATACAGAACATTGAAATTTCTTAAAAATGAACCAAGGGGTACACGACATGTGATAGAAACCAAATGGTGTCTGGTACCACTCCACCTATAGACCATGTCCATGGGGATACATGGACCCAATTACATGTAGTAGTACATGTTGTACATGTGGAATAAATGGTTTGTCCAAACTAACTGGGACCAGGTCGTGTGTTGCTGGTCATGTGCTGTTGTTCATGTCCATGTACTTGGGTATGCGGTCGTGTACTTCCTCATGGGATCCCATCAATGTGATTCACCAAATGTGTTGGAATACTGGGGAAGTGGTACATGATGTGTTGGAGAACTACATGCAACTCCATAATTATGATTTCCTGAAACCCTATCCATCATACACACTGGGCTACACACCATGTGTTCATCCTTGTACACAATGTGTAGTCGGGTTTTCTCCATATTCTCAAATACTATCTCTGCATGTTGAATCTGATCCCTCTACTTTAATTTTAGAAATATTTATATTTAGGCCGTATATCTAACTGAAAATGGTGGATATAGGTCATATTTGTTGTTTCCATCCATCGTTTGTTGGAAAATGGATTTTTTTTATCCTCGGTGGTTTTGTCATTCACCTCATATGCACTGCACACCATCAAGCCTTACTTCAATATTGATTTGTTCAAAGATCAATAATATGAATCCAGGGATAGAAAACATTGAGTAATAAATTAAGATTTCAATACATCGTAGCATTATCAATCCACAATTGGTACATATCCATAGAAGGGATCGATCTGCTCAAACCATTTAATCAACAAGGGTGTAAACATCAAATTTAATATTCCTACTCAGATATTGGATCATTTTTCATCAAAAATCATGCTATAAAATGATTGAAGGAAGTCATTGTGTTCATTGTATCTCGATCTGCTCTAATATGTCATTTCTTCATCATCCAAGGTTATTCACCAAAGAAGGTTGGAGGATAATAAATGATCATATATGGATAACATAAGTAGTAGGAATTCACCTTCATCCTATTTGTGTACAATCTTCCATCAGGTATGCTGCCCATTCATTTCTAAACACGTCTATATCATCTTTTGAATATGAGGTTTTGAAACAGTCATGGTAGTACTGAAAAAATATAAATACACAAAGGATTAATAAATATTTTAAATGAACTCGTAATTATTTTTTAAAATACCTTGTCAGGGATGATAGTTTGTTGAGAAATATGATCTCTTTTATAAATTTACAAACATAATAACCACAGTCCTTTCGGTTTGTTTGTTTTTCACACTGCAGAAACATCGACAACAATAAGTAATTTGTTTTGATATGTGTTTGGATATTGCAATGTTATTATATATACCAGGATACTTTTCCAGTTGTAGATCTTGTAGGCATTCTTATCCTTAGGCCCTGGATTCATTCCATGCATTAGACGATATTGATGCACCGCCCTATCATAACAGAATCCTCATTAAAAGATAACATAAATTATATAACTAGATGTTTATTTTTAAAATGTTGTATCTAGTGTATTACAAACTAACAAATTCCATCATGCATGGTCGGTTTGTTGGATATCCATGCACTGAATCCAGAAAATAAATCTTTGGAGTATCCAAATTGACTGCAATCAGCATCCAATGATCCCTAAAAATACAAAAAGGAAAAATTAAATAAAGAAATGAAAATATAGTTGATATGATTAAATTGTATAGTTTTACCCCTGCATCATTGGTATTAAAAAGAGTATATCATCCATAATTTTGTTTTCAAACTATTTGATCAGGGATGACATTATTGCAGCCTCTTTATCAGAATCTATTTCGTCTTTTGAAGAGGTGGTGTGAGGACTAACGAGTCCAAATTTTTGTTCATGGGGAAATCCCTTTAATTGTTTTTCATATATACGCCTGAAAGAAATATAAAATGTATTTAGTCATAATTATTAGAGTATATCAGCTTTTGTAAAATCAAATCCTGAAAACAAACCTCATGTATACATTTACAACTGAGGTGCCTAGCCATTCGTACTTGAGGAGTTCATTTACATTTTCAGCAATAATGAAATCTGATGTTTCCTCTCCATACAATTTTTTTTAAATCAACTATGTGATTATTTCCATCTTTCAAATTTGTATCCACATGAGCCTAAAATGATATTAACTGTGGATATAGAATGGGCGGGGTGAAGGTTCTCTCAGCAGACCGTTTCAATCGGTTGGTTGATCCTTGAGATAGTTTTGAGCTGATATTTGGTTTCAGCCCCTTCTCTTTGTCATTTTGTAATAACATTCATTGGTTAAGACCTTTTTTCATTAAATGTTAAAGGTCAAGCTTGAAAAATAAATTGGAAATGGATACCTTTTTACCGACATGTTTTTTACAAGAATTTCCGGCCATGCGATGAATGTTCCAACAGCTTGTTCAACCATATGACTGTCTTCATCACCATTTGGAACAGGTATCTCGGAACTCGGCTCATTAGCTATGTTAATTGACACTCTGAGATGATCTTTTGGAAGCTTTATGTTCTCTAGCATGTCGTTCTGCGTATTGAACACTGTAGCCCTCTCTACAAGGCAATAGGTGGGAGTTGATATATATAAATCACAATCATTTTCACCCGGTAGAATATTAGTACAGGAAAGTTATCAGTGTCTATGTGAATCACATTTCATAGAAACAATTATTAAAGCATTGTTTACCTTATCTAAGTCAAGTTTTTAGGGGAATGGCTTGCCTCAAAGCCTGTGGGGGTGGGGAGGGATCATCACGCACGGGTTATTATTGAGATGTTTTTTCTCTTTGTCTCTCCCCCATAAATTTTACTATCATCTCTCTCTGGTATTGTAATTCATCTTTAAAAATAGCTAATTGTTCTTGCAGCTTTTCCATTTTTTCATTTTTATCCTCCGATTGTTTTTGTTTTTGAAAATATGTTCGGGGTGTCACCCCAAAACCCGCACCTCTAACACGGCCACACTGTTTTGGATGCTTCAAGGCTACTAAAAGTATGTCTGCATCTGGTGCGGCTGTTGTTGATTCTTGTGACTATGTCATATAGAAAATATAGAAAAATAAGTATTTATTGTAATGTAATAGTGATTTAAAGAAAATCAAATTTATATTATGTCATACTTACACATGTTTCCCGCACTTTTTGTGTGTTTTCATCTATCAGTATCCCCTCTTTATTTACACAAGCCTCCTTCCATAGCACATGGTGTGGGATGGATATGGCTTTTGATTTTGATTCATCAATCTGCATATAAACAGATAAAAATGGTTATGGTGTTGTTTTATGTCACATTAAAGTAGTACGGTTGTAGAGACCTGTATCTTGACGTACATTGACATTACATTACATTTTCGGAATACTTATTACATAACAAAAAAACACACACACAAGGACCGTAATAGTTTAGTGTCTTTGCAAACTCGGAATATAATCTTCTAATCATGGTGAAAGATATTCAAAATCTCCCATAAAGATCTTCCTTTTTTTTTACCTAAAACCTTTATTTATATCCTGGGGAAAAGAAAACAGAAAAGGGTGAGATCAAATGCTCAGTAAGGGTAAACAAAATAAATATCAATCACATCATATACATAAGCACATAACTTTTGGAAATCTTAACCTGCAAAAGAGATCATAATTTCATAACATGGGGTAAATCATGGCAGTGAAATGTAATAATAATAATCATAACTTAAAACATGAAACTTTGTGGCATTCACACATAATAATAGAGAATAATTTTTTGTTAGTCAAGACTCATTTCCAAGACTATCTTAGTGTACAAAGTCCCTTTCTGAACCGAGTCACCCTCATTTCAGTCCTGTTTCACTGAACCGGTATAACCTACCATTCCAGCCATGTCTATATCATGAGATATAAAATCTTTACCCAATGCATTGGAGGGAGATATAGGTCCCACCCATCTTATAATGAATCCTTTCTTATGTGTGACACATAATCATGAATCATACATCATCGCATAACACATGTAACAAAAATGGGATTCATGAAACATCATGACATCATAAAACAAATCATATAAGGTAAATGACTTCATAAAAAAAATTCCCTCACAACATAATCAAATCAATGCAATAATAGGGATAAAAACAGAACCCAATATTATCTTAGATGGAAAATAATTTTGATAAAACATTTGAACTCCATTCTTGAGGAAAATATCCTTTCTACTTCAAAAACACTTTTCTTTTCTTAACATGTCATACAATTATAAACTAAAAGAAGTTGATTAAAAATAAACTTGAAAACTTATAAAGGAATATTCTTGGAAATAATGTTTTAAAAATCCATTCTTGCCGTATAAGTTAAAAAAAACATTCTTCTCGTACTTTTGTCGGAAAAGTCAAAAAGTACCTCGTACGAAAAACGCCAAAAGATTCCTTTCATATCTTTTACTAAAATCTCACCGAAGGGTAAAATTTGATATAAACTATTGTAGAAAGATATAAATATTACATATTGGGAAAACATGGATGTGGATGATAAAATACACCCCAGTAAATACCAAAGTATAAACAATCTCGGATAAAATGAGATTGTGACATTTCCCTTACCTTAGGTCCGATTTGCTTTGTACGTGTCTGAATCTCCTGTATAATGGTTTAAATAATGTTATTGACTTATTCCAGAATCATACATATTGATATTATATCATATATGGTCATATTCTTAGCTTCTTGTTAGTAATATTTCATTGTTACTTGTTACTCGGGTCTTTATTGCCTTTTGTTCTTATGCGTGTTTTGCCGAATAAATTCTTATTCTTATTTTAAGGTTATAGATACCTTATATCCAGAATGGTATTAGTGTAACATATATCATATTTATTCATTCAATTCATTTATATAATTACTATGTAATGATGATCATGTAGAACGAGTCGCATCACATCGTGGAGACGGTATTCTGTACGTACGCACGACTGATGATATCGTTCCTATGATCGTGGAATTGTATTGGAGTATATATATATTATTTCAGTATCAATATCACTTTATAATAATCATATATAGTTACTCATTACACCATTATACCCATCCTATTAAGGTGGCGGCGGAAAATAGATAACACCACGACGTGGAGACGGTATTCCGTACGTACGCACGCGCGGTGATTTCATTTTTCCGTAGGATGGATAGAAGGTGAATTAGGGTTGTTTCATATTTATAATAACATATCAGTATATAAGAAATACTGATGTTATTACTTTATCATGAAACAACTAAAGAAGAAGAAGTTGAAGAAGAAATAAATTGAAAAAGATCGGTAATGGATATTACCTCTTTTTGACGTGCCTTCACTTAACCTCCACTTAAAGAACTAAGGATGGTCTTTAAAGAAGACCAGGACCTCTAGTATGATACTAGGGAAGTGGATAAGAGATTCTGGCAGGGGTTGGCCGAGCTTGAGTGCTCAAATTGGTGTGAGGAGGAGAGGGAGGAGGTTCCCTTTTATAAGGGAGGAGAGGGGTACCTTTAGAATAACTAAAAATATTATTTTATTATAAAGTCAAGTTCGGTTTTAAATAGCTCCAAATTGATATATTTCGAAGCTAAGGTGGGGATGGGTCGAAATCCTCCCATCCAATAGAATTTAGACAAGTTTAGGTTCCTATTTTAAACTTATCATTTAGATTTAACATTAAGTTAAATAATTGTACTTTTACCGTGTCTTCTTGTGTTCTTACACTATAAGGTTAATAAACTTTCTATAAGAAGTAAAACGAATCCCAAGTTATTTATTATTAATATATATAACCTTATCTAAGTCATTTGGCAGAACCTTAGATTTTTAGGAATAAAATAACAATTAATAATATAATATTTGTTTTAAAAACTATTTTATGTCAATTTTGACACTATTTAGTAATTGATTTTTGTGAAAATCATAACAGAATGATAAGTTCGAACAAAGTTAATTAAATCAATACTAACATATCATATTAACCTAGAAAAGTATTGTAATTCATAAAAAGTCTCAATTTATATTTATTTGGATATTTATAACATCAATTATGTCAATATTTCATTAATAAGATAATTACTGCATCATTATTGTGTCATAAATAAATTAAATTATTTAATGTCTAAAAATTACAAATAAAATACCATTATGTAGGAAATATTTTTAGATTTCTAATGAATATTTATAGTTTAATGTATCTTATGTATAACCCCATATTAAAAATTATTTACTTATTAAACTTTTATTTTAACTATTTTAACCCTTCTTTAAATAAATTAATAATAAATGTCCTAATCTAATCCAAGTGAGGCTAAATGGTCATATTTTATTCGTAAGTTTGTTTTCTGGATGAATTACACTTATCCAATATAATTAGGACATGTTTTAGGGTAATAATAATATCATTTCTACCCTTAATTACCCTATTTACTTTTTACCGTGATAAAAAAAAGTAAAAAGTTACTATTCACCAAAAATTATTTTCATCTCATTGAACCACATTTTATTCCTTGATATTAACCGTGTCTCTCGGATTTTCGAAATTCTACTCACAGAAGCGGTAAAATTAAGTTTTATGAAAAATTCAGTTTTTTTAACTACCACTTAGTGGTTTCACTATTCATCAAAAATTGAACGTTTTTAGAAAAATGCCAAAAATTAGGCCTAAGATATATTTGATATTATGAACTCAAAAATGATTTCTATTTTACCAAATTCAAAACATATCAGTTGCATTAATTAATTTAAAAATTAATTCCCATCGTCAAAACAAAAGGCGTGTTTTTCAGAGATAATAACTATCAAAAGATTGACACTTGTTTATAACTGGTTTAAATGTGAAATTATATCCAATGACCAACATTGTATTAAATTGTAAAAATATATTATAAATATACTTTAAAACCACTCAAATTAATAATTTATCACTATTAATTATTTCGATTGAAAAAGTTGTTTTTAATTAAAATTTAGTAATTTCCACTATTCATCAAAATATGAAAGTTATCCGAAAATCACCAAAGTTTCACCCTAAGATAATTTCGATATTACGAATCCAAAAATGAATTCCATTTTGAAAAATAAAATTAAAAAATTTCAAAAAGTGGTTATTACTATTCATAACGGCTAGTTTTAATAATATTTTAATAGCATATTGTTGTTTAGTGAAACTCGTTATTGCGTACTACGCACGCTATCGAGGAAGGTCGCGATTGCGTGTAATGCAAGGCAAATAAAGGATGCATGTTGTGCAAGCTCCTTTTGGTGTAGTGTACAACACAAGACATTAGTGAAATTAAAAATAATATTTTTCATAAAATCTCGGGGTGTTACATTCTACCCCCCTTAAAATTAATTTCGCCCTTGAAATTCGTCGGTGTTATAAATGGTTTACTACTTGAAAGTTTATTTAATAGAAACCCACATCGTAAAAAGGAATACCAAAACCAATATTTAAAAACGAAAGTATGAAACGTAACGGTTACCCAAATAAACTAATCACTGGGTTTCCACATAGGTGAAAATATGTATATGGAAGAAAAATCTAACCATCATGTTCTGATGGAGAGTGGTAGAGAACATGTCTATGGAAAATCCAACAATCAAAAATCCATAAATTTGTGACGATCTAAGGTACCATATGATTAATCAGATATAAGAGCACTAGGAAAATAATTTTTGGTTTTCAAGATCGTCTCCCTAAAGTTGAGGAGTTTGAATTAGAATAAATACTTACTTTATTTTGGTACAATCTCACTGTTGTTCGTGCCTTGAACAATTTCTACTTCATCTCTTAAATAAATGAAGTTGAATTTGTTATTCGTGAAGTGTTAGCAGATCATGTGATAGAATGACGGGTCATTCCATCTGTCTCAAACAAAAGGTTAGAAAAAACTTATTAAATATTCATAAGTCATTCTATAGTGAGATTAATCATATATGGTTCCTAAAATGGACTTATACTTCATATATCATACTGCTTAATATAATAAAACTAGTTTCTACTAAACAGGGACTTCCTGTAGGCCAGTGGTAGGCGATAAAGGCCAGTCGCACTTCAGTTGTGGGTTCGATTCCCACAGCCTTGTCCGACGCGATGGGCTGTCACCCGTCCTGCAGGTTATCCTTTTTCTAAAGCCATATTACTATATCATCCCATCAATAATATCGAAAAACGTTTTATCCTAACTTATGTCCAATATAATCCATTCTAATCTTTAGGCTTATCTAAAATACTTCGGTCCAAGCTCATAGTATAAAGAAAATGATTACTTGAAATGTCACAGAACAATCACGTGAATGCCATCATTTATCCCCCATATATCATAAGATATATCTTGTTGGTCAAATTCCAAACATTCAAAGTCCTTAATCATGTATTCTCTTGAATACTCATTGAACCTTAGTGAAAACATGAATGCAGTTAAAAGTTAACACTTTCCACATACCAAAATACTCAAAATTCTATATACTCAAACCATGATATCACTTAGTCCTTATATCAATCATGAGGTCATGAATACTGTCAAACATGTCATTTTCTCCTTATCCCTTCATTATGGGCATATTATCTACTTTCCAAAATATTTGAATCACTTTTCATGGTTACCGGTACCTTAAAATTATTGAAGACTACAATAGACCAATATATAAATATTTCAATACACCATAAAAGTACCTCAACAACATTATTCCTGAATACCAATACATAAACACTTCAGTCCATCCACTTCAGTGATTGTCCTGGAAGAAGTCCTTCCTTGATTTAGAAGTAACTTTTTAGGTCAGGGCATTGAGTTGGGTAATTCCCATGTTCTCCACAAATAAGACATTGAACTCCATAACAGTCTGTCACTCTATCACCCTTTTCTCCACACAGATAACATCGGTCCCTCCATTTGAGGTATTCGTCAAGGTTCTTCTTCCCTTCTCTAGAAATCTCAATCTTCCTTTCTTTATGCTCCTCAACATGCGAACATGCATAATAGTTTATCTTCCTCTTCTTTGATTAATTAGGAATACAACTAAATTTCACCTTGTTAATCATATATCGCGATGACTGATTTGGCATAATCACAAGATCTTTCTCTCTAGGAATTACACAATTTTTTTGCTCATAGTCACCAATTTGTCCATTGGATTCAATGTTAACCGAATTCCTTCTGGTTCCCTCCATTAACTAAAACACAAAAAGAATCTTGTGAGAGGCAAAAATCATGCTAGGGAAAACAACATAGTAAAGGGGGAGTACCCTTAATATCTAACATCTTAGGTTAAATTCTAAGATCGTTACCGTAGTTCTAGGACTGTATCTTATACGTATACTTATCCTTAGGTACATCCCTAGACATACCTTAGAAATATCTCTAGGGATCTCACTAACACTTTCGCATCCTAGTTTCCAAAGGTTGACTAAAACTTTACTCTGATACCAACTGTAGAGACCCGTATCTTGACATACATTGACATTACATTACATTTTCGGAATACTAAGTACATAACAAAAACACACACACACAAGGACCGTAATAGTTTAGTGTCTTTGGAAACTCGGAATATAATCTTCTAATCGTGGTGAAAGATCTTCAAAATCTCCCATAAAGATCTTCCTTTTTTTACCTAAAACCTTTATTTATATCCTGGGGAAAAGAAAACATAAAAGGGTGAGCTCAAATGCTCAGTAAGGGTAAACAAAAGAAATATCAATCACATCATATACATAAGCACATAACTTTTGGAAATCTTAACCTGCAAAAGAGATCATAATTTCATAACATGGGGTAAATCATGGCATTGAAATGTAATCATAATAATCATAACTTAAAACATGAAACTTTGTGGCATTCACACATAATAATAGAGAATCATTTCTTGTTAGTCAAGACTCATTTCCAAGACTATCTCAGTGGGAAAAGTCCCTTTCTGAACCGAGTCACCCTCGTTTCAGTCCTATTTCACTGAACCGGTATAACCTACCATTCCAGCCATGTCTATCTCATGAGATATAAAATCTTTACCCAATGCATTGGAGGGAGATATAGGTCCCACCCATCTTATAATGAATCCTTTCTTATGTGTGCCACATAATCATGAATCATACATCATCGCATAACACATGTAACAAAAATGGGATTCTTGAAACATCATGACATCATAAAACAAATCATATAAGGTAAATGACTTCATAAAAATAATTCCCTCACAAAATAATCAAATCAATGCAATAATAGGGATAAAAACAGAACCCAATATTATCTTAGATGGAAAATAATTTTGATAAAACATTTGAACTCCATTCTTGAGGAAAATATCCTTTCTACTTCAAAAACACTTTTCTTTTCTTAACATGTCATACAATTATAAACTAAAAGAAGTTGATTAAAAATAAACTTGAAAACTTATAAAGGAATATTCTTGTAAATAATGTTTTAAAAATCCATTCTTGTCGTATAAGTTAAAAAAACATTCTTCTCGTACTTTTGTCGGAAAAGTCAAAAAGTACCTCGTACGAAAAACGCCAAAAGATTCCTTTCATATCTTTTACTAAAATCTCACCGAAGGGTAAAATTTAATATAAACTATTGTAGAAGGATATAAATATTACACATTGGGAAAACATGGATGTGGATGATAAAATACACCCCAGTAAATACCAAATTATAAACAATCTTAGATAAAATGAGATTGTGACATTTCCCTTACCTTAGGTCCAATTTGCTTTGTACGTGTCCGAAGCTCCTGTATAATGGTTTAAATAATGTTATTGACTTATTCCAGAATCATACATATTTATATGATATCATATATGGTCATATTCTTAGCTTCTTGTTAGTAATATTTCATTGTTACTTGTTACTCGGGTCTTTATTGCCTTTTGTTCTTATGCGTGTTTTGCCGAATAAATTCTTATTCTTATTTTAAGGTTATAGATACCTTATATCCAGAATGGTATTAGTGTAACATATATCATATTTATTCATTCAATTAATTTATATAATTACTATGTAATGATGATCATGTAGAACGAGTCGCATCACATCGTGGAGACGGTATTCCGTACGTACGCACGAGTGATGATATCGTTCATATGATCGTGGAATTGTATTGGAGTATATATATATTATTTCAGTATCAATATAACTTTATAATAATCATATATAGTTACTCATTACACCATTATACCCATCCTATTAAGGTGGCGGTGGAAAATAGATTACACCACGACGTGGAGACGGTATTCCGTACGTACACACGCGCGGTGATTTCATTTTTCCGTAGGATGGATAGAAGGTGAATTAGGGTTGTTTCATATTTATAATAACATATCAGTATATAAGAAATACTTATGTTATTACTTTATCATGAAACAACTAAAGAAGAAGAAGTTGAAGAAGAAAGAAATTGAAAAAGATCGGTAATGGATATTACCTCTTTTTGACGTGCCTTCACTTAACCTCCACTTAAAGAACTAAGTATGGTCTTTGAAGAATACCAGGACCTCTAGGATGATAATAGGGAAGTGGATAAGAGATTTTGGCAGGGGTTTGCTGAGCTTGAGTGCTCAAATTGGTGTGAGGAGGAGAGGGAGGAGGTGCCCTTTTATAAGGGAGGAGAGGGGTACCTTTGGAATAACTAAAAATATTATTTTATTATAAAGTCAAGTTCGGTTTTAAATAGCTCCAAATTGATATATTTCGAAGCTAAGTTGGGGATGGGTCGAAATCCTCTCATACAATAGAATTTAGACAAGTTTAGGTTCCTATTTTAACCTTATCATTTAGATTTAACGTTAAGTTAAATAATTGTACTTTTACCGTGTCTTCTTGTGTTCTTACACTATAAGGTTAATAAACATTCTATAAGAAGCCAAAAGAACCCCAAGTTGTTTATTATTAATATATATAACCTTATCTAAGTCATTTGGCAGATTCTTAGATTTTTAGGAATAAAATAACAATTAATAATATAATATTTGTTTTAAAAACTATTTTATGTCAATTTTGACACTATTTAGTAATTGATTTTTGTGAAAATCATAACAGAATGATAAGTTCGAAAAAAGTTAATTAAATCAATACTAACATGTCATATTAACCTAGAAAATTAGTGGAATTCATAAAAAGTCTCAATTTATATTTATTTGGATATTTATAACATCAATTATGTCAATATTTCATTAATAAGATAATTACTGCATCATCATTGTGTCATAAATAAATTAACTTATTTAATGTCTAAAAATTACAAATAAAATACCATTATGTAGGAACTCGTTTTAGCTTTCTAATGAATATTTATAGTCGAATTTATCTTATGTATAACCCCATATTAAAAATTATTTACTTATTAAACTTTTATTTTAACTATTTTAAGCCTTCTTTAAATAAATTAATAATAAATGTCCTAATCTAATCCAAGTGGGGCTAAATGGTCATATTTTATTCCTAAGTTTGTTTTTGGTCGAATTACACTTATCCAATAGAATTAGGACATGTGTTAGGGTAATAATAATATCATTTCTACCCTTAATTACCCTATTTACTTTTTACCGTGGTAAAAAAAAGTAAAAAGTTACTATTCACCAAAAATTATTTTCATCTCATTGAACCACATTTTAGTCCTTGATATTAACCGTGTCTCTCGGATTTTCGAAATTCCACTCACAGAAGCGGTAAAATTAAGTTTTATGAAAAATTCAGTTTTTTTAACTACCACTTAGTGGTTTCACTATTCATCAAAAATTGAAAGTTTTTAGAAAAATGCCAAAAATTAGGCCTAAGCTATATTTTATATTATGAACTCAAAAATGATTTCTATTTTACCAAATTAAAAACATATCAGTTGTATTAATTAATTTAAAAATTAATTCCCGTCGTCAAAACAAAAGGCGTGTTTTTCAGAGATAATAACTATCAAAAGATTGACACTTGTTTATAACTGGTTTAAATGTGAAATTATATCCAATGACCAACATTGTATTAAATTGTAAAAATATATTATAAATATACTTTAAAACCACTCAAATTAATAATTTATCACTATTAATTATTTCGATTGAAAAAGTTGTTTTTAATTAAAATTTAGTAATTTCCACTATTCATCAAAATATGAAAGTTATCCGAAAATCACCAAAGTTTCACCCTAAGCTAATTCCGATATTACGAATCCAAAAATGAATTCCATTTTGAAAAATAAAATTACAAAATTTCAAAAAGTGGTTATTACTATTCATAACGGCTAGTTTTAATAATATTTTAATAGCATATTGTTGTTTAGTGAAACTCGTTATTGCGTACTACGCACGCTATCGAGGAAGGTCGTGATTGCGTGTAATGCAAGGCAAATCAAGAATGTGTGTTGTGCAAGCTCCTTTTGGTGTAGTGTACAACACAAGACATTAGTGAAATTAAAAAGAATATTTTTCATAAAATCTTGGGGTGTTACAACGGTAGATTTAAAAGACGTACCAATTTTGTCTCAAGTGAAGCATACCCCATCCTTGATTTACGGTAAGGATACGCTGGTTCTATTGTGTGTTTTTTATTTTCAGCACTCAGTTGTTGTTTCATAAATAAAAAACTGTCAATCAAAGTGATGAATACAAGAAAACTTCAAACAACGTATTACCCCACACAATGTACCTGAAAATTCTTCTCCCCACGACGGTTTCTAAACGCATCCCATGCTCCTTGGGATATCAAGTGTGCATAAAGAGGAGGTGGGTGTGGCTTTATTTTCCCTTCTACATCTTTAAGATGATAGTTCATTAAAATTGTGTGGAAACCTCTATAAATCCTTCCTGCAACTCTTAATACATATTCCTTGTGCGAGTCATCTACTATAAATGCACTCTACAATGGATTATGAAGAGTAAGTCAATGTTTTGGTATTTTATTTTATTTTAATAAATTAAAAAAATGATATCATAATGTTACCGTAATCTCTTTTCACATTAGTGTCTTCAGCCCAGTGACAACATGGTGCCACGACTGTACATCAATCGGCACGCGTTTCTGACTGGTGATTCTAATTTAGCTACTAAAGATGGCTCTGTTGGGGTTAACATGTTGGCATCTCTTGTTCCATCCCATCTAAAATTTGATGCCTTTTTCTTTTGTCTTAAGTATTTTGGCTAACACTGTAAAACTATAATGCTCTTTTTTTCACTTTCAGGGTTTCATTTCCTACCATTTCCTCAGAAGTATCATCAATATGTTACCCCCAGAGTGCTAGCATTGGCACTGGGACTAGTAGCAATAGGTTGAGAGACCTATTGTACCTCAACACTGGGACCAGCAATAACAGGTTGAGAAACTAGAAGTTTCTCTGCACTGGGACCACCAGTATCTGGTTGAGAAACCTGTTGTTGTTATGTAGTGGGACCACCAGCAGTTGGTTGAGAAACCTATTATTGCTCTGCACTAGGACCACCAGCTACTGGTTGAGAGACCTTTTGTGCCTCAGGATTGGGTGCATCAGCAGGTGCAGAAGTCATTATCTGCAGAAGTGGTTTAATATTTAATTTAGATTACATAAAAACAGCAGCGAACAGATAATAACATAATTTAACACAATGTATATTAAAATAAAAAAATAACCTAATTATTGTACTCTCTTTTTTTCTTCAAAGGCTGAAGATATTTGACTCTTCTATCGACTATGTAAATCCCTTCATTGTGGTCTCCTCTAACATACAAAATGTCGTCTACATTGGGACTGTTGTGAAATTATTTTGAATTCCCTATAAAATGGTCAACCTTTGTTGAACTTTCGTCTAACCCTTCAGGGGTTTTGGTTGATAACGGAACAATTGACCAATTTTAGTTTGTGGGGTCTGGAAGATAAAATACTTGTACTACATGTGATACCAATATAAATTGTTCTTCTTTCTCCCCTTCCTTACTAAAATCAACTTTCACAGATCCTAATTCATCTATTTTAACATCAATCTTGTTATCAACCCACTTTCATTGAAAAATCGGCACTTTGAATTCTATATAATCCAACTCCCATATTCATTTAATGATGCCAAAGTATGACATATTCGCATAAATTGGATTTTTTTCCTTAGCACTGGAAACATGCATCTCCTTAGCCACAAGTGTAACCACACTATTCTGTATGGTACTATATTCATCATGTTCATTAGTATAGAATGTATAACCATTAACTGCATAAGAATTTTAAGATAATACGTACACACATGCTCCTCCGGCTAGCCATCGAAGTCATTCTGAAATTGAGTTTGGATTTTCATCTAACTGCTTAAAAATATGGTCTTGAAACCATCCTATAAACTGTCAATTATGGGTATCTGGTATCCATTTTTCAGCCCTAGAAGGATTCAAATGCCTAATAATTTCTTTGGGGGTTTGAACATATGGGTCAACGTCAATATTGTTATGCAAAATGAAAATGTGGGCCTGATCCCAATCTGTAATATTGATTGTGACAACCTCTCTTCCATAAATTCCTTCACCCTCAAGCCGCTCAGTGTGATGAGATTTTGTTAGGCCAATGATTTCCACACCAGACAGGTATTCGGTACAAAATTCAACGGTTTCCTCAAAAATATATTGCTCCGCAATACAACCCTCTGACCGACTTCGGTTTTTGACATACCCTTTTGAAAACTTCATATACCGCTCATTGGGGTACATCAATCTATAATGTACAGGACCAAATAGTCGAATCTCTCTCACCAAATGAACCATCAAATGAACCATCATATTGAAAAATGTCAGCAGGAAGAACATTTACAATTCACATAATAAGACGGAAATTTCTCTTTCCATAGTTGGAAATTTTTCCGAGTCTATAACTTTTCTTCATATAGCTTTGAAGAAGAAACAGAGCTTCATTAATGTATGGCGGATAGTCTTGGGAAAAATGCAACGTAAATCTATAGGAATTAGATCTTTCATCAAAACATAGAAGACATGTGATTTCAGACCCTTTAATTTTAAATCACTCATTGACACGATGTTCTTGATATTTGATGAATACCCCTATGAAACCTTTACGTCATTCAAGAAGTTGAAAAACTGATATCTCTCCTGCTTGGAAAGAGTGTAAGCAGTAGGAGGAAGAAATGTTCATTTTTCACCCTTCACTGGTGCCACCTCTTCTCGTATTCCCATCTCAACCATGTCCAATCTAGCCTTGATTCCATCCTTTGTTTTTCTGGGTGCATTTAGAAACATGCCGATGACACTATCGCGTACATTTTTTTCAACATGCATAACATCAATAAAATGTCTGACATATAGACAATTCCAGTATGGTAATTAAAAAAAACTGACCTCTTTTTCCAACCAGTTTTTGTAAGGTTTTTCGAAAACAGTTTACCAAAAGTAGTGTCCAAATATTTTAATTTCACAAAAACTTGATCACCTATTAGTGGAGACGGTGTTGTAAATTCTTTTGAACATCTGTTGAATGATGTCATCCAAGATCAATACTTATGTCATCGGGGTAGAAATCTGTGATGTCCTACCGGCCATGTAATGTGACTGCTGCTTGGAAAACCAAAAGGATTCACCCCATCTGTAGATAACACCAGATGAAGTTTTCTCAACTCGTTCCCAAATTCAAGATACTCATGATCAATTATCTTCCACTAAGGGAGTCTTCCAGGTGACGTAGTTTCCCATCTTTAATTCGTGTATCTACATGCCATGTTAATTGTCCTACAGTCTCCTCACTTCCATATAGGCGCCTAAACCTTGGAATGATTGGAAAGTACCATACAAATTTTGTAGGACTAGATTCATATTACTTATATCAATAAGCACCACACTTTGGGCATTCTTTAAGTGATTTGTGGTCCTTACAAAACAATATACAGTCATTTGGGTAGGCATGTATTTTTTCAGAGATCATACCCATCGATCGTAGCATTCGTTTGGCATCGTATGTTTGGCTAGGGAGTTCATTATCTTGTGGGAGCATGTCATTCAGGATAGAAAGTAGCTCTGTAAAACTGGAGTCACTCCACCCATTGCCTGCTTTCAAATTATATAGCTTTAATACGACTGACAATGCTGTATATTTAGTGAAACTAGCATACAATGGCATTTTTGCAGAACTCTTTAACTTCTCAAACAATTTTGGGAAATCGTGAAGTTCATCTTCAACTGTCCTTGTCATTTCCTCAATACGATCTTCATCATCATTCACGTTTGTAATCACACCCTCCATACGATTGTCTTCATTCTTCATGCTTGTAATCATATCAGATGATCTATAAAATGTCGTGTTATCTGAGCCACTACCTACATTCATTTTTCCCCATGTTTATTCCAACATGTATAACTTCGATCTATTCCATGACAGATCAGGTGTTCTTCTAACTCCTTTGGACTAATTTGTCTTCAATAACAACAGCGTAAACTCAAACAAAGGATTTGAGAAGGGTCACATTCATGATCTTCTAAAAACTTGATAAACTCTTTCACACCATCTTCATACTCTTTTTTCAATCGATTGGCATTCATCCGTTCTTTATTCATATTCATCGTCTTTATGGGTTTGATCTCAAACTTGCCTACTATTATGTTTTAATTAATCAAGTAGCATTGTTTGGGTATTATAAAAACAAATCATGGTACAAATGCCTCTAAACTCATGTGCAATCCATATACATGGTGTGTCCAGTAGGGTGAACATCATGTATGGATAAGATACCTGATTTAATCTGACATATATCAAATTAATTCCAAGTTAGTCTTACAAAGACTGAATGATGCCATTGAAAATAAATGAAATATAGAACAACTTGATCTAAAGGCGTGTACTTTAGATACATACTGAGTCACCTCACTATCTATGCATCACATTTTTGTGGAATACACAGTGTGTAGTCTTTACATGACCACTAGGGGTGTATAGTCTATACACATCTAGTTTCTATGGTATCTATGCATGGTGTGAGTGAAGTAAATAACATTTCATATGGTTCTACCATTATTTCATGTCATGTACATGGTTTCATGCTGAAGTATATGTCTTGGAGATACATTGTGTGTGACCTAGGTTCACATGACATGTAACATTGAAAATGAAACTTATTCCAAGTTTGAGTCAGAAGATTAGTCATGTGGTGTAAATTTTGGAGATAAATGTTGTGTGGCATTAAAATCTATATGAAATCCATGTATGGTGAATCATGTTCCATTTAACAAGACTACATACCATGTATTTTAAAGTGTCTCATAGAGTCCTCTAGAAGTGGTTTTCTAGGATTTAGTGGAATTGCACTAGTACCAAAATGGTGGTTCCATTGAAATGGGTAAAGTTTGGATTGATATTCAATGGTGGAAGAACTAAAACATGGAAAAAAATGGCATATAAATCATGCCAACAACCGCAACACCATACAAAAAAACAATATTGATCACAATCACAACACCATACAAACCAAACAATCACAATTTTAGATTTTACAAAGCATCCCTTATTCAATTTTGTTTGTTAATTTAGGGGTTATCCTAGAAGTTTTATCATCCTGGGGTGTTCATTAATAAGTCAAGTATACGTAAATTACAAATTTTTATATTCAAATGTTCAATAACAACCAACCAACATTCAATTCATTTAGTGCGCAAACAAAGACCACCAACGGCCACGATTTTCAGTGCGGCATTTAGCCTGTACATTTCACATTATAACCATCAATATCAAACAGTAATAACATGCAAACAAGAGGAAAATAATGAGTAATAGGAGAAAACTCATCACGAAGGTGTCGTTAAGAACACGGTAGAGGTGCGTTCGTGGAAGAGGAGAGGCGCACAATAGAGGATATTTCCAACTGAAAAGAAAACATAAAATTGGGGAAACCCATAAGAATAAAATAATCTAAAACCGAGTACACCATTTAACACATCCCACAAACCCCAATAACCCACTAAAACTGAAATCAACCCACACCATGGTTAAACAAACCTTAAAATAACAAGAAATTATAGAACCCACCTTCGATAGAATGAGTTAAACAGACTATTAAAATATAAAAGATGAACATACAATGGGTAAGCCCTGACCAATAGGTCCTCTTAACTAGGTATAATCCCCAAGTTTATTCTAGATAGTATATCCCAAATGAGTAAGCCCTGATCAATCCTCTGTTATCATACCTTTCATGACATGCCCTATCCTAATAATGGTCATTATTAAGAACACCACAATCCCACCCTTATGGTGGTTGTTATCCTTAAATGATAGAATGTCCCAACCAAATTGTTTGAAATAATTAGATAAACACATCACCTTTGCATGGAATTCTCCCACGTCATCCTATATCTGATGGATTCTTGACCCATGCATGTTCTACAGGTAATTTAATAGCATAAAAAATATACACTATATAAAGGAATAATAGGGAATATCAAGAATTGTTCATAAGGGGATATAAACAAACCATTAGATCATATATAAAGAATTAGTTTCAAGGTCTACTCACACTCTTGAAAGCAACAACATCATGAAAGAGAATCAAGCGTAAACCATTAATCATGGAAACATCATGTACAAGGAATTATTTATTAAGGAAATTCCTACCACAATCTCAACATTAACATCAATGTTCATTAGGTGTTTTGTATCCTAAAACATTTTCACACACCAACTAGAATAATCTGTCTTTCTAATTACTTCTAGAACCAATTCCATATAAATAAATGGTTTTATATAAAGGAACAAGGAAGAAAAATCCAAGCGGTAGAAAAAAAATTACCTGAAAATGAATATCAATAATGGTATAATCCAAGATTATTTGAATTAAGTAGAAACTATCACTCTTGGATAGTGATAAGAGGAGAATTCACCAAGAGCAAACCTATGAGACATCATAGAACTCCACTGATCTCCAAGAAGATTGTTTTTACACCAACACTAGAATTACCTTTCTAGATGACATAAGGCAACATAATCTAAGACATAATTACTATATTCTATGACTAAATAAGAAAAAATTAAGGAAATTTCTCTAAATAAGAAGTCTCACCCAAAAAATCACTAAATTAACCAAATTTGGAATCATCGGTGAAAAAGGATGAAATGTTACCTTCTATCGATGGCGGAGGCAGTGGAGGCGGCGGAGGTAGTAGCGGAGGTGGAGGCAGCGGAGGTGGCAGAGGTAGCGGCGGTCGCGGCAGTGGGGGCGGAGGCAGCGGTAGCGACGGACGCAACGGCAGTGGTAGAGGCAGCGGCGGTCATGAAAGTGGGGGAGGAGACAGTGGCGGCAGTGGAGGAGGAGGAGGAGGAGGAGGCGGAGGAGGACAAGGAGGAGGAGGATGAGGAGGAGGAGAGGTCACAACAAACGAGGGGCATGGTTCAGCTTCCACAAAAGCTTGACCGCGTGCGAGCGAGGAGGGCCTGTTAGGGTTATTAAATAAAAACTGATGGAACCTTTATCAGTGCTCATTAAAAGTGCTGATAAAGGTATGTTTTATCAGCGTTAAAATAAAAGTGCTGATAAAACATTCATTTATTAGTGCTTTTTTAGCGCTGATAAAGAGCTACCTTTATCAGTGCTAAAAAAATCGCTGATAAATGTTACCTCTTATCAGCGCTAAAAAAATAACTGATAAAGGTAACATTTATCAGCGCTTTTAGCTAGCGCTGGTAAAGGCATACCCCTTTATCAGTGCTTTCTGTTTAGCACTGATAAAGGGCAGCGCTTCCCTTTCCCTGTTTTGTGGTACTGTACACTTCGATGACCATTATGACACCTTATCATATTCTTCAAGGTACGAAAAGGTCCTTAATCCCTACAAAAGGTCATAATTTCTACTTCGGGGTGTCCATTTTGGGTCTACAACATATCAAATTGATATAAAACATATTTTTAAAAATATTTATTATATTTATATCAATATAAATATACTTATATATCAATATATTAATTTTTATGATTTTTTTGAAATATACACATTTATTAGCGCTAGGAAAATGTGTTCTAATAAAACTCTCCTTTATCAGCACTACTAAAAAAACACCGATAAAGGGGGCCCCTTTAACAGAGATTTTTTTAGCACTGTTAAAAGTGCCCTTTATCTGCGCTTTTTTTAGCGCTATTAAAGGGGTAGTGCTTCCGTTGCCCCGTTTTGTGGTAGTGTGGATGAAATATATAACTATAATATATATATATAGTTGTTGTTCATACACTCATTTTGACCATGAGCTGAAGCAGGTAGATCCTCTAGGAGTCCATTAAGATCATGATCAGATTATTATTTATTTATCCAGCTTTTTTGATTTTTCTATATAACTTCACACTATTGTTTGTTTATATACACTGATTTTATTAATTCTAGAAACCATCCGTGGTGACCTACTAGGATTTTATCTCACACCATGCTCATAAAACCATGGTACCCGAATAGGTTATTTGTTTATAGTTATGGATAAGGGAAATATCCCTACTATAATTCATTAATATGCTTTAACTATTATTGGAGTATTGAAGTAGAGGACTGATCATACGCTTGGAATGCTAGTGGAGAAGATTTTTGTTCTTTTTTATAGTTTGTATAACATGATTGTATATACCTATCCCCTATTCCCCTTTTGTATATCAGCATTCCATGTATCCATGTATATGACACCGCCCTGTGGTTTTTGATATTTTTATTCAATTTCTCAGTTATTTATGCTTATGTACTTGTTTACTATATATGTTTTCTAATTATTATGGTAATCCTATGTTCCACTATGATATGGGGGTATTATCTCCCCACCACACCACCTTTACATCCTCGCTACTAGTCAGTAGCCTCTAGAATACAGGGAGGTGCACTTGAGGCCATGTGAGCCACCGTCTTAGGGTAGGGGTTAGTAGGCCTTGGGTCGAGAAGTTACAAAGTGGAATCATATGTATTTATTTTCCTTTTTCACTAATAGAAAAAATACCCTATACCAATGGTTTGGAACAGTTGGTATAGGTCTCTAAACCATTGGTATAGCCTAAACCAACGGTTTGGGGGCGGTTGGCTAGTTTGGTGTTCGGATAGGTCTATACCAACGGTTTCCTGAAACTGTTGGTATAGGTCATATGAAAAAAAATATACCAAATGTTTTATGAAACCATTGGTATAGATAATTCAAATAAATAAAACCCGGATTGGTTTTGATCCCATCACCTTCCATTTATAATCCAGTGACCTAACCACTAACTTAACATGAATTTTGTTAACAAAATTTCATAAATATAAATATTTATATTTATAAGTATTTTAACTATTCTTTTATTTAATGTTATTTGAAAAAAGATTCCATAAAAATTATGGGTACCTATACCAATGGTTTTGAGAACCGTTGGTATAGGTTCTTTGATTTCTTGAGTTATACCAACAATTTTGATGAAACTGTTGGCATATGGTGGACCTAAACCAATGGTTTCTTCAAAAACATTGGTATTGGATATCTATAATGGACCTATAACAAATGTTTTGTCCAATACCATTGGTTTAGGCCCTTATAAGTGACATATACCAATGGTTTTGGCCAAAATCATTGGTATAGGTCCTTATTAGCGACCTGTACCAACATATTTGAAGAAACCATTGGTATATGGTGGATACAAGAGGCCTATACCAACGTTTTCTTTAAAACTATCGATATAGGTGTCTCTAAGGTTTCTATGCCAACAGTTTTTTACAAACTGTTGGTATAGGTCCATTGATATATGTCCTATTTCTAGTAGTATTTATTACTATTTGGGTAATAGATAGGACACTCAAAGTTAAAGTAATTTGAAAATGACCCTGTGGTTGGATGTATCTAACCCATGTATAGGGTAAACCCAAATTACATGGGATAGAAAATTGTTATTATTGATTAAACTTATTATGATTGACACGACTTCACCATCAGGTGACACACTTGTATTATGATGTTATTGATATTGGTTTTATAAAAATTATAGTTATTTTTACCTAGGTTCAATGAAATTATGGCATTTCATTAGTTCACACATCTATATAGGTACAATAGGACTAATATGACATGCATTTTTTCATGACATGTTTATTTTCAATGTTCATTTTCATGTTGCATATTATTAGTTCCTTGATTATGTATTAAAATGTGTTGAAATTTCTTATAGTGAATTTTGAAACATAATTTACACTTAAAATTCCTACCTTAACCTTACAGTGTTTTACTTCATAAGTTAAACCTAACACCTCAAGTAGTTAATTATGGAACGTTGAGCCATGAACCATTGGTTGCATGTGCTGGAACATGTTATGGTATGAGTTATGTAAAAATTGTATTTTGGTTCCTAAGAAGTATGGTCCCTTATGGATTGGAAATGGTAATCCATCTAATTCAACCATTTAATGAGATTTAAATATTTTAATAATACAAAATTTAAAATTAATATGAATTTTACAGTAAAAATGACCATCTTATACATGTGAAAGAGAGGATTAGAGATGAACCTAGCCTTAGTAGTGGGTAGTGGTGTGTCTCTTACATTATTATGTCATTCCATGGTGTTTATCAATTACACAGTATTGAATTTAGGAGAAAGTAGTGGGATATGATATTTTTATAGGAAGGATATGAACATGTTCTATTTTTCTATCTAAAATCCCTTAAATTTATAGAATATCTTATGAGGTGTGTGGTTAGAATTTTAGTATCATACCTCCTTGAAGTCTTCTAGTTATACACCCTGAAGGAGGTGATGACCATGCACCTGGGGTGGTAGGCCCTGATCCGCCAATGGTTCCTCCTATAGTTCCACCTGTCTCACCTCTCCCTATTACTGATATGGGTAATGACACCTAGTTTCATGAGGTATTTATTCATATATTGTATAATATGTAAGGTGATGTTTTACCTACCTTGAGTATGGAAGAGTTTACTCATGGGTTCTAATAAAAGCATCCTCCCACATTTTCAGGTGATAGCGGGCCACATGCTTCTAAGTGATGGATCAAATCTATTATTTCTATATCCTATAATTTAGATATGCCTCTAGGGTAGAGGGTGAAACTTACTACATATATATTGTGTTATTCTGTCAAGCGGTGGTAGGATGTTATCACCCAAGAAGATCGGCATAGATTTTGGATCTGGTCGTATTGCTAGACTATCTTCTATGACTATTTATTTCCCTAGACTCTAAGGAATGATAAAGATGGATATTTAATTAACCTATATTAGGGAGGAATATATCTTCTGGAATACTCTTCTCATTTCAATGACATGAAGTGGTTCAATTCTACCCTAGTGGAAGATTATCTTATAACCACTAAGCAATTTGAGGATGGGATGGTATACACCATATGATCATAGGTCAATGTCTTCAGGTTGATTTATATTCTAAGATAGTCAACCATTCCCTGATTATAGAAAAGAATTTGAGGGAAGAAGATGGTGTGAGTCAGGGTAGTTTGACACCTATATTTATCATTGTTCCTTCTTATGGGATAAAGATATGTCTTTATGGTTTCTAATGGGGGTATCAGTGGTCTGGTTCCACATGCAGAAAATTTATTGAAATATTACCAATGTGGAAGCTAAGACATAAAAAACCTCAGTGCTAATGAGTTATAGTGGAATGAAGAGGTTTTGGAAGGATAGGAAATATCCAGTGCTTCTATAGGACCTTTCCATCAGTTCTTAGAGAGATGGGATCGACTCTTACCCCACATCCTAGAGAAGGTTTAGTAGGATCTTGCTAGGCAGGTAGCTAGAAAACCACCAGCTATTCAGGATGAGGTGGTATCTAAGGAAGAGTTAGTCAGACTCATAATTCTTAGTGTTAGTAGAGTGTGATTTTTCAGGTAAGTTAGGCAGTGACTCAAGGCTATGGTACATACCAGTTACATGCAGTAGAGCTGATACTGAGGAGTAGGGCAGCAAAAATTCTATAGTTAGTGGTATTATTCTATTAGCCTCCACTTTAGTATTTTCATTATTTTATATATTTGTGTCTCACTCATTTATATCTGAGAATATTATGGAATGTATGGGACTCGAGATTGAATACTTGTATAGTGTCATGACACTTTTTAACTTATAAGATATCTAATCAGATGACATTTTCTATTGTGAGGATTTTCTCCTTTAGATAGGTGGATACCTCTTCGTAAGTAATCTTTTCATCCTTGACATGATAGGTTTTGATGTAATCATCAAGATTGGCATGTTAGTTCCTTATCGATCCCATATCGACTGCTATTATTAAAGGGTTACATTTACATCATGAGAGGGTAGTAAAAATGTTCATAAGGGAGAATGTAATTTTCATGCGACATGAAGAAATCCTAAGAAGTAGAGGCTGGGTGATGTTATATCCCAAATCACTAATATTTTTCAAGATTTATAGGGGTTATGAACCACTATTTTAACCATTTTAGTTGATTGATTTAGGTATTTCTTTCATGGTGACTTGTCTGGTCTACCTCTAGTGTGAGAGGTAGAATTTACCATTGATCTTTTTCTAAGAGTTCAACTACTGACTGTTCCTCCTTATATGTTAGAACCTATGGAGCTTCTGGTGCTGAAGAAATAGTTGTAGGATCTAGAGGATAAGGCCTTTATATGCCCAAATACTTGTACTTAGGGATGACCAGTCCCTTTTTCAATAAGGTGGATGATACCCTTATGCTTTTCATGGAATATAGATATTTGAACCAACTTACAGTCAAGATCTGGTATCCACAACCTAGAATAGATGACCTATTTGATCAACTGTAGGGAATGATGGTGTTTTCAAAGATATATTTGAGTTCAGTCTATAATCAAGTTCATGTATGGTCTTTAGAGATACCTTTCATAGATTTTAAAAGTAGGTATGGTCTATATGAGTATCTTGTCATGAATTTTTGTGTAACAAACTCACATATAGTTTTTATGGATCTTATGAATCGGGTTTTTACACCTGTATATAGATTAATTAATGGTAGTATTTATTGATGATGTTTTAGTGTATTATCATTCTCAACAAGAACATAGAAACCATATTGATATCATGATAAATACCATGATGGATCATCATATCTATGCTAAGCTCAGTAAATTACACATCTAAAATCGATAAACTCTACTTCTTGGGTCATGTTATTATGGAATCCTGAGTTTCATTTGTTCCAAAGAAAGTGAGAGCTATAGTTTCATGGGAGAATCCCAATAAATTCTTTGACATTCAATTTTGTTATGATTTTATGAATATTACATACACTTCATCTTGAATTTCTCACATTATGCAGTTCCACTTATGGGCTTGAAAAAGAAAGGTGTGAAGTTAGTATGGTCAGAATCCTATGAATCATCCTTTCTGGAGTTGAAGGTCCATTTGAATTTAGAACCTATAAAAATTCTTCCATAGTGGGGTAGGAAATATAAAGTCTTATGTGATGAATTAGGTATTGATCTTGAATCTATTGTGATGCAGGATAAGCTAGTCTTTGTGTAAGGGTCTCGTCAATTGAGGCCTCACGAGCAGAATTACCTGAAAAACAACCTCGAGCAAGCTGTTGTAGTTCATGATCTTGGCTGTTGAAGACACTATCTACCTAGATAGTATTTTTTCATATACACATATCAAAAAGTAATCAAGTACATATTTACATTATGAGATATAAATATCAGGAAAAAAAGGTGGTTTGAGTAACTACAATCATTTGATTTCGAGCTTGTGTACATGCCTTGTAAAGGAAATGTTGTAGATGATGGTCTGAGCCAGAAGAATGAGAATAATAGAGTTTATAAGGATAGTGGAAAATGGAAGATAAATTAATTATTCTCAAAAATGAATTTTGAGGTTTAGGAGGATCATGGCCAGACCATCCTCATAGCTTTAGAAGCAGCCTCTAATCTTTTAGAATGGGTAAGA
This sequence comes from Viscum album, assembly GCA_963277665.1. NCBI lineage: Eukaryota > Viridiplantae > Streptophyta > Magnoliopsida > Santalales > Viscaceae > Viscum > Viscum album. Next base: position 15,730,977 of record OY728158.1, read on the forward strand.
ATGAGGAAACAGTATGATCCTGTGGACCTTATCCTAAGGTAATGTGTCTTGGATGATGGTATATATTCTAGTTGTACCATGGATGGAGATGATAATTTACTATTACATGGGTGTGTATGCCTCCCAGCAGACATCAGGGAGGAGATGATGCGGGAATTTCAGGCCTCAACATGAGGAGTACACGTCGGTATCACCAAGATGTATATAGATCTACATCACCAGTATTGTTGGACTGGTATGAAACATGATATTTCATACTTTATCTCTCAGTGTTACACCTATTAGTATGTGAAGGCGGATCATCAACATCTGGTAGGGATTTTAAAGCCATTTTCCATTCATGAGTTGAAATGGGACTATGTTTCGATGGATTTTGTGACTGGTTTACCCATATCACCTCATGGAAATGATACAATATGGGTTTTTTTTATCATTTAATGAATGTATCGCATTTATTACCTATTTTAGAGACTTTCTTGGTATATGATCTAGGAATTTTTTATGTTATGGGGGCTTTACGTCATCATGAAGCTACTTGTTCTATCATTTCTGATAGAGATTCTCTCTTCACGTCATTGTTTTGGAAGGGGTTTTGGAAGGCCTTGGGTATATAGGTTCTTCTGATTAAGGAATATCACCCTCAGATTAATGGATAGATAGAGCTTACAATTTTGGTATTTTAAGACATTCTCTATGAATGTGTCCTTGAATTTGAGGTTTCTTGGGGGAAACACATTCCTCTTATCAAGTTCACTTATAAAAACATATTTTAGGACACCATCAAGATGGATCCATTGTAATCCTTATATGGTAGTCCTTTTCTCTTTACCTTTGTGCTGGAAAGAGGTAGGGGAGGAAAATATGCTTGAACCAAATCTCATGTAGGTGACTACAAAGAAGCTCCACTTGATCAGAAATTGACTGATGACAACTTAGTTTAGATAGTAGTCAAATTCCAGTAGACGTCGATGACCTCTTGGTTTCAAGTATGGAGATCAGGTTTCTTGAAAGTCTCACCTAGTTTAGATCATAAATGTATGCAAAGTCAGGTTAAGTTGTCCTCTCGATTTTTCGGACCCGTTGAGGTTGTGAAACAGATCAGACTAGTGGCATACTAGTTGGCACTTCTAGAGAGATACTGGTTAATGCATGATGTATTTCATGTGTCTCAGTTTTACTAATGTAATCCAAACACATCACATTGATTTTATCCTAATGAGGTTGAGTTGGATGTGGATACTTCCTTTGAGGAGTATGCGGTTCTTATTTTTGATCATAGTGTGAAGACACTTCGAGGCAGGTCAGTTCCTTTGGTACAGGTGTTATAGAAGCACAATCAATTACATGATGAAACTGAGGAGCAGGAATATGATATAAGAGCTAAGTGGCCAATGATATTCTTAGATGATAACAGTTTAACCTCAGAAGGAAAAATCATGGAATAGTTGATTTATAGAGGGAATTTTTTAATGACATGTATTTTCATGAAGGTACAACCCATTAATTTTTGGTTTAATTTCATTTAAAAAGGACTTATAATATTACCCAATGGAGTCATGAAGGTCTCTAGGGTTCATGAGACTTGTTTGGATCCCATAAACCAAGAATATTGGAAAATATACTGATTTGTATGGTTAGTAGAATCTATGAAACCCATCCCATATGATCACTACTAACTATGAAAAGTGAGACATATGAGAAAAAGGGGATGCCCAGTTTGTCTGAAACTATGTGAATGGAGGTGCACACCCATGTGACAAACTACATTGTTTAGAAAATAGGGTTTTTCTTGGTTTGCACATGGTTAGGGAAACCTTGTACCTTAACTATCCATGGATTTTCTTTAAGTAGTGGGTTAAGTATGGTTTGCTAATGGTTTGGCCAAATAGTGTGGAAAAACCACGTGCCCCCTATTTTGAGGGTGAAATATAAAATTTACCCTAATGAATCTATCTACCCCTTTTTTACTTTATTCTTCTCTCATTCCAGCAGATGGATTCTTCCTCCTCCTTTCATAGCTTCCCCTCCTCAATCTAGGATCCTTGATAACTCACACATCAGAATCCAAAATCAAGATCTATAAAAGGATTTGAAAATATATTGGTATGATCTACCTTCCCATTACCTTCAATCAAATTTTATCTTTGGATATGTTTCACTATTCAAGAGAAATATCATTTTCCCAATTTTATGGGTGTTGGACCATTTCATTGATCTCTCATAACCTACTTCAAATCTAAGGCTAACATTGGATGAGGAGTGATAAACGACCCTAAGGTAGGTGTTATCATCTTTTTTCCCAAAATTTTTGTTGTTTTCAATGCCTAATTGTTGTTCCATACTCCAACATTTGTTTTAAATCAACCAAAAATAGATTTCTTGATTCCAAATTTATGTGAATACCTTTTTTAACTCCCAAGTATCGTGGTTTAGTAAATTATAGGATGTTGAACTTAGTTATATACACCCCTTGGGTGATCCAGCTTGAATTTTCACTGTATAATTAAATGGATAGACGCCTAGAATGCCTTCCAAGCATTCAATTTGGCTTATAAATTGGTTTTAATCAATTATATAGTTGTTGGTTGAACGAAAGTCACCACCTGAGTGCTTGAACCAACTAATAGAAGGTATTTCCCTTATGAGTAGTTGCCTAATTGATAATGGAACTCTCTAGGTGCCTCTTTGAACCCTGTAAAATGGAATTTACATGATTTGGTTTATTAAATGTATTTGATTAAATGATTTGTATTTTTCATCATTGTTTCCTTCCTTAAATGAAATAAATAGTTTAATTTAAATGAATTATTCTACTGTTAAAATACCACACCGATTATTTCATGATTTTTTTAATGTTTAATTGAATTATAATTCCTTGATTATGATGGACTTGATAAGTGAAATGCATGAGAGGTAATGTATCATAGATATTGTTATAAAAATATTTAAGCCTTGATATAGTCTATGGAATAATGGTATGGTTTTTTTGGTAATAATGATTCATGTTCCCTTACATCAGGTGTTGATCATGACATATCACTCCATTGAATCAATTTGGATGGTGGTAATGATGCACTATATCCCTTTTTTTGGTGTTGGTATGACGATACACCCACTATCTTGAGTGTAATCATTGTATCTCCCATCAATTATGGGATGTAGGGTATGTACCCTATTGCATGAGCTTATAGGATTATTTAGACCAGTTATAGATGTCTGAGTTAAACCCTAGTCCAATTATAACCAAGTATTCCAGATATATGGCCACTTACATCCACACATACTTGGTCCATATTGGTGGATTAAATATAGAAATATAGTATATATATTATTACTATATATATAGTAACTATTTAGAAACTCATTCCAACAATGAGACTAAGTAGGTAGAGTTGTGAGATGTCCTTTAGGAACTTGAGCGGGCTGCTATTTATTTATTCATCTTTGTTGATTTTTCTACATATATGCACTCTATTGTTTGGACACATACAATAATTGGATTAATTCTAGACACCATTGGTGGTGGACTACTAGGATTTTACCTTACAACCTACTCAGGTCACCTTGGTACCTAGGTAGATTATTTTTCATTAGTTTGGATAAGGGAAGGATCCTTGTTATAGGTTCTTGATATGATTTACCTATAGTTGGAGCATGGGAGCAGAGGATCAAGAATACACTCAATATTTTATTAGATAATATTTTTTTCTTTTTCCAGTTTATATATCATGATTGTATATTCTTTTCCCCAGTTCCCCTGGTGTATATCAGTGTGGCATGAATTTTTTTATATGACATTTTCCTATGGTATTTGATATTTTTATTAAGTTATTCAGTTATTTACACTTCCAAACTTATTTACTATATGTTTTGTCTAATTATTATGGTAATCCACTATGACACTATGATATGAGGGTATAGTATCCCTACTATACCACCTTTACACCCTTGATGATAGTCGGAAACCTATGGTGTGTGGGGAGTCATGCTTGAATCCATGCGACCCACTAACTTAGAGAACACGTTAAGTGGTCCCAAGGTCACGATGTTACATTTCCCTTCAGGATTACAGTTCCCAAGGAATGATCCAATTGAAAATTTCTAAACATAACCATTTTTTATCTTGAAATAAAAAATTCTAGAATTATTAATTTAAGTAAAAGATCACTTTAAAAAACTTCAGGAGTCAGAAACGGATGGGGGGAAGGGCATCTGCAAAGAGAAAAAAGATTATTCTCATTTTCCTCCTCCGATGGAGACATGGTCAGCAAAGAAATTGAATGTCAAGCATAATGAAAATCAGTGTAAGTCAGATGATGCGATTAAGAAATCCTTGGAGTTTATCATGAGCTCGGGTGAAGAAGTGGTTGAACATGTTTTGACTCTCAATTCCAATGAATAAGAAGCTGCTAAAATGATGGGGAGATCCTTAAGGGTGAGTCTCAATGAGGAGCAATATACCTGTATTGACAAGTAGGACCTAATATTAGTTGGCGGTTTCAATAATGGGAAGATCAACCTTGAGGAGTACATCCAGTCTTGGGATAAGCTGACTTGTCAGGTCAAAGATCTTCTTATGGAGGAACCCAACACTCAGGTGAACAATATATCCTGGAAATTATTTAGGGATATTAACTTTGGTAGTCTTAAATTGTACTTTAATTATTCTGTAATCCCTTTCTATGGTTGAACCCATGGATTCTCACTTTTTCCTTAAATGTGTTTGGAAAATAAAAATTTAATTTTCAGTCAGGATTCACTACATAAAGAGAGATATGAAACACATGAAGAACCATCTCACCCACCTTAATGGAATAAATAGTTTCCCCTAAAAACACCAAATACTAGTTATACCATGAACATCCTTTAGGAGAATCTCCACATATGACATGATCCTCAAAAACCTCCACCTAAATATATACCAAACAAGATTTCTTTATTTTATTTAACATAGATGTTAGCATATTAATTTGATAAAGTAAACCTCTCTTAGAAACTTCCTCCATATCAAGATTAAAAGATAAAAGCTCCTCCATCACTCACTATTCATATCTAGAGACACCAAAAACATCACCACAAAACTTCCTACTCAATACATCAACTGCAACATTTCCTTTTCATGATTTATAAAATACCTTAACGCCATAATCCAATAATAAATACATCAACCATCATAGAAGTATGTTCAAATCACACTCATAGAAGTTATATCATAGACTATTATAATTTGTGATGATCATGGATCATTCTCCTATAAGATAGTTCTTCCACAACTTCAAGGAAAAAACAACTGAAACTAGCTCAAGATAATGGGAAGTGTAGTTATGTTCATGTATTCATAATTACTAAAACCTATAGAATATTACTACTCTTTTTTGAATCAAAACACAAACCAATCCATGGAATAAAGCATCACATAATACCTCAAACATAACTACCACCTATGTAAAATATAATATAGGAGAACTAACTAGTATCCCCTTTAGGTACTAAAATGTACCATGACACTAGTATATCCATACAAAGGCCTTATTTTTCCTAATTAATGATATAAAATGAGGCTAATATAAATAAGGCATAAACCATCTATAATATCTTATTAGACTAGGGGAATTGTGAATCTCTGCTATTTTTTGGAAGTTACTTATGAATTTTTTTTCTCAATCATCAATGCATCCACTGTTATTCCCTACTTAGATGTAACATGCCTAAGGAAACGAACCTCTCGAATTCAAAACATAAACTTGAATAAATTTACACATATATGATTTCAATGAATAATATCTAGAATTATTCTTAAATTTTCAACATGAACCCACTTTAATATCAAGTAAATGGGGATTTCATCAATGAACACTACCACACATTGATCCAGGAACTCATGAAAAAGGATTATCTTGAATTAAAAGTGTCCATAAGGGAATGTAAAGGTAGTCATCAACATTTATTCATCTTTAACTCTTATATGATGATAACCTACCCAAAAAAATTATTTTAAATAATCAACTAGATCCCTTTAACCAATCAAATAAAGGGGGTATTGGTTATTCAATATCAGTTGATTCAACTGAAAATAATCCATACACACCCATATAATTCCATCCATTTTCTTCATGAATAGTACCAGATCACCCCAAGGTGACACTCTAGGAATAATTAAACCCTTCTATAATAAATCATTAATCATAATCAGAAACTAAAGAAACTCATGGGGCATCATCTTATATGGACACATATAAATTAGAAAAACAACTGAATGTGACTCTATCCCAAACTCAATATCACATCAAGGGGTTTATTGTAAAAACATATTTAAGAAATATTACAGGTAAATATTTTAATTTTTTTGGAAACACCATCTCCTAAAAATAAAATCTTTCCACTAAGAAGAGTGAGGCTCTAAATTTCGGCAACCCATTTAATGGTCTCACTCACCAGAAAAAATAGTACGCCGACCTTCCATATCATGAAGGGAAAATCTCATTTGAAAATATCAATAATGACCTATATTGAAAATAAATAATCCATTTCATGGATAAAATAAAATTTTTTGTATTCAAAATATAAATAAATCTCAATGAATGATGTTTCTCCATCATTAATTAAAATCTTAACACACATCGTACATGATAGAATGACATCCAACTAGATTAGTCAACACCATGCATATTGTAAGTATCTTCTCCTTGAGTTAAAAATATTGTACCATGTTATGTGAAATTATGTAGTAAAAAAATCCCAAAGAAAACAAGGAATATACAATAGTAGAAGATATGAAAATGGTACCTTTTACGATGTTTGGTACAATTAGTTCTAGAAACTTGATGACATTTATATTTCCATGTTTTGATACTTTTACTAATTTTCCCTGATGATGGAAACCACTATGATAGAGATAAATAATGTGTCCTTGATGAAGAGTGTTATCATGGAGATATCCTATAATGACTCCTCCTCCTACCTAATGACCCAATCCAGGTTGATCTTGATAGTTCTGAAGTTGATAAGGCCTCAAGTGAAATTTTTATAATGGATGTACCTATAGTGGGATGATATTTCCTAAATAAAAAATAATGAAGTTTAGAAATTTAAATTTTAAATGTTCATTACTCCTATAAGAAAATTAAACTATGTTCAATCTACCGATAGAGGTATGAAAACTGCTAGATTTGTAAAAGTAAGAAGGATTCTAAGACTGACTCCCTAATAGATGAATCTTTGATTGAATATAAAAAAAGAAACCTATATTTATAGATCTTATCCTAAAGGTGTGATGTGACTCCCCTATTGAGAAAAAATAGTCCATGTCAGCATCTTAGATATGGGATTTTCCTCCACCTACACCTCAAGATACATCAATAATGAAAACATTGTGGATCAGTGCTAGATATCTAGATACAATTCCTTCTCAAAATTCCTTACTCAAGCCTCTTTATCCAATATAAGGTTTAAAGTATAACAAAGTAGGTCCTTAAACTAAATCCCAAACCCCCTGTACATTGTATCTTCCCTACCAAATACAAATCAACTCCCATTATTATTCCACCTTTATTGTCAAAAAGGAACTTAGCCTGAAATTGATCATAGAACTTATCCCATGATTAGAAATAAGATCCAATATTGAAGAGTAGATTCACACAATAATATGATAGCTAATAAAATACAATGATCCTTCCTGGAATATATTAGAATGATAGAGAGCACTAGATCCTCTGACCATCTCTCTATCTCTAGATTAAAAATATAACCCAGATACTCTGATGATCTCTTGCAATGACACTCATGAAGTTTATTCCTCTGAACACCATCCTTATTAAATTCAAATTTGAGGTGATCTACTAGAGCATCATGCCACACTTCATCAGCTTGAACCTTAGAAATACACAACCACATACCATATATAGAATGATAATAAGGATTCTAAAGGATGAAAATATGGAAATCTTTAAGATCATTTAATTTTAAATCATCAAATTTCCCCAAAACCTCACAATTCAATAATAGGAATAATAAAGTATGACAAATGAACCAAAATTATATCCACACATTGTAAATAGTTTCACACAACCTAGTATATTTATTAAACTTAAGTTACTTCCATTGGATCATAAGGGGGCCCTCATTGCCAATGTTCTAGCTAGTCTCTTCTGCCTATGTGACATACTATATACTATTGACACTATTTCTGTGACAAACTAATGAAATCCTCACTAGTTAATAACTCAAAATTATATCTCATATCTCATAAAAATTCTTTGATACAACTTCTTCATGACCCTCCCGACTGGAACCCCTCTTAGATCTATTGTGAGGATGAGTATGATCCTAGAATCCCAACTCTGATAGGACACATATTGGTTATGAGAACCGAGTGTATAATAACATATACATGGGAGGAATTACCATAAAAAATACTAGGAATAAGTAAATAAATACCAAATAAACTCAATAATATAATAAATAAATAATCCAAAATTCATATAATATCACACATAAAATGAAAACTCAAAAACATAATACCATGAGGAAAAATATTGCAACAACAACTCCATGAACCCCTACTAAAAAAAGTTAGTAAACTGATATATATATATATATATATGTATGTATGTATGTATGTATGTATCACCATACAAGTATACTTGGGTGAATCCTCCCCAAAACATCTCATATAAATATAGTAGAAGGATATTAACGGTTTAGTGAATAAAAAGTGAAACTAACTTGTCACCTAAACTATGATATATAATATTCTAACCTCACAAAGGATCAGTTACCCAAAAATCACATAAATTAATAAGTAAAATAATATCAAATGAATATATAATGATAAGGTTCCATTTATCCACTTACCCACTAAACTACTCACTCTTACATCCCAACGGAATATATCCTGGTGCTACCATACCTTTTATAAATTATATCACCACATACCACATAACTGATTTCCCACATCAGAAACACAACCAAAAATACATAACCACGTGACTATCAAATACATAGTATCACACATTATAATCTTGATACATTAAAAACTATATACTTTTACATTTAAACCTTAATCTATTATAGTCATAGCATAAGTATACATATCATAACTGTAATCCTTTACAACTTATATGCACACACACACACACACACTCCATAAATACAATCCATGAAAACCCATATATGTATATATATATATATATATCTGTGTGTGTGTTTTATAACTGTGATCCATCAAAACCAATACTAAATCTGAAAGAGACGGTGGGTAAGGGGGTGTGGTAAACCCTATAGATCCTCTATAACCTAGATGTTATCGATAACAACCAAAACCCAAAGCCTTAGATGGGTATTGGCCACCTAATCCTACTCGGGTGGTGTTTTATATAAAAAATGAAAAAATAATGAACATATAATAACACACATACTTGAACTAAGGGTCTAATTCTTAATTCTAAGACATAAAAATACTCTATCATCACCATGAAACATCATTTCCACTACTACACCATATATAACATAGCATACCATCACCAAATAATGTTTGTAAAAAAACATAACTTCCCATTTTATCACATCGTTACAAAATCCAAAATTTAGTTTTTATTAGCCTTTTAATATTCATTGAAATATACATATAAATTAAAATTTTTTTATTAACATTACATTTTACAAAGTATATTATTTATATATATTCCAGAATTTATAATTTATATATGAATAGTCTTCCAACATTAATAATTCAATTATCATGATAATTATTAACCAACATTACTTAACGTAATAACACCTATTTACATCATTTTCATTTAAATTACCATTTTTCAACTAACTACTTAATTCACATGAAATTTCATTTATACCTTTTTAAATTACAATTACCACCTATTTAACTAATTCCAACACATCATTTCTAATAATCAAAATGGATATCATTAATTAATTTATTTACTCATTACCGTTTTAAATTCTGGGAAACTAATACATGACTACATCGAACAATATGTATACTACATCAATTATCGAACCCACCATTGCATTATTATTATCATCATATCAACACTATCCAATTTCCACCTTGTCAATGTCATCACTATTCAACATCTACTACATTATCCCATTATCATCATCCATATTAGGCATTTCCATATTGAAAAAATATGATCAACCAAACTTCCCACAACTAGTCAATTTCACCAGAACCATTATAATCATATTGAATGTATAAATATAATAAAAATTATAGTATTAATAAACAACAATAAACTATAAACACAAAAATAAACAAAAAAAAAGACATCTAACCAATTAATACCTATTATAATTATATTTTATAATTATCAGTTCTACATTTCAAACCTATCTTTCCTTTACAGTTTTAAATTATTAACCTGAAAAAATAATTATAATCAATATAAAGTGATCATGATGTCACGGTAAAAATTCTACCAAGAAATATAATAAATAATATATGATTAATATCATCGATCGTAGGGCACATGTGAGTTGGTTAAATGCGGTGGTGTCCTGACCCCGAGGTTCTAGGTTTAAGTCCTCACAGGGAAACACATGCTATATGATAACAAACCTCTCATGGGCCCCTCTACCCCATTGGTAAATAGAATAAGCCCAAGGGTTATCCGCCTTGGGTCTCTCTGGGGATGTGTGGCGCGTAGGTGGGGAGGCCACCCCAATACCTTGTTACCCAACAATACGTTTTGCCTGAGGGGCACAAGTGAGTTGGTTAAATGCGGTGGCTTCTTGACCCTAAGGTCTCGGGTTTGAGTCCACACAAAGAAACACACACTGTATGCTAACAAACCTATCTTGGACCCCTCTACGCAATTGAAAACTAGCCTAATCCCAAGGGTTTTCCACTTTGGGCCTTTCTAGGGATGTGTGGTGCGTAGGTGGGGAGGCCACCCCAACACCTCATTACCCAACAAAACGTTTTGCCAACGAGAATGTACCCAAGTGGTATGGGCTTATTCTTGGAATCCAAAAGACCCAGGATCAAATCCGAGTAGGGACGAATTTTTGGGTACTATAGCAGTAGTGTTACAGGGGCACTATTGCACCATTGTTGCAATGTACTGTAGTAGTAATGTAGCGGTGGCAGAACTATAGCATTAGTGACACTATAGTAGCGGAGGCACTATAATAAGAACTGTAGTGGTGTTGGTACTATATCAGTCTTGGTATTGTACCAGTACTATTCACCTAAGGGCCCTTTGGGCCAAAAAAAGGGCTTTCAAGACTTGTATTCAGGCCACTTTACCTTGGGGATTCGGGCTATATAATGGGTTTCCCTCTACCCAGACAAAAAGAGGTCTTTTCTTTAATAATAAAAATGAGGATTTGGCCCCAACCTTTAAAAAAATATGATCAATATAATGACTTACATAAAAATAATAATCAAAACACATCTCCGTTTTTTATTATTTATTTCCATTTAATTATATTCTTAGGTAAATTAAATATCTTTACCCAATGAAAACAAAATAATGATAATTACACCTTCATGAGTAATAATAAAAGATAATTTTTTAATCCTCTACCTAAAAATAGAGTTTTCATGATTACTATAATACTTTGAGAAGATAAGAACAATAAAATACTAGAATAAATGTAAAGGAGACTCTAAAAAACATATGATCTACAAACCTCCATCAAAACCATTACTGAAAACTAATATAACTAAGGCCCATAACCCATTTTAAATACATAATTCAGAAAGAAAAGAAAAAATAGATAATTAGGGGAATAAATATCACATTATATCAAAAGGTAACAACCACATGAATATAGAGACTATGGATTGATCACTAGGCTCTAGGACCACCAAGAAGAGTACCAAAACTGCCCAAGGTTCAACAGAAGAAAGGGAAATAGAATAAATTTTTGAATCAACTTAAATTTATGATAAAAATATAGAAAAAAATATCACAATTAAATGAAGGGAGTGGTAATGTAACAATGACCACTTCTAATAATCATGATGTGATCTTACCTAATATTTTCCCCTTTTCTGATGTTCATTAATAATTTTAATTGATGCTATCAAGGAAGATAATGATGTTAGTAAAGATTCCACAATAAAAAATTTGAATGAAAAGAATGAAAATTCAATCCCTAACCATTTCCCTCAAACCTGATCAAACCTAGACTAGAACCATAGTGAAACATAGGCAATGTGGAAAAATTATACCAAAAATAGAAAAACCAAATAATTTTATAGAAAAGGCTTCCATAGAATCAAACCCATTACTATAAAACAATTACTATTGTGTATGATTAAATCAAATACCTTCACACGATAATGATAAACCCCAATACATAACAAGACTCCCCTTATTAACAAAAAAATACACCAAAATTATACATTAAAGACCATATGACACAATAAAAATAATCAAATTGGAACCACACTTCCTACATCACAACAAACTAGACCCAACTAACCTATCTCCACCAAGAAAAAAACACAGATTAACCCACTTTTATATGAATTGTTTTTAATAATTTTTATTCCTAAAATTATTCTCTCTACCACCATGTTACCTCCAAAAAATCCCTAACACCTTTTACAACCAAAATGAAAAAGTTAAGTTCCAAGAGAAATCGATGCTTCTATTAAATAATTATGGTAAAATTTTTAGTTACCAAGGGTAGTCTAGGATCTTATTTTCTTTTTACTCATATTCAATACTATATTCTTATGTCTCATGAATAATTTTAGTAATTGAAAGGTAGGAATAGTAAGGATAACATGGAACTTCATGTGATTGCTTGTATTTTTATACTATTATTAGAATAAACTGACAACTGAAATTAATTGAAACATAAATAAAGAATAAATAGTGTTTTACTATATATTTATTTGTGATTTATTGGTGATAAACCATATATTGGAAAATATATATCATCCATATAAGTTCATAGGCCTATTTAACACCTTAACTGGAGGTTACCTAGGTTATATCTACACAGATTCCTAGTTCAATCCATTGATTAATCCTATTAGTGTAAGCATAAAAAATGAAGTACCATATAAAAAATGGAGATAACTAAATAGGTAATGTATTTGCGGTGTGAATAATAAAATTAGATAACATTGGGGTTTCAGGATTTGTTTTTCTACTTCATTTTTCTTATGTTGTATTCATTTATTTTTTCTAGCATGATCGTTCTTCCTTTCCATGGAACTATTATGTCACTCTTTATCCTTTTGGTGAAATGAAAGGTCACCATAAGGTTATGTAATGACCCGACCATAGTTACCCAGAGTTGGTGAATTATTTTAATACATTGGCATGATTACAAGGAATCAAGTCCAGAAGGACCGATCGGTTTAGCAGTCTTGGAAAAATAGATCACATACATGAATGTTACATTTTCACTTTAAGATGTAAAAAACAACATAAATAATCTTTATGAACGCCAATATTCCCTTGGCTTAACCCTACATATCAATCACATTACACTTCTTGGAATCCTGGGAAAAAAAACATAGAAAGGGGTTATATCAAATGCTCAGTAAGGGTAAGTAATACAACGGAAACTTTCAAAAATAAGAATAAACATTTAAGGCAATGTATAACTAAAACAAAAGCCTTTTAAACTTGAACTTCAACATAGTATGGCAAAAATAAAATGAAATAATTCCATTTACTTATTCACATAAATATTATACTAATTGAATAATCACATGCAATATCAATAACCACTTTTATAATGATGGAATGCATAATTCCAAACTATCATAACCACATAGCCAAGGCCTCATGACAAGACTACAAATAAGATTTTGTCAAGGCCTTGTGCCAAGACACTAGTTTATCTCATGAGACCTACCGATGCATTGAGGAGCTATATCAGGCTCCACCCCTCACATATTAAGTCCGATGCATTCCCATATGAAAAGGTTTAAACATAACATAAACATTCGTATTAAAACTAGCACACGAAATGTAAATACTTCATCCATAAACCACGAATGGTATAAAAATAAAACATCCACAGTCAAACACATCACAAAAACTTCAAAACAATATAAAAGTTTTTTATCATAATAAATCAAATTCAAATAAACTTAAAATCCATCAAAGGATGTTGACATAGATGAAATCAAAACTATTTGAGAGAAATATCTCTTTTTTTTTAAATCATTTAAAAGTCACACATTTATTAAGGAAGTAATTTAAAAGATATTTTTGAATCAAAGTGTCCCATACCACTTCAAAACTTTTGAAAAGAAATATCATTTAAAAACATTCATGTCCATATAAATAAATACATAAAATCATTTTGAAAACATGGACATTAATTAAAAAGATTTAGAAAAATAAATCTTTAAAACATTTAAAATTCCGATTTTGATAAAGAGTACCTTTCAGAAAATCTTAAAATATTCATTTTGAAATCATCTAAAAGTCACATAATTATAAAATAAAACATTTAATCTGAAAATATCTTTATAAGCTTGTAAGGGAATCTTTGAAAATTTTATAACAGCGAAAAATAGCTGCACCCGCCGTATAAGTTAAAAAAATATTCTTACCTTAATTCTGTCGAAAAGGTTAAAAATGACCTTGTTTGGAAAACGACGGAAAGATTACATTATAAACATATTATAAAAAGTCAAACAAGGTTATAAATGACTTTATCCCATATTCTGAAAAATAGTAAGAATGTTTTGAAATACACTTTCAAGAAACATGGATGTGGATGATAAAGAGGTCCCAGTAGATAATTACGTATAAACAACCTCGGATAATGAAGAGTTTGTGAAATAACCCTTACCAATTTGGTAACATACAAAACATACAACCCATGAAAGAGGTATCAAACAATGAATATGTAAATACAAATAAATTAAAGTGTATTACAAAAAGAATATAATTATGGGTAGTACATACACCACACAAAAGGTAATAGTGGCAATATGGCATGAATCTCATAGGAATAAGGAGTGAGATGAAAACCCCTTACCCACTTTCCTTTAGTCGAGGGTACGTTTAACCTCCGGTACGAAGATCGTAGTATGTTATTAAATTATACCAGAACCATATTAATATTTATGATATCATACCTGATTCATTTATGACTTTATATTACCCATTTAATAATAATTTCCATGTTAAGTTAACATTTTGGGTAATAATCACTTTCTTTATCGTACGTGTTTTAACTTGTCACTCTTGGTTGTATCACTTAGATCCTGATTTAAATACTTCCAGAATATAAAACATGATAAATATATCATATATATTTAGAATATAAATATGTATAATATACATATATATGAAATGGAAAACACCATTTATGGAGACGGTAGTCCGTATGTACGCATAAACGTTGTTTCTGTTTTCATATAGTATTGAACGGAAGTAAATGAATAAGATATATGTAAGTACATAAATACATATATATATATATATATATATATATATATCTCCAGTAGAATTATTATTTAATATATTACATACTTATTATTAATATATATTTTTAAAATCGTCGATGAATGGTGAACTTGGAAATGAATCTCATCGCGTCGTGGAGACGGTAATCCGTACGTATGCACGAGCGAAAATATCATTCTTTTGATATTAAAATAATATATAATTGGATGATATATCATATATAAAGAATAATCATCAGGTTATATTTATTATTTACATGAATTAAAAATCATTATTATACCCATCCAAATAATAATATATTGAATAACAATTACACCACGACGTGGAGACGGTAAGTCGTACGTACGCACCTATGGTGACATGTCATTCAAAGGATGGATAGAATACTGAATATGGTTGGACCATATTTATAATAATATTACAGTATATAGGAGATACTGGATTCATTATTTTAGAATGGTAATTACAAAGAAAGAAGAAGTGGAAGAAGAAAGGAACTTGAAAACAGGTGGTGAAATCATTACCTCTTCTTTGGGTTCTTCCTTTTGATTTGATCAAAAGGGGTCCTTAAGTTGGATTTCTGACTAAAGGAAGGCCTATAGGATAAATTTAGGGAATTTGAGAGAGTATTTGGGCAGAGGTTGGACGAAACAAAAGGCTTTGAAGGTGTGAGTTAATGAGAAGGGAGAGTGCCCTTTTATAAGAGGGGTGAGGGGCACCTTTGGAAAAGCTAGAAATATTATTTTATAATAAATTCATATTCGGTTTCTAATGGATCCAAAGTGGATTATTTAAGGTTTAAGGTGGGTATGGGTCGAAAACCACTCAACCAATAGAATTTAGACAGGTTTGGGTCATTATATTTACCTTATCTTTAAGTATTAACTCTTAGTTAATTTGTTTCACTTTTACAATGTCTCTTCGTATTTTTATATTATATTGTTAATAAACTTACTATATAGATCCAAGAGACCCCCAAGTGGTCCATTAATGATACAACTATCATGATATAAGTCTCTTGACCGAACCTTATATTTTTAGGAATTTAATATCAATTAATAATATAATATTTGTTTTAAAAACTCTTTTATGTCAATTTTGACACTATTCAATAATTGATTTTTTTTAAAAATCATAACAGAATGATTACTTCGAAAACATTAAATTTAGTCAATCCTAACATGTCATATTAACCTAGAAAATTAGTTTAATTCATAAAAAGTCTCAAATTATATTTATTTGTGTATTTATAATATCAATTATTTTAATTTTTTCACTATTATGGTAATTACTGCATCATCATTGTGTCATAAATAAATTAAATTATTTAATGTCTAAAAATTATAAATAAACTATAATTATGTAGGAAATAATTTTATATTTCTAATGAATATTTACAATCTAATTTATCTTATGTATAACCCTATATTAAAAAAAATTTAGTAAATAAACTTTGATTTTAACTCTTTTAACTCTTCTTTGAATTAAATAATAATAAATGTCCTAATCTAATCCAAGTGGACCTAAATGATAATATTTTATTCCTAAGGTTATTTTTGGTCGAGATACACTTGTCCAATAGAATTAGGACATGTGTTAGGGTAATATTAATGTCATCTTTACCCTTAATTACCCTATTTACTTTTAACCGTGGTAAATAAAAGTAAAAAGTTACTATTCACCAAAAATTATTTTCATCTCATTAAACCACATTTTACTCCTTGATATTAACCGTATCTCTCATATTTTCAAAATTCCAATCACAGAAGTGGTAAAATTAAGTTTTATGAAAAATTCAGTTTTTTAACTACCACTTAGTAGTTTCACTATTCATCAAAAATTGAAGTTTTTCAGAACAATGCCAAAATTTCCCCCTAAGCTATAATTGATATTCCAAATTCAAAAATGATGTATATTTTACAAAATTCCAAACATATAAGTTGCATTAATTAATTTTATAATTAATTCCCGCTGTCACAAAAAATAGCGTGTTTTTAAGAAACAATATATATCAAAAGATTGACAATTGTTTATGTCCAATTTCAAAGTGAAATTAATTATAATGAACACTATTGGATAAAATGGTAAAAATGTATTCTAATTATACTTTAAAACCACTCAAATTCATAATTTTTCACCATTAATTATTTTGATTTAAAAAGTTGTTTTAATTAAAATTTAGTAATTTTCACTATTCATCAAAATATTAAAGTTATCCGAAAAGTACCAAAATTTCACCTTAGGCTAAATTCGATACTCCGAATCCAAAAAAGAAGTCCATATTGAGAGATAAAATTTCTAAAATTTTAAAAAGTAGGTATTACTATTCATAACGGCTACTTTGATTGGTCGTGGTGTGTGTAAGAACTCGAAGTTGCGTACAACACACGCTACTGTATTATTCAAAGAGAAGCGTACCGTGGAAGCTAGGGGTGTTACATTCTCCCCTCCTTCAATAAATTTCTTCCTCTCAATTTGATATTGTTCTTTGAAAATAAAGGTTGAAAATAGAAAATATCTTTGTGGAAAAACCCACATCGGAAATTTGGTTAATAAAATTTAGTCTTAACAAGATGAAAAGAGAAATGAAAGGGTCACCACAAAATTATGACCTCGATTCGGAGGACATTGGTGGCAATTATAGACATATAATTGAAGGAAAAAAGTAAATATTTATATGTAGTGATTGAGGTCATCAATCACAAAAAAAGTTTAAAATTAAGGTCCTTAAATTCATCAATCTATGATGATTTAAAATACCATCAGTTCAACAAAACATAAGGTATTAGGATAACACATTTTTGACGTTTCAAAATATATTAGTTGAAATACCACATCAAAAAATGAATTAATGAGGCCTCTATTTAAAATAAAGTGTGGAAAGTATGAAGATTACCGAAAATAAAACATACTAGGGTTCCATGTAGGAAAATATGGATATGGAAGAGAAATATAACCATCAATTATCTGATGGAGAGTGGTAGAGAACATGGCTATGAAAAGGCCAACAATCCCAAAGCCATAAATTAGTGATGATCTAAGGTACCATGTAGGAAAAACAATTTGTTCTAAGTTCCTTTTCTTAATGTTGAGGAATTTATTTATGAGATTGGATAAGATCATAAGGAGATATACTTACTTTATAATTAGAGTTTTATCCATTAATAAATTTCTACCAAAAACTCATCTTTCACTCCAAAACATAATATAACTCAAAAATAATCTATTTCTTATAATTGTATAGGGTTCCAAATATAATCAATTCATAATTCACATATCAGACCCTTTATGTAAAGAAACTACATTATACCATTCAGGAACTTCATATAGCATAATGGTAGGCGATAAATCTCAATTGCACTATGGTTGTGGGTTCAATTCCCGCATCTTTGTCCGACACGACGGGTCGTCACACGGTCTGCGTGTTGTCCTTTTATAAAAATCCAAAAAAAATAACCTTTCAAACTTAATCCATTCCAACCATTAGACTTATCCAAAATACTATTATCCAAACTCACAGTCTGAAATTTACAAGGAAGTTAAACATAATGAGGATCCTTTTTTCCAGGTAATAACATGTGAACACCTTCCTCATATATTCTTTTACAACACCACAACATCCTGAATTACCAAAATCAACCATCTCTTATTCCAAAATCACTACCTCAATATTAGGACCATATTAAGGTTTATCTTTCCTTCAACCATGTAATTTCCAAAAAAAATAACTCGTTGTAGAGTCACTTTTCTTAGTACCATAAAATCTCAAATCCTTAATTAAATAGTACTGCAGTACAATCCTTATTTATTTATAAAAAATCATTGATACAACACTTAAATGAAATAATTCTAAAATAACAACATAGGAACACTAGTAATTCCTCTTCATCTGTGGTAGTATCATAACTTGATTATTATCCAATAGCATCATTTGTGGCATAGTCTGATGACTGGGACATTGGTTCACGTAGTGTCCAAACTTCTTGCAAATGAAGCATTGTACATTTGAAACCATTTTCTTACC
This sequence comes from Viscum album, assembly GCA_963277665.1. NCBI lineage: Eukaryota > Viridiplantae > Streptophyta > Magnoliopsida > Santalales > Viscaceae > Viscum > Viscum album. The sequence continues at coordinate 15,750,411 of OY728158.1, forward strand.
CTTGCAGTCACGTACTTTGTGCCCCTTTTCCTACACACTTATAACAAACTCCCATTCCTTTCAGGTAAGTTCCAGGGTGTTTCTTCCCATAGTTATCACATATGGGGAAATTCTTTTTTCCCTCTTCCCTTTATCCATATTTCTCTCTTCCATCCTTTTCTTCTCTTGATTCCTTTCAAAGCCATAGGACTCAGTAAACTCTTTAGTTATCTTATCCACACATGATACTATTTCTTCATATGATGATAATACGTGGGAGACTATTTCCCTTCTAAATGATGGATTAATACCATGAAAGATACGATCCTTCTTACTCTTTGGATCATACGTATTACTGGAGTTCACATTCCTTCTACTGGGTGCCATTTCTATACAATAGCATAAACTAGGTCAGTTTATGAATTGCAATGAATAATTCCTAACACAAATTGAACAGTTTACGGATATAATCAATAATCATAAAAATGTTTTCTTTGAGTTAGTATATACTCATGAGCCATTCATAATGGTTTGTAAAGAAATGAGAATTTTCCTAAGCAAATTCCCTGGGAGTGTCGTAACCAAGAGTGAAGTAAGGCCCTTTGTCGTGCACCAGTTACCGTTCAAGTCTAGCTCAAAGTAGTGTTTTTGGGTTTTACCCCTAGGTACATATGTGCCAGAGCCGCCTCTACCTCCTCGTATCTAGACAAGGATGTATTGCACAGAAAACTCACAAAATCTCTACAATACCAAAATTCTAGGAAGTTATTCTATACAAATCCTCAAAGTCTATCTTAGGGATATGTGCTCTAATCAGAGTTTATCTAAATCTAGTTTCCAAGGTTATTTCTAAACTTCCTCTGATTCCAACTGTAACGCCTCGACCCCAGTTACCCAGATTCGGTGCATTATTTTAATACATTGGCATGATTACAGGGAATCAAGTCCCGAAGGACCGATCAGTTTAGCAGTCTTGGAAAAATAGATCAGATACATGAATATTACATTTGCACTTTAAGACGTAAAAAACAACATAAATAATCTATATGAATGCCATTATTCCCTTGGATTAACCCTTCATATCAATCACATTACAGTTCTTGGAATCCTGGGAAAAATAAAACATAGAAAGGGGTGAGCTCAAGTTCTCAGTAAGGGTAAGCAATACAGCGGAAACTTTCAAAAATAAGAATAAACATTTAAGGCAATGTATAACTAAAACAAAAGCATTTTAAACTTGAACTTCAACATAGTATGGAAAAAATAAAATGAAATAATTCCATTTACTTATTCACATGTATATTCTACTAATCTAATAATCACATGAAATATCAATAACCACTTTTATAATGATGGAATGGATAATGTCAGACTATCATAACCACATAGCCAATGCCTCGTGCCAAGACTACAAATAAGATTTTGTCAAGGCCTTGTGCCAAGACACTAGTTTGTCTCATGAGACCTACTGATGCATCGAGGAGCTATAGCAGGCTCCACCCATCACATATTAAGTCCAATGCATTCCCATATGAAAATGATTAAACATAACATAAACATTCGTATTAAAACTAGCATACGAAATGTAAATACTTCATCCATAAACCACGAATGGTATAAAAATAACACATCCACAGTCAAACACATCACAAAAACTTCAAAACAATATAAAAGTTTTGTATCATAATAAATCAACTTCAAATAAACTTAAAATCCATCAAAGGATGTTGACATAGATGAAATCAAAACTATTTGAGAGAAATATCTCTTTTTTTGAAATCATTTAAAAGTCACACATTTATTAAGGAAGTAATTTAAAAGATATTTTTGAATCAAAGTGTCCCATACCACTTCGAAACTTTTGAAAAGAAATATCATTTCAAAACATTCATCTCCATATAAATAAATCCTTAAAATAATTTTGAAAACATGGACATTAAATAAAAATATTTAGAAAAATAAATCTTTAAAACATTTAAAATTCTGATTTTTATAAAGAGTACCTTTCAGAAAATCTTAAAATATTCATTTTGAAATCATTTAAAAGTTACATAATTATAAAATAAAACATTTACTCTGAAAATATTCTTATAATCTTGTAAGGGAAGCTTTGAAAATTTTATAATAGTGGAAAATAGCCGCACCCTCCGTATAAGTTAAAAAAATATTCTTACCTTAATTTTATCGAAAAGGTTAAAAATGGCCTTGTTTGGAAAATGACGGAAATATTCCTTTATAAACATCTTATAAAAATTCCAAAAATGGTATAAATGACTTTATCCCATATTCTGTAAAATAGTAAGAATGTTTTGAAATACACTTTCAAGAAGCATGGATGTGGATGATAAAGATATCCCAGTAGATAATTATGTATAAACAACCTCGGATAATGAAGGGATTTTGAAATAACCCTTACCAATTTGGTAACTTACGAAACATACAACCCATGAAAGAGGTATCAAAAAATGAATATGTAAATAAAAATAAATTAAAGTGTATTACACAAAGAATATAATTATGGGTAGTACATACACCACACAAAAGGTAATAGTGGCAATATGGCATGAATCTCACAGGAATAAGGAGTGAGATGAAAACCCCTTACCTTGCATTTTCCTTTAGTTGAGGGTACGTTTAACCTCCTGTACGAAGATCGTAGTATGTTATTAAATTATACCATTACCATATTAATATTTATGATATCATACCTGATTCATTTATGACTTCATATTACCCATTTAATAATAATTTCCATGTTAAGTTAACATTTTGGGTAATAATCGCTTTCTTTATCGTACGTGTTTTAACTTGTCACTCTTGGTTGTATCACTTAGATCATGATTTAAATACTTCCAAAATATAAAACATGATAAATATATCATATATATTTAGAATATAAATATGTATAATAGACATATATATGAAATGGAAAACACCGTTTATGGAGATGGTAGTCCGTACGTACGCATAAATGTTGTTTCTGTTTTCATATAGTATTGAACAGAAGTAAATGAATAAGATATATGTAAGTACATAAATCCTTATATATATATATATATATATATTTAGTAGCATTATTATGTCATATATTACATACTTATTAGTAATATATATTTTTATAATCGTCGATGAATGGTGAACTTGGAAATGAATCTCATCGCGTCGTGGAGACGGTAATCCGTACGTACGCATGAGCGAAAATATCATTATTTTGATATTAAAATAATATATAATTGGATTGTATATCATATATACATAATAATTATCATTTTATATTTATTATTTACATGAATTAAAAATCATTATTATACCCATCCAAATAATAATATATTGAATAACAATTACACCACGACGTAGGGACGGTAAGCCGTACGTACGCACGTATGGTGACATGTCATTCAAAGGATGGATAGAATACTTAATATGGTTGTACCATATTTATAATAATATTACAGTATATAGGGTATACTGGATTAATTATTTTAGAATGGTAATAAAAAAGAAAGAAGAAGTGGAAGAAGAAAGGAACTTGAAAAGGGGTGGTGAAATCATTACCTCTTCTTCGGGTTCTTTATTTTGATTTGATCAAAAGGGCTCATTAACTTGGCTTTCTGACTAAAGGAAGGCCTCTAGGATGAATTTATGGAATTTGATAGAGTATTTGGGCAGAGTTTGGCCGAACCAAAAGTATTTGAAGGTGTGAGTTAATGACAAGGGAGAGTTCCCTCTTATAAGAGGGGTGAGGGGAACCTTTGGAAAAGCTAGAAATATTATTTTATAATAAATTCATATTCGGTTTATAATGGCTCCAAAGTAGATTATTTAAAGGTTAACGTGGGGATGGGTCTAAACCCACTCAACCTATAGAATTTAGACAGGTTTGGGTCATTATATTTACCTTATCTTTAAGTATTAACTCTTAGTTAATTAGTTTCACTTTTACAATGTCTCTTTGTATTTTTATATTATATGGTTAATAAACATACTATATACATCCAAGAGACCCCCAATTGGTCCATTAATGATACACCTATCATGATATAAGTCTCTTGGCTGAACCTTAGATTTTTAGGAATTTAATATCAATTAATAATATAATATTTGTTTTAAAAACTCTTTTATGTCACTTTTGACACTATTCAATAATTGATTTTTGTAAAAATCATAACTTAATGATTACTTCAAAAAAGGTTAATTTAGTAAATCCTAACATGTCATATTAACCTAGAAAATTAGTGTAATTCATAAAAAGTCTCAAATTATATTTATTTGGGTATTTATAATATCAATTATTTTAATTTTTTCACTATTATGGTAATTACTGCATCATCATTGTATCATAAATAAATTAAATTATTTAATGTCTAAAAATTATAAATAAAATATCATTATGTAGGAAATAATTTTATATTTCTAATTAATATTTACAATCAAATTTATCTTATGTATAACCCTATATTAAAAATGTTTTAGTAAATAAACTTTGATTTAAACTCTTTTAACTCTTCTTTGAATTAAATAATAATAAATGTACTAATCTAATCCAAGTGGACCTAAATGATAATATTTTATTCCTAAGGTTGTTTTTGGTCGAGATACACTTGTAAAATAGAATTAGGAAATGTGTTAGGGTAATATTAATATTATTTTTACCCTTAATTACCCTATTTACTTTTAACCATGGTAAATAAAAGTAAAAAGTTACTATTCACCAAAAATTATTTTCATCTCATTGAACCACATTTTACTCCTTGATATTAACCATGTCTCTCAGATTTTCGAAATTCCAATCACAGAAGCGGTAAAATTTAGTTTTATGACAATTTCAGTTTTCTAACTACCACTTAGTAGTTTCACTATTCATCAAAAATTGAAGTTTTTCAGAACAATGCCAAAATTTCCACCTAAGCTATAATTTATATTCTGAATTCAAAAATGATGTCTATTTTACAAAATTCCAAAAATATAAGTTGCATTAATTAATTTTATAATTAATTCCCATTGTCACAACAAATAGCGTGTTTTTAAGAAACAATATATATCAAAAGATTGACAATTGTTTATGTCCAATTTCAAAGTAAAATTAATTCTAATAAACACCATTGGATAAAATGGTAAAAATATATTCTAATTATACTTTTAAACCACTAAAATTTATAATTTATCACTATTAATTATTTTGATTGAAAAAGTTGTTTTTAATTAAAATTTAGTAATTTTTACTATTCATTGAAATATTAAAGTTATCCGAAAAGTACCAAAATTTCACCTTAGGCTAAATTCGATACTCCGAATCCAAAAATGAAGTCCATTTTGAGAGATAAAATTTATAAAATTTTAAAAAGTAGGTATTAATATTCATAACGGCTACATTGATTGGTCGTGGTGTGTGTTAGAACTCGAAGTTGCGTACAACACACGCTGATGTATTATTCAAAGAGAAGCATACCATGGATGCTCGGGGTGTTACAGGTTACCCATACTAACTACTCCAAAATTATTAATCTCTTTATGTATATGATAGGTGTGTGAAATATACTCATAGAACACTTTCATTATTTAGAGCTATTATTCCTTACTTCAAGTGTACATGATTAGGTTTAAAACTCATTCCTTCAATCTAAACCCTATGTTTATCTACTAGTTGATTAGGTTAGTAGATAATTAATTAAAAAATAATAAGATAAGTATAATTTTATTCATTTAATTATTAAGAAATAATACCCAACTACACATCACTCAAACCCCATCAGGTGTTTAGCCACACATGATCATTCTATTCAATCAAAACTATATCAAGAAGAATAATATTATCTAATGATTATTGGTGAGACTTACTCCAATAGATGAATATATATCATGTATCCTTACCCCTTTGAACTATAAAATGTTGAATACTGAAGTATAATCCCTTTATCTAAGTATGAGATCCTCACTATGTACTTATTCTCTGCAAATATTATCATTCTATATAGATAATGATTATCAATATCATTCTATGCATCTGTAAATTTCATTCTATTTAGTGAAGTTCTACTCCCATTTCACATGTTTTTTCCTTATGTATTTCAACTAATTGGTTATATATTTATATTTGATCAAGTATTACCTAAATTTATTATAAATGTTTTTATAAATATTCTTTATATACCCAAAATACATGAATATAATACTCATGGGATATCCATTGATCAACTACCCCCAATGCTTGATCTCACTTCATTCTAATTTATGATTTAAAAAAAGTTTTCTAGTACTCTGTGTCCAGATGAAAACTTATGGAACACATATGATATTTCTATGATTGAGGTATAATAAATTTTGAAATAAAATCACTAAGAATATGTTGTAATAAACATAGCCTATGTTGAGTTCTAACATTATTTTGGTTCCACAATGTAGTGTTACATTGGTTTGCTGAAGGACATGTAGGATTAATATAATATATTGTGTTGTTGCTTAATATGAAAATAGAGTGTAAAAATATCCAAGGGAAATGATATAAGTCAAATTTATATAGGTGTGTCCTTGGGATATGATCCTAGTTGTGTTGTCTTGACAACCTATACCACCTTGATCTTTTTAATCCTAGAAGGAGAGCATCACAATTTAGATGGTGATTTTTGGGGTTCATATCCTATGTTTTCTTCTATGGGACAACATTTTCAGTGACAACAATTCAAGTGATTTCACCATAATGTGTTGGAGATATCATAATCGTGATAAGTGGATTCATTGTTTATTGATGATTGGACATAGCCTTGCGGTTATAAACATATGATATAATTAGAGTGCTAATATACTCTCAAGTTATCGCACTATACTCTATATTCCTTAAAGTATTATCATAGTTCTATGAAATGTTGTATTTACATATTGATTCTATCTCAAGAGAGGTGATAAGACTATATTATAATCATAATATAGCCTTAAACCTAAATTTTTTACTCTTACACAACTTGTTTCCTTATATAAAAACACTTATAAAATGAATGATTCACCTTAAAAATATAAATATTAAAATTATAGCTAGAATTAATAGGAATCTCCTAGGAATGGGTGTAGTCACCTAAGATAGCAGGGGGTGAATCAGAGTAATTTTTTTTACCAAATTCTATTTCCATTTAAATTATTAACCCCTATTAATATTAGAACCCCTATTATATATTAGAATAATAGTAGATCTATTTTTATTTTCACACCTGAAATGGTTTTCTATATCCCTGTTGTGTTAATTATTATATGAGACACATATTTTCCATTATAATCAATTATTAATCACAACTAGATTAGGAAGGTATCATCCTAAACTCAATATTATTCTCCCGAATTCTCTTTTAATTATTGAAAGGTTTTAAATGTTTACACCAGATCCTAAAAGTTGTATACACATCCATTCAATAATACAGAAGAAGACCACTTATCTACTTCTGATGTCATTCCACTAAATAATCACACCCCCTCCTTAACATAGTCTTTGAATTCCTAAATATGATCTTTAAAACTACATTCAACTCAGTCTATGTAAATATCCATGAAAAAAATCTTATAAAAAATATGAATAATTATATTCTATTAACACTCAATCCTATTATGATCTTAAAATACATATCATGTACTCAATCTAGAAGTCTAGAAATGTTACATAAAAATAATAGCATATGTAGGTATCTCCCTTAAACTTCTAATTTCTCAACCCCCTTCCATGAGATATAGATATCATAGGACATTACATGTAACATGATTATTCTTTTTCATCTATTCTCATTTTTATTCTAATTCTTAAACTTCTATGTATAGGATCTAATATTATGTTTTCATTAGTTTCTTCTTCTTCCTTAACACCCATAAATTTCTTCTTATCTAATATAATATTTGATTCTCTTAATTCTCTCTATATACCTTCTCTTTCTTATTATTAATTTTATAATATAGAATTAGAAAAAAATATTTTATATTATTTAATATTGAAAATCATTTAATTTTGCCAGTGTGATATCTAACTAATTTTTCTCAACCACAACATGTGGTATTTCTCCCATGATGTCATAATATTAATTTCTCTTAACTCCATATCTGTATTAGTATTCTAAGAATAATATTTTTCTCATTTTATCTCATTTAATTATATCCAAATTAAATATACATTTAATTTATACTATGATATGTGGGATTATTCTTCTCAAAATAATTCATAAAAACATATAATAAATAAGTCTTCATATATGTACAAACATGTAAAGTAATAAATCTAATGAATATTATTTCTTAGAATATTTCACTGCCAGATTTTCTTATTAACTTTTTAAAAATTATATTATTTTCCACATTGATCTTGAATGACAAACTTATTTGTGATATTTAAATCAAGTAATATCATTTCAAGAATATATTGTTTTAATTTTAATTATAATATTTTTTTATAGAAATAACATGTAACACCCCAAGATTCTACGGTACGCTTCTCTTTGAATAATGTGATAGCGTGTGTTGTACGCAACACCGAGTTCTAACACACCATAACTAATCAAACTGGCCGTTATGAATAGTAATACCTACAATTTGAAATTATATATATTTTATATTTGAAAATGGACTTCATTTTTGGATTCGGAATATCGAATTTATCCTAAGGTGAAATTTTGGTACATTTCGGATAACTTTTATATTTTGATGAATAGTGAAAATTACTAAGTTTTAATTAAAAACAACTTTTTTAATCAAAATAATTAATAGTGATAAATTATGAATTTGAGTGGTTTTAAAGTATATTTAGAATATATTTTTACCATTTAATATAATGTTGGTCATTGGACATAATTTTACAATTAAACCAAACATAAACAAGTGTCAATCTTTTGATAGTTATTATCTCTTAAAAACACGCTTTTTGTTTTGACAGCGGGAATTAATTTTAAATTAATTTCTGCCACTTCTGTGTTTTGAATTTAGGAAAATGGATTCCATATTTGGAATCAGGATTTTCAAATTGTGTAAATAGGTAACTTTTATTTTTAGACATTTTGAATAATTACTGCGGTAAATATTTTATTTACCATGGTTAAGGGTAAATCCGGTAAATAAGGGTTAAAAAAATAATATTATAATAATACTAAATTACCCTAAAACGTGTCTTAACCCTATTGGTTGATACATGGTCGACCATGGGAATCTGTGGGTCTATTTTGGGACCCCATGGATCCACTTGTAAGTGATAATGACACTTTATTTTTAATTAAGTTAAAATGAATACAAAAATGACACAAGCATATATCTTTTAGACCAACAATTGTTACATAGTGTTATATATGTTGGATTTTAGATTATAAATATTCATTAGAAATATAAAAAGATTTCCTACATAATTATATTTTATTTATAATTTTTAGACATTAAATAATTTATTTTATTTATGACACAATGATGATGCAGTAATTACTATAATAGTGAAAAATTAAAATAATTGATATTATAAATACCCAAATAAATATAATATGAAACTTTTAATGAATTAAACTAATTTTCTAGGATAATATGATATATTAGGATTGCTTTAATTGACTTTTCTCGAAGTAATCAATCTTTTATGAGTTTCAAAAAAATCAACTATTGAATAGTGTCAAAATTGACATAAAAGAGTTCTTAAAACAAATATTATATTATTAATTGATATTAAATTCCTAAAAATCTAAGTTTCGGCCAAGAGACTTATATCATGATATTTTAATCATTAATGTACCACTTGGGGGTCGCTTGGATGTATATAGTAAGTTTATTAACCATATTATATAAAAATACAAAGAGACATTGTAAAAGTGAAACTAATTAACTTAGAGTTAATACTTAAAGATAGGGTTAATATAAGTACCCAAACCTATCTAAATTCTATTGGTTGAGTGGTTTTCGACCTATCCCCACCTTAACCTTTGAATAATAAGCTTTGGAGCCATTAGAAACCGAATATGAATTTATTATAAATTAATATTTCTAGCTTTTCCAAAGGTGCCCCTCACCCCTCTTATAAAAGGGAACTCCTCCTTCTCATTTATTCACACCTTCAAAGCCTTTTGGTTCGGCCAAACTCTGCCCAAATACTCTCCCAACATCCCTCACTACAACCTAGAGGCCTTAGTTTGATCAGAAAGCCAACCTAAGGAGCCCTTTTGATCAAATCAAAAGGAAGAACCCGAAGAAGAGGTAATGATTTCACCACCCTTCTCCAAGTTCATTTCTTCTTCCACTTCTTCTTCCTTTGTTCTTACCATTATAAAATAATAACTCCATTATCTCACATATACTGTGATGTTATTATAAATATGGTACAACCATATTCAGTATTCTATCCACCCTTTGAATAACATGTCACCATACGTGCGTACGTACGGACTACCGTCTCCACGTCGTGGTGTAATTGTTATTCAATATAATATTATTTGGATGAGTATAATAATGATGTTTAACTCATGTAAAAAATAAATATAACATGTTAATGATTCTGTATATATGATATACCATCCATTTATATATTATTTTAATATCAAAAGAATGATATTGTCGCTCGTGCGTACGTACGGACTACCGTCTCCACGAACGCGATGAGATTCATTCTCCATCGTATCCATTCAAGAATAATTATCATTTGATGATTTAAAAATGATGTTTAAGGACTTGATATCATTCTGGATATGAATAATATACAACCTATCCTTTACAAAAATGTCTTACATAACAAAACATATAAAAGAAAACAAGTAAGTTAACACCCGAAACAACGATAATACTAAGATATTATTATAAATCGATATTAAAAGATCATATATGATATCATATTAATGTATATGATTCTTGTATAATTTAGTAACAATTATTTCACCATTATACAGGAGGTTAACCTACCCCAACCAAGGAAAAGTACAAGGTAAGGTTTATTTCACAATCTCTTCATTATCTGAGGTTGTTTATATGTAATAATCTACTGGGATCTCTTTATCATCCACATACATGTTTCTTAAAAATGTATTTCAAAACATTTTTACTATTTACTAGAATATGAGTTAAAGTCATTTATACCCTTTTTGACTTTTATAAGTGGTTTATAAAGGAATGTTTCGGTCGTTTTCAAAACAAGGTCCTTTTTAACCATTTCGACAGAATTAAGGTAAGAATGTTTTTTTTACTTATACGGCGGGTGCGGCTATTTTCCGCCGTTATAAAATCTTCAAAGCTTCCCTTACAAGATTATAAGAATATTTTCAAAGAAAATGTTTTATTTTATATGGATCTTAAATTATTTCAAAATAAAAGGAGATATTTCTTTAAAAAGAATTTTGATTTCATCTATGTCAACATCCTTTGATGGAATTTAATATTATTTGAAGTTGATTTATTATGATACAAAACTTCTATATTGTATTGAAGGTTTTGTGATATGTTTGACTGTGGATGTTCTATTTTTATACCATTCATAGTTTATGGTGAAAGTATTGACATTTCATATTCTAGTTTTAATATGAATGTTTATGTTATGTTTAAACCTTTTTCATATGGGAATGCATTGGACTTAATATGTGACGGGTGGAGCCCGCTATAGCTCCTCGATGCATCGGTAGGTCTCATGAGACAAACTAGTGTCTTGGCACAAGGCCTTGACAAAATCTTATTTGTAGTCTTGGCACGAGACCTTTACTATGTGGTTATGATAGTCTGGCATTATGCATTCCAACATTATGAAAGTGGTTATTGATTTTTGCATGTGATTATTCGATTAGTAGAATATCTATGTGAATAAGTAAATGGCATTATTTCATTTTACTTTTGCCATACTATGTTGAAGTTAAAGTTTAAAAGGCTTTTGTTTTAGTAATGCATTGCCTTAAATGTTTATTCTTATTTAGGAAAGTTTCCGCTATATTGTTATCCTTACTGGGCATTTGAGCTCACCCCTTTTCTATGTTTTATTTTTCCCAGGATGTGAAGAAGTAAGTTATGAATGACCTGCAGGGATTTTATGAGGGGTTAATAGTGTGGATTGTGGAAACATTATGTTGTTGTAGTAGTTTTTCATTTTATGATGTAATGTAAAACTTATGAATATATCTAGTGTTTCCAAGGCTACTAAACCAATCGGTCTTTCGAGATTTGATCTTTCTTGTGATCATGCCAATGTTATGTAATAATGCACCGACTCTGGGTAACTGGGGTCGGGGCGTTACAGTTGGTATCAGAGGAAGTTTAGTACAAACCTTGGAAGCTAGATTTAGATAAACTCTGATTTGAGCACGTAGACCTAAGATGAACTTTGAGGATTAGTATAGAAGAACTTCCTAGAATTTTGGTATTGTAGAGATTTTGTGAGTTTTCCGAGCAATACATCCCTGTCTGGATACGAGCAGGTAGAGGCGGCTCTGGCACAGATGTACCTAGGGGTAAAACCCGAAAACACCGCTTTGAGCTAGACTCGAACGGGAACTGGTGCACGACAACGGGCCTTGCTGCACTCTTGGTTACGACACTCCCGGGGGATATGCTTAGGATAACTCTCATTTTCTTTACAAATCATTTTGAAGGGATTATGAGTATATACTTCCTCAAAGAAAACATTCTTATGATTATGGATTATATCCATAAATAGTTCAATTTATGTTAAGTGTTTTATAAGTATGGGATTATGTATTTTGATTCATAAACTGATCTAGTTTATGCCATTGTTTAGAAATGGCGCCTAGTGGAAGAAATGGAAACCGTATCAATGCACGCACTCCATGTAGGGATTTCCCTCCTGCTCAAGATAATTATAGTGGGGCTGGTGATGCAACTGGTGCTGATCAGCTAATCACCATACTGGGACAACTTACTCAGGTTATGAATAATAACCTTACCCGTATGGAGCACCCTGATCCGCAGCGTGGAGGATCAATGTTAGATCGATTCATGAGGCAACAACCACCAACGTTCAATGGGAATACAAATCCCTTAGTAGCTGAGCAATGGATATTTTCCCTAGAGAAAATATTTCAGGCTTTGGGGAGCAGTGAAAGGGAAAAAGTTATCATGGCAGTTTACCGCCTCACTGGAGATGCTGATCAATGGTGGTCATTGATTCAAAATACGAAGGAAGATGATGAAGTATCAAATATGGAATGGAGGGAGTTCAAAGATCTGTTTTTAGAAAAATACTTCCCTCGCGACCATCGAGCAGATATGGAAAGGCAATTTCTGAGTCTGAGACAAAAGGAGGATGAGAATGTCACAAAGTATGAGGCTAACTTTACAAGGTTAGCGAGGTACACTGGTGATTATATTCGTAACCCAAGAAGTAAGATTGATCGTTTCTTTGATGGGTTAAAACCATTTCTCCGTCGAGCGTTAGTCTCACAATCCTTTTCATCGTACGAAGACATTGTCTCATGTGCTATCAAGACCGAAAAGGAATTCTCTAAGTCTTATGACTTTAAATCAAAGCAAGAGAAGAAGAGACCTGCTGATCAATCTGGGAATGGAAATAAAGGGAAGAAGGGAAAGGTTGAATATCCATCTTGTGGTAAATGCGGGAAGAAACATCCTGGTACTTGCTTGAAGGGAATGGGAGTCTGTTACAAGTGTGGTGAAAAAGGCCACCAAGCTCGTGATTGCAAGGGGAAGAAGGAAGCTACCAATGTTCAGTGCTACAATTGCAGGGAGATGGGGCATTATGCAAATGAATGTCCTATGCGTCAGGAGAACTTACCTCAGAAAAGGCCAAGGGATCAAGGCCAGGCTTATGCTATCACTACTGCTGAGGTAGAAGCTCCGAAAGACGTGGTGGCAGGTAATTTAATGGTTTCCTCAAGTTTAGCAAATGCATTATTTGATTCTGGATCATCGCATTGTTTCATATCTTCCCAGTTTGCTAAGAAAATTAGATATTTCCAATTTGATTTAATAAGGGAGTTGTCAGTTAAAACTCCTAAAGGAAGTATCGTTGCAACAAAGTTTTGTGAATCAGTCCCCATTAGAGCACATAAATTTTCTTTATCTGCTGATTTCATCGTCATACCTATGATTGAGTTTGATATAATCCTCGGTATGGACTGGCTTTCGGACTATTATGCGAAGATTTATTGTAAGAAGAAAGAGGTTACGATTCTTGATGATAATGATAAGGAGCACCTTATTTTTAGAGCAGAATCATCACCACCTAATTCTTATTTAGATCCACCCCCAGTAGCTCAACTTAATTCAATTATTGGGGAGGAAGAGAATGAAATAACTGTCGGTGAGGAAAGGAATGTTCAAATAGAGGATGTACCTGTTGTGAAAGAATTTGTAGATGTATTTCCGGAAGATTTACCTGGACATCCTCCAGAACGAGAAGTTGAGTTTTCTATTGATTTGATTCCTGGATCAAGGCCTATATCGAAGACCCCTTATAGAATGGCCACTGTAGAGTTAGTCGAACTAAAGAAACAACTAGAATAATTGAGTAATAAGGGATTTATTCGCCCTAGTGTTTCTCCATGGGGAGCCACTGTTCTTTTTGTTAAAAAGAAAGATGGATCTATGAGGTTATGTATCGACTACAGGGAGATCAATGCTATAACGATAAAGAACAAGTATCCCCTACCTCGTATTGATGATTTATTTGACCAACTGCATGGAGCTCAATACTTTTCAAAGATTGACCTTCGATCTGGATACCATCAGTTGTGTGTGAAGAAGGAAGACATTCCGAAAACAGCATTTCGAACCAGGTACGGGCATTACGAGTTTACTGTAATGCCGTTTGGATTGACTAATGCACCCTCTGTATTCATGGATCTAATGAATAGAGTTTTCAAGGAGTATCGCGATGAATTTGTGGTGGTATTTATTGATGATATCTTGGTATACTCCAAAACCTACGAAGATCATGAAAATCACTTGCGCATTATCTTGAAGACTCTGAGGAGGCATGAATTATATGGGAAGTTTAGCAAGTGTGAATTCTGGCTTCAGGAGATTTCTTTTCTTGGCCATATTGTCTCTAAAGATGGAATCTCTGTTGATCCTTCTAAGACCAAGGCAATCCAAGAATGGCCAGCACCTACGAGTATAACTGAGGTACGTAGTTTTATTGGTTTGGCAGGTTATTATTGACGTTTCGTCCAGAATTTTGCCCGATTGGCTAACCCATTAACGAAGCTCACACGTAAAGGGGTTAAATTTGTTTGGACAAAAGAGTGTGAAGAATGTTTCGAAGAACTGAAGAGAATATTAGTCAATGCTCCTATATTGACTCTACCATCGGGGAATGATGGGTTCGTTATTTATAGTGATGCATCGAAGAAAGGACTTGGATGTGTCCTTATGCAGAATGATAGAGTTATTGCCTATGCATCACAACAGTTGAAAATTCATGAACAAAACTATCCTACTCATGATATCGAGTTAGCAGCAGTGATCTTTGCTTTGAAGATATGGAGGCACTACCTCTATGGTGAAAAATGTGAGATTTATACTGATCACAAGAGTTTGAAGTATATTTTCTCACAAAAGGAACTCAACATGAGGCAAAGGAGATGGCTTGAATTACTCAAGGATTATGATTGTACGATACACTACCACCCAGGGAAGGCAAACAAGGTGGCAGATGCTTTGAGTAGAAAAACCATGGAGTTTTGAACAATATGAGAATTGAAAGGGATCCAATTTTCATGGATCTAGTGAAGATGGACATGGGAATAACCAGGGAAGGTGAAACATCAATGCTTTTTCAAATGGTTGCCAAACCATCTTTACTAGAAAGGATTAAGAGTTCTCAGACCGATGATGAAGAATTCCAAAAGAAGATTAAAGCTGTGAATGATGGGAGATTGAGAGACTTTGTGTATGAAGATGGAATTTTGAAATTCGGGAAGAGACTTTGTGTTCCCAATATACCTGATCTAAAAAGGGAATTGTTGGATGATGCTCATAGTTCCAATTTCTCTATACACCCTGGGAGCACCAAAATGTATAGAGATTTGAAGGAACATTTTTGGTGGGACAACATGAAGAGGGAGATTTCTGATTTTGTGTCAAGATGTATGGTTTGTCAACAAGTGAAAGCTGGAAGGCAACAGCCTGGAGGAGTCATGCAACCTCTTCCCATACCGGAGTGGAAATGGGACAATGTTACGATGGACTTTGTCATGGGGCTACCAAAGACTCCTAGAAGGAACGATGCAATATGGGTTATTGTTGATCGTCTTACCAAGACAGCACATTTTCTTGCTATAAGAGAAGATCTACCCCTGGAACGTCTAGCAAGACTATATATTAATGAAGTTGTGAGACTTCATGGAGTACCACTATCGATTGTTTCTGATCGTGATCCCCGTTTTACTTCAAGATTCTGGAAAAGTCTTCAGAAATCCCTGGATACTGAACTTCATTTGAGCACTGCTTACCACCCTCAGACAGACGGACAATCAGAACGGACTATTCAAACCTTAGAAGACATGTTGAGATCTTGCTCACTTGACTTTCAGGGTATGTGGGATCAATATTTACCTTTGGTAGAATTTTCCTATAACAATAGCTTCCATTCGAGTATTCAGATGGCACCATATGAAGCGTTATACGGAAAGAGATTTCGTACACCAACCTGTTGTGATGAAGTTGGTGAAAGAAAACTTGTAGGCCCAGAACTGGTGGAGGAAACGGTGGAAAAGGTGAAAGTAATCCAAAATCACATCAAAGCAGCTCAAAGTAGGCAGAAGAGCTATGCCGATAATCGAAGGAAGGATTTGGAATTTCAAGTCGGTGATCATGTTTTTCTGAAGGTATCTCCGTGGAAGGGAGTCATACGTTTTGGTAAGAAAGGTAAATTGAGTCCCAGGTACATCGGACCTTTCGAAATTCTAGAACGAATTGGGGTTGTAGCTTACCGATTGGCAATGCCGCCAAGTCTCTCCAAAGTTCATGATGTGTTCCACGTATCTCTATTGAGGAAATACATGCCTGATCCGACGCATGTACTCACCTATGAGGAATTAGAACTGGAACCCGATCTGTCTTATTGCGAAGAGCCCGTCAAGATTCTTGATACGAGAGAACAAGTGCTGAGAAACCGGACGACGCGTCTGGTAAAAGTTTTGTGGAGAAACCATAAGATGGAAGAGGCAACGTGGGAACCCGAGGAACTTATGATGAAGAACCACCCGAGTCTTTTTATGCAGTAATACCCTAGAAATTGCGAGGACGCAATTATTTGAAGGAGGGGAGAATGTAACACCCCAAGCTTCTACGGTACGCTTCTCTTTGAATAATGTGATAGCGTGTGTTGTACGCAACACCGAGTTCTAACACACCATAACTAATCAAACTAGCCGTTATGAATAGTAATACCTACTTTTTGAAATTATATATATTTTATATTTGAAAATGGACTTCATTTTTGGATTCGGAATATCGAATTTATCCTAAGGTGAAATTTTGGTACATTTCGGATAACTTTCATATTTTGATGAATAGTGAAAATTACTAAGTTTTAATTAAAAACAACTTTTTTAATCAAAATAATTAATAGTGATAAATTATGAATTTGAGTGGTTTTAAAGTATATTTAGAATATATTTTTACCATTTTATATAATTTTGTTCATTGGACATAATTTTACAATTAAACCGAACATAAACAAGTGTCAATCTTTTGATAGTTATTATCTCTTAAAAACACGCTTTTTGTTTTGACAGCGGGAATTAATTTTAAATTAATTTCTGCCACTTCTGTGTTTTGAATTTAGGAAAATGGATTCCATATTTGGAATCAGGATTTTCAAATTGTGTAAATAGGTAACTTTTATTTTTAGACATTTTGAATAATTACTTCGGTAAATATTTTATTTACCATGGTTAAGGGTAAATCCGGTAAATAAGGGTTAAAAAATAATATTATAATAATACTAAATTACCCTAAAACGTGTCTTAACCCTATTGGTTGATACATGGTCGACCATGGGAATCTTTGGGTCTATTTTGGGACCCCATGGATCCACTTGTAAGTGATAATGACACTTTATTTTTAATTAAGTTAAAATGAATACAAAAATGACACAAGCATATATCTTTTAGAACAACAATTGTTACATAGTGTTATATATGTTGGATTTTAGATTATAAATATTCATTAGAAAGATAAAAATATTTCCTACATAATGATATTTTATTTATAATTTTTAGACATTAAATAATTTATTTTATTTATGACACAATGATGATGCAGTAATTACTATAATAGTGAAAAATTAAAATAATTGATATTATAAATACCCAAATAAATATAATATGAAACTTTTAATGAATTAAACTAATTTTATAGGATAATATGATATATTAGGATTGATTTAATTTACTTCGTTCTAAGTAATCAATCTGTTATGAGTTTCAAAAAAACCAACTATTGAATAGTGTCAAAATTGACATAAAAGAGTTCTTAAAACAAATATTATATTATTAATTGATATTAAATTCCTAAAAATCTAAGGTTCGGCCAAGATACTTATATCATGATAGTTCCATCATTAATTTACCACTTGGGGGGTCACTTGGATGTATATAGTAAGTTTATTAACCATATTATATAAAAATACAAAGAGACATTGTAAAAGTGAAACTAATTAACTTAGAGTTAATACTTAAAGATAAGGTTAATATAAGTACCCAAACCTGTCTAAATTCTATTGGTTGAGTGGTTTTCGACCTATCCCCACCATAACCTTTGAATAAT
The DNA here is from genome assembly GCA_963277665.1 of Viscum album. Classification (NCBI taxonomy): domain Eukaryota; kingdom Viridiplantae; phylum Streptophyta; class Magnoliopsida; order Santalales; family Viscaceae; genus Viscum; species Viscum album. The sequence continues at coordinate 15,769,116 of OY728158.1, forward strand.
AAGCTTTGGATCCATTAGAAACCGAATATGAATTTATTATAAATTAATATTTCTAGCTTTTCCAAAGGTGCCCCTCACCCCTCTTATAAAAGGGCACTCCTCCTTCTCATTTCTTCACACCTTCAAAGCCTTTTGGTTCGGCCAAAATCTGCCCAAATACTCTCCCAACATCCCTCACTACAACCTAGAGGCCTTAGTTTGATCAGAAAGCCAACCTAAGGATCCCTTTTGATCAAATCAAAAGGAAGAACCCGAAGAAGAGGTAATGATTTCACCACCCTTCTCCAAGTTCATTTCTTCTTCCACTTCTTCTTCCTTTGTTCTTACCATTCTAAAATAATAACTACAGTATCTCACATATACTGTGATGTTATTATAAATATGGTACAACCATATTCAGTATTCTATCCACCCTTTTAATAACATGTCACCATACGTGCGTACGTACGGACTACCGTCTCCACGTCGTGGTGTAATTGTTATTCAATATAATATTATTTGGATGGGTATAATAATGATGTGTAACTCATGTAAATAATAAATATAACATGTTAATGATTCTGTATATATGATATACCATCCATTTATATATTATTTTAATATCAAAAGAATGATATTGTCGCTCGTGCGTACGTACGGACTACCGTCTCCACGAACGCGATGAGATTCATTCTCCATCGTATCCATTCAAGAATAATTATCATTTGATGATTTAAAAATGATGTTTAAGGACTTGATATCATTCTGGATATGAATAATATACAACCTATCCTTTACAAAAATGTCTTACGTAACAAAACATATAAAAGAAAACAAGTAAGTTAACACCCGAAACAACGATAATACTAAGATATTATTATAAATCGATATTAAAAGATCATATATGATATCATATTAATGTATATGATTCTTGTATAATTTAGTAACAATTATTTCACCATTATACAGGAGGTTAACCTACCCCAACCAAGGAAAAGTACAAGGTAAGGGTTATTTCACAATCTCTTCATTATCCGAGGTTGTTTATATGTAATAATCTACTGGGATCTCTTTATCATCCACATCCATGTTTCTTAAAAATGTATTTCAAAACATTTTTACTATTTACTAGAATATGAGTTAAAGTTATTTATACCCTTTTTGACTTTTATAAGTGGTTTATAAAGGAATATTTCGGTTGTTTTCAAAACAAGGTCCTTTTTAACCATTTCGACAGAATTAAGGTAAGAATGTTTTTTTTACTTATACGGCGGGTGCGGCTATTTTCCGCCGTTATAAAATATTCAAAGCTTCCCTTACAATATTATAAGAATATTTTCAAAGAAAATGTTTTATTTTATATGGATCTTAAATTATTTCAAAATAAAAGGAGATATTTCTTTAAAAAGAATTTTGATTTCATCTATGTCAACATCCTTTGATGGAATTTAAGATTATTTGAAGTTGATTTATTATGATAAAAAACTTCTATATTGTATTGAAGGTTTTGTGATATGTTTGAATGTGGATGTGCTATTTTTATACCATTCATAGTTTATGGTGAAAGTATTGACATTTCATATGCTAGTTTTAATATGAATGTTTATGTTATGTTTAAACCTTTTTCATATGGGAATGCATTGGACTTAATATGTGACGGGTGGAGCCCGCTATAGCTCCTCGATGCATCGGTAGGTCTCATGAGACAAACTAGTGTCTTGGCACAAGGCCTTGACAAAATCTTATTTGTAGTCTTGGCACGATACCTTGACTATGTGGTTATGATAGTCTGGCATTATGCATTCCAACATTATGAAAGTGGTTATTGATTTTTGCATGTGATTATTCGATTAGTAGAATATCCATGTGAATAAGTAAATGGCATTATTTCATTTTACTTTTGCCATACTATGTTGAAGTTAAAGTTTAAAAGGCTTTTTTTTTAGTAATGCATTGCCTTAAATGTTTATTCTTATTTATGAAAGTTTCCGCTATATTGTTATCCTTACTGGGCATTTGATCTCACCCATTTTCTATGTTTTATTTTTCCCAGGATGTGAAGAAGTAAGTTATGAATGACCTGCAGGGATTTTATGAGGGGTTAATAGTGTGGATTGTGGAAACATTATGTTGTTGTAGTAGTTTTTCATTTTATGATGTAATGTAAAACTTATGAATATATCTAGTGTTTCCAAGGCTACTAAACCAATCGGTCTTTCGAGATTTGATCTTTCTTGTGATCATGCCAATGTTATGTAATAATGCACCGACTCTGGGTAACTGGGGTCGGGGCGTTACATAACAGATATGTCATTCTTTAAAAATCTATCTTTTTTGTAAAATATAAAAAATTACATAATAATTAAAATATATTATATATTATTGTCTAAGTAAATTTATCTTACATATAAAACCAAACATCTTAAAATTTTCATAATATTTATAACTTAAAAAAATATCACTATAGCTACACAAATATCTTACTCGTCTGAAAATATGTTATGCATGTTCACTATCACTTTGGAATTTATCCAAAACTCGACTCTAATAACATGTTTCATATCTAATTCCTTCTTGGTATTTCAATATGGGATTAATTAAAAATATAATATGTCTTCAAATATGTTATGTATCACTATGTTCTCTAGGACTTTGTTAAATTATGTATCTTGAGAATATATAATGTACCATATAAAATATGGTATATATAGAATGAATTTTTGAATTTAAGTTTTCACCTTAAATAAATATAACACATATAATTTTGAGAGAATTTCACACAAAACAAGAATATCCATACATTTTCATTTCTTTAGTTTTAATCCAAATACAAATATTTTACATATGATATGCCTTGGGAAAATTTTAGATCCTATGTATTAAAAAACTAGACGTATTGGGGGAGAGGCTCCATAATTATCCAATTTTAAGTCTCAAATATGTAACAATTATAATTTATTCAAATAATCTTTTAAATTATTAAATTAATATGAAGTAATTATCAATCACTCTAAAATCCATATTAAATAAATTTATAAATTAAATAATATTTCCAAACTTTTTAACATTAATTCCATATAATTTTTCAGCATATAAGAAACATTATTTGAGTGTTTCCATATAGCTTCACAATATGTTCAATTATAAATTTAATATCGATCAACTAAACAATTATCCAAGTGATTTTAATCATTTCATATATAATCCTTCAGGATCAGTAATCTTTAGATGGGTTCTCAAAACTTTATCTATATTTTCAATCTTTTATCATAATTTTAATCTATTTTAATAACCAAAACTATCTGTCCTTTTCAAAAATATTGTAGATTGTGTTCCAACCATATAATCATCCCTTATCATGATTCTGTAAAAACTATATCTATAACCATCAAATATATTGGATGCTCACCAAGAAGCAACTCAACTAAATCACATTCAACATAATAGTGGATCTTCCTATTACATGTAATAGAACTTTATTACTTATCTTAATTAGTATCTTCCTCTATATCCTAATAATAATATTAATAATATTTTTGATATCAAATATAACCACAATCCATTGGGATTTTCAATTTCCACCTTTTGATTGACTTTAAATACCTTAAACTACTCCACAAAAGATAATTTCAATTCATGTTCAACTGTTGCACCATTATCCCGCTTATTGATGATAAATACAAATATAAGTTTAAAGAAATAATTTTTCTCATTATTTTAACTTCCTTGATTTAAAATTTCACCCCCTTTATCTGTTAGGATTAGTTATGAAAACCATTTTCCAGTGAAGGTATAAGATATAACATATGGATAAATTATACCAATATAACTCCTAATGGTTTGGAATGAAATGGTGGAATAATAATAACTAGAGTCCAAGATGGTTAAACTATAGGGACCAAATGTTATGTGGATTATATGACTAGAGGGTGAAAATATAAAGGTCAACTACAAGCTTCCCCTTGAAAACTCAACTTGAAGTTAGTGAGGTATAATGATAAATAAAAAAATTATAAGATTCACCTTATAAAGTATTATGTATATAACACTATTTATTTTGTGGAGGAGTTGGGTTGGTGGTTAATTTTTACCAAATAGAGAGTTTTTCATAGAGATCGGGTCAGGTGGACTTTATCTCATAGAGATCCGATAGTGGTGACAACTGGTAGCATTGATTGGGTATTGATATTTAATAGTGGGTTGGATAAATTTTTTTGATCATGATGGAAATTTTAATCGTCTTCTATTTACTTCAATAAAAGAGTTAAAGTGTACTCCCTATGGATTAATAAGAAAGTATGAACCATGTGAAACTTGTGTTGTTCTTTTTTCTTTTCTTTCATTCTGTCATTATCCTTAAATAGTTCTTGTCTTTTATTTATTCATAGGTTATGTATTATAGTGTGTTTATTTTAGTTCATTTTTTCTTCTAAGGTCCATATTTCATAGTGATGGTTCACATTTTTGAAATTTTTCCATCATTTTATGTTCTTGTGGAAATCTTATATGGGTATCATATAAAATATCCATTGCCAAAAAAAGCTGTATTAGATCCTAAAGAGTGTGTTATGGATGATCAATCCCAGAGAAATGTGTTTTTTGGACTTAGTTTAGTAGCATAATTATTCCCTCCTATAGAATAATATTAGTATGTAGCTTCTAATATCTCTTTTAAATTTATTATAAGTTAGTTTCAATTAAAAATATTTTGATGAACTTTATTAGAGGAGATTAAGCTCTGGGTGAATTTTTTGATAAAAGAGATTTTGGATTCTAGTGAATACATATTTAGGAATGATTGATGAAAAAGTACCATGATCTTCCATTAATCTGTAGCAAGTTAAAATTGATGAAAAAATAATAATGAGAGTCTATATAAGAAATCATTCATATTTATTCGTATTTTAATAACTTATAACATTTATTAAAATATAAAATAAGTGAAGACCACATCAGGACATTTGAATAACCTCACTAACATGTATAAATCCCATGGAAATGAACAAAGTGATCTTGTTAAGGAGATTATTTGACATGAAAATGTTGAAAATGAGGTCTAATACCAATTATATTAATCAATTCAACCTAATAAGAAATAATTTAGAGTCAGTGAATTTGAACATTGAAGATACTTAATGAATGTTTTTGTTACTCTCATCTCTCCTTGAATCCTAGGATATAATGTTCATCACTATGAGTATCTTGGGTAGTAAGAATGAATTAGTGTTTATAGATGTTAATGATTTAGTTATGAATGAGGAAATTCATCTGAAGGAGATTTAATACATTTAAAATTTTCATATAGTGTGGAAGGAGTGGAAATATCCATGTCATATAAGGGATATAAGAAAGGTAAAGGAAGGAAAAGCTAAATAAGGATTGACTTAGATGAAGGTGGTACCATGTGTTGGAATTTTCTGAAGAAAGGTCACCTAAAATAAAGATTATAATTAATGCACAGTAAGTTAAAAAAGACACATTACTAGAAATGGGTCCATGAATATTGTGTTGGATGATAGGAGTGTATTACTCCAAGGTATTCATAGTTTTATTGAGTATTAGGTAGACTTTGGAGCTTCATTTCACTCAATCTCAGAGAGAAGAAGTATGATGAACTATATTTATGGAATATTTTGAAGCGTGTATCTAGAAAATGATAAATCACTCAAGATATTTGGTATGTATTTTTTTCTAGAAAAGAAAGAAGATTGTACTGAATTTTCAAGGAGTAATAAACTTCCCAGTATTAAGGAAGAACGTAATTTTCATTGGTTAGTTAGATGATGTGGTTATCTATACAATGTTCAAATATGGATCACATAATATTTCACATTATTCCATGTTATAAAAAATAAGTGACCAAAAATAATTTATACATAATTGGCATCTCAGAAGGTGCAATTCATTCCAAAAAAGTAACTTCTACAAAGTTATGGCATAAACTTCTAGGACACCTCAGTGAGAAGGGGAAGAAAGAGTTGGTTTCGATAGGGATGTTAAAGGATAGTACCATGGAGTAAAAAATATGTGTGAAATTTATTCTAGGAGAGTAGGGATAGGTTTCATTCCAAATATAAGGAAAAGTACCAATGAACTAGAAGTTAGAGTTAGTTCATACAAATATTTGAGGACTAGCTCGAGTTAACTCTCATAGAGGATCACTCTATTGCATAAAATTGATAATGAAACATAGAAGGTGTGGGTGATCTTTCTCAATAATAAGTATGAGGTATTCAGAATAATTTTCTGACGGATATTGGTGGTGGAAAATGAGACCAAATGAAAAGTAAAACACTTAAATCCTAATAATGATGGCGAGTACAGAAGCAATGAATTTTATAGTTTTTTCCAGGAGAAAGGGAATATGTTTTGAGAGGTTTATACATGGTAACCTAGAACATAATAGATTCATGGATATGATTAATAATATATTGGTTTAAAATAAAAGGATTATGCAAACTAATGTGGAATTACCCAAGGTGTTTTGGGTGGATGTTGTGAATTGTGTGACATACTTAATCAACATGATTCCTTCTTCTTTCCTAAGGAAGGAACTTATGAAACTATATTGATATGGAAGGAAGGTAGATTTCACCAATATCAAAATATTCAATTCACTTGACTATTACCACATTTATTTAATTGAAAGAGGCCCTCTAGAGGCTAAGTCTCAAGCATGTTACTCTATTCATTTTTTAGATGAAGAGTTTTGTTTTTTGATTCATGATAGAAACTCTTAGATCGTTTCTAGAATCCTGAATGTGATCTTAAATAAGGAGACCACGAGGAAGGATAAAAACTTAGTGGATAATGATGATGAAATAAAAGTATCATCAAAATCCAATGTTTAATAGAATAGATGTACAAAATTTATAGATATTCTAGAGAATCCAAGAAACACATCAGTACTAGAAACACCATACTTTCCAAATAACTTTTCTAAAGGTAATTATGTTTTGATGGTGTTTCCAAGGCCTAAAGTACCAAATATATCTAAGCCTATGAGATATTGAGAAAAATATCTATAAGAAACTATTATGGAAGTTTCAATACAATCATGGGAATAACCATTGGTATAACTACAATGTTCTACTAGAGTGAGGCTCCTAGTGTAGTGGTATGAGAGTGATCTACATTAATTTACTTTTACAGATGATTAAGAGCTCAAGATCATGGAAGAGGTAAGAATTTTGGAATACTTGAATTAATGAGTGTTATCCATGAGTGATGAAATTGATTCCCTCCATGTGTTTGGATCATGGGATCTGATATAAAGACTTATCAGGAAGAAAAAACATCAAAATAAAGGGTTGTATCTGCTAAAGGAAGATGAAGATGATTGATGGATGTATAAGTCTATTCTAGTCATACAGGGGTTTCAAAAAATAGACGATGTTGATTTTTATGAGATATTTTCAATAGTATTTAAACATATCATTATTTTAATGTTTTTTGGAAGGATTATAATAGAAATAATTCAACTTGAGTATTAGGACATGAAGAAAAAATTCCTTCACAGGAGCCTAGATGAAGAAATATATATGGAGAAGATGACTAGTTTCATGGATAATATGAACTACTATCTTATTTGAAAGATAAATTAGATCCTTTATGGTTTAATTTATTCACCAAGTCAGTTGAATTAAAATTTTAATGACTACATGAGGAAGAAGAAGTTCATCTGAAGAAATATTGACCATTAATACTACCAATTTTTTTAATGATGGGAGTTTCATCAACTTACTTATCTATATTGATGATATTATTATTATAGGTCCAATATAGGAAATTATCAATGAAATGAAGGTTGATATATCTTTATGTTTTTAGATGAATGTTTTGGATTGGATAAATAGATATTGGGGGTATAGATTGTTAGGGACTTAGGTTCTATTACTTTTTACCCGATCAAATCTAAAGACATCCCAAAGTAGGTGGATTAATTAGATATGGGAGAGTTGATACTGTTAACCACACCCTTGGATAGAAATTTTAATCTAGGAAAATGAAATTCAACAAAAAAGGAAAAAATGATGATTACATGGTGAAGATACCATATAAACTAGTTATCTAAATATTGATTTATTCCTTGGGTTTTACTCATTAAAACATTGTGAAAGAAGTGGTTGTTGTCAGGGGATACATGTTGAAACCTAGAAGATAACATTTGAAGGATGTGAAGTGTATTCTCTAGAACTTAAAGGGTTTCCAATTATTTCCACTTTTCTCTGGAACATACAAATAATTATAAAGTTTTTCTTACTTTGATTTTTAGGGAGATTAAAACACTCATAATAGAACTACCAAATACATATTCACTTTTGGAAGAATAAAAATTATCTTTATGTTAATGATTCATTCATTACTTGAACTCTCAATAACAGAAGTTATGTACATTAATTTAAAAAAACTAGGGAAGGATTTGATATGGTTGAAGGAGTTTTCAGATTATCTTTGAATAAGGAAAGATGATGGGATAATATTTTTTGGTTCACAAAGTATGATTTGATTATTCAAAAAACAACATTTAATTATAGGAAAAAACATATTTATATGTTGTATAACTTTATCTATAATTTTTTTGGAGGATAGTGGGATGGATCTACAGAATATAAAAGAGGCTAATAATATGGAAGATATATTAACCAAGATTATAGGTTGTGATGTGCTAAGGAAATTATAAGCCTCAATTGGGATGGGATAACCTGAAGGTATGGTGGGGGAATCATTCTAGATATAATAAGATATTAAAAAATAGGAGTAATTATATGGAATCTAATAGTGGAATTTGTAGTTAAGCATATAAAATGATTCTTAATTGGGAGGTTTTTATAATTGGTTGGTAAAACCATTTTTATCCAAGAGATTAGATCAAATTTAATGATAAATTCCCATAGTCAAATTCGGATTATTTTCATGGAGATTGTAGAGCATCAGTGACTAGGGTTTAGGATTCACATATGATAGATACTAGTAGTTATATTGATTATATGATTATAAAGGTAATATATGAAGGTACATTTAGAGTTACCCCTTAATCACTTAGCTTAAAAATAGTATGGGACAATAGTAAAGAAAAAAATTTGAAAGATTCACCTTGTGAATGTTTTTAAAAATAACACTATTTTAAGGATATAAGAGTTGAGGTTATATGCCACTTTAAATGAACAAGGTATTGTATATATATATTAATTTATTTTGACTTTGTCCCATATAGATCAGATGAAAAAAACTAGAAGAACTAATGGGTTTCTGCTATTTAATAGAAGCGATGATCATTTTTTTGTGTTTATGATGAACATTTTAATCACATTAAATTCATTTAAATAAAATAGTTTCAGTTTCCCCTCATGTAGTGGGATATAATCCATAACCATATTAAACTTATGGTATTTTTCTTTACTTTAGTTTGGTCATTATCTTCTAGTAGTTCTTATCTATTTTTCATTCAAAAGTTTTTCTTTATAGTTATGTTATTTGGGTGCATTTGTTTTCTATGTTTCTAATGTCATATAAAGGGTTCACATTCCTAGACTTTATTTCTCCCTTATAGTTTATTGTGTCTATTTCTATAGGTATAAATAAGGATATCCAATATCCTGTTATGTTTTCCAAACTTCTTGATTCCAAAATTTCTTGAGATATTCCACTTTATAGAAATATAAACTAATTTTTTTGATAGAAGTAAAACATCGCATTTCTCTCAACAGTGAGCCATGATTAATTGACTCTAATTCTATATGACCCGTTATAAATATTGAAAATAAGAGTGACTAATATAAACTAAAAATATATTTATAAACTATCCAAAATGTGACCAAAACTCTAATTTATCTTTCTAGAATCTATTTAGATAGATTTTTCAAGAAATAATTATCTTGTACTCATATTCAATAAACACATAAAATAATTTATTTGTAATAATGCATTTATCTACTTTAAAAACATTTTTTTAGTTAAAAATCACCCCACTTTGTAACTATATTTAAAAAAACAAAAAAAGAAATTGGAGGGTGATCAAAATATCTTAATCAATAGTTTTAAAGTCTATATATAATTTCATATTTTAAAATGAAATAAAAACTCATGCATCTTCACTTATTTTATATCCCCCCTCAATGGATGCATTTTAATAAGTTTTATCATGGAGAATTTTCTTCCAAAATAATCAATAATCATACACTTTTGATTATAATTAATGTATATGAAAGAAAAAATATGATACCAATTGAAATTGTCTATGTTGGATAGATTTTCATGATGTAAAAACATTAAAAAATTAATTTCACCCCCTTTTTGTATACCACCTTAAATTATGAATTCGAATTAGTGCAATAATACATGTATGGGAATAATATGAGTCTCCATCAACTCTTTAATAAGTGAAACATTAATGTAACTTAGATATAAAACCAGAGACTATTTTATTTGTAGCTGTAAAGTTAAAAGTAAATTTCATAATAAAATCACACTTTATTTTAAAAATCTAAATTACCTTTGGAAACATAGATTTCCTTTAATTTTCAGACTTCTTATTAGATGGAACATGCTTCTTCACTTCATCTAGTAATGTGAATTCACCTTTTTCCCTAGAACTATTTTCTTGGGAAATTTCAATTAGGATGGCCATATGGTCATGAATTATTTTGGAAAATACTTAGCCTTATTCTTAGGTGTAAGGTCCTCATTCCCAGTAGATCTTTTATCATAAGAAATAACTAGTGAATTCTTTTTTTTCAATTCAATGATTTTTTTCTTCCTTCAAATATCATACATTTTTCAACTATATGTCCAAAAAAAATTCACTTTCTACCCTGAGCTTTAACATCCTTCAAATTTCCATTTTTTATAAACTTTTTAAATTCTTCTTCTAGGATTTCTAGCACTAAAATAATCCATATATTTCTATTTTGGATTGATTTTTATCTTTGTTTGAGTTTTATTACTACAAAATTAATTTCCATGGAATGTTTTTAATGTTCTTCCATGTATCATTTCCTTATAAAAAATAACCTTGTTTTCTTTGTTAGTGTGACATCCTTTGGATTTTTTTTTGTAGTTTTCTATGATTTCATATTTTTTTGTATGCCAAGGTAATCTTATCATCTTTTATTACTTGTTTATTTTCTCACCATGGTATTCTATTAACATAAAAATATTAATTATTCTTGATTATTACATACTAAATCTTATCATAACTATGAGTTATTATCTTATAGTAATCATAAAAGTTTTAAAACACTTTAATCAATTTTTTAGTTCATAAATTCACCTCTTTTATGAATTCTTCTTTTACACAGTAGATTTTACCTTCAATTTATATTTTCACCCCCTTAATATTGGAATTTTTTAATCTTTATATATTTAAATTTTATTTCAACATTCAATGTATATGTGGTAAATCCTCCAACAATACTAACAATGATCAATAAATACTATTCTCTTGTCTTTGGATCCACATATTGGAACTTATTCACCTTTCTATTTTTAGAAAACATTGATCTTATTTTTTGCATCTTTTGTTGAGGTAATTTTATTACCTTTTCTAACATATACCCTTGAAAAATTATTGGGGTTATAAATATTTTTTTTACCCATATTTGCCTATATTTTTATTTTAATCCAGTACTAGTAGATGAAACCGCATTAGTATAAAGAAATTTAATGGAAAAGTGGATTACCTTATTTCAAGAGCATACTATGGATTGATTAAGATTTGATTTAAAGATTTTATTTCCATTAGCTTTATTTTTTTCAGGAAATAATCCTTTAAAATGATTACATGGAAAGGCATATTCTTTCACTAGTTTGTGAAGATTCTTCTTGGGTGTTTTTTAGATTTCTCAGCTTTACCTCCAACCAAGAGAGCTCTTTCTGTCTTCATGTGATCTCACCCTATATTAAATTTATCTTTTAAAATTTTTAATCTAGTCCAAATGAAACTATATTTAATATTACATATAATTTTAAAGATCCTATATTCTCTTTTCATCAATTACCAACTAAGAAAATTTGACATTCATAGATTTTTTTGTAGTTTTTCTGATACATGGATCATTTCTGATAAATATTTTTCAATCAAAACTTTATCACAAACACTCCTTTGAAATTATTCTTTATATGGAGAAAACCTTTAATTGAAAATTGAAAAAATTATTCATTTATATCAACATGTTTATTGAGGGTGTTAAAATTTTTTAACTTTTTTATAAACCAATTCTTTATTTCATTGGCTTCATGTTCTATCTGAGTTTTATCATCATACAATCCCTTGATACAAGAAAATATTAAGGTGAAAAAATAAATTAGGGATTTCATAAAATATTACCTAACCACATAGTAAAGGTTGTTATTTGATTTAATATAACCATCATCATGAAAAGCATAACATGATTCATCAGAGGAATCATTTTCAATAAATTTATTAGAACAAGTGCCACTCTAATTTCCTTTAGGTAATGTTGATTTGTCTTTCTCCTTGTAAAACTTTCTTAACTTATTAGCCTGTATTTTCTTCTTATATTTCATGGTTTTGACCAAAACTTGTATTTATTATTTAAAAGATGTAGAAATTTAATCTCCTATCCAATTAATTTTTTAAAAATCTATTCAAATATTCACTTCATATCAGCATAATAAAAATCATTGGGAATTATAAAATTGATCAAAACAAAGGAGACTAGGTTTGATCTAATTCTTGTTGAAGTTAATAAGAATGGGTTAAATCAACTAAGATGATAGTGGGTGAACTAGGGTGTATAGTTTTACCAAATTCATTTTCCCTTTAAATATTTAACACCTATTTGTATCTAAAAACCTATTATTTGATCAGATAATAGTTGATTTGTTTTTTATCGAACACACATATACCACAAGAAATATATAAAAGTTAGTAAATAAGCACACATGATATTTTTAAAAAGTCTACCCTTGATGTGGGTGAATATGTACTTACCATGTTCAGGATCATCTAAGACATATATTTTACACTAGAATTAATTATTAATTACAAGTGGAGTTTGCATATATCATCCTTTTATCTTCTGATAGGTATTAAAATTTTATAATATCTCTTACCATTTCTATGCACCTCATTCCAAACATTCTGAAAATTATGTCATATTTTATCCTAATATTGATTCACCGAATAATTAGGCCTCCTTGATCAATAGATTATTGGACTATCTAAAGATGATCAGTTAAACTATATGAAACTAGGAATCTATAAAAATCCAAATAGATAATCTTATAAATAACTTGAATCGTTGGTTTCTTTCATTACTAAATCCTCCAATAATCTTAAAAACCAAATAAATACACAATATTTATATAAAAACATAGAAGATGAATGAAAATAGTGCTTCCAAGTCTCTCTTAAAAACATATTTTACTTTTTAATCACCTTCTACGATATAGACATATCATAGGATTGGTCACGCAACCAACTCTCCCTTTCTCCTTCTCTCAAACCCCTCCTTGTAATTTGATACATGGGATTTTCTATTATATTATCATTGGTTTATTATTCATCCTCTATACCCAGAAATTTATTCCAAACAAATACAATACCAGATTATATTAAGTCTCTTTATCTACATTATATATATTCTCCTTAATTTTATAGTCACGAATCATAAAAAATATATTTTATATATTATTTAATATAGAAAATCATTAAATATCTACTATGAGATCTACATAAAATTTTTTCTCAAAAAAACTATGTGGGATTACTCCCAATAACTTCAAAATATTCTTTTCTCTTAATAGATTATATTAAATAGTATTATGAGAATTCCATTTTTCTCATTTTATCTCATTTAATCCTAGTAAAATTAAATATCTATTTGATTTCTTCCAAGAGTCTCAAGATTATCTATCTCAAAATAATTCCACAAAAACTAAAAATAAATAAATTCCAATATGTGAATAAAATTATGCATCAATAAATCTATTGTGGTGGGGAACTTCTCTCTATGATATGAATGTATTTGAGATCCCAAAATAAGGTTTAACTTTAATATTAATTCTCAAAATAATTTACTACCTGAGTTTCTTATTCAAACCTTGAATATCATATTTCTCATCATGTAGGGATTGAATAACAATGTAAAATATGATATTTAAATCAATGAAAATCTATTAAACCATCTCATGATTTAATTTTATTCAAAATATTATGTTTCAAAAAACTCAAATATTTCATTATTAAAAAATATCACATTTTTTCAATCTTCAAAAAAATACATTAGAATTAAAAAAATATTATGTATCAAAAATTTATCTTATGTGTGAACCCAAATAACTTACTCATTTCATGAGATTATTGACTTAGACAAAATTCTATTTGAGTCGTAAAAATATCATATTCATTAGAAAATATGTTATTCATACTCACTATAGACCTGTAATTTGTAAAATCCTCCACTTTGAGAATATATAATCATAGGGATATTTCAATATATATATATATATATATATATATTTAAGATATATATTTATATAATGTGTATTTCATGAAAATGGTGATTTTTGTGAAAAAATGGTAATAATATTTACACTTCCAACGATACAAGTTATCATTTGGACAACTCAATATTCAATAGGTATATCATTTAATCATCTATTTAATTTAATGAAACATTTTAGAGTAAATTCATATTTTGAAATCATATTTCCAATGGTATTTATTAATGAATTTTAATGCATGAATAAATGACACAACCAAAGTAGAATCCTTCAATATTATATATTATACATACATATGATAGTTGTAGTGTATGTATTTAGATCCTCCTTCTTTTCCAAAAATCCCTAAACCAATAGTTTTTTTCATCTCCCTTATTGATTTATAATGGTTTTATCATACTGTGGAGAGATATTTAGACCCCAGTTGAACATTGGTCAATTCATGTACAACCTATGGATACATTATGAAGGTGGGATTATTATGTTTTACACTATTTCATATTTATCAAATTCTTATCAAGATGAAGATCAAAGGTTCCTATGGTTCTTTAATGAATGGTATCCTTACATCTAAATAGTTCTCCATTTATATTTTTAAGAAAAGGTTTCATATTATCTTTAATAGAGATACTTAGAAATAGGGTTTTAAATATCTTCTGCAAGTTTGAATATTTTTTAATTATACTATATCAAAACCCTTCATTGCTATCAAAGAGATCATGTTTGGTGAAATCATGTGTGGAATTGAATAAGAAATAGAAAACATAGAATAGTTTCACATTTTTGGAAAATCTATTTTATAAAATGAGCTACCCTAATGTAGATGGGATATGTAAAGGTAACCAAGCCCTTACCCTTACACAATTGACTGAAAATTAATTTTTTATTCAAAATCACTTTTGAAGAAAAAGTGGGAAACCCGATATATGAAAATATTCAGATCAAGACTACAAGGAACTGCCCCTCCCTGGAAAATACAACATTATGTTAAGCCTCTACCTCACAAGACTGCTCAGTAAGTTGTCCCGTCCAGGGTTGCATGGGCCTGGAACTAATGAAAAATTCATACCCTCTCATTCGTCCAAATCTGAATGGTCATGCATATATGGAAGCTTCCTGTTCTGAAACATCATTTGGTGCTGCTCCTTGTAGAGTTGTGGTTGCATCCACCATCAAAATTAAGAGTAAAACCAAATAAAAAAAGTGTCACAAATCCCACTAATATTATTAATATTTTCATGACTTATTATATACTCCCTTTACTGATTTTATATAAAATGTGCATAATTTTTGTGAAATATTAATGTTTTAATAATAAGTATAATTTTTGAGCATTTTTAGAAGTAGTCTAATTGATTAAGTTTACTGTTTTAATAATAACTATCACTATACTGATCCAAATTGTATGGTTCTTGTTTTTTATTATTCTACTTTAAATATTCAACATTTCATTAGAAGGTACCATGATCCAATTCTGCCATTTGAAGGGCCATATGGTCCTCACAAACAAGACCAAAGAATCTGTGAACAAACTAGACCAGCCTTGAAGATTGGTTTACTGGGCTCAATACAGAAATCCAAAAACATTAACTATCCACCATAATTTGGGGGACACCACATGTCATCTTGGATAAAAATTTCAAGGCCCAAATCTAAGTACAAGGGGACCAAATGAAGCTTTGAAGTCCATCCCACCATTCTGGACAATAATTAAAATCAGTATATTATTCATGAAATATCTCGTGCTGTAAGAATAAATCGAGATTAGATTTTTCAGTGTGAAAGAGGAGGTATAGAAGGAAAACTTTGTTGAAAAAACCATTCGTATTTGAAGGCATCTTCATATTCAAAAACCCTTTCACATTCTGGACTTCAAAAAGACTGGATTGAAATGGACAGTTTTACTTTGTTTAATCAACCGGACATAACTTTTTATACTTAAGTCCAAATGACTCCAAATTTTTAGAGTAGTCGCCCAACTGTATTATATAAAACTTTGAAGAAGGATATTGCTCTATATTTTTCTGTTTTGATGTCCATATCTTCGAGCCAAGTGGAGGGGTATCTCTGGAATGTAAACAGTCCACCACCTTGGGCTATAAATACATCCCCTCCTCTCCTTTCAAAAGGGTTGGCATTTCAGAGAAAAGGAGGATTGATTAGCAGTACCAAGGCCCTGAAAAAGGCTTGGTAGGATCTTCCAAACTCAATTTTTCACTTTATAATCCCTTCCTCCTCTCTTTGTTTTCACTTACTTTTGTGTTCTTCGTTTTTGTAATTTTGTAATTCCTTTCTTTTGTAATTCTGTTTTAATGAAAGTTTCTTCTTAAATATCTCTTATTCTCCCCCACCTTCTATATTTTAATATTAATGTTCTTAAAATAGTTTAAATTCAGTTAAATCTCCTTCCCTTATTTTTCTTCCTCATTCAATCAAAAAACTTTTTTAATTATCATCATTGTTCGTGTGTGTGTGTTCGACGTACCACTCTTTTCTAATCCCTTTATTTTTCTTCTATTATTAATTTATCATCATAATTATTATAACCAGAATATTAAACACCCAAATGGATGAGTAAATATCTCATTGGGGTGATTCAAAATTTAGGGATGTTAAGTGATTGAGAGTATATTCTCGATGAGTATTCGTTAATTTAACATTGTGTATGTTGGACTTAATATGTCATGGATTAATGACATCGTTTGTTTAGCATGTAGTTTCCATGGATTATTGAAACGTGTGGCTGATATGAGTGATCATGGAAGAGGAATGCATATTTTAGGTGTTCAGGAAGAGGTTTTAGATCAGTATCATCTTTTATTTGTGGTTTAGACATATCAGGAATAGATGCAGGGACTTCAGTTGATTTAGATTAATTTTCCTTAATACTATCCAAGGTGGAGCAGTAAAGATCAGAGTTGATGTGGGATTCAATAGAGTTTTCAAGTTCCTCTAGATTGATGGAGTCTATGAATGAGATTTCCACATCAACTTCACCATTTATGACTTTTTTAATCATGGTGCAGATTTCACAAGATCCTTTATCATTAGAACATGAAGAACATGGTGGATTGGGGTTTGATTGACTCTTAGAAGTGTCCTCATATGCATGGATTGAGAATGCAGAGTGATCCTCAGATGGGTATCACATGGCTTGCAAAATGTTGAACTTGACCATTTGGTCACCGAATTCCATGGATAAGATGCCTGAATGGACATCAATCTTTGTTCTCGCAGTCATGAGGAATGGTCTTCCTAGAATTAGGGGAGATCGAGAAGAGTTTGTCTCACCTTCCATGTCAAGGACATAGAAATCATCAGGGAAGATAAGATCATTTACTCAGACAAGGAAATCCTCAATTATTCCCTCAGGACTGGCTGTGCTTCGATTGGCTAACTGAATGACAACACCCGTTGGGTTGAAGGGACCTAGACCAAGGTTGGAGAATATGGATTTGAGCATGACATTAATTAAGGCTCCTAGGTCTATGGGTGAATCATCAAAGTTCGAACATCCAATTTGGCATGGAACTGTAAAGGTCCCTGGATCTTTGCACTTTATGGGAATAGACTGCTAGGTGGAAACATTTTCGAAGGTCCTAAGTTGCCTCTTGTGGGTACACAACTCCTTCAGAAACTTGGAATACTTAGGAATTTGTTTTATGGCATCTAATAGGGGAATGTTGACTTCAACACGTCTAAACATGTCGAGCATTTCAGGATCAGGTTCAAAGGACTTCCTTTGTTTAGAAACGGCTTGAGGAAAAGGAATTGGGTTCCTAAGTGGAATGGAAGGAGGTGAGGGAATGGATTCAGGTTCCTTTTCAATTTTCTTTTTCATTTCATTTTCTAGGTCAACATTCAAAGGAGGGTTTGAGGATTTATCTTGAGGCATAACAATGTGCTTTCCCGATCTAAGTGAAATTTCACTTACATTACCCTTGGGGTTGGGTAATGGTTGAGCTGGGAGTTGGGAAGAATTTGATTGTTGTTGCTGGCTCAGGTGGGATGCAAGTTGACCTCTTTGAGTTTCAATGTTTTTAAGGCTAGAATGGGTGAAGGAGGCAATATCTTCCACTGCACTTTCCCATGGTTTCTTGAAGAAGAGGCTTGTCCATGGTTGGAATTTCCTTGATTTTGGTTCTTGGAAAATCAATTGTATTGGTTTTTGGAATTGGGAAGGCTCACTAGGATAATGGAATCCAGGAGGAGGATTGTTCCTTTGAGGTTGAGGAACAAAAGGATAAGGTTGATGGAAGTTACCACCACCTTGACCATATTGGAATTGGTTTGGTTTTTGAGGAGTGAATTGAGGGGGTGAGACATGGGGTTACTATACCCTAATCCTTGGTTAAAGTTAGAGGAGAAGGGATCAGAGTGAGGTTGGTTGAAGTTTCTAACAAACTGACCTGATAGTTGAGGATTGGTGTTCCACTAAGCATATGCTGCATTGAGCTCCATTGGTCCAGATGAATTGGATTGATCCTCTTGAAGTTGTGGACATGTGTCAGTTGGATGAGATGGAGAGTTGCAGATTCCACAGTTTTTGACAGGTCCAGGAAACATTGATTGCGGAGAAGATGAGGTTGGGGATTTGGTATCCACAGCTAGTTGTCACACAAGACCTATAAGTTCACTCATCCATGCGGTCATTTTGTTTGGTTCAATTTATTGATTATCTTGGGCTTGTTTGACATGAGCATTTGCTCGAGTATGGAATTGTTTTGTGTTTGCATCCATGTTACTTATGATATCTCTTACAGTTGTAGGAGTTCTATCAACAAGAGCACCGCCACTTGCAGCATCTATGAGAGTTCTCTCCATATCCAATAACCCCTCATAGAAGTATTGGATCAAGAGTTTCTTAGGAATTTGGTGGTGTGGGCAGGTTGCAACAAGCTTTTTGAACCTCTCCCAGTACTCATGGAGTGATTCACTAAGGAATTAATGGATACCACTTATTTCCTTTCGGATAAAAGCAGTACGAGAAGCAGGAAAGAATTTATCTAAGAAGAGTCGCTTCATGTCATTCCATGTAGTTATGGAACCAAGATGTAGGTAGTAGATCCATGACTTAGATGTGTCAGCTAGGGAAAAAGGGAATGCTCGGAGTTTGATTTTTTCTTCAGAAACCCCTTGAGGCTTCATGGTAGAGCACACTACTTGGAACTCTTTAAGGTGGAGATGTGGATCCTCACTGGCTAGCCCATGAAAATGAGGGATAAGATGAATCAAACCCGATTTGAGTTCGAAGTCAGCTTCTATGTTTGGATATTGAATACCAAGAGGTTGGTAATTCATATCAGGGGCAGTGAGTTCTTTTAGTGTTTGTTCCCTAGGATTGGCCATTTCAATTTTTGTTCCCTAGTGGTGAGTATTCCCACCTGTCATGCAAGTGACCCAGATTCGATCCCCGGAAATGGCACCATTTTAAATGCGCGGCCGATTTTTGCCTATCAACCGGTCAAGGTTCCGGTGCTCTGCTAATGTGTATAACAGCACTCGGGTCGAATCCTCAGCGATGGTACTTCCTAATAGTCGATTGTTTTTAGTTTATTGTATTTTGATTAGGGGGGTTTGTTGCAGAGATTAATTGAAATGATTAATTGACTATAATTGATTTAACAAATTGATAAATATTGGGGTGAGTTCATTATTAGGGAGTTAAGCTCGTGATAGTTGACATCGATTAGAATTACTAAGTGTTAAAGATTTAATCCAAGACTTAACTTAACTAGGATTCTAAAATCAATCATTACTTGTTTATGGTAGTGTATTTATGGTTCCAATAATCCATGGAAACCACATGTTAAACAAACTACGTCATTAATCCATGACATATTAAGTCCAACATACACAATGTTAAATTAACGAATACTCATCGAGAAAATACTCTCAATCACTTAACATCCCTAAATTTTGACTCATCCCAATGAGATATTTACTCAAAAATTCGGGTGTTTAATATTCTGGTTATAATAATTATCATGATAAATTAAGAATAGATGAAAAATAAAGGTATTAGAAAAGAGTGGTACGTCGAACACACACACACGAACAATGATGGTAATTAAAAAAGATTTTTGATTGAATGAAGAAGAAAATAAGGGAAGGATATTTAACTGAATTTAAACAATTTTAAGAAAATTAATATTAAAATACATAAGGTGGAGGAGAATAAGAGATATTGAAGAAGAAACTTGCATTAAAACTGAATTACTAAAGAAAGGACTTACAAAATTACAAAAACAAAGAATACAAAAGTAAGTGAAAACAAAGAGAGGAGGAAAGGTATCTCAAGTGAAAAATTGAGTATGGAAGGTCCTTCCAAGCTTTTGGAAAGGCTTTGGTCGTGCAAATATGTTCTCATCTCTTCTGAAATGCCAACCCTTTTGAAAAGAGAGGAGGGAATGTATTTATAGCCCAAGGTGGTGGACTGTTTACATTCCAGAAATACTCCTCCACTTGGATCGCAGATATGGACATCAAGAAAGTAGAATCTAGAGAAATATCTTTCTTCAAAGTTGTATAAAATAAAGTTTTCCGACTACTCTAAAAATTTGGAGTCATTTGGACTTAAGTATCAAAGGTTATGGCTGGTTGATTAAACAAAGTAAAACTGTCCATTTCAATCCCGTATTTTTGAAGTCCAGAATGTGAAAGGGTTTTTCAATATGAAGATGCCTTAAAATCCGAATGGGTTATTCAACAAAGTCGGCCGCCTATATATCCTCTTTCACACTGAAAAATATCAGCTCGATTTGATGCTTACATCATGAGATATTTTATGCATACTATACTGATTTTAATTCTAGGCCAGAATGGTTGGCTGGACTTCAAAGCTTCATTTGGTCCCCTTGTACTTAGATTTGGGACTTGAAATTTTTATCCAAGATGACATGTAGTTTTCAACAAATTATGGTTGAGATTTAATGTTTTTGGGTTTCTGGATTGAGCCCAGTAAATCAATCTTCAAGGCTGGTCCAGTTTGTTCACAGATTCTTTGGTCTTGTTTGTGGGGACCATATGACCCTTCAAATGGAAGAATTGGCTCATGGTACCTTCTAATGAAATGTGGTATATTTAAAAGAGAATCCTAAAAAACAAGAACCACACAGTTTGGATCCGTATAGTGATAGTTATTATTAAAACATTAAACTGACTCAATTGGACTACTTCTAAAAATATTCAAAAATTATACTTAATATTAAAACATTAATATTTCACACAAATTATGCTCATTTCATATAAAATCAGTAAAGGGAGTATATAATATGTCATGAAAATATTAACAACATCAAATACCCCAAACTTATTTTTGTGCATGTCCTCATGTTCAAAAAATATAAAAACATGACAAAATCATTTTTACTCACCAACAGATATTAAAATTTTGTTTTCTCCAATCAGGGGAGGTTTAGACTATTTCACTCATCCATTTTGAAATCCACCACAAGTTTTTACAGAAACAATGTTCCAAAACTAATTCATTTTTTTCATGCTCAAATTTAGAAATGGAAAATGTGGACACTCAAAACCCACACCTCTCAAGATGATAAAATTTATTTGTGGAGGTTCACTCTTTCACCAACCAAAAGTGAAAATCTTAGAGTTTGAAAAGAGCTCTCAGCTTAAAATCCCTATCCAAAGTGAAAAAGAATCAAGAGGTATTTTTAATGGGTTTTTTTGTGGCTATGGGATGGTAGGAATATAATGTCCAAGAGAGAGAATAAGAGGGTTAAAATACCAACATAGAAAAAGCAATGCACATTTTTTTTTTTGAAATAAAACATGGAAGGAAATGAAAACACATATTTACAAGGGAATGATTGTGTGAAGAAAGGCACGATAGAGGATGAAAATATGAAGGTAATGAGAAGATGAAGTATTTACAAAACACAGAACTTCTCCCAATAAGAATATAATGTAAGTGTTCTTTTTTTTCTTCTCTTTTTTTTCTTTGTTTTTTTGAAAGTTGAACTTGGAAAAGATCTCACACTCATAACCCAACCCATGATTGATCTCCTCACGACACTAATTGTAATAGTTATAACAAGATCAAAGGTTAATGAATAGTGATTTTTTACCTACCCAAGACACAACCCATTTTTTCATTTTCTTTTTGATTTTTTTTTTTTTTTGATTTTTTTTTCATCATTTTTTTTGAACACTTGTCAATAAAATTTACAAAATTACATAAATGGAAGTTCATTACATTCCACAAAACACACTTAATGAAAACCTCTCCCCCACACTGAAATGGATTCTTGTCCTCAAGTAGATGATAACTCGTTGAAAATCAATAATAGGGTACCCAAACAATGAAATCCATTCCCCCCCACACTTAAATTTCAAAAAAAAATTATGAAATGAAAATCCATGTTGATATTGGGTGGGAAAGGTATTGGGCTTGTAATGTGGCTATCAAAGAAAAGGTTTTCATAGGCTCGAAGGGGCTTTCAAAAGGAGGATTAATGTAAGGGAAATGAGAGGCTATTTGGCTATTGTGATTCTCATGTGGTTTAGAAAATGTCTCTATCATATTAATACACACTAAGGTAGTAAATTCAGATCTAAGGTCCAAAAACTCAAGACTCGCAAATGGGGGTGAAAACACACATTTTGAAAAGATGGTCATAGGTGTCCTTGGCATGAAATCAAATGTTGTTCCTCACGGTTCGGAAAAAGCATTTTCCAAATCAAAAATTGAGCATTCAAAATGTGTTGGTGTTGACACAAAATTCTTTATCCAAAGTCATAATGAAAATACAAAATTTTTGAGATGAAAACATGTTTGTTAACTCCCCAAAATGGTTGGAAAAAATTTCAAAACTCGATGGTGAGTATGCATGACTCTTTAATTTTTTTGTATTTTTTTTAAGTGATTGTTTTCTTGGTTTTTTTAGTTTTTTACGTTTTTTTATATTTTTTTGTTTTTTTATAAAGATACAGCCAAAAAAAAGAGAAAGTGAAAAAGAAAGGTTTTGAAAAAGAAAGTGGTAAAAAAAATTAAAGAGAGAGGGAAAAGAAGAAAGAGGTAGAGAGAGGAAGATATAGAGAGAGTTAAAGGGAAAGAGGTGCCCTCTGGTTTTGATTTGGCGGGTCGCCTTCTCCATCTAGTGGTAGGTCGGCTAGAGAAGTTGGGGAGCCAGTGGAAGTCTATGTTGATCCAGTATTGTGCATCCTCTCATGGTGATACTTTAACCGCTGTCCATTAACCATGAATGTCCTTTTGGAAGAGGGGTCTTGGACTTGCACTGCACCAAATGGGTAAACATTAGTAATAACAAAAGGACCTTCCCAACGAGAATTAAGCTTACCTGGGTGAAGCCGAAATCGAGAATTGAAGATCATTACCTTTTCACCTTCATGAAATACCTTTCTCAGGATGTGTTTGTCATGGAGTACCTTAGCCTTCTCTTTGTAGAGATTGTAATTCTCATAGGATTCAATTCGAAGCTCCTCCAGTTCAGCCAATTGTAACAGTATTTCTTCACCAGATTTTTCACAATCAAAATTACAGGTTTTCATAGCCCAAAATGACATATGTTGGATTTCAACTGGTAAGTGACACGATTTACCAAAAACTATCCTAAAAGGAGACATCCCAATGGGTGTTTTATAGGCAGTTCGATAAGCCCAAAGGGCTTCACCAAGTCTCTCAGGCCAGTCTTTTCTGGTGGGCCTAACAATTCTCTCAAGTACCCTTTTCACTTATCTATTAGAGAGTTCAGCTATGTAATTTTTTTTAGGGTGATATGTAGTTGAAGTTTTATGTACAACCCCATTCTTTTTCAGAAGATCTTCCATGGTTCTATTACAAAAATGGGTTCTTAAGTCACTGATCAAGGCACGTGGTGTTCCAAATCTTGGGAAGATGTGGATCTTTAGGAACTCACTAACAGTATGAGCATCATCCTTCCTAGTGGGTTTGGCCTCAACCCACCTTGAAACATAATCGACCGTAAGAAGAATGTATGAGAATCCATTGGAAGGGGGAAATGGTCCCATGAAATCGATTCCACAAACATCGAAGATTTCACAAAAGATTAATGGCTTTTGGGGAATTTCATTTCTTTTGGAGATTGTGCCGAACTTTTGTCAAGTGGGACATGATTGACAGAACTCATGTGAGACCTTGAAGACTGAAGGCCAGAAGAATCCAGAGTCTAGGACCTTTCGGGATGTCCTTTGTCGTCCAAAGTGGCCACCTCCAGGAAGTGAGTGACAGAATTCTAAGATGGAAGAATGCTCATTTTCTTCAACACATCTCCTAATTACCATGTCTACCCCAGTTTTCCAAAGTTTATTTTCTTCCCAAAAATAGTATTTTGAATCACTTTTCAACTCCATTCTTTGTTCTTATGAAACATTTTCAGGAAAAACACCAGAAACCAAGTAATTTACAATTTGGGCATACCATGGTATTTTTAGAGTGAGAGATGAAAGGTGCTCAGTGGGGAGTTCAGGATCGATGATTTCAGATTGAGAAGAATTAGAAATTCTACTCAAGTGATCAGCCACATGATTTTATTTTCCTGGTCTATCTTTTATTTCAAGATCAAATTCTTGGAGCATTAGGATCCATCTTATTAGTCTCGGTTTGGAATCACTTTTCTTGAGTAGGAACTTTATAGCAGAATTGTCTGTGAAGATGATGATTTTGGAACCTAAGAGATAGGACCGGAATTTATCTAAGGCAAAACCCATTTCTAGAAGTTCCTTTTCAGTGACAGTGTAGTGAGATTGAGTTTCATCCAATGTTTTTGAGGCATAATAGATGACATGAGGAATCTTTTCTCGTCTTTGACCAAGAACAGCCCCAACAGCTCTATCAGAAGCATCACACATTAACTCCAAGGGTAAGGACCAATCTGGGGGTTGGATTATTGGGGCAGATGTTAGATCAGTTTTGAGTTCAACAAAGGCTCTCTTGCAAACCTCATCGAAATGGAAAGTGACATCATTTTGGAGCAAACGAGTGAGTGGGAGGGAAATTTTACTGAAGTTATGGATGAATCTCTGATAGAAACCAGCATGACCGAGAAATGAACGGATGTCTCAAACAGAGTTGGGTTCAGGAAGTGATTGGATCACATTAATTTTGGCAGGATCGACTTCAATACAATCTTTTGAAACTATGTGCCCTAGAACAATCTCATTTGCAACCATGAAGTGACATTTTTCAAAATGTAACACAAGGTTACACTTGAAAAACTTCTGAAGGACTAGAGAGAGTGAATTCAAACAAGATTCAAATGACTCACCATAAATGGTGAAGTCATCCATGAAGACTTCCATGCAGTGTTCAATGAATTCAGAAAAGATACTCATCATACATCTATGGAATGTTGCAGGAGCATTGCAAAGTCCAAAAGGCATTCTTCTATATGCATAGGTTCCAAAAGGGCATGTAAAAGTATTCTTTTCTTGGTCCTGAGGTGCGATTGGGATTTTAAAATAACCGGTTTATCCATCAAGAAATAAATAGTGTGACTTTCTGGCTAATCTTTCTAGTATTTGATCAATGAATAGAAGAGGGTAGTGATCTTTTCGTGTTTCAGCATTCAATTTTCTCCCAACCAGGGATAAGCCACTTCTTCCAAGAAACCATGGGAAAGTGCAGTGGAAGATCTTGCCTCCTTCACTTTTTCTAGCCTTAAAAACATTGAAACTCAAATAGGTCAACTTGCATCCCACCTGAGCCAGCAACAACAATCAAATTCTTCCCAACTCCCAGCTCAACCATTACCCAACCCCAAGGGTAATGTAAGTGCAATTGCACTTTGATCAGGAAAGCAACTTTCTATGCCTCAAGATAAATCCTCAAACCCTCCATTGAATGTTGACCTAGAAAATGAAAATAAAAAGAAAATTGAAAAGGAACCTGAATCCATTCCCTCACCTCCTTCCATTCCACTTAAAAATCTAATTCCTTTTCCTCAAGCTGATTCTAAACCAAGGAAGTCCTTTGAACCCGATCCTGAAATGCTCGACATGTTTAGACATGTTGAATTCAACATTCCCCTCTTAGATTCCATAAAACAAATTCCTAAGTATGCCAAGTTTCTTAAGGAGTTGTGTACCCACAAGAGGCAACTTATGACCTTCAAAAATGTTTCCACCCAGCAGTCTATTCCCATAAAGTGCAAAGATCCAGGGACCTTTAAGGTTCCATGCCAAATTGGATGTTCGAACTTTGATGATTAACTCATAGACCTAGGAGCCTCAATTAATGTCATGGCCAAATCCATCTTCTCCAACCTTGGTCTAGGTCCCTTACATCCAACAGGTGTTGTCATTCAGTTATCCAATCGAAGCACAGCTAGTCCTGAGGGAATAATTGACGATGTCCTTGTCAGAGTCAATGATCTTATCTTCCCTGCTGATTTCTATGTCCTTGACATGGAAGGTGAGACGAACTCTTCTCGATCTCCACTAATTATAGGAAGGCCATTCCTTATGGCTGAGAGAACCAAAATTGATGTCCATGTTGGCATCTTATCCATGGAATTTGGCGACCAAATGGTCAAGTTCAGTATTTTTCAATCCATGCGATACGCATTAGAGAATCAATCTGTATTCTCTATACATGTTTCTGAAACTCCCTCTGAGAGTGTATTGAATCCTAATCCATCGTGTTCTTCCTGTTCTACTAATAGAGGAGTTTGTGAATATTGCATCCTCATTAACCAAGTGATTAATGGTGAAATTGATGTTGACATTACAAATGAAAACTCCATTGATCTAAAGGATCTTGAAAACTCTTTGGAATATCATCTCACCTCGGACCTCCAATACTCCAACATGGATGGTAATGAGGAAAATGAACTAGAATACTCATTTGTTGATTCAGATTAGATTATCCCACATTCATCATTTCTTATCCATGATTCTGAAAATTCTTTTATATGTGAAGTGAACCTTGAACCAATGTGTTTATATTGTCCTGATGGTAGTGATGTTTGTGATATTTGTACCCTAATTAATAAAGTGATCACTGGTGAGGTTGAAATTGACCATTCTTTAGTGAACAACATTGAAATAAAGGATATTGAAAATTTTATTCAGTCTTATGACTCCGTTGATCCCCATTACTCTACATCGGTAAGTGATGAAATAAATGAGTCAAAAAAAAATTGGGATCTCCTACTCTGCTTTTGTGTAATCTGATTCTTACATAAATGAACCATCATAATTGAGCCATCTTCCTGAATTTCCAAGAATATAAAACCATCACTTTTTGGATAAAATCATTCCTCAGGTTGAAGACCAAATTGAGGATATAAATATTCTCTTTCAAACCCCATTGAATTGCAAGCACACCAACAAGGATGGGAAGAAATTATCTAATGAATCATTAGGACTCCCAAAGAAAAAGTTTTTCCGGAAGCACACTAGAGTTGAGAAAATATGATGGCCACCATCAGACTATGGGTAGTCCACTGTAATTATCCAGCTGTAGACAAATAAATGCAGTGCTTCTTGGGAGGCAACCCATGTTTTCTTTTACTTTTATGAAATTTAAATTTCTTTTTAGTTTTTCATTAGATGAATAATGAATTTTCTTTTTCAGGTAACTTCCCACTATCCTGGAACCACCTCGACTTCCACCGAATCCCCAAATTCTCTAGCTGACCCACCACTAGATGAAGATGGCAACCCACCAAATCCAAACTAGGGGGCACCTCTTTACCTTTAACTCTCTCTCTATCTCTTCATCTCTCTACCTCTTTCTTATTTTTCCTCTCTTTAATTTTTTTTACCACTTTATTTATCAAAACCTTTCTTTTTCACTTTCTCTTTTGTGTGGGTGTATCTTTATAAAAAAACAAAAAAAAATATAGAAACCTAAAAAACTACAAAAAACCAAAAAAAACAATCACTTAAAAAAATGAAAAAACATTATGAGTCATGCTTACTCACCATCGAGTTTTGAAATTTTGTCCAACCATTTTGGGGATTTAACAGACATGTTTTCATCTCAAAAATTTTGTATTTTCTTTATGACTTTGGATAAATAATTTTGTATCAAAATTAAAAAAAATTGAATGCTCAATTTTTTATTTGGAAAATGCTTTTCCCAAATCGTGAGGAACAACATTTTATTTCATGCCAAGGCCACCTATGGCTATCTTTTCAAAATGTGTGTTTTCACCCCCATTTGTGAGTCTTGAGTTTGTGGACCTTCGAGCTGAATTTCCTACCTTAGTGTGTATTAATATGATAAAGGCATTTTCTGAACCACATGAGAATTACAATAGCCAAATAGCCTCTCATTTCCCTTACATTAATCCTCCTTTTGAAATCCCCTTCAAGCCTGTGAAAACCTTTTCTTTGATAGCCACATTAAAAGCCCAATACCTTATCCCAACAAATATGAACATGGATTTTCATTGCATAAGTTTTTGAAATTTAAGTGTGGGGGGGAATGGATTTCATTTTTGGGTATCATTTCATTACTTTCTGGTTATTTATCATCTTCTTGAGGGAAAGCATAAATTTTAGTGTAGGGGAGGTTGTTATTCAGTGGGATTTGGCAATGTATTGTACAAATTATATTGAAAAGTGTTCAAAAAAAATTAAAAAAAAATCAAAATCAAAAAAAATGAAAAAAATGAAAAAAATGGATTGGTTCTTGGGTAGGTAAAAAATCACTCTTCCTCAACCTGTAATCTTGTTATAACTATTACAATTAGTGTCGTGAGGAGATCAAACTTGGGTTGGGATATGAGTGTGAGATCTGTTTCAAGGTCAACTTTCGAAAAACCAAAGAAAAAAAAGAACACTTGCATTATATTCTTATATCATTGGGAGAAGTTTGGTGGTTTGTAAATATTTCATATTCTCATCCCATTCATATTTTCTTCCTCTATTGTGTCTTTCTTTACACAATCATTCCCTTATAAATATGTGTTTTCATTTCCTTCCATGTTTTATTTCAAAAAAATGTGCATTGTTTTTCTATGTTGGTATTTTAACCCTCTTATTCTCTCTCTTGGACATTATATTCCTACCATCCCATAGCCACAGAAAAGCCCCTTCAAAAGACCTCTTTATTTTTGAGAACTTTGGATATGGATTGTAAGCTGAGATCTCTTTTCAAACTCTAAGATTTTCACTTTTGGTTGGTGAAAGAGTGAACCTCCACAAATAAATTTTATCATCTTGAGAGGTGAGAGTTTTGAGTGTCCACATCTTCCATTTCTAAATTTGAGCATGAAAAAAATTAATCAGTTTTGGAACATTGTTTCTGTAAAAACTTGTGGTGGATTTCAAAATGGATGAGTGAAATAGTCTAAATCTCCCCTGATTGGAGAAAACAAAATTGTAATATCTGTTGGTGAGTAAAAATGATTTTGTCATGTTTTTATATTTTTTGCACATGAGGACATGCACAAAACTAAGTGTGGGGGAGTTGATGTTATTAATATTTTCATGACTTATTATATACTCCCTTTACTGATTTTATATGAAATGTGCATAATTTGTGTGAAATATTAATGTTTTAATAATAAGTATAATTTTTGAGCATTTTTAGAAGTAGTCCAATTGAGTCAGTTTACTGTTTTAATAATAAATATCACTATAATGATCCAAATTGTATGATTGTTCTTTTTTAGGATTCTAATTTAAATATAAAACACTTCATTAGAAGGTACCATGAGCCAATTCTTCTATTTGAAGGGTCATATGGTCCTCACAAACAAGACCAAAGAATCTGTGAACAAACTGGACCAGCCTTGAAGATTGATTTACTGGGCTCAATCCAGAAGTCCAAAAACATTAAATCTCCACCATAATTCGGGGGACAATACATTTCATCTTGGATAAAAATTTCAAGTCCCAAATATAAGTACAAGGGGCCCAAATGAAGCTTTGAGTTCCATCCCACCATTCTGGCCGATAATTAAAATTAGTATAGTATTCATGACATATCTCATGATGTAAGCATCAACTAGAGCTGAGGTTTTTCAGTGTGAAATAGGAGGTATAGGTGGACGACTTTGTTGAGGAACCCATTCGTATTTTAAGGCATCTTCATATTTAAAAACCCTTTCATATTCTGTACTTCAAAAAGACTGGATTGAAATGGACAGTTTTACTTTGTTTAATCAACCGGCCATAACTTCTGATATTTAAGTCCAACAAACTCAAAATTTTGAGAGTAGTCGGAAAACTTTATTATCTACAACTTTGAAGAAGGATATTTCTCTATATGTTTCTGTCTTGATGTCCATATCTACGATCCAAGTGGAGGGGTATTTCTGGAATGTAAACAGTCCACCACCTTGGGCTATAAATACATCCCCTCCTCTCCTTTCAAAAGGGTTCGCATTTCAGAGCAAAGGAGGATTGATTGGAAGTACAAAGGCCCTTCCAAAATCTTGGTAGGGTCTTACAAACTCATGTTTTCACTTGAAAATCCCTTCCTCCTCTCTTTGTTTTCACTTACTTTTGTGCTCTTCGTTTTTGAAATTTTGTAAGTCCTTTCTTTTGTAATTCTATTTTAATGAAAGTTTCTTCTTCAATATCTCTTATTCTCCTCCAACTTCTATATTTTAATATTAATGTTCTTAAAATAGTTTAAATTCAGTTAAATATCCTTCCTTGTTTTGATTCCTCATTCAATAAAAAGTCTTTTTTAATTATCATCATTGTTCGTGTGTGTGTGTGTTCGACGTACCACTCTTTTATAATCCCTTTGTTTTTCTTCTATTCTTAATTTATCATCATAATTATTATAACCAGAATATTAAACACCCAAATGTATGAGTAAATATCTCATTGGGGTGAGTCAAAATTTAGGTATGTTAAGTGATTGAGAGTATTTTCTCGATGAGTATTCGTTAATTTAACATTGTGTATGTTGGACTTAATATGTCATGGATTAATGACATCGTTTGTTTAGCATGTGGTTTCCATTGATTATTGGAACCATAAATACACTACCATAAACAAGTAATGATTTATTTTAGAATCCTAGTTAAGTTAAGGCTTGGATTAAAGCTTTAACACTTAGGAATTCTAATCGACGTCAACTTGTGAAGTGGGTGTTAATTTAAATGCAATATAAAGAAAAGCTCAAGGATATCACAAGATTAACTCCCTAATAATGAACTCACCCCAATATTTATCAATTTGATAAATAAATTATAGTCATTTAATCATTTCAATTAAGCTCTACAACAAACCCCCCTAATCAATATACAATCAACTAAAAACAATCGACTATTACGAAGTACCATCGCCGAGGATTCGACCCGAGTGCTGCTATACACATTAGCAGAGCACCGGAACCTTGACCAGTCGATAGGCGATAATCGGCCGCGTGTTTCACCCACCCATTTCAGAATTCAAAAAAATTCCATAGATTAGAAACCAAAAACCAAAATCAATGTCACCAAAAATCAAATGAACTGATCATCGCCGTCGATTTCCCTGAACTGGCCACTCAAAATCACATCCCAAAGAACCAAGAAGACTAATGTGCTATTCCGACTTAGAGAGAATGGAGGAATCTTGGAACCACAGTAGAGACCAAGAAAACATAGGCAGAATTAAATGTTGGCAATGATATGCCTCAATTTTCCATCAATTGCAGGAAACCAACTTCACACGCATTCCAACAGACACGAACTTCAAAAATTGAATCGGAAAGATAAAAAAACCAATACAGGCAATTTCAAGAAGGAAACCTTCCTCAACTAAAAGTAGAATGTGAAATCATCGAATATAAAACCTAAACAAAACACCGCTGCTGATTACTGGATCAAAGGAGGAACACTAAGCCATCACTGTTTTATCATAGAACTGAAACCCTCAGAGCCGAAAAATCCCAGAACCAGATCTGTAGAAACACAAACCAGATCTAAAAAGACAGAATAACCAACTGTATGGAAGAAAAATAGATAAGAATTTGGATACAAAACAAACTTTTGCCGCAAAGACCAGAAGCTGATCGGGATAACCAACCACACCGCTGATGAAAGACATAATTCAAGACACCACCGTCGCTAAAAGTCAGGATCCAAGACACTGCTCCTGAAAGCCAAACTGAGACGTCGCTGCTGATAGCTAGAATTCAGGCTAAAAAACCAAAGCCACAGATAGTCGAAAATCAAGACGTTTATTGCCGCTTAAATACATAAACTGAGACGCTATTGCTGAGAGTCGATCCAAGATGCCGCATGCCAGAATTCGAGTCGAGATAAGCCATAACTGCCGCTGAGAGACGACGTCACCCAAAGACCCGAGAGAGAATGAAGTCACTGAGTGAGATGCAGACAAAGAGAATACGCTTTCCCGGAGACGCCACTTCCATGGACCCACCTCCTCACCAAGACCCTGTTCCAATCCCATCCATGCTGCCAGATGCTCTATGCACTACAGGAGAAATCCTAGGGAAATCCTGAGAGCAGTGCTCCTGAGAGCGCCCCTGATTATCTAAAACTTCACTATCATCAACACAACTAAGATGCGTAAGGGTAACCAAGTCTTTACCCCAATGTATAATGGTCAGCATAAGGTTCATTACTTCTTATCGTTACACATATTAGTCTGCATATGGGCCACCTAACATTTCTCTTACATATGTAATGAAATAAGAGGCTTTCCTTTTGTGAAGGGTTTATGTAAAGGTAGTCTAAATAGTTACCACTGTGTGAATGGTTTGAATAAAGGTAATATGTATAGTTAATCAAGTTTTTCCTAATATTAGGTAAAGGTATGACCTAATGTCCCTTTATGAAACATTTTCTACGTAAAGGTAATTGTGGGTTTTAAAATCTTGTGTAAAGGTAACCAATCACTTACCCTTATGCACATTGTGTTTGGATAAATGTAACCAATATAGAATTCCAACATAGTGGTTCCAGAAGGCAATGTAAAGGAAAAACTCGGTGTACCCTTATGCATCACTGATTATATAAAGGAAAAAAATCAACTAACCTTTACACAATGAGTCTAGAAATGGTTTACCCTTATCATGGTAAAAACTAACTTACCTTTACAAAAAGACTCTCTAAATGGTTTACCCATATGCAGAGTGTCTATGAAAGGGTAGGTGAGCTTACCTTTATACAAGAATGATTTCATAAGTAAGGGTAAATAGAAAAATGGGTTAAATTTTTTAACTTATAAAATATTTTAAATTATTTATAAATTTTTTATAAATCATTATAAAAGTTATTTTACAGATATTTAATTTATAATGGGTTTATAAATTAATCAGTTAATTATAAATGGTTTATAATCAATTAAATATTTTTTTATAAAAATATTATTCCAAAATATCAAACTTTAATGTTGTAAATATGTTTTACCAGATTATATGGGAATTCTTCTAATATATAAATAAAAGGTTTTATTTATAAATCATAATAAATAATCTATATAAGGTTATAAATTTTAAAATAGGCTAAAAATATTAATTTTTTATATTTAAATTATGAATTTTTCATAATTAATTATTTTGAATTGTTCAAATTAAAGGGTCTTTATTTTTATATTATTTAAGCCCAATCAATTTTCTTGAGGATTCATTTGATAAAGGTTTAAAAGTTGTTTAAGTGTATAATTTTTTGATTATGTAAAATGTCTACATAATAGAAATTGAATTGTAAATTTTTATAATTAATATAATATCATATATTTAAAATGGAAATTTCATATAATGATAAGTATTAAAGAGTTTAAATTGGAATGAATATAAAAAATTTACATTCAAAATTACTAGATGTCCATAATGTTAAAGCTACAATTATAAAATGATATATATATATATATATATATATATTAGGTTTTTGGGGGTACAACTATAGTAAACACACACAAAACACACACACAGGCAAAAAAGGTAGGCCATAGCCCCCCAAGGGATAGTACAACCATCAAGACTTAATTATTTAGTACATGGGATGAATGCCTAGTGGGAGTGAAGCCCATTACATAGCCCAAAGGCCCACAAACTAGCCTGAAGACCTAGTTGCATCATCATTCCTACATCATACTGCCTGGTTCACTGCCTTCCTACATCATGCTAGTGTCACCACCTATCTATATCATTCCTGCATCATCACCTACCAGTGCAAATTCACTCCCACCCATATTTGAACCCGGATCTTGTGTAGGATTATGGGGAGCCTTTACCACTTGGTTAATCCCCTAACTACTAAAAATATTTATAATTAGATTTGATTTATGAATTTCTCATTAATATTTATATAATGTTTAAATATCTAAATTGACCATTTATTTAAAAGGTTATTCCCTATTTTATTCACAAATATAATTTCTTTATATGATTAATGATGCATTATTTATCTTATATGGTTAAACTATATCTAGGGTTGAGCCTAGGATTTCCATGCTAGGAGTGACTCCATAATGAATTTAGTTTTTCATCAATCTTAATATCAGTTTCTAATTTATTTTATTAACTTAAATTTTATTATTGAATATAATTTGTACATACTAGGTGTAAAATTTGTGATGAATTAGATTATCTATTCGGTAAATTTTCCCTATTTAGAGGGACTTGGGGTCATACTACCTACACTACATAGATGACTTTTCCGTGTCTAGGTTAGTGAATGGGGTTGGTTATCTATCACTATCAGATTAATAATATGGATATTTTTAATATCATAA
This sequence comes from Viscum album, assembly GCA_963277665.1. Lineage (NCBI taxonomy): Eukaryota > Viridiplantae > Streptophyta > Magnoliopsida > Santalales > Viscaceae > Viscum > Viscum album. The sequence goes on from OY728158.1 coordinate 15,804,216, forward strand.
TACTATATGATTTTAAATAATGTTATCATATACATTATGCATATATTTCATTCATATATGTATGAATATATATTGTATGAACTCGTTTTTTGACTCAGGTATATATCCTTTAAATTTTGGTCTAATTTCTTATTTTGGACCTGATACAGATGCCTAATGAGTTCGGGGGTGTCTTGGGGGTTCTTGAAGGCATGTCTGGAGCCTAAAACCCAACTTCATGGGAGAAAAATGATGGTTTTATTTTTAGTATAAATCATGTGGGGTAGGATTCATGGTTACTTATAACCATACAGGGATAGAAATTTGGGTGATACATGGTGCACAGTATCCACTAACCATACGCTAGGGGCCGCACGACCGTGAAAAAATTACAGATAAAGTTACAAAGGTGTTTTTCATGGCTATCACATAGTTTCTCTAAATTTATTACCTAAATTTGTATCACACCTATAGATTATGGCACATTATAGGCACACGGTGTGGAAAACCTTATGGCCAAACAATGTGATGCCTATTTTTTGTTAAATTTACAGTAAGCTCCTTAATTGTTATGTTTTAAAACCTCCCTTTCCCTTTTAATTTCAAGTAGATAGCCACTCCTCGTCTCTCAATTTTGAATCCATTTTCCCTATTTATTAGTTTTTGATCCCGTGTGTTCATCCAAAGTCCAATAAAATCATTTTTCATCTTGTTGGATCTGTGTTGGTAAGATCTCGATTATTTTTTAGTCATTCGTATTTATTCTTCCTATCAAAGATGGTATTTATATGTAGAATAATATGCCCCATTTTTGGGGAATTGATCTATTCTTTATATCTATTCTAACCCAATACAAACTATAAACTGATACTCGATTAGGATATTCATACGAGTATGAGGTAGGTGGTCTATAAATCATTACTCAAGATTCATTGTTTTATAAATTGTTGTGTGTTCATGCCAATTTCATCAGGAGTGACCTATTTGATTTATATTACCTACTTATAATCATTATAACCATGTTTTAAGACCCTGTATAGATATTTTATCCATCATTGATGGTTATTTTCACAACATCGACCACCCCATGTTGGGTTTTTTTCCATAATTGGACTTTTAGTGCTTTAACCAGTTCATATGCTATATAATTTGGGTGTGTGGATTGAACATGCTAAAGGAAAACCCATTTAATTAGATGAATTTTTAATTGATAATGTCTTGTACCATATCTACTTGACAATTCCACTTCTAAGGTAAGTGATTAAATTTGATAAATCAATCTTAAATGGAAATTAAAAGTATATTGTACATATATGACTTGGCTAGATTAAATGTAATTAAAGAACCTAGTTTCATGCACATAGCACACCTTTCCATGTTTATGTAAGGTAGTGTAGGGAACCTTATTAATTTAATATGACTTATATAATTTAAGTAATTGGTTTCATGTATTTCATATGCCTTATCATTGTATGAAAGGCATGGAATGAACCTTTTAAATTATTAAATGGCATGATCAATAACTGCCTTAATTATTAAATGAGTCAATTGTAAGGTGTCTAATCATAATGGACTGTAACATAATTGTTGGAGTGGTCATACTTTATTTTTCTCTTTGATTCCCAAGGGAATTCCTTAAGCACTACATGAGGCCATTCTGATTCAAGGATGACAGTTTCCAAGGGTGAGACCCACCTTGGAACCTGATCCTCATCTATGATTGGATGCCTGATAAGACATTGTAGGATACCTCCATTACTATTAAAGGATTCCTTGGATAAAATCCTTGGATCCAACATGGATTCTACAGATGTGAAGTTCCCTATTCACAACCTTGGTCCTACCTATTTCTTATCTTTTTTTACCTTGGATGTTATCCTTGGACTTAGTTAGATCTATTATTATGGAATGACTTGGAGGATGTTCCTTGGATTACACTATTAACCCTTATCCATGCTAAAGTTACTACTGCATTAGATTCCCTTGAGGTAAAGGTTTCCTTGGTTATTACCATGGAACCTCATAAATAATTTTATCATTATAGGATTCCTTTAAAGGTCTTAGATCATTAACTATAATTATTATGTTAGGATATATATTCTAGTTTTACCTCACATGACTTAATTATACAAACTAGAACTTGATAAATTAATGAACATGTTACATGTTCTGACACCATTCAAGGACTGAATAAGGTACTTTGGTATTTACATTGTTGTACTTATTTACTTTATATATTCATGCTTTCAAACTATTCTTGTTATAATAGATGGACTGGATGTTATAGATTCCATTAGTGGAATCCTTATGAGATTTACCTCACATCCTATCTGGGTTCCATTAGTACTCAGGAAGAATATATATATGTAAGTGTTGAAAAAGGGAAGCATACTACTTTAGACACTTGATTTATTGCTTTGGATGAGGATGTGTAGCGATGATCGAGGTGGAGATCAGGATGCTGAGGACAGTTTTGGATTCCTATTTTCTTCTTTTGTATAGTACTGCTGCTTACTGCATTGTATCCATGTTTTCCATATTTATAGAACATGAAATGTATCATCATCAGAATTTGTAAATTTATATCAATTACTTCAATTGTTTATATATTTTGTCTTCCTCTGATGTGATATCTTTTTATCATATTATATTATGCTTCTGTTATATACCTGACATTATATTTATATACTATGTTACACTCTAGTAATGAGGTCATGATTTCCCCAAAGACACACCCAAAGACATCTATATTAGTAGGTAGCCTCTAGCATATAGTGATATGCGCTTGAGCCTATGTTTCCAATTGGGCTTGAGGCACTTCTGAGTGGTGTCTGGGTCCAGGATGTCACAAAGTGGTATCAATGATATTACATTATTGCTTTTTTATTTTGTGAAAATATTATTGAGATTTAGAATTCATTTAACTTTGTTATAAGTCATTCTTGTATGTAGATAACCCATATTCGGGGTAAATGAAAAATTTCTTGAATTAGAATTATTGTTCTATTTTCTTATTACAGTTGATATCACTTCCTCATTAGGTGACACATATGTTGTGTCATGGTTATTATTGTTATTCTGATAGAGGTTTTCATTTCATCCTTGGTTCGATGATATGAGGGAAAAGATAATTGTTACATGCATCATCATAGGCAGTTATAATTCACAGGTCATGCATATTGAAATTCCATATATGTTCATTTAACTACTTTCATTACTTGTTTCTCCTTTTATTTTTGAGTGATTTTTTTTGTATATTATTCCTATGATGATTTTTGGATATTATTGAGTGATTTATAGTTTCAATTCATGAGCTTTATGGGGCCTCATGGGTTGGAATAGGTAGTAAATAGTATCGATCTAGTAGAATGAAATTAAATGGGTGTTTATTTTAGTTATAAGGTGTATGGGCCCTAATTCACTGGGAATGACGATCCATTTGGAACAAATGTTAACATATGAAAATGAGAAAAAGAAAACTAAAAAATTAAAACATTACTTATAATGTGAAATAGTATATAGTTAATTATGAGGCGAAGTACAATTGACCCTTAATATAATGGAACCCTTTTAATTTATACTTGATCACTTATAAATACCTAGACTTCTAAGTGGGTAGTTGTTGTAATTTACCATGGGTACTGAGTATTTGTTACATTAAACTTTTATTATTTCTATCTATCTACTTAAATATTCTTTGAGTCATGTAATTGGAATTTGTAAACCAAATACTCCATGAATTACTCATTTCCTATTCCTGGAGGGTGGTGACGACCATGCTCCATATGTGGTGAGACCTAATCCATCAGTCTTACTACCAGGAGTTCCACTTGAGGCACTTCCAGCTATACCTGATCTTGGAACTGACACACTGCTTCATGATAGTTTCTTATGTCTAATGAAGTTTATTCAAAGTGATACATGACTTTCACCTACGATGGATAATCTGACTGATAAATTCCATAAGTAGGATCCTCCCACCTTATTATAGGATGGCAGTCCACATGTTTCTAAGTCTTGGATAGAGTCCACCCTATCAATATTTGAGAATCTGGAGATGACTCCAGATCAAAGGGTCAATCTTTATACTCACATATTGTGTGATTCATCCAAGAATTAGTGGGCTTTAATTACCCAAGTTGGTCACCATCAGGGCATGTTATTGTCTTACTTTTAGACTATCTTCTATGAGTAATTTTTTTCTCAAATGTTAAGAGCTGACCGAGCCGTAGAATTCATGCATCTAGAGCCGGGTGCTATGTCAGTCATGGAGTATTCACCACATTTTACTGAGTTGCAATGATTTTTCACTACTTCTAGATAGTGATGATATTTCATGTACTAGATGCTTGGAGGATGGGCATGTGGATTCCATCCATACTCACATGAGAATAATTTTCCTACCTACTTTATATGAAATATTCAATTAGGATCTTATCATTGAGAACAACCTAAGGGATGAAGATAGTACCAGACATAGAGGATTAGTGTTGAGGCATTCCATTAGTTCTTCCAATAATAGAAAGTTATACCTTGAGGTTTCTCATCAGAGTAGGGGTAGCCATAGTGCCAGTACTAGTATCTCTATGGTGTTTCATGTGTGTGGAAGATAGAGGAACCTAAATACTTAGTGTGATATAGGCCCTCTAGAGTGTTGGGATTGTGTTTATATGGGGAATCTTCTAAGATTCTATCAAACCTTTACATCATCTTCTATTGGAAGTGGACTCACACTAGCTCCACCTTCAGGAGAAAGTTCTTTTATGTCACTCCAGGCAGGGAGTTGAAGTAAAGCAGGTAGGAATAACTGAGGAGGAGGGAATGGCCAAAGTAGTGATACTTTATATTAACAAAAATTCCATCAGGGCATGATTAGACCATTATTAATTGATTGTGTCTTGGAAAATTTCTTCAGCTGCTCTTGAGAACGTGCTTCACATGCCATAATCTTTTCAAAAAAATCTACCATTATCTATTTGGATTCTCATTCTGTGGTGATGACTTCGGCCACGACTACCTTTGATACTGTCTCTACCTATATGATTTAAGGCCTCCCACTAAAGAGGGTGTTACCCTATCTCTTCCCTAACCCATAGAGATCAGATCTATCCTTCAAGGATGCCCTCTAAATCCATGCTCAGGAAGCCTACCTCCCAGATGTCCATGCTTTCTCATCCTCAGTGTCTGAGGATGGTCCACACCTATCATTGGAGGTCCCTATGGAAGCCTTTAATGATGTTTTTTCTTTATATCAATGGACTCTCATGGCATGGTTCGGGTTTGTGATGTTGTATGTATAGTAATTCAAGTGCTTTGTGGACTCCTAGTGCCTGAAGATGCAGGCTCACATCTCTCCCATCCACAGTAACTCATTATGCTTGGTGTTGGACTCGAAAGAAGTTTTTGTCAAGGCATGGTGTTTTTCTCCCATGTTATGGGGTCGCTTGAATTTCAACCTAGTTCGTTGATCCTTATAGGTTCATAAGGGGAAAGAGAGTCCTCATATGGCTGTGTGGATAAGCTTTCCTGGTGTTCCCCTATCATTCCATAATGTAACCTTACTTAAGGACATTAACAATTATCTTGGGGGATTTCTATACAACTCTGATCACACGAGTAGTTGTGGGGATGATTTGGTGGCTCATATCTGTGTGTATTTGGACATGTCACTCTTATTTTTAGATATTTTATCCTTTAGGGTTTTAGATTCATTCTAATGGACTTAATAAATCGTCTATCCAGTGTTTCCAAGGTACTGTTCTTCCTACCTTCTTCAAGGAAACTCCATACATGTTTGCAGGCCGCATCATGAGGGGGGGTCATAGAAACACCCCAAGAAAAAACCTTTCCCTCTCCCATTTGGATGATCCATGGCCCAATCAGGAACACACGGTCCATTGAGATGGAACTCCTTCTACAAATGATGTGACAAGCCCCTTCCCCTTCCTGAGAGTCTCTTGCCTCCACCTACATCACTGAGCATGAGGGCTCTATCCTATAACTCATCCCTTAGGCCTCAATAGACCCCTTGCATTTCTTTTCAAATGTGTTGCTTGACACTTCAATCTTTCAATGATGTTCTCCATAGGGGCCATGATGGAAAATTTTTGAAGGACACAACCAAGGTCTCTGGGATTCCCCTACTCCCACCCTCACATGCTTGATCTTCCTCCTAGGTCTTGTGATGAGAAGAAATCACAACCATACGATACTCAAGAAGCCTATACCTAAGTCACACTAGAGGATTATCAGAACAATATGGTGTCCAACGTCTTACAATATGGAAGTTTATGCACCTTAGACTCTGGTAAATATGGAAAGAGGGTACCATGGATCCAACACCCACTCAATGTTATGATAGTTAAGTCCCCTAAAATACTATCTCGATTCCACTCTCTATATCTAGAGCCATCTATTATGATTCCAGGTATGTTCATTGGACTTCATTTAAATCAAATTCAGTCCAGGGAATGACCCTCCTCCCTTACAAGAGTGACCACGGTGTATGGGGCCTAAGATGGGCCTTCTTCTTCCCAATGATACCCTTAATCATATGAAAAAACCACAACATCGGTGCATGGGTTAAATGAGATTACTTAGCTTTAGAGTATAAGATAAAAAAGGCCCAGATTTTTTTTGTCCTTGAACTCAAGTAAATCCCTTCTAAAATAAGAGAGTTCATGTAGAAACTCAAAAATAATGCTTCCATGAATGTAAATAATACCAATACACACATATGGATCTTCTAAACTAAAGAACTATTAGTTAACTTGATACAGGTAAGTGATAAATTTATCACAACAAAAGTCACAACCAATGTCATCTCTCTCTTATTAACTTTTTTGTATGGCAGCTACAACTCACAAATAAGATAAAATCTTCATCTTGATCTCAGCAGGTTAAACCAAGGGGTATACCATGGGTTATAGGTGGAGACTTCAACATCATAATAGAGACAGAGGAGAACAAAGGAAGAGGGGTGTTTCCCCAGAAGGAAAACATGGACTTCACCCAATACATGGATGGAAAAGGCCTACTGGACATGGGATATTTAGACAATTTATTTACCTTGTGTAATAACTAAAGAGAGAGTCGAAGTTACTGGAGTTGTACCAACCGATTCCTAGCCAACATTCATTCCCTCACTGTGTTTCCAAATTCCAAGGTCACAAACCTAGTCCAAGGCATTTCTGATCACTTTCTGTTATTACTATCCTTGTCTCCAATGCATGACCCTTCTATTTGATTCACGTTAATCATCCAATGGACCAGTGAACTGGGCTATCAAAGCTGGTTAGGGATATTTGGGGAGATCCAACACAATTTCATACATGGGCGGCACTACAAAAAAATATTATGAATCTCAAGAAAGGCCTTTGAGTGTGGGATATAACCTTAACCCTAGAGGATCAGGATATGGATGAGCATAAATGTGACATTGAGATGATGGAATATATCCAAGATATGGTTTGGGATGATCTACCCTTTGGAATCCTTTTAGATAAAAAGAACAGACTGGTGGGGATGGTTTTATCTCAGGAACATAAGGAAAGGGAAAGCTCAAGGATAAAATTGATTCATGATGGGGACAAAAATACTTTGTATTTCCATGAATGCATGAAGGAGAAGAGGCATCCTATAAGGCCCAACATTGATCTTGAATATGGAACGTTCACAAATGATAGAGAGATCATTGGGGATATGAAAAATTCTTTCTTTAAAAGTCTTCTTACATATCATAATATGAACATGCCAAAAGGATATCCATAAGGGGGTGAGGATTTTTTGGGGAGGATTTCTAGTCTCGTTTCTGCACATGACAATGACCTCATGGAAGGGGTACTAGAGGAGAAATAGATCCATGAATCCATGATGAACTTGAACCTAGAGAGTATTCTGGGCCCGAACTAATTTCCTGGTTTCTTCTACAGGAGATCCTAGGAGGTTGTCAAGTAGGATAATATTGTTTCAGTTCAGGACTTATTTCGAAGAGGAAGATTACCATGGGTTTCTTGTGTGACAAAACTGGTACTTATTCTGAAGATCAAGGATCCATCATTCCTCCTTCACTATATACCTGTGAGTATGTGAAATATTCCTTACAAGATTATATCTAGTATCATTAATGTGAGGCTTTCTATGCTCTTTCCCTAATGGATCTCTATCAAGAAACACATCTTTGTTAAAGTTCACTCTATAAAAGGAGCGATAGCACTGCTTATGGAAATGATGAGAGATATGAATTCCAAGACCAGTGGTTCCAATATATCCATAAAGTTATATATGAATAAGTAGTATGATATAGTTGAATGTGGATTCATCAATAGGGTGATTTGGAGCATGGGTTTCTCCTCCTGGGCTTATGATATCCTCTTCAGATGCTACAGTTCATCTGGGATGGTAGTGTCCTTTATGGGGAAAACTCTTTTCTTCTTATTAGAGACTAGAGGGCTGAATCAAGGTGACCCACTTTCCCCTAGAATCATTATTTTGATATAGGATACTCTCAGTCATATGATCAAAAATGGTATATCCAATGGGGAAATTCTCCCCTACCAAAGGTAATTGAACCCTCCATCCACTTCCCACCTGATGTTTATTGTTGACGCCTTTATTTTCATGAATAATGGAAGGAGATAAATGTGTTAAATCATCAGGTCACTCAAATATTATTTCCACTATATCAGATAGGTTATCAATAAGAAGAAAAGAAACATCTATATCTCAAAAATGTGTGTTTTTAGTTGGGACACTTATCTATTTCATAGTCTGGGAATGTAGTGGGGCTCGTTCCTAATGGAGTATCTCTACACCCCCATATCCCCAGTAATAATGATCATATGCAATTTCAAACATGTGGTGAGAAAGATCATGAGCCGAGTCTTCAACTAGAAAAATTATTCCTTATCCTTTGGGGTCAGTATTTCCTTAGTTAATAGCATCCTGTCACCTATGTTGATCCATGATCTGGCCTCCAATAATATTCCAAGGAGTGTCCTTAGAACCATTTATAAAATTCTTGTAAGGTTTATATGGGATGCTCTCTCATAAGTAAAGAGACATTGGGTTTTGTGGGACAACATGTCAATACCTATTCATGATGGGGGATTAACGTCAAGAGTTTACCTATTACGATTGACTAAAAACACGAAAATATTATGTGGGAAACTATTGAAGAACATACCCTATGGGGGATGTTGATGTCCAATAATACGGGTGATAATTTGGATACTTCAAATGCACACTCCTCTCCCCTTTGGTACAAGATATGAAACATCATAACTAATCTCCTTCAGAAATCAAAATGGATAGTAGGTGTAACAGCCCAAGATTTTATGAAAAATATTCTTTTTAATTTCACTAATGTCTTGTGTTGTACGCAACACAAAAAGGAGATTGCACAACACGCATCCTTGACTTGCCTTGCATTACACACAATCGCAACCTTCCTCGATAGCGTGTGTAGTACGCAATACCGAGTTTCACTAAACAACAATATGCTATTAAAATATTATTATAACTAGCCGTTATGAACAGTAATAACCACCTTTTAAAATTTTAGAAATTTTATTTTTCAAAATGGACTTCATTTTTGGACTCAGAATATCGAAATTATCCTAGGGTGAAATTTTGGTATTTTTCTGAAAACTTTCAATTTTTGATGAATAGTGAAACCACTAAGTGGTAGGTTAAAAACTGAATTTCGCATAAAACTTAATTTTACCGCTTCTGTGAATGGAATTTCGAAAATCCGACAGACACGGTTGATATCAGTAAGTAAAATGTGGTTCAATGAGATAAAAATAATTTTTTGGTGAATAGTAACTTTTTACTTTTTTTACCACGGTTAATAGTAAATAGGGTAACTAAGGGTAAATATGATATTACTATTACCCTAACACATGTCCTAATTCTATTGGATAAGTGTAATTCGACCAAAAACAACCTTATGAATAAAATATGACCATTTAGGCCCACTTGAATTAGATTAGGACATTTATTATTAATTTATTTAAAGAAGGGTTAAAATAGTTAAAATCAAAGTTTAATAAGTAAATAATTTTTAATATGGGGTTATACATAAGATAAATTAGACTATAAATATTCATTAGAAAGCTAAAAAGATTTCCTACATAATGGTATTTTATTTGTAATTTTTAGACATTAAATAATTTAATTTATTTATGACACAATGATGATGCAGTAATTATCTTATTAATGAAATATTGACATAATTGATGTTATAAACACCAAAATAAATGTAATTTGAGACTTTTTATGAATTACACTAATTTTCTAGGTTACTATGATATATTAGTGTTGATTTAATAAACTTGTTTCTAACATATAATTCTGTTATGACTTTCACAAAAATCATATATCAAATAGTGTCAAAATTGACACAAAATAGTTTTTAAATAAAATATTATATTATTAATTGTTATTTTATTCCTAAAAATCTAAGGTTCTGCCAAATGACTTATATAAGGATATATATATTAATAATAAACAATTTGGGGTTCTTTTGGAATGTTATAGTAAGTGTATTAACCATATAGTGAAAGAAAACAAAAAGACACGGTAAAAGTTAAATTATTTAACTTAGAGTTAAATCTAATTGATAAGGATAAAATAATACCCTAAACTTGTCTAAATCCTATTGGTTGATAGGATTTCGACCCATACCCACTTTAGCATTGAAATAAGACCCTTTGGAACCATTATAAACCGATTTTGACTTTAATATAAAATAATATTTTGAGATATTCCTAAGGTGCCCCTCTCCTCCCTTATAAAAGGGCACCTCCTCCCCCTCCTCCTCACACCAATTTGAGCACTCAAGATCGGCCAACCCCTGCCATTTTCCCTTCTCCACTTCCCTAGAATAATCCTATAGGTCCTGGTCTTCTTCAAAGACCAATATTAGTTCCCTAAGTGAAGGATTCAAAGAGGCGTTTCAAAGAAGAGGTAATAACCATTACCGATCTTTTCAATTTCTTTCTTCTTCAACTTCTTCTTCATTAGTTGTTTCATGATAAAGTAATAACATCAGTATTACTTACATACTGATATGTTATTATAAATATGAAACAACTCTAATTAACCTTCTATCCATCCTGCGGAAAAAGGAAATCACCGCGCGTGCGTACGTACGGAATACCGTCTCCACGCCGTGGTGTAATCTATTTTCCGCCACCACCTTAATTGGATGGGTATAATGGTTTAATGAGTAACTATATATGATTATTATAAAGTGATATTGATATTGAAATAGTATAAATACACTTCAACGCAATTCCACGACCATGGGAATGATATCATCGCTCGTGCGTACGTACGGACTACCGTCTCCACGACGCGATGAGATTCATTCTCAATGATTAACCATTAATGAATGATTATAAAGTATATATAATAAGTACTAATGAAATATATTACCTAATAATGATACTGTAATTATTTATATTTATATGTATGTCATCTACTTAATTCCATTCAATTCAACAAGGAAACGAAAACAGCGTTCATGCGTACGTACGGACTACCGTCTCCATGAACGGTGTATTTCTTTCCATTTACTGATTTATTATATATGTATATTCTGAATATATATATATAAATCATGTTTTATATTCTGGAATTAAGTAATCATGATCTAAGTAATCATATGAATAATTACAAGTTAAAAACACAAACGACAAATGAGAAGATTTTACCCAAAACGCTACTTTAACATGAATTTACAAAAGAACGGGTAATATAAAGTCATAAGTGGACCATATATGATATAATAACAATGAATATAATTCTGGAATAAGTCAATAACATGATTTAAATCATTATACAGGAGGTTCGGACACTTACGAAGCAAATCGGACCTAAGGTAAGGGAAATATCACAATCTCATTTTTATCCGAGATTGTTTATACTTTGAAAGTTACTGGGGTGTATTTTATCATCCACATCCATGTTTCCTCAATATGTAATATTATTTCCATCCACGTACAATTGTTTAAATCCAATTTTACCCTTCGGTGAGTTTTTAGTAAAAGATATGAAAGGAATCTTTTGTCGTTTTTCATACGAGGTACTTTTTTACTTTTCCGACAAAAGTACAAAGAATGTTTTTTTAACTTATACGGCATGAATGGATTTCTAAAACATTATTTCCAAGAAGCTTCCTTTACAAGTATTCAAGTTTATTTTTAATCAACTTATTTTAGTTTAAAATTGTATGACATGTTAAGAAAGGAAAAGTGTTTTTGAAGTAGAAAGGATATTTTCCTCAAGAATAGAGTTCAAGTATTTTATCAAAATTATTTTCCATCTAAGATAATAAAAGGGTTCTGTTTTTATCCCTATTATTACATGGATTTGATTATGTTGTGATGGAAATATTTTTATGAATTCCTTTATATTATATGAATTGTTTTATGATGTCATGTTGTTTAAGAATCCCATTTTTATTACGTGGATTACACTATGATGTATGGTTTATGATTATGTGGCACACATAAGAAAGGATTCATTATAAGATGGGTGGGACCTATATCTCCCTCCAATGCATTGGGTAAAGATTTTATATCTCATGAGATAGATAGGGCTGGAACGGTAGGTTATACCGGTTCAGTGAAACAGGACTGAAACGAGGGTTACTCGATTCAGAAAGGGACTTTGTCCACTAAGATAGTCTTGGCAATGAGTCTTGACTAACAAAGAAATGATTCTCTATGATTATGTGTGTATGCCACAAAGTTTCAAGTTCTATGTTATGATTATGGGGATCTCATTCTCACTTCTATGATTTATTCCATGTTAAGATATTATGATCTCTTTTGCAGGTTATGATTTTCAAAAAGATATGATATGATTTTTAGTTCCTTTATTTGCCTTGCTGAGCATTTGAGCTCACCCTTTTATGTTTTCTTTTCCCTAGGATATAAAGAAAGGTTTTAGGTAAAAAAAAGGGAAGATCTTTATGGGAGATATTGAAGATCTTTCACCACGATTAGAAGATTACATTCCGAGTTTCCAAAGACACTAAACTATTACGATCCTTGTGTGTGTGTTTTTGTTATGTACTAAGTATTCCACAAAAGTAATGTAATTTCCATGTACGATAAGCTTCGGGTCTCTACAGTTGGTATCAGAGGAAAGGTTTAGTCAACCTTTGGAAACTAGGATGCAAAAACGTTAGTAAGATCCCTAGAGATATTTCTAAGGTATTTATAGGGATTTCCCTAAGGTTAAGTATACGTATAGGTTATAGTACTAGAATTACGCTAACGATCATAGAATTAAACCTAAGATGTTAGATATTGGAGGTACTCCCCCTTTATTATGTTGTTTTCCCTAGCATGATTTTTGCCTCTCACACTATTCTTTTTGGGTTTTAGACGATGGCTGGAACCCGAAGGAACCGTGTTGATCAATGCAATGGACAATGCAATGATTGTCCTCCTGAACAAAAAAAATGTTATGGGAGATGGAGTGAAAAATCTTATTGCTATACTTACAAAAGCTATGAATCATTCTGGACTTCCAAATGAGCAGAGAAGGGAACAATATTCTATTGAGTCCTTCATGAGGCAACGTCCACCTTCTTTCAGTGGGTCTTCTGATCCACTTGTTGCTGAACAATGGATCAGTACCACTGAAAAGATATTTTCAGTTCTTCAATGTTATGAACATGATAAAGTCATCTTAGCAGTATATCGTTTGGAAGGTGAAGCTGATCAATGGTGGAATCTTATCAAGAATACAGGGCAAAGAGATGAAATTGAGTCTATGGAATGGGACGAGTTCAAGAACTTATTTTTCAATAAGTACTTCCCTCGTATTCTTCGAACAAAGATGGAGAAGGAGTTTCTTGAACTAAATCAAAAGGATGATGAATCTGTTGGTATATACGAAGCGAATTTTACAAGACTTGCAAGGTATGCATCTGGCATTATCATCCAACCTAAAAGTAAAGTTGATCGATTTTTCAGTGGCTTAAAACCAAGTCTTCGAAGGGCATTAACTATAAGAGACTTCAGTAGCTATGAAGAAATTGTGCGTTGTGCTATCAAGGTAGAAATGGAAGTTGGTGTTACATATCCATCTCATGGTTTTGACAAAAAACGAAAGATGGAGTTCAAGGAGAAATCTCAGAATAATGGTGAAAAGAAGATGAATGTTTCCTTATGAACAAAGTGTGGAAAGAAGCATGGTGGAGATTGTCTTAAAGGGACTAGAAAATTTTTTAAGTGTGGAAAAGAAGGTCATCGAGCAGCTGAGTGTCGAAGTAATGGAAAAAAGGGTTTCTAATGTGAATAAATCAAACACTGCAGAGAACGCACCACCAACACTTCAATGCTTCAAGTGCAAGGAAATGGGGCATTATTCTAATAAATGCCCTAATCCAAGGGTTAGTGATGATCAACATGAGCAACCACTGAAGGCAAAGGACAAAGGGAAGTCACATGCGATCACTATTGGCAATGTTGAATATGACAACGATGTGGTGGAATGATTAAGTGTTTATGTAATGGGATTTCGAAATAATGTTGTATCATTGAGTATTGCAATATTTATTGATGTGGTATTCAAAGTGATTGATATATTTTGGAAATAAGATGATATGCGCATAATGAATGGAAAACGAGAAAATGAAATGTTCAATAGTATTCATGAGCTCATGATTGATATAAGGACTAAGTGATATCATGGTTTGAGAAAATAGAATTTTGAGGATTTTGGTATGTGGAAAGTGTTAACTTTTAACTGCATTCATGTTTTCACTAAGGTTCAATGGGTATTCAAAAGAATACATGATTAAGGACTTTGAATGTTTGGAATGTGACCAACAAAACATATCTTATGATATATGGGGATCAACGATGGTATTAAATCTCTGGTAATCGTTTTCACTATGTTATGAGAGTGGACTGTAGTATTATGGATAAGCCTAAAGATTGAAATGGATTATGTTGGACATAAGTGAGTATTGTTTAAGGATATAAGTTTTTTTTTCGATATTATTGATGGGATGTTATAGTAATGTAGTTTTAGAAAAAGGACAACCTGCAGGACGGGCGACAGCCCATCGCTTCGGACAAGGCTGTGGGAATCGAACCCACAACCGAAGTGCGACTGGCCTTTATCGCCTACCACTGGCCTACAGGAAGTCCCTGTTTAGTAGAAACTAGTTTTATTATATTAAGCAGTATGATATATGAAGTATAAGTCCATTTTAGGAACCATATGTGATTAATCTCACTATAGATCGACTTATGTATATAATTTTTGCTAACCTTTTGTTTGAGACAGATGGAATGACCCGTCATTCTATCACATGATCTGCTAACACTTCACGAATAAAAAATTCAACTTCATTTATTTAAGAGATGAAGTGGAAATTGTTCAAGGCATGAACAACAGTGAGATTGTACCAAAATAAAGAAAGTATTTATTCTAATTCAAATTTTCAACTTTAGGGAAATGATCTTGAAAACCAAAAATGTTGTCCTAGTGATCTTATACCTGATGAATCGGATGGTACCTTAGATCGTCACAAATTTATGGATTTGTGATTGTTGGCTTTTCCATAGCCATGTTCTCTACCACTCTCCATCAGAACATGATGGTTAGATTTTTCTTCCATATCCATATTTTCACCTATGTGGAAACCCAGTGATTAGTTTATTTGGGTAATCGTTACATTTCATACTTTAGTTTTTAAAGACAAGTTTTGGTATTCCTTTTTACGATGTGGGTTTCTATTAAAGAAACTTTCGAATATTAAACTATTTATAACCCCGACGAATTTCGAGGGCGAAATTCATTTTAAGGGGGGTAGAATGTAACAGCCCAAGATTTTATGAAAAATATTCTTTTTAATTTCACTAATGTCTTGTGTTGTACGCAACACAAAAAGGAGCTTGCACAATACGCATCCTTGACTTTCCTTGCATTACACACAATCGCAACCTTCCTCGATAGCGTGTGTAGTACGCAATTCCGAGTTTCACTAAACAACAATATGCTATTAAAATATTATTATAACTAGTCGTTATGAACAGTAATAACCACCTTTTAAAATTTTAGAAATTTTATTTTTCAAAATGGACTTCATTTTTGGACTCAGAATATCGAAATTAGCCTAGGGTGAAATTTTGGTATTTTTCTGAAAACTTTCAATTTTTGATGAATAGTGAAACCACTAAGTGGTAGGTTAAAAACTGAATTTCGCATAAAACTTAATTTTACCGCTTCTGTGAATGGAATTTCGAAAATACGACAGACACGGTTGATATCAGTAAGTAAAATGTGGTTCAATGAGATAAAAATAATTTTTTGGTGAATAGTAACTTTTTACTTTTTTTACCGCGGTTAATAGTAAATAGGGTAACTAAGGGTAAATATGATATTACTATTACCCTAAAACATGTCCTAATTCTATTGGATAAGTGTAATTCGACCAAAAACAACCTTATGAATAAAATATGACCATTTAGGCCCACTTGGATTAGATTAGGACATTTATTATTAATTTATTTAAAGAAGGGTTAAAATAGATAAAATCAAAGTTTAATAAGTAAATCATTTTTAATATGCGGTTATACATAAGATAAATTCGACTATAAATATTCATTAGAAAGCTAAAAAGATTTCCTATATAATGGTATTTTATTTGTAATTTTTAGACATTAAATAATTTAATTTATTTATGACACAATGATGATGCAGTAATTATCTTATTAATGAAATATTGACATAATTGATGTTATAAACACCAAAATAAATGTAATTTGAGACTTTTTATGAATTACACTAATTTTATAGGTAACTATGATATATTAGTGTTGATTTAAACAACTTTTTTCTAACATATAATTCTGTTATGACTTTCACAAAAATCATATATCAAATAGTGTCAAAATTGACACAAAATAGTTTTTAAATCAAATATTATATTATTAATTGTTATTTTATTCCTAAAAATCTAAGGTTCGGCCAAATGACTTAGATAAGGATATATATATTAATAATAAACAATTTGGGGTTCGTTTGGCATGTTATAGTAAGTGTATTAACCATATAGTGAAAGAAAACAAAAAGACACGGTAAAAGTTAAATTATTTAACTTAGAGTTAAATCTAATTGATAAGGATAAAATAATACCCTAAACTTGTCTAAATTATATTGGTTGATAGTATTTCGACCCATCCCCACTTTAGCTTCGAAATAAGACCCTTTGGAACCATTATAAACCGATTTTGACTTTAATATAAAATAATATTTTGAGATATTCCTAAGGTGCCCCTCTCCTCCCTTATAAAAGGGCACCTCCTCCCCCTCCCCCTCACACCAATTTGAGCACTCAAGCTCGGCCAACCCCTGACATTTTCCCTTCTCCACTTCCCTATAATAATCCTAGAGGTCCTGGTCTTCTTCAAAGACCAATCTTAGTTCCCTAAGTGAAGGATTCAAAGAGGCGTTTCAAAGAAGAGGTAATAACCATTACCGATCTTTTCAATTTCTTTCTTCTTCAACTTCTTCTTATTTAGTTGTTTCATGATAAAGTAATAACATAAGTATTACTTACATACTGATATGTTATTATAAATATGAAACAACTCTAATTAACCTTCTATCCATCCTGCGGAAAAAGGAAATCACCGCGCGTGCGTACGTACGGAATACCGTCTCCACGCCGTGGTGTAATCTATTTTCCGCCACCACCTTAATTGGATGGGTATAATGGTTTAATTAGTAACTATATATGATTATTATAAAGTTATATTGATACTGAAATAGTATAAATACACTTCAACGCAATTCCACGACCATGGGAATGATATCATCGCTCGTGCGTACGTACGGACTACCGTCTCCACGACGCGATGAGATTCATTCTCAATGATTAACCATTAATGAATGATTATAAAGTATATATAATAAGTAATAATGAAATATATTACCTAAAAATGATACTGTAATTATTTATATTTATATGTATGTCATCTACTTAATTCCATTCAATTCAATAAGGAAACGAAAACAGCGTTCATGCGTACGTACGGACTAC
This sequence comes from Viscum album, assembly GCA_963277665.1. Lineage (NCBI taxonomy): Eukaryota > Viridiplantae > Streptophyta > Magnoliopsida > Santalales > Viscaceae > Viscum > Viscum album. The sequence continues at coordinate 15,822,268 of OY728158.1, forward strand.
CGTCTCCATGAACGGTGTATTTCTTTCCATTTACTGATTTATTATATATGTATATTCTGAATATATATATATAAATCATGTTTTATATTCTGGAATTAAGTAATCATGATCTAAGTAATCATATGAATAATTACAAGTTAAAAACACAAACGACAAATGAGAGGATTTTACCCAAAATGCTACTTTAACATGAATTTATAAAAGAACGGGTAATATAAAGTCATAAGTGGACCATATATGATATAATAACAATGAATATAATTCTGTAATAAGTCAATAACATGATTTAAATCATTATACAGGAGGTTCGGACACTTACGAAGCAAATCGGACCTAAGGTAAGGGAAATATCACAATCTCATTTTTATCCGAGATTGTTTATACTTTGAAAGTTACTGGGGTGTATTTTATCATCCACATCCATGTTTACTCAATATGTAATATTATTTCCATCCACGTACAATTGTTTAAATCCAATTTTACCCTTCGGTGAGTTTTTAGTAAAAGATATGAAAGGAATCTTTTGTCGTTTTTCATACGAGGTACTTTTTGACTTTTCCGACAAAAGTACAAAGAATGTTTTTTTGAACTTATACGGCATGAATGGATTTCTAAAACATTATTTCCAAGAAGCTTCCTTTACAAGTATTCAAGTTTATTTTTAATCAACTTCTTTTAGTTTAAAATTGTATGACATGTTAAGAAAGGAAAAGTGTTTTTGAAGTAGAAAGGATATTTTCCTCAAGAATAGAGTTCAAGTATTTTATCAAAATTATTTTCCATCTAAGATAATAAAAGGGTTCTGTTTTTATCCCTATTATTACATGGATTTGATTATGTTGTGATGGAAATATTTTTATGAATTCCTTTATCTTATATGAATTGTTTTATGATGTCATGTTGTTTAAGAATCCCATTTTTATTACGTGGATTACGCTATGATGTATGGTTTATGATTATGTGGCACACATAAGAAAGGATTCATTATAAGATGGGTGGGACCTATATCTCCCTCCAATGCATTGGGTAAAGATTTTATATCTCATGAGATAGACAGGGATGGAACGGTAGGTTATACCGGTTCAGTGAAACAGGACTGAAACGAGGGTTACTCGATTCAGAAAGGGACTTTGTCCACTAAGATAGTCTTGGCAATGAGTCTTGACTAACAAAGAAATGATTCTCTATGATTATGTGTGTATGCCACAAAGTTTCAAGTTCTATGTTATGATTATGGGGATCTCATTCTCACTTCTATGATTTATTCCATGTTAAGATATTATGATCTCTTTTGCAGGTTATGATTTTCAAAAAGATATGATATGATTTTTAGTTCCTTTATTTGCCTTGCTGAGCATTTGAGCTCACCCTTTTATGTTTTCTTTTCCCCAGGATATAAAGAAAGGTTTTAGGTAAAAAAAAGGGAAGATCTTTATGGGAGATATTGAAGATCTTTCACCACTATTAGAAAATTACGTTCCGAGTTTCCAAAGACACTAAACTATTACGATCCTTGTGTGTGTGTTTTTGTTATGTACTAATTATTCCGCAAAAGTAATGTAATGTCCATGTATGATAAGCTTCGGGTCTCTATAGTAGGGGAGGGTAATTTTCTATTCTGGTACCACAAATGGGCAGGCAATGAGATTGGATATCTGGGATGCCCAACTCCTACCATTTCCTTTAAGTAGGCGATCCTACACTCATTGTTCATTAAGTCGGTATTGGACAAGAATCGACAAGAGGTGTTTGATTCAATTGACATTAATTTGGACGAGGCTCGATATGTCTCCACTTGCTCCAAATCAGGGAAGTTAAACTCAAAAGACTATTGAAGGATATCCAACACTCTTGATTAATGGGACAGATGGAATGACATGGTCTGGTACAATAAGATTCCCACAAAATACAATTTTTTCATTGGGAGAATCATAAACAAGGTAATACCTTCAGATAAAAATGTCAACAGAATGGGAATCAACCTTCCTTCAAGATTCCAATACAGTAAGGAGGGGTGAGAAGAGATTACAAAATAGCTTTTCATTGAAGATGAGTGAGATCATGAGGTATGGAGTAATTTTATTGGTTTTACTATATATTCTTCTCAGAAGCTATGTGAGTCTCCTTTCATGGACCGATGGGTTAAGGGAGAAGAAGACAGGGGGTGGGAAAGATGGTGAGAACCATGGTTCTCAGTGTTGGGTAATTTTTCCTATAGAAATCCTGAAATCAGGAAAGATATGAGGGGTGTACTTTAATTGGAAAATCCATCACTGTGAGGACAAAGAGTCTACTAGTTGACATGGTGTCACTGACCAGTAACTGGAGGGAGGCGCCATCACTTCGATTGTTGTATGCTTCCCCACCAAGAAACATTTACATGATGTAGGGACACTGAGTTCAGTGGTCTGCCCAAAGAATTGGATTTAAGCTCAATACAGATGGATCTTGAATCTCGGGGGTCCTGCACGGTGGAGGGTCCATTCACAGCCATAGGGGAAGTGTTTAGATATTCTTCACAGTGAACTTCGACAGAGGCTCCTACATATTGGAAGAGGAAAAATCAGTCTCAATGGCGCTCAACCTTTTCAATCAACCAAATATTCTTCCTCTCATGTGGAAACATATTCAATGATCATTAATGATTCCTTACATGGTAGAGGCTCCACTCCATGGTCAATCTCTTATATCATTATAAGTTTTAAGGCCCTCCTCAACAATAATGTAATGGTCACCCAAACGTGGCGCGAGGGGAACAAAGTAATATATTACCTTGCCTCTCTAGTGGACCACGGTTCCAATGTCACTTTATTATCCAACATTTCTTTCTTTTAGACAAAGGGGGTGAATTTGATCTAAGGGGATGCCCTTGGTCTTCATTACTTTAGGCCCCCTAGTCTGTTTTACCTGCTATATTTGTCTTTCTGTGTTTTTCCACTTGAATAAAATTGATAATGTTTATGATGAAGACAACAACTCCATCAGAGCAGTCTTGGTCATTGTAGTCCAACTATTGCATAGGGCTATAGATCAGTCCATTTTCATGCACTACAGTTGATAAATGAGGTTCTTACTATAAAATCATCTTTTGTATGAGGTACTATTCTAGTAGCCTCTAATATAGTTTCTTCTTTGTTTAATATTAGTGCTTCAGACTCCATTATATCCTTATCTATCATGGAATGTATTAGGACAAAAACACAGTATTATTATGGTGTAATGACCCTAGATACAATATTGAGAGTATATTCATAGGGAATACACCAATGCAGGGACTTCACACTTGAAGTAGGCAGTTACCCTTTCTTATGAGATCTCTTTTTTCTCAAGATGACAGACTTCAATGTCATTCTCAGGATGGATTGTTTGGTTCCATATCACACATTTTTAGACTGCTACCACTGCAGGGTATCATTTACATCACTAGCATACTGTAGTTATCTAACCAAGGGTGAGTGGTATGTCTAGGCTAGTATATTCAAGCCATAGCATCATGGGATAGGTGGAGTGCCTGCCCATATTTTTAATCTCTTTATGTAGGATCATGGTTTATGTTAGGATAAATTCTCTCTATGAGTAGACCATTTTAGGGATGAATTTCACAATGATTTCTCTAAATTACCTCTTGAGAGAGAGGCAAAGGTTAAGATCAATATTTCTCTAGGAGAAGCTCTAATTTCCATTCGTCCATATAGGATGGAAGTTACTAAGATCCAAGTGCTCAAGAAGCTATTGGAGGATCTATAAGCCAAGGGTTTTATACGTCATAACACTTCTTTATGGGGTTATCCTGTGCTTTTATCCAAGAAGGAAGATGTGACCCTTTATCTATGCATATATTATATATGGTTGAACTAGCTTAAAATCAAGAACTAGTATCCACTACATAAAATAGATGATCTTTTTTGACAAGATCTGAGGATCTAGGGTCTTCTCTAAGATCGACCTGAGATCAGGCTATCATCAGGTACAATTCAGGCCATCATACAATCCTCATATAGTTTTCCATAGAAGGTATGGTCTTTATGAGTACCTTATTATTTAGTTCTATATTATAAATATGCCTTCCATTTTTAGGTATTTAATGAATAGGATGTTCCACCCATATATGGATTCTTTTTTCATGGTATTTTTGGACGTCATTTGGCATACTCACACACTATAAGTGACCATGATAAGAACATTGATATCATTCCGAGTACACAGAGAGAGCATTAATTTTATGCCAAGTATGACAAGTGACAACATTGGATTGAAAAAGTTCACTTATTGGGTTATATTATCTTGGAATCAAGAGTATCTATTGACCCGGTGAAGGTAAGTGTTGTGGTTTCTTGGGAGCAGCTCAAGAATATGTTTGATTTATGAAGTTTCTTATGTATGGATGGACACTAAAATACTTTAATACAAGAATTATCATGCCTTGATTCACATCTTATTGGTATTAAAATGAAGGTTTTTAAGTTCATGTGGTAAAAAACATGTGATAAATGTCTTCAAGAGCTAAAAGGGAGTCTTGTCTCGGTACCAATTGTGATTCTAACTGATCCTAGTAGAGACTATACAGTGTTATGTGATGCATTAGGTATTTTATTAGGATAATTTTTGATGTAAGAGGATAAAGTTGTTACATATGGATCACTATAGTTAAGACCTCATGAGAGAAATTATCCAACTCATGACCTTGAGCTAGTAGCAGTTATCCATGCCTTATATTTTTGGAGACATTATCTGATGGGTGAGTGGTTTGTGTTGTATTAACAAAAAGATCATAAAATATATATTTTCACAGTGTGACTTGAATCTTAGATATCACAGATGGTTCGAGTATCTTCATTCATTTTATTTTGAGCTTTCCTATTTAACTAGAAAGGGATATGTAGTTGCTGATGTCTTCATCGGGAAAAAACATGTATAGGTCGTACAAGAAGCTAGTGATGAATGGAAATTGATGGAACTCTTTTTTGAGATGCATCTAGAGTTTATCCATATTACTAAGTAGTCTTATCTCTTACCATTAATAGTTAACTCTTCCCTCCTTGATAAGATGAAGAGTATGTAATTATTAGATCAAGAGTGCTTAGTTCTCCATGGGAGTATTTATGGAGATGAATTGCATCTAGATTGGTTTGTGGATAGAGATGACATACTACACATACATGGACGTCTATAGATTCTTATAGATATGAGATAAGAGTTTATTCAAGATCCCATTCTTTTTAGTGGACACTTCATCCCATAATCTCCAAGATGTACTGAGATATGTGATGTCAGTATTGGTGTCCTGGGATAATACATTAGATAAAAGGATTTATAACTTGGTTTTCCACCTATCAATAGGTGAAGGAGGAGAACAAGAGACTTGTAGTCTTTTTATATATGGTTCTAGTCCCATAATGAAAATGGGATGATTCTTCCATGGAATGTTTAGTTAGTTTATCGATGTCTCCTATAGGTAGAAATCATGTATGGGTTATGATTGACAGAATGAAGAAAGTATCCAACTCCCTTCTTATCAGGGATATGTTCTCAGCTGATGAGATGGGAAGTCTATATGCCCATGATATAAAACAACTACATAGGATTCATCTTACTATCATTTTAGATAGGTATTCTCCTTTTATTCCACAGTTCTAGTTGGGGTTGCAGAGTGCTATAGGTACATAGATGCTTCTAAGAAAAACTTTTCACCAAAAGACCAATGGAAAATTGGAACAAACAATAAAGGTCTTAGAGGATATGCTTCGTACATGCATCCATGATTTCAGTAGTTCTTTGTAGAAGCATATCCCTCTCATTGATTTCACCCATAATAATATATTTCCAATGAAAATTCAGATGAATACTTTTTAGGCCTTTTATGGTAGGTTATTCTATTCACTCTTGTGCTAGCTAGAGGCATGGGGTACAGTACTACTTGGTCCTCTCTCATGCAGGAGACTTCAGAGTAAGTTAAGATGATTAGAAATTGTACTTTTACTCTTTGTCTAGACATAAATATTATGATAATATCAATCGATGACCTATGGAGTTTGAGGTTGGGGATCATTTTTTTACTTCAGGTATCTCTCAGGCTAGGCCATAGATAGATACAGAGGCAAGGGAAGCTATCACCTTTTTATGTAGTTCCATTTGATATCTTGTAGAGAGTTGGGACAATAGACTATTAGTTGTTACTACCTCAGAGGTATCATTTCATGCACTATGTATTCCACGTTTCATAGCTTTCCCATTATTATGTCGACCCATCTCATACTTCTAATCCCATGAAGGTTGAGTTAGACACCAATTATTTATTTAAATAGTATCCTATAATAATTATCAAATGGAGTATGAAGGGTCTTTGAGGTCAGTGTGTCCCTCTAGTATGGTCTCTATGGAAGTATGTCCATGTACAATATGAGACTTGAAAGGGGGACAAATAAGTACATGCCCAGTGGATAGAGTTGTTCTAATATAGTGTTTTGTCGCCCTTAATAGGTGAACTCTAGGATGAGTTACTTTAAGGGGGGAATAATGTGTGAACCTTGTTTTTGGATTAGGTATGAATACTTTTGGTCTAATTTCTTATTTTGGACCTAATATGGATGCCTAATGAGTTCATGGGTGTCTTGAGGGTGTTCAAGGCTTGTTCATAGCCCAAAATCCATCTTTTTGGAGAAAAGGGAGAGTTTCATGGTTTGTAGAACCCCTGTGGGGAAGGCCATATGGTAACTCATAACCATGTAGGGATATAAAGTGAGGTGATACAGGGTGTATAATTTTCCCTAATCCTATTCTAGGGACTGCAAAGCTGTGAAAAAACTATAGATAAATTTTCAGAGGTGTTTTACACGGTTAACGCATGGTTTCTCTAATTGTGTAGCCTAACTGTGTGGGTTCCCCCTATAGAATATGACACACGATTGGTGAATGATTTTGAAAACCATGTTACCAAACCATGTGAGTCCTGTTTTTGGGTGAATTTACAAAAAATCAATTAAATGTTATGTTTTTAAAAAACCTTATTTCCCTTTTCATTTCAAGTCTAAATCCACCCCTCTTCTCTCCTTTTTGAATCCCTTTTTCTATCTTCGATAGTTTTTTATCCTGTGTGTTCATCTGGAGTCCAACCAAAGCATTATTTTTCTCATTATATCCATACCAGTAATATATCAATACATTTTTTGTTGTTTATCTTTATTCTTCATTTCAATGATGCTTTTTATATGTAATATCATATTCTCTATTTTTGGGGAATTGATCTGTTATTTAGATCTCTTCCATTCTAGTCCAAACTAGAGTGTAATACTATATGAAGAGAGTCGTATGAGTACGTGGTAGGTGTTAAATAACTCACCCCTCAAGATTCATTATTTTATAAATTATTGTGCGTGCGTGCCGATTTCATCAAGAGTGACATGTTTGATTTATATGCCTTGATTATAGACATTAGAACCATATTCTAAGACCCTTGAGAGATATGTTATCCATATTTTTTTGTAACTTCCATAACATTGACCACACTATATAGGGTGGTTTCCACAATTTTACTTTCAGTGATTCAATTTATTCATCTACTCTACCATTTGGGTGTGTGTCTTGACCCTACTAATTGTAATCCCATTTAATTAGAGGAATTGTGAAGTGATAATGTATAGTACCATGTCTTCTTCCCACTTGTCACTTCTAAGTTAAGTGATTCAATTTGATAATTCATTCTTAAATATAAATGTAATTTATGTTGTACATATGACTTAGCCTGATTAAATGTAATTGAATAACTTAGTTGCATGTTTGCATCTCACCTTTCCAAGTTTATGTAAGGAGGTGGATTAAACCTTAAAAATTGAATATGGATTATATAATTTAATGAATTGGTTACATGTCCTTGAGGTTCCTTTTTATTGTATGAAAGGCATGGAATGACCCTCTTGAATTATTAATTATAATGATCACTACATTGCCTTAATTATTAAAATAAATAAATTGTAATGTAATTAATAGTATATAGAACCTGAAATCATTATAGGAGTGGTTATACTAGAGTTAGCTCATGGATTCCAAAGGGAATTCCTTGATCACTCATGGATTCCATTCTAATTCAAGGATGTCGGTTTCCAAGGTTTAGACCCACATTGGAACCCGATTCTCATATATCAATGGATGCTTGGTATGACACCATAGGATCCCTCCATTACTATTACAGGATTCCTTGGATAAACTCCTTGAATCCAGTGTAGATTCTACAGACATGAGGTTCCTTGGTCACATCCTTGGTCCTAACCATTACTTATCCTGTTTTATCTTGGATGTTATCCTTAGACTCAGTTAGATCCACTATTGTGGAATTAATTGGATGATTCTCCTTGGATAACAATATTACCCCTTATATAGGTTTTAGTTACTAATGAGTTGGTAACACTTGAGGTCAAGGTTTCCTTGGTTATTACCTTGGAAAATCATTAATAAAGTTATCATCACACATTTTATTTTTATGTCTTCGATCCTTCACAATCATTATCATGTCAAAATGTCAGTGATGGTTTTATGTCATGTGATTTAGTTATAAAAACTGGAACTTAATAAAATAGTGAATCGGTTACATGTTTAGAAACCAACCGATGACTAAATCAGGTACTTGGGTATTTATATTACTATAATAATTTACTTTATATGTGAATTCTTTCACACTGTTCATGTTATATTACATGGAATTGATGTTATAGACACCGTTGGTGGTGGAATATTGAGATTTATCTCACACCCTATCTGACCTCCTTTGGTACCCAGGAAAATTATATGAATATAGGTGTTGACAAAGGGAATATTACTTCTTTAGACACATGATTTCTTGCTCAGGATGGATCTGGGTAGTCGATGAATGAGATAGAGCTCAAGAAGTTGGAGATAGTTTTTGGATTCCTTTTTTCTTCTTTTTATAGTCCTGTAGCATGCTTCCTTGTACCCATGATTTCTTGGTTTATAAAACATAACATGAATCATCAACATATTTTTTAAATTTAAATTATTTTCTTTATTTGTTCATATATTAAGTCTTATTTTTCTTTTCTATCTATTTATCATATTATATTATACTTCCACAATTTACCTAAAATTATATTTATCCACTATTCCACACTCTGGTAATGAGGGCATAGTCTCCCCATGGACACACCCTACGCCCTTTCTTCTAGTCAGCATCCTTTAGAATTCGGGGAGATGCACTTGAGACCATGTGGCCAACTAGGCTCAAGGAACCTATGAGTAGAATCTGGGTCCAAGACATCACCTACTTGACTTATAATTTTTTGTGAGTAATAAAAACTTGTGGGTTGTGTAAATAGTTACACAACAATATGATTTGAAACTATTGGTTTGGTGAAGGGAATTTGATTACAAAATAAATTACTAGAAGCATGTATATATAAACGGAATATTATGATATAAAATGGTGTAATAAAATCACCTTCAAATACTATGTGTGAAATTCCTTACAAAGTGACATTGTCAAGACCTAAATCACCCAACCAGGTAGTTTCACACCATATCAGGGTGGTTCTATATTATCTTGAATAAGTAAATCAAGTAATTGGAATCACTAGATCATGCTTTTTTGGTTTCATTCCATATAGGGATTCCCATATATCATTTTCTGATTAACTCATTTTTTACATTTTCTCGGTATTACACTAATTGAAAAACCAGAAAGGCTTGGATACTGGAGGAATAACGTTGGGTTTTTCCATATGATGGATTGGATAAGGGCTTATATACTCAACTATACAAGAATAATATTTGATATGAATGGGATGATTCCATACCTAAATAACTAATTATTTAGTTTCATTCCATAACAAGGTAAATTTCTTAGTGAAATGTGGATCTTGTACCATTAACTGTTATGATAAATTTTTAAAAAGGGGTCATCATTTTAATTGCAGAACATTTTATAAAATTCCTTAATAAATTTTTAATATCACATGATATTCATATTATAAAATATTATTTTGTAGATAATATCATCATCATCAAGCTAAATTTTCTGATTAATCCTTGATAAGTAGAATCTTAGTGCAAGCTACTCCTTATATGGGTAACTTATGAAAGGTTATTGAGTAATATTGGTGATCTTAAGAATTTTAATAATTAAAATTCTATGTTTTCGAACAATTACTCATAAACCAAGTATTGAAATTGTTCAAAAAGTCAATATAGATGGTTATAGAAGCATATTGTGATTCATTTAATATTTCAATGTCATTGGAACCATGGATCATCAAGAAGGAGGAATAATAATTCCATATGATGGGATTATATGTAATACCTAAAGGAGTTTAATAAAATACATGGGGTGTCTATGTAAGGTATGCATGATATAGAAATTAATTATTTAGTTTTGAAGGGTATATAAAGTATATTTTAATTTATTTAAATATAAAGGAGTTCAAAATCAAAGGAATAATTGATTATGTTTGTAATTTATATTCATGAGATTTTTTAAATAGTTACATCATTGGGGAATTTAATGTAATGTATTTTTTCAAGACCAAATGAATAAAAGTAAAATATGTGTATCACTTGTTATTAAAATCATGAAATCATTTATTGTATACACATGGTTTATGATTTATAAATTTCTATAACATGTTTTGAGAAAGAGATATGGATAAAAATGTTTAATTGTTATTTTTTAAACAATATGGTAGTGTGTTCCATCAACCCATCGGTGTTATATTTTAATAAACTCATATTTTCAAAAAAAAAGTTCAAAAAACAAATAACACCATGTGTGATATGGAAATAATAGTTTATTTTTTAAATATTCAAACTAAAAAGATAAAAATGTTATTTATTAATAGAAAAGGGTTTGTGTATCTTATCAATATATTCAAAAAATAATATAGTGTCAAATAGGATAATGTGAGTATTCTTTCACTTATATAAGTTTAAAATTATCAAAAAAGGATAACAAAAATATAATAGTAAATCGATTTCCAATTAATATCATAAAATGTTTAGGATATTTTATGGTAAATAAAAATATGTAAAGTGTTAAATTTAGTAACCATTAAAAAGTGGATATCACTATTTCTTAAAGTATCAATCTTGTTTAATAATAAAGTGTTTTTCGACTCAATATCTAAAAATAGTTTTGAATATGTGACAATAAAGTAAAATGAAAACTGTTACATTTAGTTACCATGAAAATTAAATATTATATTTCTTGAAGGATTATAGCTCTCAAAATGAAAAGGTAAATTATACTTGCTATCTTAAAATATTTTTGGGTATGGTGGTAAATAAAAATGTAAAGAGTTATATTAGTTAATTTAACAATGTTTTTTTCAATTTATCCTAAAATATTTTAGAAGGACTAGTTTAAAATAATATAGTTAGTTATATTATTTTAAGAGAAAACATTTGATGGAATAGGATTCCAAGGATGATGATAAACATTGAAATAGTTCTTAGTATATAATATATTTTTACATTATAATATTATATATGTTGAATATAATATGATTGAATATGTTTAATAAGATGAATAGTTAGGAATATGGTTCCTAAATATCACTATTATTAAAACTAGAATACTTCATATATGTTTCTCAGTAATGTGTTTGGTGGGATGGTTTTACCGTATGGTCATATAGAGATGTGACATGGATTATATATGATAAAATGTTTTAATAAACCTAGAAATTGTAGAAAACATATGGCTAGTATAGAATTTTATCATACACAATATGATAAATCAGTGCATATATTGGTTTTGTTAAATATTCTTAATATTTTAGAAATATTAAAATGTAACATAATTTAATTTAAACCTCTAAATTACAATTATTTCAAATTTTATAGATAAAAGTAAATGTAAATGTAAATTTCATAAAGTGAAATGATAATTTAACTTTAAAATCATAACTTTGAGTTTATCTCTAACTGATGTTCATCATGTTGTATTATAGGATTTGATGAAATATTAAGGTCAATGAGAGTAGGATTCTTGTATATAGATACTGAATATACTCATGAGGCATAATAAAAATAATGTTATATTCCTTTTGTGCACTAAATTACCCACTAAATATATCACATGGAGATTTATATAGGTGTCTTTGGTATACTATGGGTTCATTTATCATATTTGAGTCCCCACTACCTGAGGTAAGTGAGATACCAAGAATGGGAATCTTCATAATTTGATACCCTACTAACAAAAGTCTTAATATTAACTTAGAAAATATAGAGGTAGTAGGGTATGTTTTTGATCATGATGTTTGTTATAGTTTAACAAAGATGATATTTTCCTCTTATATGATGAGTATGACATATGGGACCTCAATTGATATAGATCATGCGAGGGTGCAACTATACCTAGATATTGTATATCTATTTGGATAAGGGGAAAGCAATGTGATTATTTCAATGGATGGATAGAATGTGATGTATTAATTAATTATTTTATTCTATACTATGAGAATCAAGAACATATGAGTCTCCTATATTGTATTGACATATTTTATATCCCATGGAAACTTGATTTCTTGGGAAAAGGAAAATATGAGAATGATTATTTTCATATAATAAAGACTGGTGGGAATAGGTATAGAGATATATTTGTTTGATAGAGATCCCACAATATCCCTTTATAACATGAGTATTATTGATTATTGGATAGATTCTTCTCTTTGCTTAAATTTTTAGATCTGTATATTTTTATTTTTATTGACACTATAGAGGCCCAGGAGGTTACACATTGTAGTTGAATAAATTGTGACTGAGTTTGAATCAGAGAGATACTATAAATGGGTTTTATGGTTAATCTAAAAGTTTTTTGGATAATCATTAAAAAGGAATTTCATATAATGTGATACAATGTAACTTTAATGATATCCTTCCAATTTTTTTAGAATATATCGAAAAGAAGTTTGGGAAGTGATTTCACAAGTTAGTGTATATGATACAATATAAGATGAAATAGAAAAAATTATATTAGAATTTAGTGAAAGTGGGATATTGATGGAGATATTTCTTAGAGCCTTATATATATAATATATATATAATATGGATTTAATGAAAATTGTGATTTACAAGAAAAAATTGGAATATTATCTATACTAACTATGATAATATTTATCATTTTTACAACTCAACATTCAACATGACAATAATTTAATCATCCATTTCATTTGATGAAATTTTTTGGAGTAAATGAATATATGATGCATCCATATCAGCCATGGTATTTATTCATGTTTTTTAACACATGAATAAACGAGATATCCCAAGGATCATCCTTAATGATTATATATTGTACAACTAAATGATGACTATAGGGTGCATATTGTGATCATATATATTAGATGAAACTTCTCTAACCCTTAGCTCTTTCATCTGTATCCTTTTATATAGTGGTACTAGAAAATAGTGGGAAAATGTTTAGATACCTATCAAATACCAGATGATTTAGGCACAACTAGTGGATAACCTATAGAGGTGGGATGCTTCTATTTTACACTATGTTATCTTTATAAAATCTATATGAAGATGAATATTAAAGGTTTGCGTGGCTCTTAGATGAATGGTATTCTCAGTTTTACATTAACCTTCATTTCTATTTTAATATGATGCTTTAATATTAGCATTCTTGCAGGTACTTGGAAATAGTGTTTTAAATTTCTTTCAATTGTTCTATTAATTATTATTAGAATCAATTAAAACTCTTCATATAACACATCCAATTACTTTTTTCAATTTTATTATCTTCTTCAATAAAAAATATTACATATCATAAAAGATATTATGTATCACTCTACGCTCATGGACTTTGTTAGATTTTTATATCCTAATAATTTATTATGTATCATATAAAATATTTTAATTATATAATTCATTTTATAATTTTGTTATGAATCTAAAAGAAATATATTTCTTTTCATTATAAGATAATGTTACACATATAAGGATGCTTTATACAATTTTATTTCTATAATTATGATCTAAACACAAATAAATTATGTATGAAATGACTTTGGAAAATTTTAGATCCTCTGTATATACAAACCATATGTATGTTGGGAGAGTATCCATACTTATCCAATTTCCAGCCTCAAATATGAAAAATTTAGAATAATTTTAAATAAGCTCAAAACCTCTTTAATTCAACTCAGGTAATTATGAATCACTCCAAAAGCACATTAATTATCTTTAAAAATTACATAATATTTAGAAAACCATTAGTGTTAATTATAAATACTATTAAAACATATAAAAACCCATATTTGGGCATTTATATATAGCTTCATTGTACCTATAATTCTAGTCTCAATATTTGTAAACTCCAACCTTCATCCAAGTTATTTTCAATATTTTATATTTAAGCCTTCATGCTTAATAATATTTAGTAGGATTCTCAAAAATTCCACATGATTATCACTATTTTATCACAACTATCATGAAATTTTAATATCCATCTCTCTCTATACTATAAAAAACTATTATAAATAGTGATCTAACTTTATAATCAGCAATTTTCATGACTCCAAACAATCCAAATCAACAATAATAAGATATATGGGTTGCACACTAAGAAGAAACAAAACTAAATTACATTTTTCAATATAAGAGTGGATCTTCTTGTTATATAAAATGAAAGCTTCTCACTTATCATTATTAGGATATTTCAATATTAACTAGCACACATAATTACATGATTATTGAAAATAAATACAACTAAAATCTTTTAGGATATTCAGAATGATAATATTTTCATAAATGTTCTAAATTAAGATCTTATTCTCAAAACTAATAGAAGTATACAAACTATTGTAATAAATCTAAAAATGCAGGAAATCAACACAAAAAATGTTAAATAAACAATAAATTTTCATAATACACATTCCCCTACACCTGAGTTATTACTTTTCCTTATGAAATTTATCTTAAAATGCTTCAAAAATATCTCAAATCTCATAAAATTTGATTCTCAAGTCATTGATGGTTAAATGGAGATATTTTAGTTGAATAATATCTCCAACATGAAACACCTTAAAAAACCACTATCCCCAAATTTTCTCATCATAAACTTGGTTTTTCACTTTGATAATATTAGATATAGATTTACCCTTATTAATTTGGATTCATTAATCACCTCACTATCCATTCCTTTTAAGAGTTAGGAACACACATGATTGTGAATTTTTTTATTCATAGATTACCTTTTCCACTTATTCATTGAGTGTGACTATTCTAAAAATAAATCATCCTTTATAGTAGGCATCCCCTAGTACTAACTAGAATAGTTCGGAATAGAATAAGGATAAAGGAAGGAAACTATCAGAATGTTATTTCAACCTTTATGAATTTACATTTCTGGCTCACACACCCAATGCCTAATCATCTAATAAATTTCTAGTGGGTTCCCAATTACCCATTTTACTCTATTTTTAAAGGACTTATGTGATTTTATTTTATGTTGGATCCCAAAGGTGTTATTACATTACAATAAAAAATATTTTCAAATTTCAGTTCAAATTTCAGCATGTAAAAGTTTTATTGTGACTCTATAGAGTTTTTCCATCTGAACATAAATGATCTTGTTCATAGATAATATATTTATTTATTTTAGTGTTACTATCTCTTGGAGAACTAATTTATATAATTCCCAATTGTTTTTAAATAGTTCATACACCACACTCCCACATTCTTGATTTCTACATAGTACTCAATATGTATAGATACAATGAATTTTAATATTCATAATTATTAATATAAAATGAAATATACAGTGTGAATAAATAAATCCGTTTTATTGTAATCTCTTCTTGTATGATGCATATTTTCCATTACTCTTCATCCATTATTACTTTTTTCCTTCCTAAAAAATATAAGCAACACACTTAGTAAGTGAGATTATTCTTATTCAAAATAAATCTATGAATAATAAAGAACTTTTTATGCCACCAAATGAAAATTAGTTTATAGTCATCAAAATACTATTAAAATCTTCAATCTTTAGTTTTAAAATTAGTTAATTTGTTAACCATTTCATCTTTAAAGTAAAACATTTAACTTTAACCATTCATAGTAAATGGATATTTATTTTATCCATCTTTTTTTCCACTATATTTTAGTTCAATTCAACTAATTTGAAACACCCAAACTATATTTACATAATATTCCCTTGAAATATCTTTAATTTTTAATTAAATAGAAGGATGGTTTTTCCTTATTTGAGTTCTTCCATTGTACCATCCTATCATGAAACTATTTTTTATTTTATTTAAAAATAATTTCATTCTAATATAATTATTTTATTTTTTCCTATAATTCATTAAAGTAAAATATCCTATTATACTTTACTAAATAATTTATTTTTGATTCAATAAATATCTTTTATTCAAATTAAATGATATTAATTCCTTTATCGATTCCACCTAAGAACATCCACAACAACAAAATATCTATCAAAACAGATGATTTTAAAAAGTTGATTCCAATCATGTGTTGAGAATAACTACATTTTTAATCCATTAAAATATTCTAAATATTTTTCATTAAACATTTTCTTGGCCTCCTTTTATAGGATTGAGCACAATGGTATTATAATTTTTGATAAATCATTGATAAATATTCTATAAAACCAAACATATCCAAGGAAGATTCTCATTACCTTAACTAATGTTGGTGGAGGTAGAGTTGAAATTAATTATATTTTATCCTTATCCACTTACATTCCACCCCTTTATATTCTATGATCATGTAATATGCCTTCTATCACCATGAATTAAAATTTTTCATAATTGAGAACTAAATTGGATCCCTTACATGTAGTTAACAATTTTTAGATCATTTCTAAATAATATTCAAAATTTCTTCCCAATGATATAAATTTAATCTATGAATAATTTAATGATTATTTTTACCATGTTTTATAAAATAGAAATTATACATCTTTGAAAAGTGGATGGTGATCCCCATAGTCTAAAATGGAATTATCTTGCAGGAAATGTTTTATAGGGACATGCGAATTATATCTTATTTTGGTAATATTGTTCAAAAAACACTTGGTTATATCATGAACATACATCCATAAAGATAAAATGAGAGTTCCCTAGAAGCATAAGATTAATGAATAATATAGGAAAATGTTCTTTTCTAGTGGCCTTGTTCCCCTTTAAATAGTTTATGTAGTGTCTCAAAATAGTCACAATCCTTGTTTAGATATGGTCATTCATCTCATTGGTGATGGAAGTCATGCCATTTTTCACTATCACCACATGTATAGGAATTAACAAATATCTATTATATAAGGGATAAATTATCTAAAAATTAGGAAGCTTAATTATATCAACCTTGAACAATTCTTTCATGTTAGTATTGAGTCTTCTTTGACACTCAACAGACAGATTGACCTCACCATCTAGAATAATTTAGTGCATGTAGATAAATAGAATAATGCATTTAATATTTGATATAGTATAATAAATTTTATTATGATACCTTCTCAATACTTCAATAAACATTAAATATTATTGATATTCCAATTTATCTAAGATAATGACATGAAATGTCTCTTTTGTAGCCAAATAAGCATATTTAAACATAGAAAGAAATGCCTTTAATATTAGACTAGATGGATTATTCATAGACTTTTGTATGACTATCCTATATAGAATCAATTCTTCTATATGGAATTATTTTGAGTTTTTTCAGGTATTCCATCATCCTTTGTGTTGTTTTCCTCAAAAATTAAGGTTTGATATTCTTTGTTTCTATTGGACTTCTCTATTTAATAATTTTCATTCTTAATTGGAGTCTGTAAATCAATTTTCACCTCTTAGTCAATCACATAAATTGAAAAATAGTCATTTAATCCATATGTATTCTTCAAATCTTATAATAAATTCAATATATACATATCTTAACCCACTTGAAATGTGAGTTTTACTTGGGTTACATAAATCATGGAATCCACAATATCCAAAAAATGGTATTCCCATTATAATAAGAAATTATTTATCACTTTCAAAGTCTAATACTAAGAAATAATCTAGAAGGATAATCTTTCACAATATTACTATTAAATATTCAATAACACTAGTTAGATAGGTGAGTGATCTACCTGTAAGTTACAATGCCACTATTGGGGTCTTAAGCTCGCCAATTCCATGCTCCTTACAAGATTCTAGAGGAATCATATTAATATTAGATCCCAAATCTACAAGATATGTTAATGTTCCCTTACCTTAAAATTCATAGGTAATCTTGAACCTCTCTAGATCCATTATTTTTTGAGTCACGTTCCTTTGGATCATAAAACTACTTTCTACTATGAGTGAAAAAAATAAAAACCATTCCAACAACCTTTTTTTAGATGAATTTCTTCAGGAATTTCATATAGGATCATATCCTATAAATTGATATTGAAAATAGTATATCAACTTCAATTTTTTTGAACATTTTAATGAACCTCTTAAAATACTTTTCAATGTATTTATCTACTTATCTACCTCTTTTAGGGAATGGTGTTGGTGGCTCACAAGCCTTGATAGCACTTGTAGATATCTTAAACATCACTATCCCAATGTTTTCCCCTTCCTTTCTTCCTTTTCTTATCCAATTCAACTTACATTTTCTATTTTTTTCTTTAAATTTTAATTTTTCTCTTTAATGAAATCAACTTATCTCTTTGGAAATGCTTCCCCTATAGGATATACATTATTCTCTTAATTTCTCCACTAGACAGTTTTCCATGTTTGGTTGTACTTTTCATATAGCACTCTCTTGTATTTGACTTATTTATTTTATGAAATTTTTCTTTATTTATTTACATAATTTTCTTTTCAATTATTCTAAATTTCATATCTTGGTTTTTAATACTATCCTAGTTCCCCTGTATCATCTAACTAATTCTTGATAAATTTGAATTGGAACTCAAAAAAATCATTCATATTCAATTGTTTCCTTTTTATCTCCCATATCTCATCCCTAATCAAATATATTTAATAATTATTTATATTTTATGTATAATCCTGAGTCTTATGACATAGTTGTTTCAATATTGATAATCATATTCTCAGTTTCCTTAAAATTCACTACAACCACCCACCTTAAATTTTCCTTTCTTATTACGAGATAAATTTCAGAAATTCTTCCATCATATATTGTAATTGTTTTAAAAAATATTATTCCACATATATCATCTCCCATAATTTACCATATAACTTTCTTCATTCACTTGATTAGGTGATTTTTCTTGAGCTGGCATGTAAAAATTCATGTAGTTTAGAACACTATGTTTACACATGACACAATAATTACATTTTTCTCTTTCTCCTTGGTTATCATATAATAAACCATGCATTTGAATTTTAAATTATTTATTTTATAATTAAAATGATCTATTAATATCACTTCATTGATAGTGAATCTTATTTATATTGTTTATTTTTGTTGATTAATGATAGAAAGAATATTTTAAATAATATTGAGTTAATTTTCTATCATATCATAATAATTGTATCATGAAACTATACAAAAGGAATTTTATCCCATGGAATTGAGAACCTAATCAAATAACAATATCAAATCAGAGTATGGAAATTGGTAATGGTTGGACTATTGGTAGTAATATTTTAATTTTTCTCATTATTTATGGAAGGATTCTTGATATTTCTAGACAAAAGTATAGAATATAATCCTCAAGTCCACAATTTTCCATGTAGGGTAAAATATTCATATAAAATGATTTTATATCTCCTCAAAATTATGGAATTAATCCTATTCTTATTGAACAACCATATCCTTAATTTCTACCTAATATGGTAGGGGAATTTCCTCATATTTTTCTCATATTCACTCACTATATTGAGTGGGAAGTATTAGATAGTGGTCAAAAAATCCCTTATGAGAGCTATAATATCCTCTAAAGTTAATCCATTATAAACTATTAAGTGTTGAGAACGATGGTTTCTCAACTCAAAGATCATTTCATTTTAGGTCAATGTGATGAATGAGTAGTTTATAAACACTCTTGTAGATTTCAAGTCACTATATCTTGTTGGTCCTTGTTCATTTTGGATGATCTCCTCATGAAAAAGTTACTCGCCTCTGTTATGATGTCTCAAAACCAAGTTAGATTCATCCATGTCTTCTACTTCTCAAACTTATTTTTGCAGAAGTGCCTTTCAATTTTAGGAATTTTAGGTAGTGGTACTTCACTCAAACTCCTAGCATGGATGTACCTACAAAATCACACAGTTTATTATGTTAACAATATGTAATGTAAACTAAATGTAAATTTATAACTTTGTAAGAATGATGTGTACTATTTAAGCCATATTTTTGTGTCTTATATGTGTAAAAGAAACTTAATAACTATATTTATAGTACCATACCTAGTAAAAGTTCCATTAATTCTGGATGATTAATTATATAGTATAAACTAAAGATCCACCGTTCAAGTGTACAGGGTAGTATAACACATTAATTGGAGCTTCCCAAGGTCACATCCATGTGGATGGCTACTTTAATACACTAATTAATCATACTATTATAAGAGTGTAAAATGAATTATTGGTGTGGGTGTGAATTATATAGCCATGTAACAAGTATAAAATAAAATGGAAGTAATAAAAGAACAATTGAGATGAGAATAAGAGAAATGTAGTTAAGATGTTAAGAAACGCAAGTGATAACAATGGGGTACTAAGATTGGTTTTGTTTCTTTATGTTTTTTTTAACTAACAAACCCAGGTTTCCCTCAAACCCAACACTCAACCCGATCTGTCACATACCTGAAGGGAGTTCCCGATCCCCATGGGCTAGCGACAACCACCCAGGCATCGAATGAAAAAACAAAGGGAACAATTTCACCCAACCTGAACAACCACATGGAATACATATACAAGGAAAGAATGAAAAAACATAAGACTAAAAAAATATCCCATAACTGTAAGAAAAAAACAGAAAAAAACAATTGTAATAGTAGATAAAAACTTCAGAAGAAAAGTATGACTGTAAAGGAATCAAAACCAATAACTACTCCAATGATGGTATGGATGAACTCCGACCATATCACCATAAGCTACCCATCCAAGCAGATACAAACCTCACTGCCTCACTGCGGTGCCATTCCTTTCCCTACACTAGATGACAAACAAAGGTCTACGCACCCCCAACGTAGTACGCATGGTGTGAGATAACAAGCTTAGTAGGATCCCATCCCGATAGTCCATAATAATTATATGTATAACAATTCATGTATGCTCATTTTTAAAATAAAAAATGGCATAATTAGAATCAAGTCCACAAAAACTGATCCAAGAACAACGGGCCTAGGAAGCAGAGGAATACCTCATTAGTAACCCCCCCAAAATGTCAACACTAGTCCCCTAGAACAATAGTAATAAGAAATAGAGGAAAGACCCTAGATAAACCTCCTTGTTAATAAAAAAACAATGTATGATGGCCTCAAGCTAAATCTTCCACCTAAGTACCTATGGTATCCCATGTTCTCAATTTCACAAACCAATTTTAATACTTTGAAAACCATTCAAAACCATTTCAAAATCCATTAATCAAAATCTAGGGAAAAAATTTTCTCTTTCAAAACCCATTTTCAAGACACAAAAACAATCTTTCCAATTTAATAAATCAGTTTATAAATAAAAAACCAGAAGGTTTATTATCATAGGCTAGAGACGGAACCACTTACCTCAAATTTCGGGTCACACACGCCTGCAATGGAATCAAAATCCAAGAATGAAACCCAAAAACACCAATGGAGACACTATAATACAATCAATGATAATATTTGTTGAAATATAAACACAAAAGGTCAGAAAAAGAGAATAAACACACATAACTTGAAGAAGGAGGTTCGTTGCACCACAACCAACGAAGGAAAAAAGGCCTCTAGAGTGAGATCTCACAACAGATCTAGAAGAATACAACAAGGATCAACGAACATGGATCATCAGATCTGATAATTCAAGGGTAGGGCTCTACTATGATCATAAAGAATGAATAAATAAAAAGAAAATTACCCAGTGAGACACACTACAAACACGATGAAGATCTAACACCAATCAGATCGATTTGGAAGATATTGAGTCTCTCAAAAATGCCTCAGAAATGCCTTATGCCAAGAGCCAAAATGATTGGAGAGAAAAGGACTAAGGAAAACTCCTGAATACATGACTTTAAACTAGGAATGGGTAGTGTCAGGACGTGTACCCCTTGGTCACGATGTGTCATCCATGTTGTATAAGTACACCATAAACTAATTGCCTCAGGTTAAAAATATGTTATTTAACCCCTACACGATGTGTACCTCGTGTACACAATGTGTACTAGGTCACAACATAATCTCCCCATTAACAACATGTATTCATCACACAGTACATGATGTGTACCTCAGGTACAAGATGTGTACCTATTCTACAACATACAGAAAATATAGAAAATCTCATCTATGGATTTTAAAACAAGAAGGGAACTTAGAAATGGGAAAACATACCCGATCAAGGTAACACAATGTTACAATCTCCCAACTATAATGAATTCCCA
The DNA here is from genome assembly GCA_963277665.1 of Viscum album. Classification (NCBI taxonomy): domain Eukaryota; kingdom Viridiplantae; phylum Streptophyta; class Magnoliopsida; order Santalales; family Viscaceae; genus Viscum; species Viscum album. The sequence continues at coordinate 15,844,825 of OY728158.1, forward strand.
TTCCTGGTAAGTTGTGTTATAAGGACTCGGCCTTAAACATTACACAATATTGAATTAAATGAATAATTCAAATTGAGGATCTTTTCAGGTTTATAGTTTTATAGAATTAGGTCATTACATTTACATAACAACATGAATATTACATGTAGACAATTCTACCCAGTATCCATTTTTTCATAAAATAAAAACTATTGAAAAAAAGAGTCATGTTTAGTTCCATGTTTTACATAGCATGACTTTTACTTGATCCCATACGTGACACTATTCATCTTTAAGTTCTATGAAAAACATTTCTAAACTTGGGATGACCATAAAAAGCTCAGTAAGGGTTATAAAACAAAAAAAGAAAACATTTGTTCATAAATACATACAAAAAATGAACTCTTTTACTTAATTCATGAAAAAATAAGATTTATGAATAACACATAGAAATAATAAATCATAAATTTAACTTGTGGCATCCATATCATACTTACATTGTAGCTATGATAGCTACATATGGAGTTACTTTGGAATACACATCATAGGATATTCCCTAAATCTCTTAGGAGAAACATTCATGTTTACCTCTGTCACGTTACCCAATGCATTGGAGATCTAACTCGGGCTCACCCGCCATAGGTTTATCACGGAACTACCCATATAATTAAATAATTCTCAATAACCATAACATGATCATAACACATAACATAAGTATAAAAGAAATATAACATATCCACATTCCAATAATAAAATATCATTTCAAGATATTGAAATAATAAATCCATTCTCAAAATAATTTTCAATAACAAAATACGTAAAAATAGTGTATGGTATTTATTTTTCCTTTTAAAAACATTCCATCTTGTTAAGGAATCCAAAGATCAAATAATACTCGCAGCGGCGGAAAGGTCATTGTCACCGCTTACGTTAAAAAAACATTCATTTTTGTCATTTAGTAAAACACTTCGTATAAATAGATTCCCTTTGAATGAAATGAAAATTCAAAGGTGTTTATACACTATATAAAATAAATTCATGTATAAAACTAAATATACCTCAATGAAAATAGATTGAGATGAAATCTCTTACCTCGTGTCCGACTTGACCCGATCGTTCTTTAATCTCCTTTAATTTGGGTAACTCCCTTTGGTTTGAACCAAAGGACTTCTTGAAGTTCCTTATACCTAAGGTAAGGATTATAAGAGGAGGAGAGGGATGTAGAGAGCTTAATTGGGCCAAGGATGGATAAGTCATAAGGCTTGAGAGGTGTGAGTAATTGGTTAGAAGTGGTCTCCTTTTATAAGGGAGAGGATGGGCTCTTTAGGAAAGTGTGAAAACATTGTTTTATTATAAACATATGTTTTGTTTCAAAAGGTCAAAAAATAATTAAATTCTAAGATAAGATGACTCATATTCAAAATAAAATCATCCAATCAAAATTGGACATGTTTTGGATAATATTTTAATCATTAGAATCTTATTTATTTAAATAATTTATTAATGAGGTAAATATTGCATCATTATTGTGTCATAAATAATTTAATTAATTTAATGTCTAAAAATTATAAAACAAATACCATGATGTAGAAAATCCTTTTATATTTCCAATAAATATTTATAGGAAAAAATATTACTTATATAACACCATATAAAAATTAATTTACTAAAAGATTTTTGTTTATGTCATTTTTGCCTTTACATTAAATTAATTAATCTAAAGTGTCATTATATTTCATAAGTGGATCCATAGGGTCCTAAAATCGACCCAAAGATTCTCATGGTCGACCATGACTCATCCAAAAAGGTTTGGACAAGTGTTAAGATAATTTTGAATTATTATAATATTCTTTTTACCTTGAATTATCTTATTTACCTTTAACCGTGGAAAATAAGTCAAAAGTTACTATTCACCCAAAATTATTTTCATCTTATTGAACCACATTTTACTTATTTATAACAACCATGTATGTCATATTTTCAATATTCAATTTACAAAAGTGGTAAAATTTCATTTAAATGAAAAGGTCAGTTTTTTTAACTACTACTAAGTGGTTTCACTATTCATCAAAAATTGAAGTTTTCAGAAAAATACCAAAATTCAGCCTAAGATATATATGATATTATGAATTCAAAAATGATGTTTATTTTTTAAAATTCAAAACATAAAAGTTTCATTGATTAATTTTAAAATTAATTCCCGTTGTTAAAACAAATAGCGTGTTTTTAAGAAACAATAACTACTAAAAGATTGACACTTATTTATGTCCCATTTCAAAGTGAAATTAATTCCAATGACCAAAATTGGATTGAATGGTAAAAATATATTATAATTAAACTTTAAACCCAATTAAAAAGACAATATAACCATACAAATATATTATATTAAAATGTTCTTTTGAAATAAAATACAATATTTTCACTATTCATTAAAAATGAACTTTATCGGAAAAATCCCAAAAAATTTACACAAAGTAAATTTTGATGTACCCATTATAAAGAAGGATCTTATTTAGTTAATTAGAATTTATTAAAGTGACCAAAACTGTATTTAAATAGGGTTCACCATTAAAAGGCGGTAAATCGACCTTTTAATGTAAATTGTGCTTAAAATTAGATTCATTCACATTTTAAGCCTCTAAATTTTTATTGGATAAATGTAAAAACATTTAACCATCATGTATAATTATATTTTAGTTAGTTTTGTTCATTCCCACCAATACAATAGCTAGGAGTTAACTACCATTTAAAATAATAATATTATATTATTAGTGTGCAACGTAAGATTTCAAAGAAACCCGTTGTTTCGTATTGGGTACGCTATCAGACATAGCAGCCCCATTAAAGTAAAATTAATATTTAATTCACAAATATTAATAAATATGAAAATATCTTATTCTTCATTTACTTGGGATGTTACATCCTTCCCCCCTTTTAGAAATTGTGTCCTCACAATTTTTATTCACTTATCAAAATAAGTGGGGGTATTTATCCCTCATAGCATTTTCAGATTCCCATGTTGCCTCTTCAATCATATGGTGTTTTCACAAAACCTTTACTTGTTGAATTGCCTTATTCTGCAACACTTTCTCTCTACAGTCAAGAATTTGAACTGGTTTTTCTTCATAAGAGAGATTCTCTTCCAACTGAACTACCTCTGGGCTCAAAACATGAGATGAATTTGGTATATACTTTTTCAACATTGAAACATGAAAAACATTGTGTACCTCAGATAAACTTGGAGATAAACCCACTCTGTACGCAACTGATCCAAATTTCTCTAGAATTTCATAAGGTCCAATGAACCTCAGACTCAACTTTCCCTTCTTACCAAAATGCATCACACTTTTCCATAGAGAAACTTTGAGAAAGACATGATCACCTACCTCAAAAGAAAGATCCTTCCTCCGGTTATCTGCATAACTTTTCTGTCTACTCTGAGCTGTTCTCATGTGCTTCTGAATCAAATGAACTTTCTCTGCCATCTCTTCTACCAATTCTGGTCCCATCAGCTTCCATTCACCTACTTCATCCCAAAAAGTTGGAGTTTGAAAATGTTTTCTATATAATGCCTCAAATGGAGCCATATATATATTAGAATGAAAACTGTTATTATATGAAAATTCTCCCAAAGTAAGATGTTGGTCCCAACTTCCCTGATAATAAAGCAAAAAAGCACGTAGCATATCCTCCATGGTCTGAATTTTTCGTTCTGACTTCCCATCTGATTGAGGATGAGAAGCTGTACTAAAATTTAATTCCGTACCCAATGACTTCTGAAGGACTTTCCAAAACTTAAAAGTAAACCCGAGATCACGATTAGATACAATGGAGATGGGAACTCCATGTAACCTAACTATCTCTTTAACATACAATCGAGAAAGTTGATCTAGATACAATGTATCCCGAATAAGAAGTAAATGAGGATATTTAGTCAATCGATCAATAATAACCCAGATTGCATTATTACCTTGAGATGTCTTTGTTAATCCCACAACAAAGTCCATTGATATATTTTCTCATTTCCACTCTGGCACTGGTAAAGGATGAAGCATCCCTTTCAGTAACTTCCACTCTGCTTTAACCTGCTGACAAGTCAAACACTTCATAGTAAAATCAGCAATATCAATTTTCGTTCCATCCCACCAGTAATACTCCAGAAGATCTCTGTACATCTTAGTACTACCAGGATGAACTGAAAACAGAGAACTATGAGCTTCACATAACAACTCATTCTTCAACTGTGAATCAAAAGGAACACATAATCCCTTCCCAAACATCAAAACACAATCATTATCAATGTTAAAATCAGGAAACTTACCCTTCTAAACCAACTCTACCTTTTTCTACAACTCACTGTTTTCTTTCTGAGCTTGCTTTATTCTCTCTAATAGAGATGATTTCACTAACGCCTGAAACAAAATAGAATAATTTCCTACACCAAAAACTTCTATGCCAAAGTTTATCAAATCAAAAACCAAAGGATCTTGTTCTAAACGTAACATGGTTAATGAATCATTATTTTTCGACTCAAATCATCAGCCACTTTATTTACTTTTCCCGGATGGTAAAGGATAGTGCAATCATAATCCTTTATTAATTCTAGCCATCTACTGTGTCTCATGTTCAATTATTTTTGAGTGAATATATACTTTAAACTTTTGTGGTCAGTATCTATTTCACATTTTACTCCATACAAATGATGCCTCTAAATTTTCAAAGAAAAAAAAGCAGTTGATTCCAAATCATGTGTAGGGTAATTTAACTCATGAGGTTTCAACTGACGTGAAGCATAAGCAATTACTTGATCATTCTATATTAGAACACAACCCAGTCCTTTTAATGAAGCATCATTGTAGATAACAAAATCACCATTTCTGGATGGTAGTGCCAAAAATGGAGCATTCACCAATATCCTTTTCAATTCCTAAAAACAATCATCACATTCTTTTGTCTAGATGAACTTAGCACCTTTTCGGGATAACTTAGTCATTGGACTAGATAACTGTGAAAAAATTTCAACAAAACTCTTATAATAACCTTCCAAACCAAGAAAAATACGAATCTATGTTATATTTGTGGGTCTTGGCCATTCTTCAACAACTTTTGTTTTAGCAGGATCAATAGTTATGCCATTTTTTGAAACAATGTGACCAAGGAAAGAAATTTGTTGTAACCAAAACTCACACTTTCTGAATTTACCGTAAAGTTTATTTTCATTCAAGGTTTTTAGGATGGCCCTTAAATGACTTTCATGCTCCTCTTTACTTTTAGAATAAACCAAAATATCATCAATTAACACAACCACAAACTTATCCAAGAACTCACGGAAAATTCTATTAACAAGATCCATGAATACAGCAGGTGTATTGGTTAACCCAAAAGGCATAACTACAAATTCATAATGGCCATATCTAGTACGAAACGCAGTCTTCAGAATGTCTACTTCCTTTAATTTCAACTGATGGAATCCCAACCTCAAATCAATCTTCGAAAAATACTAAGCTCCTAGGAGCTGATCAAACAAATCATTGATATGAGGTAAATGATACTTATTCTTAACAGTGATGTTATTCAATGCTCTATAATCAATGCAAAGTCTCATTGAACCATCTTTCTTTTTAACAAACAAAATAGGAGCACACCATGGTGATGTGCTAGGTCGAATGAAACCTTTATCTAATAACTCATGCAATTGCTTCTTTAGCTCTAAAAGTTAAATTTGAGCCATTCGATAAGGGGGTTTTGAAATAGGCTTAGCATCAGGAACTATGTCAATAGTAAATTCAACTTCCTGATCAGGTATAATACCAGGAAAATCATCAGGAAAAATATAAAGGTACTCATTTACCACTGGAACATCATTAATCTGAACAGTTACTTTATTTTCAACAATATGTTCAAGGTAACATTCATTTCTATCTTTTACTAGTTTCTCGGCTTCCTGATATGTTATTAAAAGAAAGGGTTCATTCTTGTACACAAACTGAAAATCATTCTGAAAAGAAAACTCTTTAGCTCTACATTCAATATTAGCATGATAAACAGAAAGCCAATCTATACCCAAAATAACATCAAACTCTACTAGAGGCAAAACAATAAGGTTTGCAGGTAGATTCTTTCCACACAGAAGGACAAGAATGTTCTTATGTTTTCTTTTTCTCTCAAAATTTCCTCCAGGTTTTTTTACCGTAAGATCTGTATTCATATCTTGAGATGGAATTCCCAATTTACTAGAAAACTTCTCAAAAATGAAAGAGTGTGTATACCCTGAATCAAAAAAACATTGGCATAATCTGAACAAACTAACAGTGTACCTGATACTACATCACTTCATGGCCCAACATCCACTGAAGTAGTTTCAAAGGATTTCACCACCCCTTTCTGCTTGTAGTCTGGCTACTTTCCTTCGGTTGAGTTCTTTGTTGGACACTCATTTGCATAATGACTCATTTAATTGCACTTAAAACATTTTACTGACTGTAAATCAGATTCTGTCTTACCATTACCCTGATCTTTTTTAGTGTAATCACGATCCTTATGTCTTATTTTACCACATTAATAGCACTTACCAGAATTCAAAAGACATTCCCCAACATGATTTTTACCACAATTTTCACAAATTGTAAACTTAAGTTTCTTACCATCAGACTTTTTTGAATAGTTCTTAACTTTTGCCTGCCACCTCGACCTCTTATTATGTTGTTTTTAAAAGAATACATGATCATCGGAAAACTCCATTTCAACCATCTCCGCACAATGAAAAGAAATTTCATAACTTTTGAACTCACAAAAAGATAAATCCATTAGATACTTTGGCTTTAATCCTGAGTAAAAATGGTTGATTTTACTATTAATATCTCGTATGAAATTTGGAGAATACCTTGTCAATTGAGTGAATTTTTCTTCATAAGTAGCCACTGAGTCATCCTCCTACCTCAATTCTAGGAATTGTTTTTTCATCCTAAGAAGAACCACCTTAGGAAAATATTTCTCAAGAAACATATCTTTGAATTCATCCCAATCAAGAGCATCAATCTCCTCAATATCCCTTTTGATGTTCTGAACAACCCATGACATCAAAAATATTTTCCAGTGCTTTAATCCACCCTTCTGCTAGCACCAGATTAGATGATCCTCTAAATGATGGGGGATGTTGCCTCAAGAAATGTTTTACTACTGCCATGTTTCTCTATGATTGATCTGGATGATCTCGTACATGGATAACACCACCATTTATATCCCGATTCAACTGTGCCATCACTGCAACAAACTGTTCAGTTCTGATTCCAACCATCTCAGGTTGCTGATTTGGAAGGTTGTCTTCCTCCTGATGTCGCCCCAATATAGCTACTCTATTTCCTCTACAGAAAACCATTCTGAAAATAGAAATATCTTAGGTGAAGCAACATGGTAATCTTTAAATGATATATGATTTCAATACTAACATAAATTACTTTATGGATATTAATTTAAGAATACCCTAACTCCTAAAGTGACCTAAACCGACCTCTAATACCAACTATAAGGACCCAGCCTTAAAAATTACACAATATTGAATTAAATGAATAATTCACATTGAGGATATTTTCAGGTTTAGATTTTTAGAGAATTAGGTCATTACATTTACATAATAACACGAATATTACATGTAGACAATTCTACCCAGTATCCATTTTTTTCATAAAATAAAAACTCTTGAAAAAAAGAGTCATGTCTAGTTCCATGTTTTAGATAGCATTACTTTTCCTTGATCCAATCCTTGACCCTATTCATCTTTAAGTCCTGTGAAAAACATTTCAAAACTTGGGATGAGCATAAAAAGTTCAGTAAGGGTTATAAAGCAAAGAAATAAAACATTTGTTCATAAATACATACAAAACATGAACTCTTTTACTTACCTCATGAAAACATAATTTTTATGAATAACACATAGAAATAATAAATCATAATGGTAACTTGCGGCATACATATCATACTTAAATTGTAGCTATCATAGCTACATAGGGAGTTACTTTGGAATACCCATCACAGTATATTCCCTAAATCTCTTAGGATAAACATTCACGTTTACCTCTGTCACGTTACCCAATGCATTGGAGAGCTATCTTGGGCTCACCTTCCCTAGGTTTATCACGGAACCACCCATATATGTAAATAATTCCCAAGAACCATAACATGATCATAACACATAACATGAGCATAAAGGAAAGATAACATTTCCACATTACAATAATAAAATATCATTTCAAGATACTGAAATAATAAATCCATTCTCAAAATCATTTTCAATACAAAAATACGTAAAACTAGTATATGTTATTTATTTATCTGTTTAAAAACATTTTGTCTTGTTAAGGAAGTCAAAGATCAAATAATACTCGTGGTGGCGGAAAGGTCGTTGTCACCGCTTACGTTAAAAAAACATTCTTTTTTTCCATTTAGTAAAATGCTTCATATAAAAAGATTCCTTTTGAATGAAATGAAAATTAAAAGGTGTTTATACACTATATAAAATAAATTCGTGTATAAAACTAAATATGCCTCAATGAAAGGAGATTGAGATGAAGTCCCTTACCCCTTGTCTGACTTGACTCGATTGTTCTTTAATCTCCTTTAATTTGGGTAACTCCATTTGGTTTGAACCAAAGGACTTCTTGAAGTGCCTTCTTCCTAAGGTAAGGATTCCAGGAGGAGGAGGGGATGTAGGGAGATTAATTGGGCCGAGGTTGGACAACACAAAAGGATTGAGAGGTGTGATGAATTGGTTAAAAGTGGTCTCCTTTTATAAGGGAGATGAGGGGCTCTTTAGGAATGTGTGAAAACATTATTTTATTATAAACATATCTTCGGTTTCAAAAGGTCCAAAAATCATTAAAGTCGAAGATAAGATGACTCATATTCGAAATAAAATCATCCAATCAGAATTGGACATGTTTTGGATAATATTTTAATAATAAGAATCTTATTTATTTAAATCATTTATTAATGAGGTAAATATTACATCATTATTGTGTCATAAATAATTTAATTAATTTGATGTTTAAAAATTATAAAAAAAAATACCATGATGTAGGAAATAATTTTAGATTTCAAATGAATATTTATAGGAAAAAATATTACTTATATAACGCCATATAAAAATTAATTTAGTAAAAGATTTTTGTTTTTGTTATTTTTTCCTTTACATTAAATTAATTAATCTAAAGTGTCATTATCTTTCATAATTGGCTCCATGGGGTCCCAAAATCGACCCAAAGATGCCCATGGTTGGTCATGACTCATCCAATAAGTTTTGGACAAGTGTTAAGATAATTTTGAATTATTATAATATTCTTTTTACCTTGAATTACCTTATTTACCTTTAACCGTGGTAAATAAAAGTCAAAAGTTATTATTCACCAAAAATTATTTTCATCTTATTGAACCAAATTTTACTTCTTGATAACAACCATGTATGTCGAATTTTTGAAATTCAATTCACAAAAGCAATAAAAGTTCATTTAAATGAAAAGGTCAGTTTTTTTAACTACTACTAAGTGGTTTCACTATTCATCAAAAATTGAAGTTTTTCAAAAAAATACCAAAAATTCAGCCTAAGATATATTTGATATTCTGAATTAAAAAATGATGTTTATTTTTTCAAATTAAAAACATAGAAGTTTCATTAATTAATTTTAAAATTAATTCCCATTGTTAAAACAAATAGCGCCTTTTTAAGAAACAATAACTATAAAAAGATTGACACTTGTTTATGTCCCATTTCAAAGTGAAATTAATTACAAGGACCAAAATTGGATTGAATGGTAAAAATATATTATAATTAAAATTTAAAACCAATTAAAAATATAATCTAACCATATAAATAAATTATATTAAAAGGTTCTTTTGAAATAAAATACAATATTTTCACTATTCATTAAAAAATGAACTTTATCGGAAAAATCCCAAAAATTTACAAAAAGTAAATTTTGATGTCCCCATTCTAAAGAAGGATCTTATTTGGTCAATTAGAATTTATTAAAGTGACCAAAACTATATTTAAAGAGGGTTCACCCTTAAAAGGCAGTAAATCGACCTTTTAATGTAAACTATGCTTAAAATTAGATTCATTCACATTTTAAGCCTCTAACTTTTTATTGGATAAATGTAAAAACATTTAACCATCATGTATGATCATATTGTAGTTAGTTTTGTTCATTCCCTCTAATACAACGGCTAGGAGTTAACTACCATTTAAAATAATAGTATTATATTATTAGTGTGCAACGTAAGATTTCAAAGAAACTCGTTGTTGCGTATCGGGTACACTATCAAACATAGCAGCCCCATTAAAGTAAAATTAATATTTAATTAACAAATATTAATAAATATGAAAATATCTTATTCTTCATTTACTTGGGATGTTACATCCTTCCCCCCTTTTAGAAATTGCGTCCTCACAATTTTTATTCACTTATCAAAATAAGTGGGGGTATTTATCCCTCATAGCATTTTCAGATTCCCACGTTGCCACTTTAATCATATGATTTTTCCAAAAAAAACCTTTACCTGGTGAATTACCTTATTCTGCAACACTTTATCTCTACGGTCAAGAATCTAAACTGGTTTTTCTTCATAAGAGATATTCTCTTCCAACTGAACTACCTCTAGGCTCAAAACATGAGACGGATTTGGCATATACTTTCTCAACATCAAAACATGAAAAACATTTTGTACCTGGGATAAACTTGGAGGTAAATCCACTTTGTACGCAACTGATCCAACTTTATCCAGAATTTCATAAGGTCCAATTAACCTCGGACTCAACTTTCCCTTCTTACCAAAACACATCACACTTTTCGATGGAGAAACTTTGAGAAAGGCATAATCACCTACCTCAAAATAAAGATCCTTCTTCCGGTTATCTGAATAACTTTTATGTCTACTCTGAGCTGTTCTCATGTGATTCTGAATCAAATGAACTTTCTCTGCCATCTCTTCTACCAATTCTGGTCCCATCAGCTTCCTTTCACCTACTTCATCCCAAAATGCTGGAGTTCGACAATGCTTTCCATATAATGCCTCAAATGGAGCCATCTGTATACTAGAATGAAAACTGTTATTATATGAAAATTCACCCAAAGTAATATGTTGGTCCCAACTTCCCTGATAATACAGTGAACAAGCATGTAGCATATCCTCCATGGTCTGAATTGTTCGTTATGACTGCCCATATTCTTGAGGATGAGAAGATGAACTAAAATTTAATTCAGTACCCAATGAATTATGAAGGCCTTTCCAAAAGTTAGAAGTAAACCTGGGATCACGATCAGAAACAATGGAGAGGGGAACTCCATGCAACCTGACTAACTCTTTAACATACAATCAAGAAAGTTGATCTAGAGACAATGTATCCCGAATAGGAATGAAATGAGTAGATTTAGTCAATCGATCAACAATAACCCAGATTGCATTATTACCTCGAGATGTCTTTGGTAATCCCACAAAAAAGTCCGTTGATATATTTTCCCATTTCCACTATGGAACTGGTAAAGGATGAAGCATCCCTTTCAGTAACTTCTGATCTGCTTTAACCTGCTGACAAGTCAAACACTTCACAGTAAAATTAGCAATATCACTTTTCATTCCATCCCACCAGTAATACTACTGAAGATCTTTGTACATCTTAGTACTACCAGGATGAACTGAAAAAAAAAACTATGAGCTTCACATAACAACTCATTATTAAATTGTGTGTCAGAAGGCACACATAATCTCTTCCCAAAAATCAAAACACAATCATTATCAACGTTAAAATCAGGAAACTTACCCTTCTGAACCAACTCTACCTTTTTCTGCAACTCACTATCTTATTTATGCACTTTCATTATTATCTCTGATAGAGATGATTTCACTGATTCCTGAAACAAAACATAATAATTTCATGCACCAAAAACTTCTATGCCAAAGTTTATCAAATCAAAAACTAAAGGATCTTGTTTTAAATGTAACATGGTTAATGAAGCATTATTTTTCAACTCAAAGCATCAGCCACTTTATTTTCTTTTCCCGGATGGTAAAGGATAGTGCAATCATAATTCTTGATTAATTCTATCCATCTACTATGTCTCATGTTCAATTATTTTTGAGTGAATATATACTTTAAACTTTTTTGGTCGGTATCTATTTCACATTTTACTCCATTCAAATGATGCCTCTAAATTTTTAAAGAAAAAACAATAGCAGCTAATTCCAAATCATGTGTAGGGTAATTTAACTCATGAGGTTTCAACTGATGTGAAGCATAAGCAATTACCTGATCATTCTACATTATGACACAACCCAGTCCTTTCAACGAATCATCACTGTAGATAAAAACTCACCATTTCTGGATGGAAGTGCCAAAACTGGAGCATTCACCAATCTTATTTTAAATTCCTGAAAACAATCATCACATTCTTTTGTCCAAATGAACTTAAAACCTTTTCAAGTTAACTTAGTCATTAGACTAGATAATCGTGCAAAATTTTCAACAAACCTCTGGTAATAAACATACAAACCAAGAAAACTAAAAATCTCGATTATATTTGTGGGTATTGGAAATTATTCAACAACTTTTGTTTTAGAAGGATCAACAGTTATGCCATTTTTTGAAACAATGTGACCAAGGAAATAAATTTTTTGTAACAAAAACTCACACTTTCTGAATTTCCTATAAAGTTTCTTTTCTTTTAAGGTTTGCAAGATGACCCTTAAATGACTTTCATTCTCCTATTTACTTTTAGAATAAACGAAAATATCATCAATTAACACAACCACAAACTTATCCAAGAAGTCATGGAAAATTATATTCATAAGATCCATGAATAAAGCAGGTGCATTGGTTAACCAAAAGGCATAACTACAAATTCATAATGGCCATATCTAGTATGAAAAGCGGTCTTCAGAATGTCTGCTTCCTTTACTTTCAACTGATGGTACCCCGACCTCAAATAAATCTTTGAAAAATACTGGTCTCCCTAGAGCTGATCAAATAAATCAATGATATGAGGCAAAGTATACTTATTATTAACAGTGATTTTATTCAATGCTCTATAATCAATGAAAAGTCTCATTAAACCATATTTCTTTTTAATAAACAAAACAGGAGCACCCCATGGTGGTGTTATAGGTTGAATGAAACCTTTATCTAATAACTCCTACAATTTCTTCTTTAGCTCTAAAAGTTAAATTTGAACCATTCGATAAGGGGGTTTTGAAATAGTCTTAGCATCAGGAACTAAGTCGACAGTAAATTCAAATTCCCGATTAGGTATAATACCAGGAAACTCATCATAAAAAACATCAAGGTACTCAATTAACACTAGCACATCATTAATCTGAATAGTTCCTTTATTTTCAACAATATGTGCAAGGTAACATTCATTTCCATCTTTTAATAGTTTCTCAGCTTCCTGATATGCTATTAAAAGAAAGGGTTCATTCTTGTACACAAACTGAAAATCATTCTGAAAAGAAACCTCTTTATCTCTACAGTAAATCTTAGTATGATAAACAGAAATCCAATCTATACCCAAAATAACATCAAACTCTACTAGAGGCAAAACAATAAGGTTTGTGGGTATATACTTTCCACACACAAGGAAAGGAATGTTCTTATGTTTTCTTTTTGTCTCAACATTTCCTCCAGGTGTTTTTACTGTAAGTTCTGTATTCATATATTGAGATGGAATTCCAAATTTACTAGAAAACTTCTCATGAATGAAAGAGTGTACAGACCCTGAATCAAACAACAAATTGGCATAATCTGAAAAAACAAATAGTGTACCTGATACTACTTCATTTGATGGCCCAAAATCTGCTGAAGTAGTTGCAAAGGATTTCATCACCCCTTTCTACTTGTAGTCCATCTGCTTTCCTTAGGTTAAGTTCTTTGTTGGACACTCATTTTTATAATGACCCATTTCATTGCAATTAAAACATTTTACTGACTGTAAATCGTATTTTGTCTTACCATTACCCTGGTTTTTTCAGTGCAATTACGAGCTTTATGTCCCATTTTACCACATTAGTAGCACTTACCAGAATTCAAAAGACATTCCCCATGATGATTTTTACCACAATTTTCACAAATTTTAAACTTAAGTTTCTTATCATAAGACTTTTTTGAAGAGTTCTTCCCTTTTTCCTACCACCTCGACCTCTTATTCTGTTGTTTGTCAAAGAATACCTGATCATCAGCAAACTCTATTTCCACCTTCTCCGCACAACGAACAAGTTTTTCATAACTTTTGAACTCATGAGAAGCTAAATCCCTTTGATACTTTTGCTTTAATCCTGATTAAAAACTGTTGATTTTACTATCAAGATATTGTATGAAATTTGGAGCATACCTTGCTAGTTGAGTGGATTTTTCTTCATAAGCAGCCACTGAGTCATCCTCGTGCCTCAATTCCAGGAATTGTTTTTCCATCCTAAGATGAACCACCTTATGAAAATATTTCTCAAGAAACATACCTTTGAATTCATACCAATAAAGAGCATCAATCTCCTCACTATCCCTTTTGATGTTATGAAGAACCCATGACATCGAAAATCTTTTCTAGTGCTTTAATCCACCCTTCTGCTAGCACCGGATTAGATGATCCTCTGAATGATGGGGGGTGTTTCCTCATGAAATGCTCCACTACTGACATGTTTCTCTATGGTTGATCTGGCTGATCTCGTACATGGATACCACCACTATTTATAGCCTCAATCAATAGTGCCATCACTGCAACAAACTGTTCAGTTCCGATTTCGACCATCTCAGGTTGCTGATTTGGAAGGTTGTATTCCTCCTGATGTCGTCCTAATATAGATGCCCTATTTCCTCTGAGGAAAACCATTCTGGACATAGAAATATCTTAGGCTAAGAAACATGGTAATCTGTAAATGCTATAATATTTCAATTTTAACATAAATTACTTTATGGATATTAATTTAACAATACCCTAACTCCTAAAGTTATCTAAACCGACCTCTGATACCAACTATAAGGACCCAGTCTTAAACATTACACAATATTTAATTCAATGAAAAATTCACATTGAGGATCTTTTTAGGTTTATAGTATTAGATAATTAGGTCATTAAATTTACATAACAACACGAACATTACACGTAGACAATTCTACCCAGTATCTATTTTTTTCATAAAATAAAAACTCTTGAAAAAAAGAGTCATGTCTAGTTCTATGTTTTAGATATAATGAATTTTCCTTGATCCCATCCTTGATTCTATTCATCTTTAATTCTTGTGAAAAACATTTCAAAACTTGGGATGAGTATAAAAAGATCATTAAGGGTTATAAAACAAAGAAATAAAATATGTGTTCATAAATACATACAAAACATGAACTCCTTTACTTACCTCATGAAAACATAATATTTATGAATAACGCATAGAAATCATAAATCATATTTGTAACTTATGGCATCCATATCATACTTACATTGTAGTTATCACAGCTATATAGGGAGTTACTTTAGAATACCCGTCACAGTATATTCCCTAAATCTCTTAGGAGAAACATTCATGTTTACCTCCGTCACGTTACACAATGCATTGGAGAGCTATCTTGGGCTCACCCACCCTAGGTTTATCACGGAACCACACATATACATAAATAATTCCCAAGAACCATAACATGATCATAACACATAACATAAGCATAAAGGAAAGATAACATTCCCACATTACAATAATAAAATATCATTTCAAGATATTGAAATAATAAATCCATTCTCAAAATAACTTTCAATACCAAAATACGTAAAAATAGTATATGGTATTTATTTTTCCTTTTAAAAACATTCCATATTGTTAAGGAAGCCAAAGGTCAAATAATACTCGCGGTGGTGGAAAGGTCATTTTCACCATTTACGTTAAAAAACTTTCCTTTTTGTCGTTTAGTAAAATGATTCATATAAAAATATTCCCTTTGAATGAAATGAAAAGTAAAAGGTTTTTATACATTGTATAAAATAATTTCATGTATAAAACTAAATATTCCTCAATTAAAGGAGATTAAGACGAAGTCCCTTACCACATGTCTAACTTTACTCGATCGTTCTTTAATCTCATTTAATTTGGGTAACTCTCTTTGGTTTGAACCAAAGGAATTCTTGAAGTGCCTTCTGCTTAAGATAAGGATTCTAGGAGGAGGAGAGGAATTTAGGGAGATTAACTGGGTAGAGGTTGGACAAGACAAAAGGCTTGAGAGGTGTGAGGAATTGGTTAGAAGTTCTCTCCTTTTATAAGGGAGAGGAGGGGCTCTTTAGGAAAGTGTGAAAACATTATTTTATTATAAACATATATTCGGTTTAAAAAGGTCCAAAATCATTAAAGTCAAATATAATATGACTCATATTTAAAATAAAATCATCCAATCAGAATTGGACATGTTTTGGATAATATTTTAATATTATAATCCTATTTATTTAAATCATTTATTAATGAGGTAAATACTGCATCATTATTGTGTCATAAATAATTTAATTAATTTGATGTCTAAAAATTATAAAAAAATATCATGATGTATTAAATTGTTTTATCTTTCTAATGAATATTTATAGGCAAGAATATTACTTATATAACACCATATAAAAATTAATTTACTAAAAGATGTTTTTAATGTCATTTTTGCCTTTACATTAAATTAATTAATCTAAAGTGTCATTATCTTTCATAAGTGTCTCCATGGGGTCCCAAAATTGACCCAAAGATGCCCATGGTCGTCCATGACTCATCCAATAAGGTTTGGAAAAGTGTTAAGATAATTTTTAATTATTATAATATTCTTTTTACCTTAAATTACCTTATTTACCTTTAACTGCGGTAAATAAAAGTCAAAAGTTACTATTCACCAAAAATTATTTTCATCTTATTGAACCACATTTTACTTCTTGATAATAACCATTATTGTTGTATTTTTGAAATTCAATTCACAGAAGCGGTAAAATTTCATTTAAATGAAAAAGACAGTTTTTTTAACTACTACTAAATGGTTTCACTATTCATCAAAAATTGAAGTTTTTCAGAAAAATACCAAAAGTTCATCCTAAGATATATTTGATATTCAAAATTCAAAAATGATGTTTATTTTTTAAAATTAAAAACATAAAATTTTCATTAATTAATTTTAAAATTAATTCCCATTGTTAAAACAAATAGCGTGTTTTTAAGAAACAATATCTATCAAAAGATTGACAATTGTTTATGTCCAATTTCAAAGTGAAATTAATTAAAATGACCAAAATTGGATTAAATGGTAAAAATATATTCTAATTAAACTTTAAAACCAATTAAAAAGATAATATATCCATATAAATAAATTAGATTAAATGGCACTTTTGAAATAAAATACAATATTTTCACTATTCATTAAAAAGTGAACTTTATCGGAAAAAATCCCAAAAATTTACACAAAGTAAATTTTGATGTCCCCATTCTAAATAAGGGTATTATTTGGTTAATTAGAATGTATTAAAGTGACCAAAACTATATTTAAATAAGGTTCTCTATTAAAAGGTGGTAAATCGACCTTTTAATGTAAATTATGCTTAAAATTAGATTCATTCACATTTTAAGCCTATAACTTTTTATTGGATAAATGTAAATACATTTAACAATCATGTATAATCATATTTTAGTTAGTTTTGTTCATTCCCGCCAATAAAATGGCTAGGAGTTAACTTCCATTTAAAATAATAATATTATATTATTATTGTGCAACGTAAGATTTCCAAAAAACCTGTTGTTGCATATCGGGTGCGCTATCGAACATAGAAACCCATTTAAAGTAAAATTAATATTTAATTCAAAAATATTAATAACTATAAAAATCTATTATTCTTCATTTACCTGGGATGTTACACATGTGGACGATGTACTCCCTAGAAAAAGATGAGGACACTAGTCCCTCATCATTGACTCGCGTTCCCAAGTCTCATGAGAATCTGATCCTTGTTTCTATATAACTATAACTAATGGAATCGACTTCCAACACAAGAATTTATCTTGAGAGTCAATGATCTCAGCTGGTTTCTCCAAAACAGATTCATTTAGCTCTAACTCAATTTCTCCCCAACTCAGAATGTGAGAGGGATCAGGGTGATACTTCATAAGTTGAGATATTTGGAAAACGTCATGAATTCCCATCAACTTGTAAGAACCCAGTTTTTGCTATAAAATACTTTGGAATATTCTTGATGTTATTCCAGAGAAGCACCTTCAGACGGCGTGTGATTCCGATCACCAGTGTGGCCGGAATTAAATTTTCAGTGCGTTCACACTGGGCACGCAAAATAATTGGAGTTACTCCTAAACGGTAATTCAGATCCTAAATCTGAGAGTACAAATGAGTCCAAAATGGGGTTTTTACCCCCATTAATGACATAGAACATGTCGGCGCGAGATGTTGGGACCCCTCGCCCGTTAACGGAACATTAAACGGATAAATAAAATAATTAATTTATTAGTTTAATAGTTAAACTCAATTAACTCCTAAACTGTAGTTTTTATGGGAAAACCAAGGGCACCGTTGAGTCCGTAGGGTGCCGTTTACCCTAGGAGGGGTGTAATTTTCGCGGGCGCGGCCCTTTTGTGGAAAATGGCCCCAGGGGCGTTTTCGTAATTTAGCTGCCATGGACGTTAAGTTTTTTAACTTTTGAACGAGTCCTCGGATTAAAATTCCAAGACCTCTATTTTGCTCGAAAGGTGGTTTTTACCCTAGGGGAGGCTTAACCTTGACCCTGTCGAGAGATTCGAATGCGGGTTAAGTTGGGGGTTTAAATTAATTAAAATTTTAATTAATTTTTCTTTATTTAAACCTAACCCCACCATCTCCCCCTTTGTTCATTATCTGGTGGAAGAAGCTCAACCAAGGAGCTCTCCCCTCAAACTTCCCATCGTCACCTCCTCTCCAAGGTGTTGCGACTTCCAGCGGATCGCACGCGAAGTGTCGGGCTACGCCCAAGAGGTAGGATCATTGCGGTTTCTTTTTTTAATTTCCGCACCTCCTTTGAATCCATAAATATGTGTCAAATTGCTGTTTGATTATCGATTGAGGCCAATAAATGTGTATTAAATTTTCCGAGCTATCCAACACATGTTTCTGATATAAAATCAGAGTTTTGATGCGATCGCAGTCGTCCGTCGAAGATCCGCGGGTTTTTGGAGGTTTTCCGGCGGTTCTGGCCAGTCTGATGGCGGGTGGCTTCGGCTCTGGCGGCGGTGGCTCGGCGGCTCGGCAATAGGGTGGTCGGGTGAGGCAGCGTCAGTGCAAGCAGGGAGCGGCAGGTGGCCACGGGTTTCAGCCCGGCGAGGTTGAGCGGAGGCGGTGAGCACGGTAGCCGGGCTAGCTGGGGGTGACAACGAGCGGGCGCCAGCTGGGGCGCAGAGCGGGGGACCGGCCTTCGGCCGGTTGATGCGGCAAACCTGGGGTCCTCATGACCCCAGTCGGCAGACAAGACCCATACCTCGTGGGTCCACTCAGGAGACCGGACCGGCTGAGCCGGTCTGGGCGGGTTGGGGCGGTCTGCGCGGTAAACCGCGAACTGCCGGTTCAGGTAATGGGTGGGTCGGCAGAACCGGCCTGGCCCACCCCATTTCGGTCCGTCAGCACTAAAATGATTTTAATTGGTAAATTGTAAATCGGATTCACGTACCATCTATGGAGACGTGTTCCTTGGATCGAGATGGACATTTTGAGATGGTTTTGGGGTTTTTAACTCCCGAGATGGGGGCCTCCGTAGCACGACATGCCCATTGAGTAGTTTGGCGTTTTTCCGGGGGTTTTTTATTTGGATGGCGCAGACACATCTGATGTCTGTTTTGAGCACCGTTAGTAGAATTGCGACCCTGGCGTCGAGGAGGATATTTCCAGTATGGTTTTGGGAATTGGATTCGGAGTTGATACATGGGCCCTACGGGCCGTCTTTTAAGCTGCGAGCAGCATTTAGTAACTTGTTCATTGGACGTCCGTTCAGGGCATGCAAGCAGTCATTTCTGAGTCTTTTTCTGAGGGCATTGTAATGGTTCAATCCGGCCGCTTTATTTCAGCATGCTAGTGCGGGCCCCACGAGGGCCGTTTTGGGAGTTGATACTGAATTCCAACTTCTTCACCGGGTGTCCGTTTTGGACAAGTGTTTAGTCAATATTGTGTAGTTTTCCAAGAGAATTGCAATGGTGTGATCCGTTCGTTGTGCTTAGATCCCGGGATGCGGGTCCCATGAAGCAATGATCGTGTGTGGTATGGTGAAATGCATCATTTTTTCATATATCTGTTGCACTCAAGTGAGCAGTCAATTTGACGTGTTTTCCCAAGGGGATCGCAATGATGCGATGCGCCCGACTGTTTTTGGGGCCGAGGCTCAGGACCACGGGACATCATTCGGGTGTAAAGCAGTGTTGAATGACTTTTACGTAGGATGTCTGTTGGAGGCGATCAAATAGTCGATCTCGCATGTTTTTTCGTGAGGATTACAAAGGTATGATCTGTTTGGATGTGCGGAGTCTCTTTCAAGGTATCATTAAATGAGGAAGCATGAAAGATGCCCCGGTGGCAGTTCTTCTTACTGTGTTTGGAAGCGAACCCTTGGCGTGTGATCGCGTTCACTCCCGTGTGAGTGAAGTTGATGTTTGAAGAGATGTGGTTGGCCGTGCTAGGGCCATTGAGGAATCTAGTTGGTGAAACTATGATTTTGCCCTTCGTGTTAAATTTGGGTGATGTATGCTCAATTTCCTTTGGGCTAGGAGTTTGGAATACTTGGGGAGTATTCGGGAATGTTGGGAGGTAAATTTTTTGGTCGTACCCAGGAACGTTTATGTTCGTAGTTTGGAGATGAGTTTGGGCCACATGTATTGTGGGCCCCATGTGTGCATCGTGTACTTTTTTACGTACCGTTGACCTCTTATGACGCATAGAGACATTCTATTAGCATCTTTTAGACCAACAGGGTTGAGTGGGTCCCCCTGGTCCTGTTCTCGATGGTTTTGACCAGCAGGGTTGAGTGGGTCCCCTAGTTTTGTTCTCGATGGTTGGACTGGAAGAGTTTTTTTGGTTCCCCTGTTCTTTCAGCTGAGGGGGTTTTTATTGTTGGGTCCCTTTCACCGGACTGTGACATCGTTTACGGCTACGTGCGTTCCTACAGTGTGGGTTTTCTCCCACTTTCTGGAGTGAGTTGTCACGGTATGCTTTGACAGTAGACTCAGCAGATTGGAGCATGTATCACCCCAAGAATCCCGAGGAGATCCTCACGTCCCTTCATGTTCCCCGGTAGGATTATTTGGGTATCGGTGTGACAAACACATTACGCGGGCACCGATCCTCTAACCAGGAGGTTGTTTCCAATAGGGTACGGAGCCCCCAGTGATCCCTGGGCGCAGACTCCCTAGCTATGTATCGAGATCATATCTTCCTTCCACAATCTATCGTGACATGTTTCCCTCTACGTGTTCTGGTTACCAGTGAGGTACCATCCAGCAGGGATGGCTAGTGAGGTACCATCCATCATGGATGGCCAGTGGTGTACCATCCAGCAGGGATGGCCAGTGTGGTACCATCCAGCAGGGATGGCCAGAGCAGATCCAGGTCTCCCTCCAGCAGATTACCCTTTTACGGGGCTAGGCAGTGGGAACCCGTCAACATTGAGAAGACCTCCCAACTGTGTGATAGTGACGAGGTGTGGTTTGACTTCCCCCAGAACTCTCAAGTACGAGGGGCGCTTTCCCCACCGAGACACGTCCTAGTGAGGTGACCTAAAACCGTGTGGGCGAGTCAGTGCCGCCCAATGCGCATAGTGTCAAGGTGCAGTGATTTGAGCCCCTTGACTTGCAGTTTGGGGTAGACGTGAGGGATACTGGGCATTGATGGTGTTTACTTATGGGACTGTTGGCTACTCACTTTTTTGGGCTGAGCTACGGGATGGAGATCCCCTTGTGATCTTGTTCGGGTTTCTTGACAGAGCATATATATATGTATACCTTATTCCAGTACCCACTCCTTGGGTTTTGGCTACTCTCTTTCCAGGGGAGGCGAAGAAACGAGGGGTATGCCACGTGCTTTCCGTGTCTAGATTCTCGTGGTTAGATGAGTCTACTCTTCTGCTAAAGGTAGTGAAGACTCGACGGGAAGTTCATCTTCTCACCATTTCTAGCTCCTTGTGATAGGACGAGTCTTCTTCCTTCCTCTTGTTGGGTTGAGTTGTACTTTTTACTGCACTCTCGGTTGTACTCCTTTAATTTTCCTTGTCCGATCTACTGTTCACCTCTTCAGTACCTTCTTTGTTGCTCCCTCGAGCCTTTAGGGCATCCTACTGAGTATTTTTATACTCACCCATGCTTGGGCTTTGCTTGCACTTGGTGTGCCCTTGCAGACGACGGAGAGGTTGGTCGTGACTTCAGCGGAGCTTAGGGGTTCAGGATCTTGGACCGCGTACGGTGGTCTTAGTCGGGTTCTAGGTGTGGTACTCTCCCAGCTGTTTTACTTTTGTTTACCTGTTGTAGGGTTGTGGCAATTTTCTGGTTGGGCTCGTGTTTTTTCCTTTTTCTTTTCAGTTTACCTTCACCTTTTACTTTGTACTATTTAGAGGTTGATGCACTCTTGTGGTTTTTTATAGCAGTTAGTACTTTACTTTTCCTTTTACTCTGCACTTTTTCATTGAGTGTGTTGTGTGTGTGTGTGTATAGGTACTCAGGCAAAGGCCTCCCTGATTTGTTTAGCCTTCAGTGCTTGTTGCCAGCCCCTGGCTTATGGAGGCGGGCTTAGGGTAATTGCGGCTCGAGCCTGGGTTGGTTCGGGTCATGACAAAGTGGTATCAGAGGTGGTTCGTTCCTTGGGATGTTGTTCAGACGTCCCTAAAAAGGAATTGGTTGGGATTTAGGGAAATAGTGTTAAAGTGTCTCGAGAGCGACTCTTAGGCCTGGGAGTCCAGTGATGGTGCGGCGACCGACGTATCCATTCACTGGGACCCTGATAACCCGTTTGTCAACTCGGCATGCTAATATACTCATTGCAGGGAAAATTAGTTTGTGCATCACATAGGATTGAGTCTTGATTGTCCTTCTTGAGTCAGCTCCCCATTGTTGTTACTATTATATACATATATGCTCATCTGATCATGTTGATCCTTGATAACATTCAGGATGTCTCAACGAAGACAGCCAACCAAGATACCAGCTTTGGTTCGTGACGACGACCTTGTGAGCTACGAGGCCTCATTCGAGGACCCATCAAGCGAGCCCCTTTCTTTGGGTGGGCTGATAGCAGCACCCCCACCTGGTGAGCAGTATACAGCTTCAGCAGAGCAGACTAAGCTTGAGCACAGGTTGAGTGCGCTCTGTGGGTTCCAGCAAAAGAGACCGCTGAGGTTTAGTGGTGAGCCAAACGCTCAGGCAGAAGTGGTTTGGCTAGAGACAGTGGTTTGCCTCTTCAGGATTGTGCAGACACTGGAAGATCTAATGGTGGCTTTGGCCGCCAGCCTTTTCTGCGGATTAGCTGGGTGTTGGTGGAGTCTGGTGACTTAGTTACTCGATGAGTCGTCACTTTTGTGGGATGACTTTCAGCTACTGTTTCATGAGGAGTTTTACCCCTCCTGCTTATGCTCTGTTCAGATCTAGGAGCTCCTGCAGTTTCAGCAGGGAGGGATGACGGTGACTGAGTACGCGACTAGTTTCATGGACCGTGCACATTTTTACCTAGACTTGGTCTATGACGGCAGCTTCCGAGCGTGGAAGTTCGATGAGGGTCTCCGTGGAGAGATTTATGCTGTCATAGTACCCTTAGAAATTTCCACTTATGTCGGGGTGCTAGAGTAGGCACTGGTGATAGAGATCTTCCTGTCACATTCTAAAGTTAGTGGTGGCATTAGGCTTGACAGAGCCGAGACGTCTATCACAGCTAGCGGGCGTTGGCTAACAGAACCTCAACGCAGGTGGCTTTCCGATAACCGGACTCAGGGGCGTGATCGTACACCACAATGGCACCGGAGGGCACCAGGGCAGCCCGGAGAGCGTCGGTGCTATGCTTACGATGAGTGAGGCCACTTTTCATGAGACTGCCCGACCAGGCACACTGAGAATATCGGGCAGGCAGTAGGTTCACCACCGCGGCAGAGGCAGTGTCGTGATCGGAGTAGCACCCAAAGAGGTGGTGCTTGCAGAGGAGAGGGGGAAGTTGGTAGTGGGGAATGACTTTACGAGGTCTTCCCATCACCACCAAGTGGTCCACGTCAAGCTTCGAGAGCTGATAGTTGGGACCACAAACAGCCACAAGCTTTGGATTTCTACGATCCTGCAGAGCATGAGGTGAAAAGAGGTACGCTCTACAGCTCTTCTTCTTTTTGTAAGTAGAATTGTTAGACTCTGTGTGTGAAATGTTTTTCTCCCTACTCCTTGCTTGAGTTTTTACCAGGCTGACGCGTGGCGTCGGTGTAACCCTGTGTTAGTGGAATAAAAGGCGTGGAACCTTTCTCTTCAGTCGATGGTAGCAACTCCTTCGCCTTTTGAGCGTGTAAAAGAGTCTTGGTCGTGGGACATCGACTTTGAAATATTGCGTGACTAGATATCCTTGGGTGTTTCACCATAGAGATATTATGAACGAGGGAATCACCGGGCTTTGTCTCGGGTCAAAATGGTGATTCCAGTCACAGTGTGCGATGTGGGGGTTCGACCGTGGAAGTAAGCTACCCCCGATGGCTTTTGGTCCATTTGAGATAGTGCGGAGGGATGGCGAGGTTCCCTACCGCCTTGCCCTAACCCCAAGGTCGGGAGTGGGTGCATGTCATCTCCCACATGACTCACTTGAGAAGAAGTGTTCATGATCCTATGCACATCATCGACAAGGGAAGACCTCACGTGAACTAATCAAATCCTTTGGTCTATGTGCAGTGGCACAGAACTGTGCATGAGTTCTTCTGGGTATGGAAGAGCCAGGTGTGGGATTAGTACCCTGAGTTGTTCCCTGGTTTTTCTTTTCAGCAAAGAAAATCTTGAAGTATGGAATGATTTAAGAACCTGGTTTTTTCTATAAAATACTTTGGAATATTCTTGATGTTATTCTAGAGCAGTGCCTTCAAACGGTGTGCGATTCTGATCCCTGGTGTGGCCAGAATTAAATTTTCAGTGCGTTCACACTAGGTACACAAAATAAATGGAATTACTCATAAATGGTAATTTGGATCATAAATCTGAGAGTACGTATGAGTCCTTAATGTTTATTTTACCCCAGGAACGACATAGAACATGTTGGAATGGGACGTTGGGACCCCTCACCCGTTAATGGAACATTAAACAGATAAATAAAATAAATAATTTATTCATTTGATGGTTAAACTCAAGTAACTCCTAAACGGTAGCTCGTACGGGAAAATCAAGGGCACCGTTGATTCCATAGCATTCCGTTTACCCTAGGAGGGTTGTAATTTTCATGGGCGCGGCCCTTCTGTGGAAAATGTCCCCAGGGGCGTTTTCGTAATTTAGCAGCTTCAGATGTTAAATTTTATAACTTTTGAATGAGGTCTCAGATTAAAATTCAGAGACTATAGTTGTGCTCGGGAGGTGGTGTTTACCCTAGAGGAAGCTTAACCTCGACCCGTTGAGAGTTTCAGATGCAGGTTAAATTGGGGGTTTAAATTAATTAATTTTTTAATTAATTTTTCTTTATTTAAACCAAACCCCACCATCTCCCCCTTTGTTCATTATCTGGTGGAAGAATCTCAACCAAGGATCTCTCCCCTCAAGCTACCCATCATCACCACCTCTCCAAGGTGTTGTTAATTCCGGTGGATCGCACGCGCAGCGTCAGGCTACGCCCAAGAGGTAGGATCATTGTGGTTTCTTTTTTTTAAATTTTCGCACCTCATTTGAATCCATAAATATGCATTGAATTTCTGTTTGATCATCGATAAAGTCCCATAATTATTTATTACATGTTCCAAGCTATCCAACACATGTTTCAGATTGAAAATCCTAGTTCCTATGCGATCGCAGTCGTCCACCGAAGATCTATGTGTTTTTGGAGGTTTTCCAGCGGTTCTGGCCGGTCTGGCAGTGGGCGGCTTTGGCTCAGGTGGTAGCAGCTCAACAGCAGGGTGGCCGGGTGAGGCAGAGTCAGCACGAGCTGGGAGCAGCAGGCGGTTGTGGGTGCCGGCCGGGTGAGGTCAAGCGGAGGCGGTGAGCGCGGTGGTCGGGCGAGCTGGGGGCGACGGCGAGCGGGCGCCAGCTGGGGTGCGGAGCAGGGGACCGGCCTTTAGACGGTTGACGCAGCAAACTCAGGGTCCTCGTGACCCCGGTCGGTAGATAGGACCTGCAGCTCATGGGTCCACTCAGGAGACTGGACCGGCCGAGCCGGGCTGGGTGGGTTGGGGTGGTCTACGCGGTAAACCGCGGACTGCCGGTTCAGGGAATGGGTGGGCCGGCCGAACCGGCCCGACCCACCCCGTTTAGGTCCGTCAACACTAAAATGCTCTTAATTGGTAAACCGTAAATCGGATTCACGTTCTGTCTACGATGACACATTCCTTGGATCGAGACGAACGTTTTGAGATGGTTTTGGGGTTTTAAATCCCGATATGGGGGCCTCGGTAGCACGACACCCCCATTGAGTAGTTTGGCGTTTTTCCGGTGGTTTTTGTTATGGATGGAGCGGACACATCTGATGTCCGTTTTGAGCATCGTCATAAGAATTCTGACCTTGGCGTCAAGTCGGATATTTCCAGTATGGTTTCGGGCATTGGAGTTGGAGTTGAGATGTGGGCCCTATGGGCCGTCTTTTAAGTTGCGATCAGCATTTAGCAACTTGTTCATTGGGTGTCCGTTCAGGGCGTGCGAGTAGTCGTTTCTGAGTGTTTTTACTAGGGAATTGAAATGGTGCAATCCACCCTCTTTATTTCATCACGCTGGTGTGGGCCCCATGAGGGACGTTTTGGGAGTTGACGATGAATTCTAACTTCTTCACCAGGTGTCCGTTTTGGACAAGTTTTTAGTCAATCTTGCGTATTTTTCTGAGATAATTGCAATGGTGTGATCTGTTCATTTCACTTGGATACCGGGATGTGGGTCCCATGAAGCACCGCTCATGTGCGGTATGGAAAAATGCATCTTTTTCTTCGGATATCCATTGCACTCAAGTGAGCATCCAATTTGACATGTTTTCCCAAGGGGATCACAATGGTGCGATGTGCCTGACTATTTTTGGGGTTGAGGCTCGGGACCACGGGATGTCGTTCGGGTGTAAATCAGTTTTGAATGAATTTTACGTCGAATGTTTGTTGGAGGAGAGAAAATAGCCTATCTTGCATGTTTTTCTGTGAGGATCGCAACGGTATGATCCGTTTGGATGTGCAGAGTCTCTTTCAAGGTCTCGTTAAATGAGAAAGCATGAAAGGTGCTTTGATGGAATTTATTCTTGCTATGTTTTGAATCAAACCCTTGGCGTGTGATCACATTCACTCCCATGTTAGTGAAGTTGATGTTTGATGAGATGTGGTTGGCCATTCTAGGGCCATGGAGGAAGCAGGTTGGAAAAACTATGCTTTCGCCCTTCGCATTAACTTTGGGTGATGTATGGTCGATTGCCTTTGGGAAAGGAGTTTGGAATACTCAGGGAGTATTCGGGAAATCTAGGTGGTACATTTTTTTGTTGTACCTGGGAACGTTTGTTTTTGTGGTTTGGAGATGAGTTTGGGCCACACGTCGTGTGGGCCCCATGTGTGCGTTGTGTACTTCTTTACGCACCTTTGACCTCTTACGACATATAGAGCCCTTTTGTTAGCAGGGTTTAGACCAACAGGGTTGAGTGGGTCCCCCTGGTCCTGTTCTTGATGGTTTTGACCAGCAAGGTTGAGTGGATCCCCTGGTTCTGTTCTCGATGGTTTGACTGGCAGAGTTGTTTTGGTTCCCCTGTTATTTCAGCTGAGGGGGTTTTCAGTGTTGGGTCTCTTTCACTGGACTACGACATATTTTACAGCTACGTGCATTCATATAGTGTGGGTGTGATCCCACTTTCTAGAGTGAGTTGTCTCAGTCCACTTTGATAGTAGACTCAGCGAATTGGAGCATGTATCACCCCGAGAGGCCTAGGGAGATCCTCACATCCCTTCGTGTTCCCTAGTAGGGTTCTTTGGGTATAGGTGTGACCATCACATTACGCAGGTACCGATCCTCTACCCAAGAGGTTGTTTCCAGTAGGGTACGGATCCCCTAGTGAGCCCTGGGCGAAGACTCCCTAGCTATGTATCGAGATCATATCTTCCTTCCGCGATCTATCGGGATGTGTTTCCCTCTACGTGTTCTGGTTACCAGTGAGGTACCATCTAGCAGGGATGGCCAGTGAGGTACCATCCAGTAGGGATGGCTAGTGGTGTACCATCTAGCAGGGATGTCCAGTGCGGTACTATCCAATATGGATGTACAGGGTAGATCCGGGTCTACATCCAGTGGATTGCCCTTTTGCAGGGATGGACAGTGGGAACCTGTCGACTTTGAGAAGACCTCTTGACTGTGTGACAGTGATGAGGTGTGGTTTGAATTCCCCCATAACTCTCAAGTACGAGGGAATCTTTCCCCACCGAGATGCGTCCTTGTGACATGACCTAAAACCGTGTGGGCGAGTCAGTGCTGCCCAAAGCGGACAGCGTCAAGGTGCGGTGATTTGAGACCATTGACTTGCAGTTCGGGGAAGACGTACGGGATACTGGGCATCGATGGTGTTTAGTTCAGGGACTGTTGGATACTCACTTTCTTAGGCTAAGATACGGGATGGATATCCCCTTGCGATATTGTTCATGTTTCTTGATAGAGAATATATATATGTATACCTTGTTCTAGTACCCACTCCTTGGGTTTTGACTACTCTCCTTCCAGGGGAGGAGAAGATGCGCGGGGTATGCCACGTACTTTCCGTGTCTATCTTCTCGTGGTTGGACGAGTCTACTCTCCTACTATAGGTAGTGAAGACTCGATGGAAATTTCATCTTCTCACTTTTTTTACCTCCTTGTGATAGGATGAGTATTCTTCCTTCCTCTTGTTGGGTTGAGCAGTACTCTTTAATGCACTCTCAATTGTACTCATTTACTTTTCCCTGTTCGATATACTGCTCACCTCTTCAGTACCTTCTTTTTTGCTCCCTCGAGCCTTTGGGGCATCCTACTGAGTATTTTTATACTCACCCCTACTTGGGCTTTGCCCGTACTTGGTGTTCCCTTGCAGACGACGGACAGGTTGGTCATGACTTCAGCAGAGCTTAGGGGTTCAAGATCTTGGACCACGTACGGTGGTCATAGTCAGGTTCCAGGTGTGGGACTCTCCCAGCTATTTTACTTTTGTTTAACTGTTTCCGGGTTGTGGCACTTTTCTGGTTGGGTGTGTGTTTTTCCCTTTTTCTTTTCAGTTTTCCTTCAGATTTTACTTTGTACTATTTAGAGGTCGATGCACTCTTGTGGTTTTTTATAGCAGTTAGTACTTTACTTTCCCTTTTACTCTACACTTTTTCATTGACTTTGTTGTGTGTGTGTGTGTGTACAGGTACTCAGGCAAAGGCCTCCCCGAGTTGTTTAGCCTTCGGTTCTTGTTGCCAGCCCCTGGCCTATGGAGGCAGGCTTGGGGTAGTTGCAGATCGAGCCAGGGTAGGGTTGGGTCATGACAAACTAATCTGGATATTCTAATCGATAAGAAAATTTCCCAAGCTATTTAGTGATCTCAAATGTTCTAACATATCTCAGAGCCAATTTTCCATATTTTCCATGTCGACGTTGACCCAACTATGGAAAAAATTTCAAGAAAACCTTGTCACCAATGGAAAACTCTAAAGGATGATGTCGTCGATCTACATATAATTTCTATCGAATCTGAGCTATATCTAGATGTTTTCACACTCATAAATCTTTTCTGACATCTCCTGAACCAGACTTGGTCCATCTAAATCTACTTAACCCACCTCTACCCAAAAAAGAGGTGATCTGCATGGGCCACCATACAATGCCTCAAAATGATCCATTCTGGTCGACAACTGGTAACTTTTTTTGTAAAAAACTCAACCAGTCCCAAATAGATATCCCACGATCCACCTAAATCCAAGATGCAGGTATGAAACATATCCTCTAGAATATTAATTACATGCTCTATCTGCCCATGTGTCTATAGATGGTAAGTTGTGCTCAACCTGACCTAAGTCTCTATTTCCTCTTGAATACTCCTCCAAAACCTTGAGGTAAACCTAGGATCCCTATTTGAAACAATGGCATAAGGACTCCCATGTAACCTCGCGATCTCTTAAACATACAGCTTACCCAGATCTTCAACTTTATTGGTGTCATTGGTCATAATTAAATTAGAAGATTTTGTCAACCAATTTACAGCCACCCAGATAGCATTTTTCCCTCAGGGTGTCTATAGTAACCCAACAAAAAAGTCAATGGACACCTCATCCCACTTCCAAAACTGCACTAGAAGGGGATTAATCATACCTAAAGATAGCAAGTTCTCTGCCATTTTTCATTGGTAGGTGTAACATCGGGACACATAATCTACAATGTCACACTTCATACTTGGCCACCAAAATCATCTTCTCACATTATAATACATATTTGTAGAGCCTATATGAATGTACCATGAAGTGAGATGAAAATAAAACATGACTAAACTTCTCATAGGTGATGATATGACAACTCACTTCCTGAAGTTAGGTATGCCATCTGAAGAAATATGACAACTAGGAACTGTCTCCCCACCATAATGATTTTCCTGAATCATCTGAAACTCGTCATCTTATTGTTGAAATTGGAAGATAGACTCTAGAAGAGATGATGACAACTAAACACTGGTCAGAACTATACCTGAGACATCCTCTTAAGAATCCAAGTGAAACAGAGAGAAAATCCCCATAAGATTCCACTCCTCCTTCGATTCCAGAATAGCCATTGATGGTTCCTTCCTGCTTAAAGTGTCTACAACTACATTACCTTTCACCAGAGTGTAGGCGATGTTGAAGTAAAATGTTTGAAGTTATTCTACCCATCATCTATATTTTAGATTCAAGTCCTTCTAGGAAAAGATATAGCTCATAATATTATTATTAGATAAAACTATGAACTTCTCCCCAAAGAGATAGTGCCTCCATCACTTAAGTTCATGCATCATCGTCGTAAGCTCTAAATCATGAGTGGGGTAGTTTTTCTCAAGAAGTTAGATTTGAAGAGAGATGTAAGATAAAACATGATCATCCTGCACTATCATGCATCCCAAACTAGCACCAGATGCACCAAAAATCACCACATACCCCTTATGGGCTCAGCTAAGATTAGAACAGGTGCCGATTTCATAAGTCATTCCAGTTCATCAATAGAAGACTGAAATTTTTTATCCCATGATAATTTCATTGCTTTCTTGTTAAGATAAGTCAAAGGTGACACCATCTTAGATAAATCCTCAATGAACCATCATTAGTATCCAGCAAGACCAAGGAATCTTCATATCTTAAAGACATTTCTTGGTTCCTTCTAGGACTAAATAGATTTTACCTTCTATGGAACAACTGATAATACATACTCATAAATTCAATTACCCAAGAACTTACCTTCTCAAATCCAGAAATTTAATTTTGAAAGCCTTTTATACAGACGGTGATTTCTCATAATTTCCAGAACCAAAATAAGATGGTTCCCGTGATCATACTCAGACTTCGAAAAAACCATAATATCATCCATGAACACTACCACAAAAGTGTCAAGATATTGGGGGAATATCCAATTCATCAAGGTCATAAAAACTACAGGGGAATTAGTCATACTGAAAGGTATCATTAGATATTCATAATGTCTATACCTTCTTCTGAAGGTTGTATTTGGTAT
The DNA here is from genome assembly GCA_963277665.1 of Viscum album. NCBI lineage: Eukaryota > Viridiplantae > Streptophyta > Magnoliopsida > Santalales > Viscaceae > Viscum > Viscum album. The sequence goes on from OY728158.1 coordinate 15,876,676, forward strand.
ATCATACTCCCAGACTCTGAGATGATGATAACTCGACCAAAGATTGATATTTGAAAACAACTTTTCTCCATTAAAATGATCCAAAAAATCATCCACATAATGAAAATGATAATTTTTCTTAACCATATCCCATTTTAACATCTAATAGTCCACACATAATAGAAGTGAACCCTCTAATTTCTTGTAAAAGAGAATAGGGGATGCCCAAGGAAAAACACTAGGGTGAAAAAAACCCTTCTCTAATAGATTTTCCAACTGAATCTTGAGTTCTTTCAACTCTTATGGTTATATATAGTAAGAAGGAATAAATATTGGTTGTGTTCCCAGAATGAGTACAATAATAAACTCTACATCCCTCTCTGGAAGATGACCAGATAAATTTTCTGGTAAAATGTCAAGAAAGTCTCAGACAACAATAGGTAGATCACTAACAGAAGAAATTTCATCAGGATCCTAAAAAAGGGTAGACAAGAAACTCCTATGATCCAGGTGGGAAGGCCCTGCATGACCTGATCTCGGATGCCACTCTCCCTAAAACACATGAGAGCTCCCATCGACATTAAGAAATGAAACATGACGATGAGAACAATCAACCTCATCTTGATGAGTGACAAGACAATCCATACTGATGATGACATCAAATAGATATAGATCAAGAACAGGAAAATCCTAGAACAACTCTCTCTTGACTATTGTGAAAAAACAAGGACACCAAAACCCCTTCTCTTTACTCTTTTTAAGAGGTGTCTCTAACTCCATTTTAAAGGGTATAAGTTCTATTGGAAGTTTAATCATATCAAAAAAATGTGAAGATATAGAAAAGTAGGAGGAACTAATATCAAACAAAGTAGAAGCTACTAAAGCTGAAGTAAGGAGCGTACCTTTCACAATTATCATACCTACATCAAATTCCCCTGGACACTCAGCTACTACATTGAAATGATTCACTCTTGAGGCCTCTATCTAGATCCCTATAGTATTGACACTTTTGAATACACCACAATAGCCTTTGGAGATGATGAACCCTAACCATAAGACGTGTTATTCATAGCCTGGTAGAAACTCTATAGATGACCAACACAACCACAAATTTTGCATGTCTTTTTGGGAATAAGACAATAATGTCTTCTGTGACCCCCATTACCACATTGGTATCAAGTTAGAGGAACACTTATAGCTACAACAGATAGTGCAGAGGAGGATCCCTGCTGAGACCCACCTCCACCACTCCTGCAATGGTCCTGTCACTTCCTCTTTTCCCATGCAATCCACTGAAGCTATCACCAGTTTGAAGAGAAGAGGAGTAAATCCTAAGTTTTCTGCCTTTTCCATCTCTTTCATCATTTATCTATCCACTGTATCTGTATAGGTAGAAATATTCAACATGAACTCCTACGATCTAATGTCCGGTCAAAAACCCTATAGGTACTTCTATGCCTTCAGCTGGTCATTCCTTACCACATCTGGAGAAAAACAAACAAGCTCAACAAAAAGATTGGTGTAGGATCACACTAAAATCTCACCCTACTACAATGATAAGATCTACAGATATTTTTCCAACATCAGAGACTTTATACCAAACTTCTAAAAGAACAGGGTTTTGAAACCCTTTTAATCCAAGCCCACATGTTTGTCTTCTTGGACCATAGATTCCCACCAATGCTTGCTGGAACCCTCGAGTTTGAACATTTCACACTTCACCCATATATTCTCAAGTGTCGCTAGGAAGTTGAATATTTTATCGTTCCTATATATCCAATCCTTGAAATCTTTAGGTTCATTCATCACATTAAAGGATAGTGACTTCTCATGCAAGAACTCATGCGATCGATCTCTTTCTCCTCCAACTCTAGGTTGTACTTAAACCACTAAATTTTGAACTCATGGAACATCCTGATTGACAACACAGACTTACCATATGATGTTCTAGATGGGATTTTGATCTATAAGTGGATTTCCATAATCATCATCTTCACCTTCCTAAGGAACTTGTGGAATATTTCTCAGAGGCATACTGATGCATAATGAAACATAAGAACAATCAGACATAGAGAAAATATCAGTTCAAAATAGAAAACGCATAAGTAGGAACTGATGTTTTAAAAGAAAAAACCAACACTAGATACACATATCTCAATATAACATTATAAATTGAGTCTCATTATGATAATATCTTCCCAAACACTCATCACAACATACGTCTCATGTCCCAAAAATCCTATCTATAGTCTAATAGACATCAAAATAAAATATTCTTGAGGACAGAATATGCCTCTGATACTAAAATGTAATGAACCAACATGGGTTACCCTCAAACCCGGCACCCAACCTAATACTTTAGATACCCGAAGGGAATTCTCGATTCCTACAGGCTGGCGACAAGCACCTGGGCATCGAAAAAAAAACTAAGGGAACTATTTTGTGCAACCTGAACAACCACATGGCATACATATACATGAAAAAAAAGGAAAAAAAAAGAATACTAACAAAATATATATTCCATAATAGTGTGAAAACAATAAAAAAACAACTGTAACATCAGCAAAAACTCCAAAAGACAAGTATGAAAAAAAGGGACTCAAAACCAACAGTTACTCTAATGATGACATGGACGAAATCCAACCATATCACCATCCCCTACCCATCCTAGATGACATGAACCTCACTGCCTCACTACGGAGCCTTGACATTCTTTACACTGGAAGACAAACAAAGGTCTACACACCACTGAAGCAGTGCACAAGGTGTGAGCTAACAGGATCAGTAGGATCCCACCTAGGTATTCCATAACAAGTATTTGTATAAGAATTCTTGTATAATTATTTTTAAAATAAAACATGGTATAATAACCAGTAAATAAGTTTTATAGAAAACATGGTAAACATTTCCCTTTTCTATAGCTCTAGAAAAGTAGGTATAATAGTTTCAAATAATATTTTCCACAACATTTTTCTACAAGCATAAAAATTCATATCAATGCTAACTCGGAAATCCAAGAAATACAAAACACAAGAATATATATCACACACTAAGGAATACTATAGGTCTAGGAAGCATACTACTCATACCACAAGAATAAATTTCACAAAAACTGATCATAGAATAATGGGCCAAGGTATCAGAAGAATATCCCATCAGTAAACCCCCCAAAATGTCAATACCAGTCCCCAAGAACAATAGGACTAGGAATTATAGGAAAGCCCCAAGACAAACCTCTTAGATAATCACAAAAAAATGGATAATAGACCAAAGATAAACCTTTCACCTAAGTACCCAGGGTAACCCATGTGCTCAATTTTACAAACCAATTTCAATGCATTGAAAACCATTAAAACCATTTCACAATCCATTTATCAAAATCCAGGGAAAAAATTTTCTTTTTCAAAAAACTTTTTCAACACAAAAAAACAATCATTTTGATTTAATAAATCAATTTATAAAGTAAAATAATAAGGTTTATTATCATAGGATAGAGGTGAAACCACCTACCTCAAATTTCAAGTCTCACATGCCCGCAACAGAATCCAAATCCAAGAATGAAACAAAAAAGAACCAATAGAGACCCTAGAAGCCAATAAATGATAAGATTGATTCAAATCTAAAAAAAATGACATCAGAAAAGTGAAAACCTACAAACCTTGAAGAAGGACGCCCACTGAACCACAACCAACGAAGGAAAAAAGGCCTTTAGAACAAGATCTCGCAACAAATCTAGAAGAAGACGGCAAGAATCAACCAACCTGGAGCAGGGGATCTGATAATGAAAGGCTAGGGTGCTACCATGATTATAATCAAGGAAGAACTAGAAATAACACTTACCTGGTGATATGAACTACAAATACAATGAATATCTAACATCGATCGAATTGATCTAGAAGATGTTGAGTCTCTCAAAAATGCACCCAAATTGTCTTAGGTAAAGATCCTTGATGTTTGGAGAGAAAAGGACTGAGATAAACTCCCAAACATGTGACTTTAACATAGGTGATGGCTGGGTCAGGACGTGTACCCCTTGTTCATAGTATGTCATCCATGGTGTATAAGTACACCAAAAACCCATCGCCTCGGGTCAAAATCTGCTATTTAACCCCTACATTAAATGTACCTCATGTACACGACATGTACTAGGTCACAACATGATCTACCAATTCACAATGTGTATCCAATACTCATTACTTGATGTATACATGTTTTTCAACCTATAGTAAATCTATAAAATCACATCTATGGATTTTAAAACCAGAAAGTAACTTAGAAAAAGGGAAACAAACTCAATCTTGGTAATGGGATGTTACATTTCTTATGAATTAATTCATCAGTTATTTATTAGAACATTCAATTATCCTTTCCATGTATTGTCTCAAGTCACTCTTCATCTTCTAAGTGAAATCATAAGTCCACATAATCTTGTCTATGCTAACTACACCATGTTCATTAAGCACTTTATGTCTATGATAAGTGCCTAAATTATCCCTTTAGGACAACTACATGAGTTAGAGGTATAAATACCTACTATAAGTATGTAGGATTATATTTAAAATATCATTCCATCACCCTCTCCCCTATGTTTATCTACTATTTTATTATACTAAAAAATTATTAAGTATAGAAGAAAAAGATCAGTACAATTTTATTTATCCAATGCTTAAGCCTCAATCCACAACTATACCTCACCTGAACCCCACTAGGTGTTCAACCACACTTGATCATTCTATACAATCGAACTATAAAAAAATAAAATTAATTTTCTCTAATGATCATTTTTACAACTTCCTCTAATGGAAAAAATCTCAAATCCCCTAAGTCGCCTCCCCCCTTTGAACTGTTGGATATTGAAATTTAAATTTTAACCCATTCCTATAATGACATGAGATTTTAAACACTTTAAATTAATACTATCTCAATATATTGTGTTATACACAACACAAAACTAACACAACAACCCACTAAATTTAACCGTAACATATTAATATTACATGAGGAATATAATCACATGTAGATAAAAAGATAATAATCAATTAAAATAATTATTTATTATTATTTTTAACTAGATTAATATTTTAAAAAGGATTCCTTTAAAAGAACCATTTAAAAATGTTATTTTATTTTACCTTAACAAATTAAATTTATCACAGTTAAAATTTTATTATAATAGGTAATAATTAGATTTTTAAATTTATATGAAATAAGATTAAATACACTTGATGTTAAAAGTCATTTTTAAAAAAAAAATATTTATATATATATTATTTTCATTTAACAGTTGAATCTATATATTTTCGAATTTAATTTGAAATAATTAACTTAATTTTTGAAATAAATATTTCAATATTATCTTAATTTTTTGTATTTTTCTTAAATAATTAATTTTTGGATGAATATTTTAAAATATGGTTTTTTTAACAAAACTATAAATTTTATGAAATTGTAATCATGAAGTAGAATTTTATAAAACATTTTTGGTCAATGTTGTATTTAATTAGTAAAATTTTACATTTGAAAAAAATACTATTTTGAATTTATAAGACCAATGATAATGATTTTAAGAACTTGAATAATATTTTCTAATAAAAAATGTTTTTGGTATTTTATTTTAATTAAATAGTATTTCGATAAAATTTTGTTTTGTATTGATTTGAAAGTGGTATAAATTTTATTTTTTTATAATAAACCAATTTATATATTGATAATATAATTCAATAATATTTCTAACACACACATAAATATTAATCTTAAAATACACTTTTATTAAATGGGTTTTTATGCATTACCTAATCTAATGTTAAAATTTATTCTTCTCACACATTGAATTTTTTATGATAAATGGATTTCATATTTGGAATCATTAGTTACAAATTATATAATAGATTCCATTTTATTCTTAGGCATTAAATGTGAATTACTTAGGTAAAAACTAGTTACCACTATAAAAGAAAAATTAAAAAAATGAAAATTATAATAGTAATGGACATCAAAACATATTTAAAACATGTTTCAAAATAATTGGTTGAGGTATTATTAAACTTATAACATCCCTTTAACACCCCAATATTTGATGATATATTTCTCTTCTAATAAATTGAATTTTTCGATATCTTGTGATATAGGAATCCCTGAGTCTAAATAAACTATAATATAGTGTAACATTATAATATATATATATATATATATATTAAATTACATGAGTGAATAGTAATAATAATTTTTTTTAAATTTTTTAATTTTTTTAAATGTTTTAGTTGAAGAAAATATACTTTTATTAAAGTCATTATATGATTTAAAAATACATTTTCCCTCAAAAATGTTATTTAATGTTTTTTGTGATAAAATTATATAATTAATTTCTACTAATTTTTGAACATTTATTTGAAAAAATTAAATTCATTTTTGAAATCATAATTTCATAATTATCTTAGAGTGATTTTTTTATAATTTTCTAAAAAGATTGGTTTTTCAATGAACAATGGAAATTGCTGGTTTTTATTGAAAAGTGCCTTTTCATTTAAATCATTTAAAAATATGCTTGTTATATTAAGTGTTTTTAAAATTAAAATTAGTTCATTTATATTATTAATAAACCAATTAAGGTCATTGTAATTAATTTTATTTTTTCTTTTGGTGAAATAACCTTTTATAATTTAGAAATATATTTTTTAGTATAATTACTTTACGTCTCATTTTGTGTGTTTAATATTTAAATTAATTTATAAATTTTATTTGAATTAAATATTGAAAAATGGATTCCATATTTTTAATTTTTAGTAAAAAAAATTTGGTAAATAGTCCCCTTTTATTTTTCTTCATTATGAAGAGTAACCTTGGTAAGAATTTCTCTCCTTGGAAAGGGTAAAACATGTAAAATATGGTTAAAAATTTAGGATTTGGTTTTAAAATTCCTATAACCCTTGAATTTATCTTGTAAAATTTGTGTAGTTAATACATTTCCATAAATTTTTATAAAATATTTCAACGTGGTGTTATTTTTATTGATTATGAACTTTATATTATTTTAAGAAAACAATAAATACAAAATATCTCTCTCTTGACTACAATATCTCTAATATTTATTTCCATACTGATAAAAAGAGTTTATATTTAGTTATAAATTATTATTTTAAATATAAATTAATTATTTTTATCATACTAATTTATTTTTAATTTTTAGTTATTGAATAATTATGTTAAATTATTACATAATACCGACACATATTTATTCAATTAATTAAAAAATAAGTTATATGATTTTAAAGATATTAAAAGCAATAAAATTTGGATGAATTATTGTGTTCTATTAATTTTTTTGATAAATATAAAAAAATTTGGTATGTTTTAAAGGTTTATATTTGAATTCGATAACTATATTAATGACTTTAAAGTCCAATTAAATGAATAGTTCCAAAGATGACATTAATGATATTTTATAATAAAATATATTTCATTAAATGATTTAGAATTCATAAGAATCCTACCTTTGTCTTGGAAAATAGTATATAATTTAAAATATTAATTATTTTATATTTGTGTGTCACTTTTTCATTTATTTTAACATTCATGACCCTTAAAGAGTAGAAAATATAGATATTTTCGTAATTGTTAAAAGGATTAACAGGAGGTTAAAACTAATAGATAAGGGATAAAACATCAATTAAACTTGTATAAATATTATTTAATATAATTATTTCTACTTATCCTCATCATATATTCAAAATGTATCAATTTTGAGTCATTTCATTATAAAAATTAATTTATACTAATTTAATAATTTTGTAATTCCAAGAGTGCCCTCCCCTCACATATAAAAGGGGACCTTTTTTTCTATCCTCCTCACACATTTTAGGAATTATAAATAATCCAATACCTACCATAATAACTCTAAATCATCCTTCCCCATATCCTAGAGCTTCTAGAATATCCAATATACCATCCATTCAATGATTATGGTGTAAGCCAAAAGAGGTTTCTCAACCAAGAGGCATAACTCTTAACTGAGCATTTAAAATTTTATTTGTTCTTATACCTCTATTAAATACATGATATACCTTATAAAATAATTAATTCATGATATTAAATATACATATTTTTTATTATTATTATGAAACAACCATTATCCATTTTCTTTTGATCCCACTAAAAGCAAAAACATCACTCGTGCATACGTACGACTTACCATCTCCCAGTATCAGAGTAATTTATTTTTCATAACCACTTTAATTGGATTATTTTAATTATATATTTAATAAATATATATGTTATATATTATTATTTAAATTAAAAATTATTATTCACCATTATTTTATTCTACTCATAAAAAAATTAAAACAAAGTTCATTCACATGTACGACCTAATGTGTCCATGAACAATGTATTTCATTTTTTGTTCTATAAATTTTATAGATGACTCTAAATATATATATAATGAATATATATTTTATTTATATCATTATTAATATTCTATATATTATATAAACATGATCAAAGTACAAGGACCATAACTGTAGTACTGAAACTTGCATGAAAAACAAAAAAGTTAACACCTAAAAACAACAATTTTAATAAAGAATTAGTAATAAAAGGGCGTTGAAATGTGAAAATTGGATCATATGTGATATATATATATCTTTGTGTGTGTTATTATGTTATATAATTATAATATATTTAAATTTGTTATATAGTATTTTAGAGCTCTTTTTAAACAATTTTAACTTTAGGTAATGGATTTATCTTATAATATAATTGTTTATTAATATTTTTTATGATTTAGTTTCTGATGATGAAATTTTATAACCTATATCTCAAGAATAAAATGAATTTAATTATCCTATTTTTATTTATATATATTACATGTTCTTGTTGAATTTTAATCTATTTAAGTACTCAAGATACCAAAATAATATTTTTAAGGAAAACCAACATTATGTTTCTCTTCCGTCAAAAATAATTTTTCTTCCATATCCATATTTTTTTTTAAAATGTTTTTTATATTATCCTATTATTATTTAAAATAATTTTTACCCGTGATTAAATTTTTAAAAAATGGTCAAAAAGGGATCTTATTGTCATTTTCTAAAAGTTACACTTTTTACTTTTTACTGAAAATGGGAAATGAATCTTTGTTTTAACACACATACCATGAATAGAATTTACCAACAACATGACTAAATGAATTGGAGATTATTTTAAAATTTTCTATGGTTATTTTTCAATTAAATATTTTATTTAATATTTTCAGAAATTTTTATATTTTAAATTAGTTATTTCAAACTGAAAAGTGTATTTTACTCAAGAAAAATTCTAAGTGATATTTTAATATATTTTTCACATAAGATATATTATTTTGATGTTACATAAGATTTATTGGGGATATGATCCAATGAAATCTACTATATAATTTCTATATATGGTTTTTTATTATGATAACAAGATGTTTATGAAACTAGTTTATTTTCCATGGTTTATTCTATGATGAAATAATGAAATATTTTTTGAACCCCATTTCTTTTCCACGAATTATGATATGATGAATTTTTCATGATCTTATAGAACAAGTATATATGAGTTTAATTATGTGAATATTTGGACTATAATTATATAACCCACTAATACATTGAGTAAATTTTTATATCTCATTAAAAAATAAGGACTAGAATGGGGTTTAAACCCAATTCAGTAAAGGACTTTATCCACAACTATAGTATTGAGTGTGCAACTTAACTAATCATATGATTGAATGGGTAGTGAACCTAATCCACAATTACAATATTGGAAGTGAGCCTTGACTAAATAAATGATTTTCAATGCTTATGTTTATTCCAAAACTAATATCTTATGATGATGTTATGCTCTCATGGATCATGTTCTTTTATTCCTTTATGATTCATGTATTATTAAATACTAATATTTATGAAATGATTTATGATTATGATCTATTATATACTAGGTATGGTTTTAAAATGTTAATATTGTGATCTCATAGCCTTATTCTTAGGTTATTCTTAAGTGATAATTAATATCTCCTTTTTACCCATATTTAGCATTTGAGTTCACCATTTCTTATGTTTCCCATCCCTAGGATATGAAGACATAATTTAGGTATTATATGTATAATAAGGGTTAAATTTGTGAAGAAATTAGTGGGAGATGATTTATAAATCTTATTAAAATGTTTTTTATGTATCCATTTTTTCAAATACACTATACCTATATGATTTTGTGATATATTTTAATGTTATGTATTGAATATTCATATAATAAGTTGTAATGTTTATATATTAAAAGTATGGGTCAATATATTTGGTATCAGAGAAAGGTTTAGTTACCTTTAAAAATATTTATGATAAAACATTAGTTAGAACCCTAGGGATAATTTTTAGAATAAAATAACAACCCATTATTTTGGTAAGGTATAGATTATGTGGTTTTACACTATGATTATTATTTGTCACACAATGTTTTCTAATTTTAGTCAATGGATGGAACTCGATGGAACCATGTTAATGGTTAATGTGATGGTAAATGTAATTATTTTCCTCCCAAGATACAAAATGTAATGGGATTTAGAATAAAAAATATTATTACTGTTCTTAATAAACTTTATCAAGATATGAATTATGTTTATCTTAAAAATGAGTAAAGGATGGAGAAAAATTCTATGGATTCCTTCATGATGAAACATTCACATTATTTTACTGGGTCTACTGATCCATTAGTTACTAAAAAATGTATTTGTACCACTGAAGATATATTTTCCATCCTATAGTTTTTAGAACAAAAAAAAGTTATTTTAGATGTTTATCATTTTAAGGTGAAGAAGATCAATGGTTAAATCTTATAAATAACAAGGAAACAATAATAAATTTACTCTATATATTGGGATAATTATAAGAGCTTATTTTTCAATAAGTACTCTCATCACATTCTTCATAAAAAATAGATAAAGAATTCATTGATCATAAATAAAAGTATTATGAATCCATTAGTACTTATGAGGGAAATTATAAAATACTTGTGAGTTATTATTTTGGTGTTATCATCCAACCTGGAATTAAGATTGATTGATTTTTAAATGGATTAAAACAATTATCTGAAGGAAATTATCCATAAGGGACATTAGTAGCTTTGAATAAATCATTCAATGTGCTATCAAGGTAGAAATTAATATTAGATTACCCATCATTCTCATAGTTTTTATAAGAAAATAAAGATGGAATTCAATGTAAATTATAAAATATACAGAGAGAAGAAGATGATATTTCCTTTATGATCAAATTATAGGAAGGAAACATGGTGGAAATAGTCTTAAGGGGACAAGTAAATGTTTTATGTGTGGAAATAAAGATCAGCAGGCAATCAGATACTAAAGTAATATGATGAATAATTTATTTAATGATGGATAAAAATAATCACACAACCCAAACCAAAATGTTTTAAATATAAGGATTATAATAATTTTGATAACCAGGTCTTTAATACAAAGGTTAATGATGATGATCGAAACTTGAAACCTCTTAAATATAGAGAAAAGGGGAAATCTCATTAGATCACTTTTTCCAATATAGGATATGATAACTAAGTAGTGAAATGTACACTTAACATACACTATAGAACTAATAATGTATTATTTTATTCTTGATCTACCCACTCTTTTATATATTAATAATTTGTTAAGTGTATCATAATTCCACCCCAATGATTAGATATTAAATTATCAGTTGAAAATCTTAATGGTATAATGACCACATCTAAAATTTATGATTCTTTTCTGATTAGTGTTTTAGGGAGTCTACTTCATGAAAATATTATTATTCTCTCTCGATTGAAATTTAATGTTTTGGGGGAATGGATTGTATTTATTTATATAAATTCCACCTTAGTTACTAAATAAGGAAATCCATGTTTGATATTAAAAACTAACCTATTACCATCTATTAGGGGGATGATAAATATTATCTTCCAATGGAAATTAAATCCATTATACAAGTCATGATTCTTATTAAAATGATGTGTTCATCTCATATGGTTGGAGAGAAACTCAACATTAAAGTTATGACTATTTTATAAGAGTATCTTGAAGTTTTTATAGAATATTTTTTCAGTCTTCCACCAAATCATGAAGTTTCGTTCCCAATAGAACTCATATCTGATGTTGTACCTATTTTAAATAATCCATATTGAATGGACCCTTTTGAGTTTCATTAATTTATGAAGAAACTCAAGGATAATCTTGATAAGGAACTAATTCATCCAAGTGCATCACCATGGGGTGCACCTATTCTTTTTGTTAAGAATAAATATGGATCAATGAAAGTCTATATTAATTATTGGAAACTTAAAAAGATCCATTCAAGGATAATTATCCTCTTCCCCATATTGATTATTTTTTTGATCAATTATAATGTGTTGAATATTTTCCAAGATTGATCTACAATTTCGATACTATAAATTGAAATTCAAAAGTGAAGACATACCCAATACAACCTTCCATACAAGGTTTAAACACTATGAATTTATAATGATTCTTTTTTTTTACAAATTAACCTACTATATTATAGGATTTAATAAATAGAGTCTTTGGATATTACCTTGATATGTTTTTGGTCGACTTTATAAACATAATTATTATATATTTCAAGAGTAATAAAGAGTATTAAGATCACTTGAAAATTACACTAAAGATCCTAAAAGGGGATTTTTTTTATAAAAAAAACCTACCATGTGAGAATTTTAGCTACTTAAAGATTCATTTTGGGTCATGTAATCTCAATCCAGGGTATATCGGTGGATCCATCAAAGACAGAAGTTATTGACCATTGGTCCAGACCAATCACTATGACTGAAATCCTTATTTTTCTTAATTTGGATGGAAATTATTAGTGCTTTATAGACAACTTCACATAGATATATAATCCAATAATTAATTTAACATGGAATAAAGTAAAGTTAATTTTATTGTATAAACATATAGAAAATTTCAAATAAATTAAGATAAGGTTAGTATAATTATGCTTACATTAACATGCGGTGGAGAAGGGTTTCTAGTATATAATGATGAATCAAAGAAGGTATGGGGTTGTGTCCACATGATGAATGATATAGAGATATATTATACCTCATGAAAATGTAAGGTTCATGATAAATATTACCCAACTTATGGTTTAGAGTTAGATATGGAGATTTTTGAATTAAAGATGCTGAGGAATTATCTTTATAGAAAGGGATTTGATATATATACTGATCATAAATGTTTAAAGTAAATATTCACTTATATATTTTTGAATATGAAACAAAGAAAATTTTTATAAGTGATTAAATATTATGATTTCTCAAAAAAATTACACCCCAGGAAAGTGAACAAGGTAGTAGATGCTATGATTTGAAAGGATCATGCTAGAAAATATATGACGAGGATCAAAAAACTTCTAATATTTCTAGATTTTCAAAAGATGGATTAAAAATATTGATAGAATGGGAGAAATCTTATATTTCTCAGATGAATATAAAAACATATATCTATTTGAGGTGTATATAGGCACAAAAGAAAGATATAGAGTTGAAAAATAAGGTGAAAATGTCCATGAGTTCAACCTTTATTATGAGGGAATGGTAATGGTTTTTAAAAAATGTATGTATTCTGTTCATACCAAATTTGAATAAGGATCTATTGGATAAAGCTCAAAGTTAGTCATTATTTATTCATCCTAAAATTTTGAAAATGTATAGTTTTTCGAAAGAATATTTTTTGTGGTAAAATATGGAAACAAATATTAGAGAGTATACATCTTGGTGATCATTATGTCACTAAGATAAGGCTAAGAAAAAAATGACTTAGGGGATGTTATAATTATTACCCATATCATAACGCAAATGGGAAACCGTCACTATGGTTTTTTCATTTTACTCCCTAAAGCTATAAATGTATATAATACTATTTAGGTAGTAATAAATTGCTTTAAGAAGTCATTACACTTCATTGATATCAAAGAGGATTTATCACATTATCAGATTTCCAAAATATACATTAAAGAAGTTGTAAGTTTTCATAGTGTATAACATTATATTATATTTGGCCAATATTTGAGGTTAAACTTGATTTATTTTCATCCCTAGACAGATGGTCAATTTGAGAGGACCATTTAAAACTTAGGAGATATTCTTAGATCATGTTCTATTGATTTTAATGGTGGTTGGGATCAATACTATCAACTGGTAAAGTTTTATTACAACAATATTTTTCATCTGATAATTAATATGAATCCTTATAAAGTCCTATATGATAAAAAGTATAGAACTCTAGTTTAATGGGATGAATTTGGAAAAATAAAGTTATTGGGACCTGATCCAGTTAAAGAAATGGTAGAGAAGGTTAGAGTTATTCAGTAGTACATAATAGAAGATCAAAGTTGACATAAAAGTTATGATAATTATTTTCAGAGAAATATGGGTTTTCAAGTTAGTGGGAAGGTATTCCTTTTAATATATCCATGGAAAAAGGTTATGATATTCAAAATTAATAGGAAGATAATACCTAGATATATTTCCACCTTCAAGATTCTTGATCGATTAGTGATAGTATCTTATCACTTGGTGTTTCTACCAAACCTCTCTCAAGTTCATGACGTGTTCCATATATCCATCCTAAGGAAGTAAATACATTATAATTAACATGCACTAAACTCATAGATTATACCTATAAAGCATGATATTTCTTATGAAGAGCAAACAGTATAAATCATAGATCTTACTGATAATGTTCTATGTAATAATATTACTTACCTAGTTAAAGTTATTTAGAGGAATCATCAAATCAAAGAAGCTACATGGGAACCTGAGGATGAGATGAAACATAGATATCTTATTTTTTGTATCATAATAATTGAATTTTTTGGGATAAATTCATTTTAATAGGTATATAATGTAACACCCCAAAAAATGATGATATATTTCTCTTCAAATAAATTTAATTTCTTTGATGGATTATGATACACACAACAATGAGTCTAAATAAACCGTAAATTAGTATATTGTTATAGCCTAGACATTAAATTGGTGGATTGAATAGGAATAAACTTTTATTAAATATATAATGTTTTTATATGAATAAAATATATTTTAGTAAAGTCATTATATTCTTTCAAAATACATTTTTTCCTTTAGAAATGGTTTTATTGATTTTTGTGATAAAATAATATAATAAATTTATACCAATTTCATAAAATACATTTTAAAAAATGAAATTAATTTTTGAAATCTTCATTTCATAAATAAATTAGATTTATTTTTTATAATTTTATTTAAATATTTATTTTTAGATGATTGGTGAGTAATAAATATTTTTATTGAAAATTTCCATTTTTTTAACGAAATTAAAACATCCATTTTTTTGTAAATGGGATTATAAGTAAATTTTTCTCATTTATATTATGAATAATAAAATTAAGGTCATTTGAATTAATTTTATGTTGGATTTTTGTATAAACATTTTTTATACTTCAAAAAACATTTTTTTCTGGAAAACTAATTTTCATCACATTTTGTGGGTTTAAATTTTAAATTAAATTCATCCAATTATAAAAAATGAATCTTGAAAATTTTATTCTATATTTTTAATTATAATTATAACATTTGGTAAATATTTTCCTTTTATTTTTTGTTATTATAAAGAGTAACATTTGTAAATATTTGTGACATTAGTAAGGGTAAAATGAGTAAAACAAGGTTAAAACATTGGGATAATGCTTTAAAATTTCTCCCATGCTTGAATTTATCATATTGTATGAGTGTAGTTCATTCATTTCTATAATGTTTTCAAAAATATTGAAATATTGTGTCATTTTTATTTGATTATGACTTTTATATTAATTTAAGAAAAGAATAAATACAAAATTCCAATATATTGACTTTTATATCTCTCATATTTTTTTGTAAAGATAAAAATAATTTATGTAAATATATATATATATATATTGATATATAAATTATAGATATTGTTCACGGTAATTTATTTTTAATTTTTAGTGATTGAATAGTTACCTTAAATACTTACGCAATGCCAAACTAGTATTTATTCAATTAATAGAAAAAACAAAATAAATGAATTTAAAATATTAAAAGAAATTAAATTTGGATGAATTACTATTTTAAATTCATTTTTTAGATAAATATACCATTTTAGGAATATATGAAAGGAGTATATTTGATTTCCATTACTATAATGATGACTTTAAAGTCAAAGTATTAAATAGTTCCAAAAATGACCTTAAAGGTATTTTATAAAAAAATATTATATTAAATGAATTAAAATTCAATAAATAAATACTAAATTCATCTAATTGATTTGTATATGGTTGATAATATCAAGAGTGAGATATTTATGGGTTTTTATTGTAACATTCTCGACCCTTAAATAGTAGAAAACTTTGATATAATAGTAATTGTCAAAATGATTAACGAGAGGTTAAAAATAATAAATCAGGGTTAAAACATCACATAAATTTTCATAAATAATATTGTATAAGATTATTTAGAATTATAGTCATTCTTTATTCTAAATATATTAATTTTGAGCCAAATTATCATAAAAATTAATTTACATTAATTAATACTTTAAGTAATTCCAAGAGTTCCCCTCCCCTCACTTATAAAAGAGCACATATTCTACTCAATTTGTTACACCTTTTAGATGTATATTTCATAAAATTACTATTAAAATAAATTATTATATTCACTACCACATCCTAGATCCATCGATCTTTCCAAAATACATTCCCTTTAAGGTTTAAGGTGTAGGCCAAAAGTGGTTTCTCAACTAAGAGGTATGACTCTTTACCGAGAATTTTCAATATTTTCCTTCTTATAGATCATCTAAATCCATGATATTAATTATAAAACAATTAATAAGTATCTTAAATATAATTATGATTATGTAACAATCACTACCCACATTATTTTCATCCTATGGAGAGAAAAAACATCGCTTGCGTGTATGTACGACATATCGTATTCACGTAGTAGTGTAATTCAATTTTCATGACAAATTTACCTAGATGGTTATAATTATGGATTTAATAAATCTATATCATATTTATTATTATTTAAAAATGAATTATTATTCTCATTTATTTCTTTCCATCCTTCAAAAAATGGAAACCGTGTTTATGCGTAGGTATAACCCATTGTCTCCATAAATAGAGTAATTCATTTTTATATATCTACATTTTATGGATGAATCAGAATATGTATATATGTATATAATGTATATATATGATTTTTTTTCATGTTTATCATTTTATATATGATGTATTCATGATCAAAGTACAAGGATCAGAACTACAGAACCAAAACATCCATGAAAAATGAAACATTTAACACTTAAAAACAATAATTTTATTAAAAAAATGTTAATAAATGAGTGTTGAAATGTTTTAAGTGGACCATATATGATATTTAAATTATTATATTATAAAAATTTAATAAATTTAAATTTATTATATAGGATTTTAGAGTACTTTTGAAACAATTGGAACCTGTGGTAAGTTATTTATGTTATAAGCTCATTGTTTATCAGGATTGTGTATGATTAAGTTTATGATAATGAAATTTTATAACCTATATATCCATAATCTCACTAATTTTATTATACTTAGGTAATTTAAGGACATTACATGTTTTCATTCCATTTTACCCTCTTTAAGTACTCAGAAGTCTGAAATAATATTTTTAAGAAAATTGACATTTTTCTCTCTTCGGTCGAATATTCTTTTTATTCTATATCCATGGTTTATAAAAATGTTTTCAAGAATTATTTTAATTTTATAAAATGAAATTTTGAAGTAATTTTTACCAATGATTTAATTTTTATAAAAATGGTTTCAAAGTAATCTTTTAGCCACAGTATGAACAAGATACATTTTACTTTTTACTAAAAGTGTAAATGAAATATTTCTTTCAACATACATGATATGAAAATAATTTCCCAAAAATATAAACACTCAATTATTTGAAGATTAATTTTATAGTTTAAAATTTGATTTTAAAATAATATATTTTTATTAATATTTAGGAAATCTTTATATTTCAAATAATTCATTTCAAAGTGAAAAGGTTATTTTCCTCATAAAACGTTCCAAGTAATATTTTAAACTAATTTTTCATATAAGATGACATATTTTGATGTTACCTAAGATTTAATAATGATATGATATAGTTGTATTATATTTATTCTTTCTCAATATGATTTATGATTTTGATGATAATATTTTTATGAAACCCATTGATTTTCCATGGGTTATGCTGTGATGAAATATTGGAATGTTTATGAAACCTATTTCATTTCCATGAGTTAGGATGTAAAAAATGTTTTATTATCTTGTAAAAAAAATATTTATGATTTTAATTATGTGATAGGTGTGACTGAAATTATATATCCCTCTAGTGAATTGGAAAAAGATGAATATCTCATGAGTTAATAATGAATGGAATGGGGAGTGAAACTAGTTCAGTAAGGTACTTTTTCCTCTATGATAGTCTTGGGAGTTAACCTTTACTAAGGATATTATGGGATGAAAAGTGAACATAATCTACTAAAATAACATTGTTAGTGATCCTTGAATAATGAAATTATTTTTGATTATTATGTTCATGCAAAAAACTTATGTCTTATGCCAACGTTATGCTCTAATGGTTTACGTTCTTTGAGTCCATTGTTGTTTATGATCTATGAAAGACCACACTTTATGCCATGGTTCATGATTATGATATATGATATGATGGGTATAGTTTTAAAATGTTAATCTCATGTCATCATAACCTAATTCACATGTTATTCTTAAGTGTTCATTGATATATCCATTATTTACCCTTACTAAGCATTTGAGCTCGCCATTTAATATATTTACCATACCTTGTATATGAAGAAACTTTTTTAAGTATGATATATATAATATGGGTGGTATTTCTAAATAACTTAGTGAGAGATTATTCATATATCCTATAAACAAGTTTTATATATATATATGTTTCCAAAGACACTAGACCTATATGATTCTACCATGGATTGTAATATTATGTATTGAATATTCATATAATAAGATTTAATATATATATATATATGAAATTTATGGGTCTATGTAATCCAAAAATCTATTATTTTCTATTTTTGAGTCTTCATGACAAGTCAAACATGTACTTTATTTAAATTATGTTGAAATATTTTCAAAAATTCCATTCTAACAACTTTTAAAGGGGAGTCACACCACCCATTCAATATCACTCAAAACGTATAGTTTCCTCTTGAATATATAACTTATTTAATTCCCTTGTGATTATATTTCACCTCCTTTATCTATTGGTTATATGAAGTTAGCCTAACTCCTCTTTTCGAAGGATTCCTCCATGGGAAAATCTTATCCTCAACATGAGTACTAAATTTTCCCTATCTTATTTTATTTTCTATATTAATTTAAGAAATATAATTATACCATTATAATATAAGGATATTAGTATTGTTTTTATACTGAATTATTTTATTATAATGGAATAACTATTGAACTCATTTTCCCTCTTCCATTAAAAAACATGAAAACATCATTTTTCATGAGTGGACTAACACCTCCATGAAGTGATAACTTTTTTTTTCAAAATAACCACTTTTAAATACATATAATGGTAAAATTTAAGAATAAATCTGAAATATATAATAAAATAATGATTATTAATATTTGAATTGTAACCCACCTTTTTTACCTCTCATTCTTTGTGAACTGAAAATGTTAACCGTGCATTGTATGGACTACCACATCCATAAAGTATCATATATAATTTTTTATATAGTTTATTTATTATTGTAAAATCATGTGATTTTATTATATATATCTTTATATAATTATTTTCTTTGATATCATAGGTTTTTTACAACACCAAGTTTAAACAAACAATGATATGTAATTAAATATCATTATTTTAAAACAACCGTTATAACATAGTCGTTAAATTGGTGGGAATGAATAGTATTGAAAAAATTAGGAAATTTATATATTAAATATTTAATAAAATTTTATCACAATCATCCCACTGATTTTGTGGGAATAATATAAGAATGATTCCAATTCTACACATTAAAAGGGTATAATTTCTAAAGATATTTTTACCACATTTTAATGGAAAAAATGTTTTAAAACTAAATTTTAACACCTTTATAAATTCTATTGAACAAAATAAACATCATTTTTAAAATTTTATTTCAAAATTATATTAGTGTTAAATTTTGGTATTTTTCTGAAAATATTTATTTTCTAATGAATAGTGAAAATAAGATTTTTTTTATAAGTGTCATTTTCATTACATTAATAGTCTATTTATGATTTTAATGGTAACCACACCTATTAAAGTGTGAATAAAATTTTGGTATCTTGTAAATTAAAATATTATATATTTATATCTATGTATAAGAAATTAAATTTTTTAAAAATGATAAATTAAGTGTTGGTATTTTTGTAAAGCATTAATGTTTATTTATAATTTTATTATTAATATAATGTTTTAAAAGAGATATTATTTTCATAAAATAGATTCCTAAATTAATATTTTCTTGTCTTATGATTATAATATAATCTTATGATACCTTAACTAATTTTTCAAAATGTTATAAAATCAGTTATATTTTTAAAATCTTTATTTTTTGAATAAATGGTGGTTTTAATTAAAAATTAAAATTTTCATATTTAGAATATTATTTTTATAAAATGGAGTTCATTTTCTAATTCTACATGTAATTCTTAATTATTTTTATATACATATTATAAATTATGTTAATATGATCCAAACTCTTGTATTAATATTATTTCATCTTTATTTTATGTGTAAATATGCATTTTATATGGATCCATTTTCAATTTATCCTGATAAGCAATCCCGATTAAAGGGAAATTCCTAATTTCTTACCCATTTTCAAGTACCATCCATAATTTATTTTAAGAAAAACTTATTTTTATAAAATCCCACATTTTTCATGAAAATACACCTTTCTTAATTAATTATTTTATACAAATAACTGCAATTTTTTTCATCTTAAATACTCTTTTATATTTTCCCTAAAACCGCACTAAAGTGGCCCATTTATAAAGATTATTAAAAACTTTTTTTACATGTTTTCACTTCAGTTGAACAAAATTTATACCTAAAAAATAATTTCATTGTCTTTACCTTTTATTTTATAGGATATTCATGTTTACAATATTATTTTATGATAAATAAAAAAATATTTTCCAAAATAACTCTTCTTTTCAAATTAAAAGCATATTTCTCTTAAGAATGTATCAATGATTTTATTCGAGTATTTTCATCTATGATTATAATTAAAATATTTCAAAGTGGTGTAGGAAAATTTGATTTAAATAAATATCTTCAAATATATTATTTGACATATGATCAATGCATTTTACTTAGTAAGTTATGAGTAGGGCCTACTAAAGTCCCATGATGCATCGGTAGGTCTCATGAGACAAACTAGACTGAGTTTTGGCAGAGCATTTACCCATTTATGTGGAATTATTGGAAGATTCCTTGATGGTATGCTTATTATGTATGGAATTATGAATTACCTCCCTATTATATTAGTAATTGATAATCCATGTGATTATTAGACTATTATAATATCCATGGTTAAGTTTTATTCTCATATTATCATTTTTGTGGAATTATTAAATTAGTTTGTATTCCTGCCATACTATTCTATGTTTATTGATTAAATGGAATTTGTTTTAGTTAATCACATCTCCATAATCGTTTATGATTGTTTATGATAGCTTCCACGGTATTTTTTACCCTTACTGAGAATTTTGTCTCACCCCTTTCTAATGTTTATTTTTACATAAGATGTGAAGAAGTGTATTATGAATGAATTGTAGGGATAATATAGGATTTTTTGGATGTTTCTAATGGATTTTCTATGTGGTTTTTCATTTCAAGTTCGAATGTAACAATTATGTATGTATCCAGTTTTCCAGATATACTAAACTATTCCGTCCTTCGATATGGAACTTTAATTTTTATTATACCGATGTAATTAAGTAAGGTACCAACTCTGAGATACTTGGTTAAAGGTATTTACAATAGGTATTAGAGTAATTTTAGTAGAATCCTTGGAAACTGGAATTATAAAACATAGATTAGGGAACATAACCCTATGATATACTAGGAGGATAATCATAAAATAAATTACTATAATTTTGGTTAGGTGGAGATTATGTGGGTCTTCCTAGAAAAACATCCATTTATATATACTACATTTGGACATGGTTCTGGAACATATGTACATAAGGGTAACACCTTCAACAAGGTGCATTGGGCCAGACTTGGTGTAACCTAGTAGATAACAATGGGCCTTACTACAAACTTGTTTTGACACTCTTGGGGGATATTTTTAGGATAATTCACATTTTATTTATAAAACATTATGAAGGATTTAATAGTAAATATGTGCCCAAGGAAACCATATTTATGATTATGAGATTAGTTACACATAATGCCTTTTCAATTTATGTTAGGTATTTCACTAGTTTTGGGATTTTAAATTATGTTTCATAATGTTTTATTCTAATATAGTATATTCTATTGTTTAGAAATTGCGCCTAGCATAAGGAATGGGAACCACATCAATGCACATAATCCAAAGAGTAAGAATGATCATTTCATTAATGGGTTAGAGCCAATATTTCAAAGGGAAGTATTCTCATCTTATGATTAAATAATATCATGATCTAACAATATTGAGAAAGAATTTCCCATTTATTATGGCCTCAAAGGTAAGAAAGATAAGAATAGTAAAGATGAAAAAAGATAGATAAAGGGAAGAAGGTAAAGAAGTATTTTCCCACATGTGATAATTGTGGAAGGAAACACCTTGTTTTATGCTTAAGATGAAAAGGAGTTTGCTTCATGTTTTGACAAAAGGCTACCACTCTCATGAATTAAAGGAGAGGAATGAATTTTCCCATTATCAGTGCTTTAACTGCAAGGATATGGGACAATACGAATTTTTTTCTGAAGTTCCAAAGGAATATACACAAAGAGAGGATAATGGATTATTTTCAAGATTAAGTTACTACCATAGATTAAGAGTAATGATTAATATTCCTATGTTTGGATTCAAGAATTATGTTATTTTATTATTTTATTAATAATTATTTGGTTATAATAATCATGATATATATAAGTATTTCTATAAAATACTTCTTCTTTAATGGATTGGAAGCATGTTATGAACAACACTAGTAATCAAGAGAAGTGATTCTAGTGTATTTTGGTTTTATTGAAAACACATGACTTCGGAAATATAACCCTAAATACAAGATTTATGTTGAGATAATATTAAATAGATATTTATGGAATAGTATTGGTGATCATAAATGTAGTTAGTGATCTAATGGTTTATGTTATGTTGGAATTATTGGATATATAGATTTAAGGAAAACTTAATATTTTTCTCTTAGAGGCATGAATATTTCATAAAGGTTTAAAGGAGATTAAAGTATTCATATATTTTGTATGTGAGAATAAAAGAAACATTATTTCTGGAATATTATGTTATGTTGACTTTGGAAATATAGTGACTATTATTCCAAATTTTTGGTCATTGAATGTAGAAAACAAGTTTTAGATGAGTCTTAAGATTTACTAGTGAAGGGATAGATCATTTTAAAATTTGGAAAATATTTTTCATTAATAAAAAATTAAAACCTTCTTGGTTTTAGAAAACATTTAAAGGACGAATGAATGACTTATAGACTACATGATTCATTAGAAGTGCTTCAGGCACGAAAAATTCATCATGAACATTCATTTCTAGGTGTAAGTGATGAAGTGAAAATAATTCAAATAACAACAAAATTATGAGATTATTCTTTTGACATGGAAAGTAATAAAGTAATATAATTTTATCATGTTATTATATAAATATTAAAGAAATACCTTAACTCTATGAAAAATATTTTGGAACAAAAACATTATCTATTTACTTTTCTTTCTGTGAAATCTAAGATAATTTAACTGATAAGAAATTTATGGCTTTGTGATGGTTAACTTTCTAATGACCATGTTCTCTATCACTCTCCATCATAACTTGATGATTATATTATTCTTCTATTTCCATATTCTCACTTTTCACTAATGTTATCATATTCGAATACCTTGTTTTTTTGTAACCTCTACATTTCCCTTTCCCTCTTATTAATAAGATATTTTATTAAACCTATTTTTGATGTGGGTTTCCCATAGAGGAATTTTAAAGTATCAAACATTGATTGTCAAAGTAAAATTTTCAAATTGTGAGGATGTAATTTATTTATATAGGGTAGAATATAACACCCTAAGATTTTATGGTATTTCTCTTTTTAAATTTATTATTTTTGATAGTATAGGTTATAAATAACCCCAAGCTTAGACAAAAAATGATATACAATTAAGTATTATGATTTTTAAAAGACCATATAACCTTGTTGTTAAATTTATGGGAATAAATAGTATTGAAAAAATTATGAAATTTATATATTATATATTTAATAAAAAAATTATACATTTATTCAAATGATTTTATGGGAATAAGATCTGAGTAAATCCAATTTTACGCATTAAAAGGCTATATTTTCTAAATATAGTTTTACCTCCTTTTAATGAGATAATTGTTTTAAAATTAAATTTTTATAGTATTATAAATTCTATTGAAAATAATAAACATCATTTTTTAAATCAGAATGTCAAAATTATCTTAGGGTTAAATTTTGGTATTTTTTTGAAAATATCTATTTTCCTATGAATATTGTAAAATCATGATTTTTTATAAAAAAAATCATTTTTATTATATTAATAGTCTATTTATGATTTTAATAGTAACATAACCAATGAAAGTATAAATAAAATTTGGGTATCTTATAATTTAAAATACAATATCTTTATATCTTAGTATATATAATTAAATGTTTTAAAATTGATAAATTTAGTTTTGGTATTTTTGTAAAGCATAAATGTTTATTTAAAATTTGGTAATTAATATAATGTTATAAAATAGAATTTATCTTCCTAAAATAGATTCATAAATTAATATTATCTTTTATTATTATTATAATATAATTTTATGAGACCATAATTAATTTCTCATAGTGTTATAAAATTAGTTATAAATTTAAAATCGGTACTTTCAAATAAATGATGGTTTTAATTGAAAATTAAATTTCTCATATTTATGAAATTATTATCATTAAATAGAGTTCATTTTTTAATTCTTCATGTTCAAAAAGGTTTAGGGTGAATTCTTGGTATTTTTCTGAAATAGTTGATTTTTTGGTGAATAGTAAAATACAGTAAGTTAAGGAATAAATACATTATAAGTTAAATACACTATTAATTGAGTCATAGATGATGTAATCACCATAATGTCAAAAAATTATTCATTTTTTTAATTTATTTAGTGATAATTCTCAAACTATTCATAGTTTTGATCCATAATAATAAACTCATGAATAAAATATTCAAAAAATAATCATATCCTTCACTATAAATACCACCCCTCACCAGTACTTCTACTCAAACCTAAAAATCCTTGAATCTGGCTTATATTCTACCCATTTCCTCTCCCAAACATCTCTCCCACATTCTGGTCTTTTTGGTCTAACCCAAAATACCATTTCGATGTTCCTTAAGAAGGTTCTCAAGGAGAGGAATTCAAGAGGTAAAATCCCATTTCCGTCATTTAATTTTCTTCCAGTTTTTTTATTATGGTCATTTCATTACCCCAACTATCCAAAATTTCATTATAACTCCAATATTTTATATATAATTTAATTTTATTATGATTATGGTATATAAACTATAAATTTTATTATCTTCCCTCTTTTATTCTAAAAATTAAAACATCGTCTCTGAGAAACTGATTTATAGCTTTCATGAAAAACATGTTTTCTTTTCTCAATTATGCCTTCAAGTCTGGACATAAAACCATTTTAATGGTTAAAAAATATTATTATATATGTATTATAGATTATTTAATGTTCAGGAACCAGTATATATATACATAATATTAACTAATAAAACAAAACCAGTTCATGTTGATTGAAAAAATGCCAAAATAAACTAAAAGATTATCCCTAATGTTTTATCTAATTATTAATAATCATAACATATAACTGAATGAAATATTATTTATATTTATTAATAAAATATAATTTTAGTTCTAGATAACTATTCTTATTTTACATGATTTTCCACACATGTATACAAGTAAACCGATCATGAAGGCCAAGTAGACAAATGCTCCCAAACGATAAAATGGTTAATTATAACTCATCAAAAAGACCATAAATGAATTTAATAAAATTATAAAAAATAAAATAAATGTATAAAAGGTTATGAATTAATTAATTAATGTATTTAATATGATTATATATGATGTTATGTACAAGTGCATAACACTTTCGGATATATGGTAAGGGTTTTCTCATCTCACCTTTATTTCTATGAGATATGCCTTATTTGACACTATTTCTTATGTGTGGTGTATGTATAAGTCCCTTTGATGTATGATATTTTGAATCTATTTATGGTATTAAATTTTTAATAATATTATTATTAATTTTATTGGACATACAATTTGACTATTTTCTAAGTGGTAAGACATTCTCCCCAAACATCCATTTTTCATTAGGGTTATTTCCTCTCTCCATTTACCACAAAGTAATTCTTATTTTTATTTATATAATTCATCTAAAATATGTTTATATGTTTTAAAATCATTTATCTAGATAATTTAATGTTTATTTTATGGGTAAATACATTTTTTCAAGGTTCCCTTTTTTAATTTCTCTTGATAAGAAAGCTCAATTAAAGGGAACTTCAAAATTTCTTACCCATTATCATATACGATACAAAATCTATTTTAATATGCCATTATTTTTATAAAATCACTCTTTTTTCATGAAAACTATCTTTTTTCATTCTTTTTTTTATACAAATAATTATGACTTTTTCCATTTTCAATTCTCTTTCTTATTTTCCCTTAAACCGCACTAAATTATCTCATTTCTAAAGTTTCTTAAAAACTATTTTTACATGTTTTCACTTCAGTTGGACATCATTTATACCTAAAAAATATATCATTTTCCTTCCCACTTATTTTATGGGATATTCAGGTTTACAATATGATTTTATAAAAAATACAAAATATTTTTTGAAAGAAATATACTTTTCAAAGTAAAAGTATATTTCTCTTAAAAATTTATCAATTATTTTATTAGAGTAATTTTATCTATGATTATGATTAAAATATTTCAAAGTGTTATGGGACACTTTGTTTTAAATATATATTTTTAAATAAATTATTTGATATATGAGGAATAAATTAGACTTAGTAATTGAAGGGTCGGGCCTGCTACAGCCCCTCAATGCATAGGTAGGTCTCGTGAGACAAACTTGATCAGGTTTTGGATGGGGCCTTCCCCAATTATAAAGAATTATTGCACTACTGGAATCCTGACCTTTCCCAATGCTTATATACCAACAGTTGTAAAAACCGTTGGTATAGTCCCCCTTTCCCAACGGTTTGGCCAAACTGTTGGGAAAAATCCTTTTGTGGCCACTTTCCCCAATGGTTTGGCCAAACCGTTGGGAAAAGTCCATGGATTTCCCAATGGTTTGGCCAAACCATTGGGAAAATTCCCTTGGGTATGGCTTTCCCAACGGTTTGGGAAAACCATTGGGAAAAGTCCACCACTTTTCCCAACGGTTTTGAGAACCGTTGGGATAGGTTTTATGAGTAAATTGGTCGAATATCATCGAATACATCAATATATAAATTACATATAAATATATATATATATATATATATATATATATATCCTAATATATTCACAAAGGATACTCTAGGATAGTGGTAAAATCATTGACTTATAACGTGGAGGTTTTGGGTTCAAACCTCTGCAGGAACTCATTTTTATATATTTACCTTTCCCAACGGTTTACTCAAACTGTTGGGAAAGACCTAGGGAATTTTTTTCCAACAGTTCAAGGAGAACCATTGGTAAAACTTATTCCAACGGTTGGACAAACTGTTGGCATAGGTTAATTTTACTAACATATTCCAATGGTTCTTTGTAAACCATTGGGATAACTTTTCCCAACGGCTTACTTCCCTATGGTTTGCAAAACCGTTGGTATAACATATACCAACAGTTCTGCAGGCTTTCCCAACGGTTCAGAACCGTTGGGAAATACTCCATTTCTAGTAGTGTTGGACAAATCCTTGATGATATTTTTTTTATGAATGGAATTATTCATTCCCTCATTATGATATTATTAATTGATAATCCATGTGATTATTAGACTAGAATAATATCCATGTCTATGTTTCATTCTTATATAATTATTTATATAGAATTTTTCAATCAGTATTTATTCTTACCATATTATGCTCAGGTTATTGATGAAATGTAATGTGATTTAGTTAATCAACTTACCATAATTTTTTATAATATTTTATGATATCTCCCATTGGATTTCATACCTTTACTGAGCATATGATCTCACCACTTCTATTTTATTTCCCCTAGGATATGAAGAAGTGTATTATGAATGAATTCCATGGATAATATAAGAGTTTATGGATGTTTCCAATAAATATTCTATGTTTTTTCTTTAAAATTGTAGTGAAACAATTATGTACATATTTGGTTTTATATATCTATTAAACTATTTAGTTATTTAGGATTTGAGTTCCTTGTTTATTATACCAACATAATTAAGTAGGGAACCTTATCTGGGATACTGGGGTTAGGGTATTTATAATTATTTATTAAAAAAACTTCAAATAGGATTAAACACCTAAAAATTATCTAAATAATTTCATCACTCTTCTATAATAAGGTTATTATTCAAAAAGAAACAATAATCTTAATCATAATCATCAAGTAATTATGGTGTGTTCTTGCGTGGGTTGGTCTAACAACCTACTTGAACAATTATATAAAATAATATCATGGATGAATATAAGAACATAATTATAAATAATATATTATATAAATAAACAAGTAAATATTTTATTTTGGTTCTAGAAAGGTAACATTAATGTTAAACTGATTAATTAAGATACCACCATTCATTTGTTAAAAATCATTGAAAAATGCTTGTTTCCAATTTCATATATAATAACCATAACTAAGACTATGATAAAATTAAATAATAACATTATAAATAATTTCGAAACATATATTATAGTCTATTTTATAGCCTTTTAATGATTAATTTTTTTAAAAATAATAAAGAATAACATCGATATTATGAAACTAGTTCAAAGGAATCATGTTTAGTCATACCCAATATTGAAAATAGATAATAGATAGTGTAAGATCCCAAACATCATAGAAATATGACCTTGTTTAATTTTTAGTTTAAATCTCTTGTTTGGGTTAATAAAGTG
The DNA here is from genome assembly GCA_963277665.1 of Viscum album. Classification (NCBI taxonomy): domain Eukaryota; kingdom Viridiplantae; phylum Streptophyta; class Magnoliopsida; order Santalales; family Viscaceae; genus Viscum; species Viscum album. Next base: position 15,906,131 of record OY728158.1, read on the forward strand.
TTTCTTAAGAGTTTGAGGGGCCTTGGGGATGTCCTGGGGGTTTGGAACATGAAATAAGGGGGAAACTAGGTTAACCTATAGATGTCATACAACTAGAACACGGTTAAGTAAAAAGTGCAAGGTCAAGGAAAATTTGTGAAATTTTGGATATTGACATATCACATGGTTGGAACAAGGTTTATAAACCATGCGGGTCTCCCTAGGTAATTGTGCAACCTCAATTCTTGTAGATAATGTCTTGTGCATGGTTTGCGCATGGTTTGGAAAACTGTGTGGGTAAACCATATGCCCTAGTAAAAGTTGGAAAAAATTACAAAAGAATTCTATTACAAGATTTAATAACCTCACCCTAATTTATTCCCATTTCTCCTACTCTAAATCCTAGTGATGAACCAAAACCACCCAAGCTTCCAAGAGGTAATTATCCATCTATCTTAGGCCATTTGGAGTGCTCTTGGTTTCAGATCAAATATATCAGTGACTATAATCCATATCTTGCTTCTCGTTTTGGTTTAGGGATTGCATCTTTCTCTTATCTCCATATAAAGCTATAAAACCCTCTTTTTTCAAGTGAGATCTAGGTTGAGTATTTAAGGGGTGTTCAAATCAGGATCTAAGGATTCAATTTGGAGTGCGTTTGTCAATAGATTTGAGGTAGATTTTCTACAAGTTATATCCCATGGTTTTTATGTGGATTTGTGCCTACAATGATGAATTCTTGTTTTCCCTTTTGTTGTGTTCTTGTTGTTTTAAGTAAAACATGATTAAATGGGTGTCCAAATGGAAAATAGAACCTATCATAATCACCATGGGATTCATGTAAAATGAATTGACTAGTTTAGCGCCACCCATGGGGTGCGCCTACCCTCCCAAATATGGTCAATGGAAGTGTTAAGTGTGAAATAGACTTATGGTTAAGTAGAGACCAATATAAACATGTATAATTGTTTTTTGTAATGAATAATTAAGGAAAATGGGTAGTTGTTCTAAGATGTTGGTAATGGATAAGGGGTTTCTTGGATTTACATGAAAATGGTTTAATGAGTTTAATGGTAATGTTCCAAATGAAGTGTGAGTTGTACATGAAATGTATAAGTGGGATAATATATGAGAGATGATAAATGAGTTAATTTAATTAACATATGTAAAGTTTTAAATAGTTAATTGGTATAATTTTGAGGAAATTAGTTAATATTCTTAGTGATTTAGGGATAATAAATTGTAAATGGGGGAAAATGGATTTGTAATTTAAATGGTAAATGTGTTAATGGGTTTTGAAATAATTTCAATTCCCATGTTGGTTGTTATGGATTTTTATTTCCATTATATGTTGTTGTGTTTTGTTTTGGAATGAAATATGTGTGGTGAATGGAAAAATCAGCATGTTCACATGGCTTAATATAGTGGTGGTATTGAAATAAGGATCTATTCCCATGGGTTGAGTTAGACTGAGGCTCTAAACTCCACCAAAAAATGTATAGATTAGGGAAGGGGACATAATTATATTCCCATAAAGGTTCCATTCAATGAGATCACTTGGGTTGAGTCTTAAAGGTGATTGTGTTGTATATGTGTTTTTGGGATTATCCCTAGAGAGATGGGGAACTTTATTTATTTTCCCTATGCATTGATATTGATGAATATGAATAATTCGTTGACAAAGTGATAAAAGTGAACTAAGTAATAAAGATGATATAAGTATTGAAATTGGGAATAATTCCAGAAATGACTTAAGTTAAATCTTATTAACTAATGGAATCCATATTGAATTTATTTAATTTCTCCTTACTTATCACTTTCTTTCAATATATATTTACTGGATATTTTTTATACATCATTGGTGGTGGAATATTGAGTTATACTCACACCATACTCAGGCCGCCATTGGGTACCCAAGATGACTTCATGCTTGATGGTTAGGACATGGGAAAATTCCATACACTAGGGAGTTGAGTTGGGTATGGGACATGAATGGATGAGGTTACAGAATCTAAGTCAAGACCATTATAAAGATTTCACTATTTTATTTACTTTGGTTTTTGTTCACTTTTTCACTATTTATCATGACATTCTAGGTTTTTTGTTGGTTGTGGTTTGTACCTAGTTTTGGGAGATATTATTTATGCATGTTTATTGGTTACTAAACTTTGTTTCCACTTTTAATGATTTTTATATACTATGGATTACTTGGGTAAAGTGAGTATAGTCTCCTCACATAACTAATCTATACCCTCACTACAATTCATAAACCTCTGCAATATAGATGGGCACGCCTGAGGTCATGTGGTGACTCAGCTCAAGGCAATGATTAGTGGCTTATAGGATGGGGATGCTACAAAGTGGTATTAAAGGACATTTATTCTATAAATTACTTTTTGGAGATCGTAGGAAGGATATTACTAATGTGTAAAACCTTGGTAATTAAATCCTTCTTGGGAGTAGCTAACCCACGTATGAGGAAAAACCCAAGTGCTTCAGTGTGGTAATTTTGGTTTTTATTGTGCATTGTTACATTTAATGATATTTAACCATTGTATGATGAACTTATTGTGAAATGAGTCTTTTTTATGATATTTTTCTTATGAGCATAATTCAATGATGATGTGCATTACTTCATCATTATAAGTACATATACATTTAATTATCATGAATCATTATAGGAACACATGAGATGGGTGTATGGGGTATGAGAGGTAGAATTCATTACACTTCCTTGGAAACTTATAGAAAAAAAGGGTGTCTAATGAAATGATGAAAATGGTAAAAAGGAAATAAAATGTTTAATATTAGTTAAATAATTGAGTCTAATAAATCTATAAGTGAGTAGAAATATGGAATTTAACAAGTTGGAAAATGAGAAATGAGCCCAAGGAAAAAGGTTTACATGGTAAGTATGGAAATAGTTGTGAATTGGTTCCTAAAGAAAGACTTCTGATTGTGTGAGTTAGTTTCCCTGTGTTAGACATGACCCATGGAAAGGTTGGTTAAGGGTGGTGTTTTTAAGGAGTTAAGGACCATTTAGATGCTGTATGTGAAATGGTTGTCTTGATCTAGTGATGATACATCTTTATGAAGTCTTTGGAAGTTATATGTTATGTGTTCTAAAGATCGTGATTGTCTTTGTAGAGAAAATTAAACCACAACGTTGTGTGCCAATTGGGTGAAACAAAGATGTTTCTAAGAATGATTATCCAGTAGTGGAGCAAGAGAATGTGATGATACTAGATGGTAGATATGATAAGATCCATGATAATGTTTCTCTCATTATGAAAATGATGGAATGAGACCTGGGGCTGGTCTTGTCAATCATGTTTGAGCTATATAGGGATTTTCTACTGTAGAACCCTACAAACCTTATCAAAGAGGGTAGGATAGAGGTAGATGAGTTTTTAATAGAGTCCATCTGAATGATTCTCAACCATTTAGATACTCCTGCTGAGATGTGGGTTAAGTTGGACACCTACATGTTAAGAGGTTAGGCGAAGCGTTGGTAAGATATCATGGTTCAGACCAAAAAGGATGAAGGGATGTTAGGAAAGAATTTTTAGGAAAAGTTTCGATAGAGTTACTACCTAGGTTGAAACCAGTTTTGATTCTGCCATACTAAATGGCACTAATATAACTCTAGGAACATAAGGTTTAGTTGGAGGAGTTAGAGCTTAAGGATTTCATTTTTTCAAGCACATCTCCTTGGAAATCTCCTGTTTTATTTTATAAGAAGGATTACAGATCATTGTGGTTTTTTTTTACTATAGAAGGTTTAATTAGATTATGGTTAAGAACCAATACCCTCTTCCCCAAATCAATTATTCATTTGACCAACTGGGAGGTTCATCAGTGTTTTCCAAAATTGATTTGTGGTTAGGGTATCATCAGCTAAGGGTGAGACCTTCTAATATACCATAGAATACATTCTAGATAAGGTATTGTTTGTATGAGTTTGTGGTGATTATGTATGTATTTAACAACACACTAGATGTGTTCATGGATTTAATAAACCAAATTTTTTACCCCTATCTAGATAATTTCTTTTTTTTCTTAGTCGATGAAATCGTGGTGTACTATAAAACTCATAAAGATCATGGCAAACATAATGACATCATTTTAGGTACATTGAGAGAACTTATAATTTATGCCAAGATATAAAACTATCAATTATGGATTGGAAAAGTGAATTTTGTTGGTCACATAATCTTTGAGGCATGTGTGTTGGTGGATCCAGAGAAAGCTCGTGTTGTAATGTCTTCATATTAGCCTAAGAACATTTCTATTATTCATAATTTTATTGGTATGGAAGGATATTACCAAACTTTCATTAAATATTCCTACCATTAGAAAGTTCCAATTTTGGTCTTGACCAAGAAGGGAGTTAATTATGAGTGTTCTTTGGAATGTGAGAATGACTTTCAAGATTTATTGAAGAGTTGACGACAACACCAATATTGATCTAACTCGATCTAGGTAAGAAGTTAACTTTATTATGTGATTTATCTAGTATTGGACTTGGGGAAATTTTGATGTAGGATGATCAAGTTATAGATTATTTATCAAGGTAGTTGAGGCCTCATAAAAGGAATTACCCTAATCATGAATTTTTGTTGGCCCCAGTGGTTCATGAATTGAAGTGTTGGAGGCACTACCTATTGGGGGAGCGGTTTATAGTGTTTATGGACCATAAAATACCTAAGTATATCTTCTCTCATCTTTATTTGAATCTTTGGTAGTGAAGATGTGTTTAATAAATACAGTCTTTTGAATTCGAGTTGCTTTATATGCTTGTAAAATGGAATAGTTTTTCTGATTCCCTGAGTCCAAAGAATCAGAATCAGGTGGTTCAGAAATCAAACTGTGAGTGGAGAATGATGGACCTGTTTGCTGAGTTGCACCAAGAGGTGTAATATGGGCATGTGAAGATGACCCTCCCATCCATGGAAGTTGAGTGTACTCTTTTGAACTATTTTAAGGAGTCACAACTTGTGGATCCTATGTGTTTGGCAATAAAGTAAAGTCTTAATGGTGGGGAGTCACCTTTTTATTGTGTTGTTGGTGTTGATGGGATTGTTCATGTTCGTGATCTTATTATGGTGCCAAAAACTATGTAAGAATATTTGATTCATCAGTTTCATGCTTTAAAGTGGTCAATACACCCTGGTTTTACTAAGATTAATTTTGATATTTGTAGAAAATTTTGGCAGTCGGGAATAGAGAAAGAGAGTGTGGGTTTCATAGTGCAGTTCCTCACATGTCAGTAGGTGAAGGTCGAGCATCAGTGTTAAGGTAGTTTTTTACAACCTTTTCCCATTACAGAATGGATTTGAGAGTATGTAACGATGCATTTTATAGAGGGTATTCTAAGGATTCCTCAGAATAATGATGCAATATAGGTGGTTTGGATCGGTGGACTAAAGCGGCTCATTTCTTGACGATCTAGGAGTCCTTCACTATTGACCAGTTGTGTGAGTTGTATTTTTGGGAGTTAGTTCAGTTTCATGGGATACTGAGGATGATAGTGTTATATCAGGATCCATGTTTCATGTTGTGCTTATGGAAATCATTATAGTAGGTGCTTGGTATCCATGTGTTTTTGATAACCCCTTTTCACCTGCAGATAGATGGGAAGTCAAAGCATACGATTCATGTGTTAAAGGGCATGTTGAGAGATTGTGTCATTAATTTTGGTGGTTCATGGGAAATTTTTTTCCCTTTTTTGAGTTTTCCTACAAAAATAGTTTTCATGATATGATTAAGATGACACCATTTGAGGCACTCTATGGGAGGCCATATAGATCTCTGATGTGTTGGTTTGAACTGGGGGAGTTTGAGTTGTTGGGACCGAGTCTCATTCAGGAGACATTATAAAAAAGTTCATTTGATTCATAAAAATATGGAAAAGACTCAATATAGGAAAAAATAATATAAAAATGGTGTCATAGAATCCTTGAGTTTATGGTGGGTGACAATTCGTTTCTTCGAGTTTCTCAAAGATTGGGTCACCATCGGATTCTCAAAACAAGTCAAGTTGGTACCTAGGTATTTGGGACCATTTGAGGTTGTGGAGAGGATTATATTGATGGATTACCAATTGGATCTTCCAAAATGGTATATTATAATTCATGATGTTTTTCATGTCTTGTGGCTTTGATAGTATCATTGTAATCTATCACATTTTTTTAATGTTGAGGATGTTTTGCTTGAGGCTGATGCGTCCTTTGAGGTGCATTCAGTTCATATTATGGATCATAGAGAGAAGGTATTGCGGGAAAATCTTATTCCTCGGGTTCATGTTATGTAGCTACATAGAAATTTTTGGAGAGAAATATAGGAGTGGGAGTCGAAAATACAAGCCTAGTATACTGATATCTTTACTTCGTAAGCATAGTGATACTTGGGAAAGAAGCTCAAAGATGAGCTATAATATGGTGGGGAGGTTGTAATATCTTTAACTTCATGGAGGTATTTAATTGTTTAATTTTTTGTTTAAATAATTTTTTTTGGTTAATGAATTTTTTATTGGGAGTTTTAGGGGTCTTGGGGGTTTGGAACATGAAATAAGGGGGAAACCAGGCCAACCTGTACAAGGCGCACGACTGGAACACAGTTAAGTAAACTGTATGAGTTGGAGGCCAAATTGTGTAATTTTTTACACTGGTATATCACATGGTTTTCACACATATTATAAACCATGAAGGTCTCCCCAGGTAACTATGAAACTTCACTTCCCTTATATATTGTCTTGCACACAGTTTGGAAAACTGTTTGGGTAAATCACGCACCCCAGTAAAAGTTGGAAAAAATTAAAAAATTACCATTACAATATTTGAAGACCTCACCCAATTTCCTCCCATTTATCCTATTCTAAATCATAGTGATGAACTGAAACCTACCAAGCATCGAAGAGGTGATTCTACTTCGATCCTAATTCATTTGGATCACTGTTGGTTGCAAATCGAAGCTCTGGGTGAGTCTAATCCCTCTCCTGCTTCCCTTTTTTGGTTTAGGGTTAACATCTTATCTTATCTCCCTCCAAATATCTAAAAAAACGTTTTTTTATAGTGAGATATAGGTTGATTCTTCAAATGGTGGTTGAATCTGGATCTAAGACTTTGATTAGGAGTGTGTTCATCAACAAACTTGAGGTAGGTGGTCTACAAGTTATATCCCGTAGTTTTATGTGGATTTTTGCATGGAAAGTTAAATTATTGTTTTACCTTTGTTGTGTTATCGATTCTATTAGTAAGATTTGATAAAATGGGTGTCCAAATAGAAAATAGAAACCCTCATGATCCTTATGGGATGCATGGAGGATGAATTGACTAATTTAGGGCCACCCATGGGGTGCGCCGACCCCCCAAATGTGGTCAACAAAAGTGTTAAGTGTGAAATAGACTTATGGTCAAATAGAGATCAAGGTAAACATTTTTAATTGATTTTGTGATGAAGAAGAAGGGGAAAAGGGTAGTAGTGCCTAGATGTGGGTAATGGATAAGGGGTTTCTTGACTTGAATTGAAAATGGTTAAATAAGTTTAATGGTTATGTACCAAGTGAGGTGTGATTTGTAAATGAAATTTATAAGTTGGATAATATATGGGAAATTCTAAATGGGATAAATAAATGAATATATGGAATGGATTGGATATGTTAATTGGGATAATGTAGAGTAAATTAGTGAATATTATTAGTGAGTTAGGCATAAGAATTGGGAAATGGGGGCTAAATGGATATATAATGTTAACTCATATTCCAGTTATTATGGATTGTGAATTCTATTAGACTTGGTTATATTTTTTCGTGGTATGGTATATGTGTGGGGAACTGAAAAATAAGTATTCTCACATGGATTCATAGAGTGGTTTATTAACATGAGGATCTACGCATATGGGTCAAGTTAGACTGAGGCTCTAAAATCCACCCCAAAATGAATGGATTAGGAAAGGGGGCAGAGTTCTAATCCCCTAACAGTTGTATTGGATGATAACACTTGAACCGAGGCTTCATGGTGAGTGTGTTATATATGTGATGTCGGGATTATCACTAAGGATATAGGGAACTTTATTTATTTCTCCTATACATTGAGATTGATGAATATTCCTAACCCATTGATAATGTGATAAATGTGAACTATGTAATAAAGACGGTATAAGTATTAGAATTGGGAATAATTCTAGAGAATACTTAAGTGAAATATTATTAACTAATGGAAACCAAATTTTCTTTATTTACTTTATCTTTACATGGAACTAAAATGAACTATATATTGACTGGATTTTTTAGACACTATTGTTTGTGGCCTACTAAGTTGTACTCACACCCTACTTGGGCTTCTATTGGGTACCTGAGAAGACTTCATGGTTGTAGGTTAGGACAAGTGAAAAGAACATATGCTAGGGAGTTGAGCTTGGCATGGGACAAGCATGGAAAAGGTTCTAGACTTAGAGTTAGGATCGTTATGGGGAATTAACTATTGTCTTTATTGTGGGTATGTTCACTTTATAATAGTTTAGCATGATATACCGTGTTTTTTTGTTGGTTGTGGTTTGTTCCCCAATTTAGAAGATGTCAGTTATGTATGTTTATTGGTTATTTTAATTTGTTTCCACTATTTTTTCTTGTTATCGATTGTGGATTACTCTAGTAAAGAGGGTATTGTCTCCCCACATGACTAATATAGACCCTTGTTGCAAGTTATAATCCTTTTGCATATGGGTAGGTGCATATTAGGTCATGTGGCAACTCGGCCCAGGGAATTGTTTAGTCGCTTCCGAGAAGGGGATGTTAAAACTAGATAATATACATATAGAGAATAATTATAAAGTATGTTTTTAAAAGGTTATATATATGAATAATTTTATTAAATATGTGATTATGATAGTTATTTTTTATTATATATGAGATTAAAGAAGTTTAGCAGAATTCAAGAAATAAGGTAAATGTTTCTATATCTCAAATTTAATTTCTTGAGAAATATTTCTTAACATAAACCATGATATATTTAATATGGTGTGATTGATACCTATTTAATTTATTTTACCATATTTATGGGGTTTTTAATAGATATATCATGTTCTCCTTTAGTGGATTTCAATTCAAAAGATACCAATGTCTTAAGGGTTATTTTTCACTTTCTTCAATTCCATGAAAATTATTGATATTATGTACCATTATTTATTTTTTATAGTGTATTCACATACATATTTCCTTCAAGTATAATGAATATTGTTAGTTTTATAAAATGTTAATGTCCCTTTAATGGTAACCCACTTATATTCCTTTGATTCTTATAATACCATTACTATAAGGATTTTTTCTTCAATATCATTTTCAAATTAGGATTTTTTTTAGAAAGAAAAACAATATTGGGAATTTCAATGTTCTTTATTTATAAATCCCTTATAATTTTATCTTCCCCTAATCATTTTTTTGATCATTGTTCCATTTTCCCCCTTTTCTCACTGTATACCTGATGCAAGGAAAACTTATCTCACCTCTTACTTTTGGTTAGGAACATCCATTTTCTATGTCTCTATTAATTGGATGATTTTTTGAATGTCCTTATTTAAGAATAAATAATTTATTGATGGAATTTCCTAATACTTAACATTATTTAAACATTTTAAATAAAATTTTAATGTTTTCTATATGGTATTTTTTCATCAATTTGTGAAAAGTGTCTCTTTTAACACTTTTCATGTTAACAAATATTTCAATAACTCATTTTATTTTATATGAATATTTATATATAAATTTTCATGGTTTATTAAAAAATTATTTTTATCCTTGTTTATAAAATATTTATTTTAGAATTATTTAAAAAGATCGAGGATATTTATTATTTCCAAAGTGATTTTTCAAAAACTCCAAAAAAGTATTTTTCATCTAAGTTATTGTCTTTTGACATATCTTATGCTTGATCGAGGATATTATTCAAATGTTACCATACTCATTCTTTATCTGGGTGGATTATATAATATTATTTTCTACCAAATATATGATCAATCATTATCTTTGTCTTACCTGACCATCCACCTTGAATGGGATCAATTTTTCTTCCAATACATTTCCTTTGTTGATACCATATTTTCAATTTATCTGATTAAAGGGTATTCACTTGGATTCCATACATTGATTTATTAGGGAAATTATTGAATTAACCTTATAAATTTAATATACATGGTGTAAATACCACATGACTTATTATACTTATTGAATGGTATTTAACTAGAAAGTTACTAAATATATTTGGATACCAATTTATTTTCCATGGGTTTATCTTCTTATGATTATTTTTAGACATATAAATCGTTTCCTTATGTGATTACATTTTAACAGGATATGAAACCAATTTTATCTCCATGTCTTATTTATGCTGTTTTGATTGAATTATTTTCAAGTGGCACTAATATTTATAGATAGCGATGGGTGGGGCCATATATCACCCTCCAATGCATTGATTTAAAGTTTAATTCTCACGAGATAAGTAATCATGAAAAATTTTAATATCTTGTAATTGTGTGAACTAATGGTGTGTATCATGAATGAAATATTTTATATACTATTTTTTTTGCATAATTTTATGCTTATTCTCATGACTATGTTATTCTCACACGGATCATGTTTATCGACTCATGTTTCCACAATATTGTGGTTCATTTATTATGATATGACAATACTTTTGGATTGATGTGTGATCTATTTTTTTGGTTATATGTTTCTTATACACCACAATTATGCTTATATGCTCATCTCATTATCACTTATGATCATTGACTATTATCGCTTATGTTTACCCTTACTGATTATCATAGCTCACTACTTTATAAATTTTCCATTTCCACTGGATATGAAGATAAGAAAATTATAAAATGTCTATAAGAATATATATTATGGAGAATTAGTGGGATATTTTTAATAAAATTAATATATTATACAAATTCCTATATATTTGAAAAAATATTATTTAGTTTAAAAACACATGAGTTTTTTTAAATAATGTTTTGTCCTAATACACTAAAGCTCTAAATCATAGAGTTAATGGGAATGTATTTAATAAAATATTTTCTTAATGTCATGTAGTTATGATATGTTAATTTTTATAGTTCATCATTATTGGCATCAAATCCACTCTAAAGAATTTTTTTTATCACAAGACCTAGGAGTAAGGTTATCAGTTGTAACACCTTGAGATTTTGTGAAATATTTTTTTTCAAACTAATTTAATATTATGGATATTTTTCATTAAATTTAAAACTAATTTTATCTTATTTTATATGTAACACTGTTTTTATCTTTTGTCACACGAAACACTGATTTAAACTTGTGATACACACAACATTTAGTTTAAGTGAAACATGACATATTATTAAAATATTATTATTTAATTTGATAGTAATCATCTAGTTGTTGAAATGGTGGGTATGGATAGGATTAACCAAAATATAAAATTATATGGTTTAAAAATATATATATATAATTAATTCTTTGGTGACCAGTTATCTAATAATGAAAATAAAGAAAATCATATTTTGAGAAACTATTAATATGAAAACAAACGCGTTTCAACTAAATAAATTAAAAAAACCACTTTTTTTGAATTATTTTATGAAATATATATATTATATATATTCAATAAACTATTTAAAATTCATCTTACGTGTTTTATATAGATGAGCTAAGAATAAATCCAATTTTATGCATAAAAGATTTATTTTTTAAAAAGCAGTTTTGTCACTTTTTTTGGTGCACCTATTTTAATTTTATTAATTTTAGAAAATTTATTTGAGAAAATAAATTTAATATTTGAAATCATAATTTAAAAATTATCTTAGTTATAATTTTTTATAATTTTTTGAAAGGTTTAATTTTTTTATGAATGGTGGAAAATATTGAATTTTAATTGAAAACATAATTTTCATTAAAATTATTTATAAATTTAATTATAATTTTAATGGAATTAATGTAATATTAGTTCAATTATATATCACTTAATACAACTTATATCATTATAATAATTTTTATATTTAATTTTGGTAAAAAAAAATTGTAAACTTTTGAACATTTTCTTTTTTGAAACCTGCTTTCTCATCATGCCTGCTGGATTAATTTTAAATTAACATTTTCCATGTTTATAAATGGAATATAGAAAAATTAATTAAATATTTGGAATAATAATAATTTATGTTATATAATAAGTTCAACTTAATTTTTGAAAATCATGAATAGAAAATATAGTAAATTTCTTTTACCGTGGTTAAGGTAAAAATGTGTTTACTAGGGGTAAACTAAAAAAGGAAAGGGTTAAAATGACCTAAAAACTTTCCTAAAATATATTTTATGTATATATTTAGAGAATATAATATCTAAGTATATATAATGATACATTTTTATTCCTTTTAGAATGATAAAAACATGGGTACACCTTTTCCTTTTCAAAACTTTTCAAGTATGCCACTCAACTCACTTATAGAAAGTCACCCAATATCCTCTCTTCTTCAAAAATTAAAAACATTTTGGATTATCCAAAACCTACAAAAATAAAAAATTATTTCATATCACAATATAATCCTTATTTTTTACAGAAACCCAATATATGAGGACTTTTGGTGAAAAATAAGTAGGATACCTGAAGAAGAGGTAACATTCATCAATGAGCTTTTTTGTTTTAATTCTTCATCAACCACCATAAATTATTATTAAACCATAATTATATAATAAATTATGAATGTTACATATAATTATTTGTTTTAATGTCAATTTTATTACCTAAATCCATCCCTACTTACATCAAATTGGTTATGAAATCATCATTCATGTGTATAGTAGACTATCGTCTCACGAACTGATATCATTCGTTTTTTCCATTACCATATTTCACGGTTGGTTATGATGATGAATTTGAATTATATATATATGGTATTTATATCAAAATTATAAATCTTGACTCATTATATTATACATAACTTTTTAAATTTCCATTCTATAGGGAATAATATAATGTTACTCATGTGTACGGAGGACTACCGCCTCGTGAAGCGATGTGATTCATTTTTCAGTAACAATTTACATTGTAGATAATAAGGATAAATATATGTGATATACATGAAATAATTATTATAATAATTAAATATTTATAATTCTTAAAAGATATTATATCATTTTATTTCTTATCTTTTTACTCATTAAAAGATGAAAACATCTTTCATGTACGTGAGGACTACCACCTTCACACAACAATGTGAATCTCTCCTTTAATAACCACACCACATGGTTGATATTTATAATAAAATTTAAATAAATAATATTTTATTTATGTTATTATTATCATTATGGAATTATAAAATATCACTTACTTCCTTTCCATAATTATCATTGAAAATTGGAAACATTGCTGATGTGTACGTTTGACCTACCATCTATATGATAACAACGTACTTCATTTTCCAGAGCCATTTACATGATTTATCTTAAAATTATAACTGATGTATAAATATGATAATTATTTCATTATTATTAGTATTTATATTATGTGACCATGATTATAGTAAGAGGATCGAAAATAATAAATCAAAATGTATACAAAAAACAAAATGGTTATTACCTGAAACGTGACTTTAACATCGAAATGTTAATAAACAGGCAATAAAATAAAATAAAAAATAATATATGGTATGATATATATGGTTTTGTTTCTGTAATATATTTATAATAAACTTATATTTATTATGCGCGAGGTTCAAATGAGTACGATGTGAGTTTAGTCTTATGGTAAAGGATTTCTATATCACTTTTTTTTACTTCTGTGAGACACATGTCATACTCACCACCTATTTATTTTCTGTGGTGTATATAATGTCCATGAATGTATTTTATGATTACTATAATTAAAATTATGTGGGATTACATATCCATTTGAGGATACCAATTTCATGGGGTTTATGGTTTCAATGTTACCAAAGTGGTGATGGATTTTTGTCTCAATTTTCCTTCTTTGAGATATATGTTATGTTATGCACCTATCTTCTTTTATGAGGTGTACATATTACCAATTTTACATGTTATATCATTAATGTAATTATTTGAATTATATTATATGTTTCATTTAATGATATTATTTCATGATAGTTATGATTAAAAGTTATCAAATGTGTAAGAGTTTTTTGTTACAATAACACTGTTTATTGGGATTGTTTATGATTATACATCTAATGTGGAATTCATATGATATAACTATTAAGAAACATATGAATATTTTTCTCCTATGGTTATTCAATATGTTTAAAATTTATATTAAAATTTTCCACTCTTACTTAAAATATTTGATATTTTTTTAAGAAAATATGACTTTATTTATCTCTTCCGTCAGAAATCTATTTTCTTTAAAAACCATGTTTTTAAAAAATGTTTGAAAAAATGTTTTATTACTATAATATGATTTTTAAAAATAAAATTTTACCACCATTTATATTTTAAAATGTTTAAAAAAATTATATTCATGTCGCTTTCCAAACATTGGCCATTTATCTTTTACTAAAAATGTGGAAGGAATCATTGTTTTATCGTGAATGGAAAGAACGAAATTTCCCAACTTCATAAACATTATTTTATTTGAAACTTAAATTATATTTTTTCATTTTATTTTTAAAATATGTTATTTTACAAAAATATTATTTTTTAAAATGTTTTTTCCAAATTTTAAAGGCAATTTTTTTTCAAGAAATATTCCAAGTAATCTTTTCTAATTATTTTCCATTTAAGAAAAAATACTTTAATGTTACTTATTATTTACTAGGAATATGATCCAAGGATATTTTTATTATTATTTATATTAATGGTTTATTTTTATAATTAAAAGGTGTTTATGAAACCCATTCCTCTTCCATGAGTTATACCCTGATAAAATTATTATGAATCCCAATTATGTTTCCAAAATTTATGATTTGATGAATTGATGAAATGATTATGAAACCTTTTACTTTTAAACAATTTATGTTATGATTAAATGTTTATGAATTTTTTTCATGGGTTCTGATATGATGAATGTATTATGATCTTGTGGTACACATATGTATGATTTTTATTATATGACAGTGAATATGTTATAACCTTTAACAATTTTTATGTTATAACTATAGAGAGTGGTTATGTTATAATAAAAGATGGGTGGATCCTATTTATCCCTCCAATTAATTTGGTAAATATTTATATCTCATGAGATAGATAGAACTATAATGAAGATTAAAATTGGTTCAATAAAGTACATTTTCAGCTATGATGATCTTGGGCATGAACCTTGACTACCATGATAGTTTGGGGAGTGAACCCATTCCACTATGAGGAAAGGTATTTCACTGGTGATGGTGGTGTGTTCTAACCAGGATTTGTATCCACCTATGGAGTTATGTGATAAGTTTTAGAAATAATCCTTGACTAAAAGGGAAATTATTTTCTATACTTATTTTTATTCTAAAATTCTATGTATTATTCCATTGTTATGATCTCATAGGTCATGTTATTTGATTCCCTTATGATTCATGTCTTATGAACTTGTAATTGTTTTCTATGATTCAAGATTATGATCTTATATTTTCAAGGTATGATTTTAAAATGTTATGCTCATGTTCTCATACCCTTATTGTCATGTTATGATTAAGTATCTCCCAAGTTAACCCTTATTGAGAATCTAAGACCACCCTTTATTATGTTTCCTTTCCTAGGGAATAAAGGAAGGTTTTTAATTGGATTAATAAAGGGGTAATATCTTTATGGAATAAAATGAGATTCTTTCACCAAATTAGAGGATAGTGTACCTAGTCTCCAAATACACTAAACTATTAAGGTTATTAGATTTGTGTTTTTGTTTTATATTGAATATTTATCTATGAATAATATCCATATATTATAAGTGTGGTTCACTATAGTTGGAATCAGAGGAAAAGTGTAGTTAAGTTTTGGAAAATGGGATGAGAAAACATTAGTGAGATACCTAGGTATGTTTCTAAGGATATGTCTAGGTATGTTAGTAAGGATAATTCTAAGTCTGAGTCAATGTAAAGAAAAATGTCCCAGAATTTTGGTAAAGGATAGATTAAGTGGTTTATATGTAAATAAATCATTGTATAGATACATAAAGTGGATGTGGCTTTGGCATAGAGGAACCAAGGGGTAATAACTCTGAAAATTGAAAATTGACCTGGACTCAATCATCACTTGGTGTATGAAGATGAGCTTTACTACACACCAATTTTGACACTCCTATGTAATATTATTTAGAAATTTAAAAACTATTTATGAACCATTATGAAGTATATAAATAGATGATGACTATAAATGACCAAGGTTAAACCTAAGGTGTCATAGATTTAAAGGAAGGTGTATTTATTTAGCCATCCTATGAGAGATTTTAGGATTATTTTGGCTTCCCACTAGGATTAGTGTTTCTCACAAAATACTTTTTTGTTTTAGTAAATTATGGGAACTAGAAGGAACTCAATTAATGTTGAATGTGATAGAGAATATATTAATGAGAAACTAAATGGGAGGAAGAATTGAGTGAATAATATTATTTTTATGACTAATCAGTTATCACAATATATAATTAACAACATTCATGTTAACCAACTCTCGAACTCACCAAAGAATATAAGGAGAGAGTTTTCTTAGAGTTCGGTTAATGGAGACCATGGTGGAAAGAAGATTTATTTTCCTATATGTTGAGAGTATAGGAAGACTCATTCTAGGGAATACCTCAATGTAAAGGGAATATGTTTCAAGTGTGGAAAATAAGGGCACAAATCACAATTTTTTTTGAAGAAAAAGTATAAGTTCTGTTAACTCAATGAAATGAAACATTGGTCTCCCTAAAGTATTTTCAATAGATGAATTAATTAAATACATAATGTTTGGCCAATATGAAAATAAATTTTCTATATGGAAATGTTTTAATGGAAATCAGTAAGGTTTCGTCAGTAATGGTTTTTCTATTGATGATGAAGAGACTAAGAAAGACATATGAAAGGAAGGAGGTATTGACGAATAAGATGATTAAGACTAGTTATTTTCTTAAGGGTAATGTAAAATTATTAATGTGTTTATGTATTGGAATTTTAGAATTATTTTTTATAAATCATACTATATATTAGGATTGTCTGTATAGTTTTTCATTAATTATTTTCAATAATACGTTAAATGGTACGAATGGACTAGAAAAGTGATTTAATAGAAATGTTACATTTTGATTAAGGGAAAATAACCCTTAATATAATTTAGATATTTACATAATGATGTTGGGATAAAGATATGTTGGATATAAATAAATTAATTAAATAGTACTTATTACATAGGTACTAATTAATGATTTGTTAAAAAAGTTGTTTAAGCTATCATTGATGGAGTTTACAACATATTTGGATTTTATAAATATATATAATAATTCATGTTTAATGTAAATGAATAATGAATAATGTTTTTTAATATGGTTTTATGTAAATTCATGTTATTAACATGTTTTAAGAGAATACATGAATAAGGTATTCACATGTTTTGTATGTGACAATCAAGATCCAATTTATGATATATGGGGGATTAATGTTATGTTCATTTTGAGAAATTTATTGACCTTATTTATAAATTTTATATTTCAGAAGGGTTATAAGGTTAAGAAAATTATATAATTGTTTATATTAAATTTTGGATGAGATTTTAGTGATTAAATTATTACTTCACTATATACAGTTTTATTCATATTGGATAACCTGTGCTACCCATTTTTTTGTAGTGATAAATAAAGATAGATGGAATGAATTGTCATTCTATTTATAGATCGTATGATATTTTTGTACTTCAGGAATATGAAATTCACCTTTATTTCTTTGAGTGAGAGATAAAGTGTAAATTGATCAAGGCATTACCAAAGGATGAGACTGTGCTTGTGAAATGGAATGAAATCAAGTAAATATATATTCTCATGAAAATTACACAACATTAAGAAAATGATCATGAAATAAAATATTGTGAAACTATAATAATTTTTATGTTGTCAATGTACTTTTTTCATACCCATTTTTTTATGATTTTTTGGTCGTTAACCTTATTTAGATCACCCACCTTCTTGTGATCAATGATCTCTATCGATTTGTAAAATTATTTATGTTTTCTTCCATGTCCAAATCATTACTTTCCACTTAGGTTCTTTTATATAGAAACCTAGTAACATTAATCAACCCTTATATTTCTAAATTTCATTTTTAAGGTAAGTTTTATTATTCATTTTTACGATGCGGTTTTTTGTTAAGGGATTTTTAAATGTTAACATATATGGATTTTGATGGTGAAATTCATTTTAAGGGGGTAGAATGTAACACCCCAAGATTTTGTGAAATATTTTTTTCAAATGATTTTAATATTTTCAATATTTTATATCACACATAACACTAATTTCAACTTGTCTTACACATAACATTGAGTATAGTTTACTTTACACGTAACACTGAGTTTATCTTGTGTTACACACAACACTGAGTTGAAACAAAACGTAATATATTATTAAAATATTATTATTTAATATGATAGTTATCATATAGATATTGAAATGGTTTTATGAATAGGATTAACTTATATTATAAAAATATATGGCTTACACATTTATATACGATGAATTCTTTGTTGACCATTTATTTAATAATGGAAATAAAAGAAATCTTTTTCTGAGATATTATTTTATTTACAAAAAATGCATTTCAACTAAATAAATTAGTAAAAAAAATTGGGGAATGATTTTAATAATATTTATACATTATATATAGTCAATAAAGTATTTAACATTCATATTATTTTTTTCTATACAATATATAAGAATAAATCCAATTTTATGCTTACAAAACTGAATTTTTCTAAAAAAACAGTTTTGTCGCTTTTTTTGGTGCACTTATTTTCAAAATAATTTTTGAAACCTTTAAAAAAATTATTTGAAAAAATAAATTAAAAATTTTAAATAATAATTTCATAATTATCTTACGCTGAATTGTTTTATAATTTTTTAAAATGATTTATTTTTTATGAATACTGAAAAATATTGAATTTTAATTGAAAAATGACTTTATTTAAATTGTTTATAAAGTTAAATTAAATTTTAAAATGGTTTTAAAGTAAAATTAGTTAAATTATATATATATATATATTAATCAAATTTATCTATTTTTTATTGGATTTTGATATAAATATTTTGTAAACTTATAGAAATTTTCTCTTTGAAAACTCACTTTCTGATCGTTTTTGGGTGATCAATTGTAAATTAATAATTTCCAATTATATGAATGGAATTTTTAAAAAAGGATTAAATATTTTTAATCATCATATTTTATATTATAATTTGAACTTAGTTTTTTTCCAAAATTATTAGTTAAAATAGTAAAAAGTATTTTCTATGGTTAATGTAAAAAGGTATTTACCGGGGGTAAAACTAAAAAAGATAAGGGTTTAAATGACCTAAAAAGTGTCTAAAATAATATTTATGGAAATAGTTTGAGAATATAATATATATGGATATAGAATAATCTTTTTTTATTCATTTTTCATCTGAAAAAATGTGGGTACACCTTTTTATTTTCATAAAATTACAAGTGTGCCACTCACCTCGCTTATAAAAGGTCACCCACTCCCATATCTTATTAACAAAATAAAACAATTTTATTTCATTAAATAACTAAACAAAAACTTTAAAAATTACCACCTATCATCCTATAAGACTTATATTGGATCTAAATCCAACCTAAGTAGGCTTTTGGTGTAAACCTAAAGTGGATACCCGAAGAAGAGGCAATATTCATCAATGAGCATTTTTGTTTTTTTGTTCATACACCTCCTTAAATTATTATTAAAAATGGTAATTTATTAAAATAAATATATTAAATATGATTATATGTTTTTATGTTTATTTAATTACCTATAATTCTCTAAAATTCCAAAAAAACAGGTTATAAAATCATCATTCATGTGTACGGTGGACTACCGCCTCGCGAACCAATGTCGTTCATTTTTTCATTACCACCTCTCACAATTGGGT
Organism: Viscum album; assembly: GCA_963277665.1. Taxonomy (NCBI): domain Eukaryota; kingdom Viridiplantae; phylum Streptophyta; class Magnoliopsida; order Santalales; family Viscaceae; genus Viscum; species Viscum album. The sequence continues at coordinate 15,926,185 of OY728158.1, forward strand.
TTGATTATTGATATAAATTATATATATGGTATTTATAGAATAATTATGCATATTATTCATTATATCAAACATACCTTTTTAACTTTCCATTCTTTAGGGGATACAATAACGTCGCTCATTATACGACATACTACCTTCTCACAAAGAATTGTGATTATTTTTTTACTAACACTTAATATGGAAGATATTTAGGATAAATATATGTGATATAAATGAAATTATTATTATATTAATATAATATTAATAATTATTGAAAGATATTATATAATTTTATGCCTTACCTTTTCACTCACTAAAAGATGATAATATCGTTCGTGTACGTGTGGACTACCACCTTCACGATGTGGCGTGGCTCTCTCATTTCATAACCACACCATATAGATGATATGTATATGTATATTTAAAGAAATAATCTTTTATTTATGATATTGTTATAATTATTTAAATTTAAAACATTATTTATCTCCTTTATATAATGATCGTTGAAAAATGGAAATGTTACTCATGTGTATGTATGACCTACCATCTTCATGATCGTAACATACTTCATTTCTCAAAATCCTCCTTCATGATTTGTATTAAAATTATAATTTATGTATGAATATGATAATTATTTGATAAGTATTATTATTTATATGTTGTAATTGTGATCTATGTGGGAAGACTAAAAATAATAAATCAAAACATATACGAAAAACAAAGCTGTTATTACCCAAAACATGCTTTAACATGGAATTATTAATAAAAAAGTAATAAAAGTACATAAGTAAATAATATATGGTATGATATATATATATGTGTGTGGTTATTTAATTTATTTATAATAAAATTATATTTATAATACATTAGTTTCTAACAAGTATAAAGGGAGTTGAGACTTACAGTAAGAGATTTTTATCTCACTTTTTTACATCTGCAAGACACAAACCGTACTCATCACCTATTTATTTTATGTGGTATATATAATGGAAATTAATTTATATTATAATTATTATACTAAAAATATGGGTAATTACATATCCATTTTAGGATACCTCTTTCATGGGATTTATAGTTTCAAAGTTACCAAAGCTATAAGGGATTTTCGTCTCAATTTTCCTTCTTTGAGACATATGTTATAGTATGAACCTACATTGTTTTATTATGTGTATATAATTCTAATTTGACACATTATATCATGAATATATCTATTTTAATGTTATTATAAGTTTCATTTAATGTTTTTTTCATGAGATTTTCTATTCAAAGTTATCAAATTGGTAAGAGTTTGATGTTACAATCTCGTCATTTATCAGGATTATTTATAATTATACATACAATGATGAAATATTATGATATACCTCTCTATAAACTAATTAGTTTTATTATTATTTGGTTATTAATGATATTTTAAAGTAATAGTACCTTTTTACACTCGTTTTTACTTAAAATAACTCGGAAAATGATTTTAATAAAATCTGACTTTATTTCCCTATTCGATCAGAAATCTATTTTCTTCTAAAACCATGTTTTCCAAAAATGTTTTCAATATTTTTTATTACTAAGCTATTACTTTTAAAGACATTATAACCATTTTTTAAATTTTATAAATCATTTTTAAAAGTAATATTCATGTCACTTTCCAAACAATTCCCATTTGGATTTTATTAAAAATGTGAAAGGAATCATTGTTTTAACATGCATGGAATGAACATAATTTCTTCCTTACATTACCATTATTTTATTTGAAGCTTAATTTTTAATTTTTCAAGGTTATTTAAAAATTAATTTTTAAAATGTTTTATGTTTATTTTTTTTTCAAAGTTGAAAGTCTGTTTTCCTCATGAAATATACCAAGTAATTTTTTGAGAATATTTTCCATATAAGATGAAATCCTTTGATGTTACTTATGATTTACTAGGGATATGATCCAAGGATACCATTATTATTATTTATCTAAATATTTTATGTTTATAATTATAAGATTTTTATGAAACACATTTCTCTTCCATGAATTATTTCATATGTAACCTGATTATTTCTCCATGGGTTATGCTTTCATGAAATGAGGAAATGATTATGAAACCTGTTTATTTTACATAGATTATGGTATGATTAAATGTTTATGAAACCAATTTAATTTCATGGGTTCGTATATGATTAATGTTTTTTGATCTTTTGGTACACATATGTATGATTCTAATTATGTGATGGTGGTTACATTATGACCAAGGATGGTGGTTACATTACAACCAAGGAAGGTGGTTACATTATAACTAATGATGGGTGGGACCTATATCTCCCCCAATAAATTGGGTAAATATTTATATCGCATAAGATAGATAAGAATGAAATGGGGATTGAACATGGTTCAGTAAAGGATTTTTTTTCTATAATGTTCTTGGGAGTGAACTGTGACTACCATGATGGTATGAAGAGTGACTCATTCCACTATGAGGAAAGGGATCCCACTGGGGGTGGTAGCATGTCAAATATTGGAGGTGTATCCTACCATAAAGTGCCCTAATAAATTTTCAAAATGAACCTGGAAAACTACAAAAAATTATTTTTTATTCTTATGTGTATGCCACAATTCTATGTCTTATTCTAATGTTATGCTCTCATGGATTGTATTCTTTGATTACCTTATTATTCATGTCTTATGAACTACCAAAATTTTTTCTATGACTCAATATTATGATATTTGATATACATGTAATGGTTTTTAAATATTATTCACATGTTATCATATTCTTATGCTCATTTTATGCTTACAGGTCCCCATTGTTTACCCATACTAGGCATATAATCTCAATCTTTATTATGTTTCCTTTCCCCAAGTTATGAATTTTTTTATTTAGGATTCCTAAAGGGGAAATATATTTATGTGATACATTGATAATATTTCATTAAATAAGAATATATAGTGCCTTGTCTCTAAAGACACTAAACTATTACAGTCTTTAGGCATGTGTTTTCATAATGTATATAATATTCATAAAAAAAGATGCAATATCAAGGTATGAGAAGCCTAGGTGTCTATATGGAATGTCATAGTTGTTATCAGGGAATGTTTTAGATAACATTAGAGGTTAATATGTTAGTTTTTTATATTTTATGTGTTTATAAGTTAAGGTTTATCATAATTTCTATGGTATCAATAACCCTTTATATTAGTTGAGGTAATATTAAATATTTTAGGAATCATGATTAGTGAAATTTAGTGAAAACCCATGACATAAGTCTATTTATAAGAAAATGTCTCATTGTTTTGAAAAATTAGATATGGCGTGGTTATTCTAGAATTTATTTATCTATCTTGATACTTTCAAGTGGATACTGTTGTGGAATAGATACACATAGGTGTAATCATCTTGAAAAACCCTTGTTGAGTATCAGCTCAAAATCTACTCTAGTGAATGATGTGTGGACCTAAGACTACACACCTGGATAGTCACTTATAGGGGATAATATCTTGTTAATCACATCCTCCATATGTTCCATAATGAAAGAATTATTTCATAATTACTTTAATGGATTATCTTAATAAGTATGAGAGAACACAATTTAAAGTAACCTTGGTTGAACCAAGAGAGTTATAGGATGAACCAAGTATGACATAGTTGAACTAAAAGTATGATAGTTTGAAATGAATGTGTCATTGAAGAAGACATATTATGATTTATATTTTATATTCTTCTGATAATTTACTCAAATTATTTTGGATATTATCCTATATTTTTTTGGTTTTAGTATTTGATGAAATAGGATCACAAAAATGATGCTAAAAAATGTATGTATCTAGAAACCACTTTGTCTTATAACTAAATAAGGGTACATATGTTAATTATATATAATTTTTGTATATGACTATTATGATGGATAATGTGAGTTTCCTAGTCTTACCTAAGGTATTTAGGTTGATATCTTACTTGAAAATAAATATTGATACTCTTAGATATTTTTATGAGTGAGTGATACTTATCAATGATATTAGGGAATATTCTCAAAGTTGTGAGGATTATGTGAAACATATAAGGATTATTCTTCAATAATTTTCTTTAAATGTTTGGAAACATATATTAAATATCATTAATAACATTGAAAAGTAATTCTATGAAAAAGTTATATTTTTAGGGATATATTATAATGAACACATGGTTGAAGGCTAGATAACTATTTAATATATACTTGATTTTGAGGAAAAAAAGGGTTGATTTATTATGAGAAAAATTATTTTTATGGTATTTACATCCTTGGAATAGATTATTAATTTATTAAAAAATTGATCAATGATATTTTTCTAAAGTTTATCTCATTTTTGGGATTATGATATATATTGACTTGTTTATGAATTTATAAAGTATCGATTAATACATTTTAGGGTTAAATATAATGTTAGTTTTTAGATGAATATATAATCTAACTATGGTTTAATGTCTTTGATATTCAAATGATTTTGGGAAAGGTATGTTATAGAGAATATATGATTAGGGTATATATATACATGGGTATATGATTGTATTAATGATTAATTTCTTTTGAGGAAAGATAAGTATCTTGATATAGCCTAATAAAGTAAGGTAGATGTTATATTAGAAGTTATATCTCGAGTGATGAATTTTTTAAGAATACCCTCACCTAATTTCATCATAGAGTAATAATTATAATTATGAGGAAAAAGTTTATTTAAAGGGGTATAATGTAATGATCCAAGATTTTGAACCCTTTAAATTATTACTATCTTCAATATCATGTGTTAGATAAAACATAGAACTAACACAAAGATGATCTAAAATAAAATGAAATATATTAATATGAAATGAATAATATAATCATTAGTAGATAAAATTATAATAATCAATTAAAATAATTAAAATTTATTATTATTATTTTATCAATATTTTAAAAGGGATACCTTTTAAAGAACCTTTTAAAAAGGTACTCTATTTGACTTAGTAAACTTAATTTATCATAGTTTAAAGTTTATTATAATAGGTAATATTTAAATTTATAAATTTATATGAAATATGATTAAATAAAATTGAATTTTATAAAAGTCACTTTCTAATAAAAAATCTTATTCTTTACATATTGAATTTTCATATAACATAAATTTATAAATTTTAATATTATAAATTGAAAAAAATAACTTTATTTTTGGATTAAACATGTCAATATTATCTTATGATTATTTTTTTATTTTTCTTAAAAAAATTATTTTTAGGTGAATAGTGAAAACAATAATTTTTTTACCAAAACTGTAAACTTTGTGACTTGATTAGCATGAAGTAGAAGTGTATATAATTTTTTGATCAAATATGTATTAAAAAATTAAAAAATATGAAAAAAAACAATATATTTAATTTATATGTGACAATCCATATTTTGAATTGGGCATAAATCCAGAAGAAATATAAACTTTTCGATTTACCGAACTTGTCTTTTTTAAAACTGAGCTTTGAAATTGAATTCAGAGTGTTGAAATGCCTCTAAGTGATGTTTTTGGACTTGGGTGAAGGCCATAGAATATTCATGTGTGGCTCAAGGAGTTTTAGAAGCGACTGACCTAAAAAATCATGGTTTGGAAAAGTTACAGAGGGTGCACAATTTGTTTGAAACTGTGTGGACCACTGCAAGAAACTATGAGGCCTTTTTCAAAGTGGGTGGTGAAGGTATTCATGGTTTACCAAACCATGCCCCTAGCCCGTATGCATAGTGGAAGTGACCATAGTTAAGCACTATTCATTGCACCATTGGTGCACTATTTCTAAACCGTTAGACCATCCCGTGCAGAGAGCCCCAGGTGCCCAGAAGAGGACACACGGTAGGCACACCACTTGCTAAACCATGTAGCCCAAACCATGCACTGAGAACCTGTTTTAAAATCGAATTATATTAATTTAAAGTAAATAAAACATAAACTAAACACCCTTGTCCCCCTTGCATAGCTCGCATCATGCCTCCCCTTGGGGTTTCCCTTTAAGCTATGCATGGAAGCCCCCTGGCTGAACTTCCTTTCGTGAAGAAATCCACCATTTTTCCTCCTGATATATCGCTCGAATATTTTAGGGCATGCAATGGCCTCTTGGGTCATTTTTATGTGTATTTTGAAAACCACCACCAAAGGCGAAGTGACTCAGGTTGATTTAGTTTTCCACCTCCATCCGAGGTAATGATTTATACCCGTTTTTTGGTTTCTCTCTTATAATATGGCATCCTTTGGGTGTTTTTAGATTCTTAGTATTTATATTGCAGTGCATTGGACCCTGTCGCGTTGTTTCGAGTCATCAGGTCTAAGGTGACTTGCATGCACATGCATAGGCAAGTATATGTATATGTATATATATAGGTCCCCCCTTTATGTGTATATTCATCCATGGAAGTGAATATACATGTATTGGGATATGTGTGCCAATCTATATATATGAAAATTCATAAGTAGGAGAGTGGATAATAGTATATGAATATAAGTATATATGTAAGTATCCCCTAGAACATGTTCATAGCCATGAGGATGTGTGAATTGGGGCTAGGTTTACTTATATGTATGTGAAAATGAATATTCTCAGTGGGGGTAGTAGCAGCTTTGAGTTAGAAAGCATCAAGATCCGAGTGTGTGTTTGGTTCCTCTTTGAGGTAGGATCCCTATCCCATGAACCTTAAATTAAAAATGCATCTTGCTTAGTTTGATTCTCTTATAGTTTATTCTAAAATGAATTCTTTGATAAATTGAGTGAACTTATTATGATTCTAAATTATTTGATTGTTACTTAATGTCATGGTTTTGTAATAAAAACCCTCTAATGGAGGTTTACTGTCTATGAAAACTCACAATGATAGTTTACAATTTATAGCAGGCTTGGCTTATTTCTTTGGTCTTAACTAATGTGTGTTTCCTTGAAAACCTAGTTAGTTTCATCTGAACATTTACATGTAACTTCCCTTGATATATGAGGACTAAATGGACTTCATTATGATTACTTAATAGAGACAATGACATACTTTACATTAAATGACCATTCCTTAAATCAATTTTCCATGTTTTGGAAAATTTAGTGTGAATACCTTGAGTAGGATGGCTTATACCAAGTGTCGGGTTTTTACTATATAATTATTAAACGGATAAAGCATGATGGTTGTTTCCTCTATAATGAAATTGACCAAATGGTTCTCAAATGAAGTGGTACTTTGGGATGGTGAGACCTTTCCCATTTTTCATGTTTTATGAGACATTTCTTTTGAAATGTAATGGATTGGATAGAATGGAACTCAATTAAAGGAAAACATGAGAGGTTTTTCCTCATGTTCCAAGCTATATACTTGATTATGCCTTCTTCGTTTTGAAAGGCGTGATGAAGCGACATAAGGGGTAATTCCTTATGTTCATATTCTAAATTGTGGACCGACATATATAGTATGATGAGTATTATAAATGATTATAGATGGGAGAAATTCTTACCCCATTCCAGTAGTATATATTTTTTGGATGGGAGGTAGTTTTACCCCAGGCGAATTATATAAGTGTTTATGGGTGTGAGGTAGTTTTACCCCTATACCAGTTACATATGTTTATGGGTGGGATGCAGTTTTTCCCCATTCCAGTTATATGTGTTTATGGGTGGGAGGTAGTTTTACCTCATGTCAGTTATATATATGTTATGGGTGGGAGGAATTCTTACCCCATGTCACTTATGATTTCATGATATCAATATGCTTGCATGCCAAGAGACTAAGGGATCTTGGTTTTGGGTTAGGGTAAGATCGTTAGAGGTCCCCTGGAATGGGATGACAGTGGTATGTCTCGATCCACCCCAACATAAATCTAATTCATGGAGGCCAAGAGACTAAGGGCTCTTGGACCTGGGTTAGGGGAAGACCATGAGAGCTCCCCTGGAATTGGATGACGGTGGTATGTCCAGATCCACCCCAACTTATATATATATATATATACACACACACACTACTATATATATATAAAGTTTACATGAACATACTCTTCATTCGGCAATGAACCGAATCTTGTATAGTCGTCATGTGTCCCTTATGAACCCGGATGGGTGTTCAATTATTTATGCAGTTTTGTTTATTAAATTTTTCTAAAACTAAACACTACAAAATTTATGTAACATAGGATTGGTCTTGACATCATGGGTTCTAGCCTACTGAAATTTTATCTCATACCCTACTTTGGTACCCTTGGTGTCCAAGTAGTCCGTATATTTGGAGGATCTATGTTGATTGTTGTATTTCTTGTACCTGGGAGTTTGGAGCAAAGGACCGATTTGGATCTCAGGATGCTCATGGAGATCACCTATGGGGATTTGCTATCTTTTCATTATTTTGTACTATATTGAAAAGAGTTTTGTATTGTTTACTACTATCCGTTATGTATCATCCATCATCCATGCATTGTATAAACTAGTGCTGACCACTTTTATTAAATTGTTAATATCTGTCTTCCACTACTGTCTTTCATTTATTTACATCTTCTATTGTTGTCTTCTATTTATCTATTATTATACCACTGTAGAATCTCTTATATGAGGCTATAGTCTGCCCACTATCACCTCCTTAGACCCTCACTGCTAGTCGATATCCTCTAGTATACGAGGAGATGTGTTTAAGGCCATGTGCCCTATCAATGTGGCTACCGGTTCGATGGTATGTCGGTTTAGGATGTTAAAAAGTGGTATCAGAGGTTGTTTCATTTCTTTTGACTAATTGTTTTGGGTTGGTTGATAGAAAATTATGAATTTTTCGTCACTTTTTTAATAGTCATGTTTGGGACTGATCACACCACGTATTAGAAATGAGCATGTGGCCAGGGTTAGAATGTGTTGTTTCTGTTATTCACTATTACAATTGATATGATTTCACCCATAGTGATCGGTTACCTTTCCAATGCTTATTAGATTATGATTTATGCAGTTTTTTCTTTAGACTGATATGGAAAGTAAGTTTCATTACATGCATCATACTAGGAGGATAGAAATTCACATTCCATGCAAAGTGTCATGCCATGTAGTTGCATTTATGGTTTTCCTACTGATTTAACTATGTTCCTTTCCTGTTATGCCATGATTTTGTTTCGTTTAGCATGAACAACTTGTTTATATTCCATGTCGCCGACCTATTTAGAATGTTTTTCCTGTACAACCTTCTTTGGAGCACAATATCATGTGCTTTTGTGTTTATTACTTGTGATAACATGCTTGTACTATGTAGATATATTTAAATAGTTGCATGGGATAAATATATGGTTGCAATTAAATGGTAGATATTTTCCAATTATATGGTGTATGAAAACCTTATAATTGGGAAAAGGCGACTCGTATACTCGAACCATATATTGAATTTTGTTAAAATGTAAGGTAGCTAAAGTTTAGATGTTAATGTAATTTGGTTTTGACTAAAGGGATCTAGATGCTAAACTATAAAGTGTATGGGTTCTTTCCAGGTTGGTATGTGGCCACCCTTACAATTGGACCTTCATTTATGATCATTTTAAATTTTGAATTGAATTGGTTTTGATTAATGGGAGGTAATATTCAATCCTTGGAGTGTATGGGCACTTCATGAGTTGGGAAATAGCAACCCATGTAGTCGAACTGTTTTCATACTTCTATGTTATATTGTGAAATGACTATAAATGTTAAAGCTGCTTGGTTTTTAATCTTAAATGAAATTGGTTACCTTCTAAAATCTGTAGCTGAACCCATGTAGTTCATTTGGGACTTGTAACTTATGATATGACCCGTTTGGGTGTTTTAACATTAATGATTTGAACAATTGTTATTGGGTTGCTTCTTTGAGAACCCATATTTTCTCAATGGGACCTTTATAGGTTTCCTTTTTCCATTAAAAGGAATTTACATGTTAAATTTACTAATAATGATGGGATTTCAATGAATGTTTAAAGTGTTAAAAGGTAGTTTTATGAGATTTTCAAATTTTTCCCATGGGGTGTTGGTTAAAAATCAAGTGCCTCGTGGGTTTTTTTTAAAAATGGGTACTTGATATTTATTTTAAATCTTTAAAGGCTTAAAGGATAAATGTGAATAAATGTAAAGGTCTTGGAAACAGAACCTGTAGTGGTGTCCTATGTTTAGACCCTTAGGTAAGGGTTGTTTATGTTTTCCTTCAGTGGCCTTGGAATGAAACCATAGGCATTTTTTGTAGGCTTTCTCTTATTTTGAAATGTCTTAAAATTTTGGATCTTGAGCATGAGACTTTTTTTGGCGTGGGAAACTGATTGGGTTGACACTTGTTCTTCATAAAATCTAGTCATGGAAGGTAGAACTCTTAAGTTTAAATTCCATTCTTGTACCATGAGCTTTATGACATTTAGTGTCATTCATGTGTCCTTGTCCCTAGTAGGAAATATAGCTTCTAAATGAAACCCATGTTCAGAAGGGTGGTCATGTATTTCTTGGCCTTTGATATGGGTGTGAGAATCGAAAAATGCTCAGTTCCAGTAGGTTAGACAAGCCTCGGGCATCGTTAGCCGCTTCTTAGGTTGTTTGACCCGGTTTTCTTTCTTCTCAGTGATGGATGACTGGGTATTGCATCATCCAGGATAAAGTTCATATGAAGAAATATGACTTTGGGTTAAGAAATAAAATCTATCCCAATGCTTGAGATAAAGTTTCAAATACTAGGGTGTTCTGAGACGTCGGTCGGTCTCATTTGGATTTCTTTTTATGCTTTGGAATATATGAGTTTGGCTCGGAGGAGCAACACACGTATGGTTAAGGTGTTTTGATCTTGAACACTTATGAGAGGAAAGCCTTCTTTTTTATTCGAAAACTATGACTCTCTTAAAGTGAGGAGTATTATGTCAGTTCTGGTTAAAGTGTGCTTTCAATTATATGGATCACAAACCGGAAATGCCATATGGAAATGGTTGGATCTCTTAAAAATCCATTTGGGATTTTGGGTTTTATAAATGTTGGTTCTTGATTAACACAATGATGGTGTTCTGGTTTGCGGTGTATGTAACCCTTATGAAGCACCATCGGTCTTGGATGGACTTCAGTTGTAAGTTGAACAATCACAGAATGTCCTCAAGTGGTAAAGTCATGTCTTCAATTAATGTTGGTGAGTCAGCAGGTGAATCCAAGTTTTCTCTTTGAATCAACCAGCTGGGGTTCAATTGATCTTCTAGGAAATCTTTAAAATCCTTTTAGTTTATTCTTCTTAGTGAAGAGCATGCCCCCTTTCTTGGATTCATACAAGATGCACTAAGAGAGCATCGGTCTTACGCCGCATTAAACCTTTAAAAGATGTTGAGCTTGTTGGGTGGTTTTCTTTCATTGTTTCATGTTGGATGCGTGGTTTCCTTCGTGGTATAGTCAAGAACATCATCATAAGTCAGGTATATACTTCTATTGACATGTCTATGGATAATAAAATGTGCCTTGGGAGAAGGCATCATAGTTTATTTATAAAGCATCGGTCGTCTAAGATGGGCGTCTTCTTGAATAGTCGGAAAAGTGGCTTGACTCTATCCTCTCTTTTTCAATGATTACAATCAGTGAAAGACCGTCTTCAGAGACATCTTCAAGTGGAGAAAAGAGCAATTTGTGTCGTTTGACGCATTTCATGAAAAGCCGACTCAACTTGGGATTTGAGGTCAATGAATGATTGACTGTTTGGTATGTTCAAAATCACACTAGGATCGTCATTAAAAGGCTTGGTGCCTACTTTGAACATAAATCCCGATACTGGAAAATTCCATGACTTAGAACTGGCCTTCATAAATGTTAAAATCCTAAGGTGGTAAGTACCTTTGGTAAGATGCTTAAAAAGATGAAGACAAGATCCTGCTTATAACCAAGAGAGCTCAGATAGGCTCTGTCGGGGTGTTTCAGTTGGAAGGCGAGTGTTGGCTCTAGTTTTTAAGGCTTATGTTCCCTATGTTAAATGAAATTTTGAAGGTGAGTTAGGAATTTGGAAATGCAATGGAACCGTTCGAATGAAGAATTATGACCCCCTGTAGATCATATGATGTTTACGTTGTTCCCGAAGGCTTCTTGTGGATGAGAAGTTATAAGGCGGGAAGGATGTAACGATCCATGTTTTGAACTGGATGGAAATTCTAAAGAAGTTTGAACTTTTTGATTTACTAGATGTGTTGTTTTTGAAACTGAGATTCAGAATTGAATTCTCAGTGTTGAAACTTGTCTAAGTGATTTTTGTTGGACTTGAGTGGAGGTTTGAGAAGTTTCCCGGGTGGCTCGAGGAGTTTTGGGAGTGTCGTACTCAGAAATTCATGGTTTTGAAAAGCTATAGAGGGCGCAAGGTTTGTCTAAAAATGCACAGCAGGAAACTATATGACCTTGTTCAAAGGGGGCAGTGGCGGTGCGCACGAGCTACACATGGTTTACCAAACTCTGCACCTATCTTGCACACTTAGTGGAACATGTAGTAACTAATCATTGTTCACCTCATGTTGGGTGCACGGTTTCTAAACCATGCATCCATACCGTGCGGAGTGCCCTAGGTGGCCCAAAGAGCATGCACGATTGGCACATGACACTACAAAATAATTAACTTTTTCCAACCAGGGTATATTTGTTGGTAAAAATGAAATTTCTGTTGGTAAAACGTTTTATCAACAAAAAATGTCATGTTACTAAACTGTTGGTAAAAACTCTGACGCTAAATGTTATCGGGATAGATAAAATGATTTTGTTGCAATTATAATAATATCAACAGATAATATAGATGATGGTAAAAAAGTTTAGCAACAAATTAATATGAATAATATATATGTTGGTAATATTATTAACATTTATAAACAATATCAACAATTAATATTTCTTTGTAAATAATAATCTAAATGTCGGTATTCCAATATTTATTGTTTAACTTTTATATTATATTTATTAATATAATTATATATAATATATTATTATATTTAACGTATAATAATTACAAAATTAGCTTATAAAAAACATCAAAAAACGACTTTAATTGAATAAAACATTCTAATATAATTTAAATACTTGTTCAAACTTCTTGAAATAACAAGAAGCTATAATAAACATATTAAAAACATGTTTAAACATGTTCAAACACTAAGATAATTTACATGGAACTCAATGAAACTTCGTCGTCAATCTATTTCCCGCAAACAATAGACGTCACTATTGCAGAATTCCCATAACTTCACATGAGCTATTATCTAATGTAGTGGATCAAGACACGTACAACTTCACCACCATATTTGACTGTAGTGGACCACCCTTCTATGCTTGTCCCCACCCCCCCCCCCCCCCACTTTAGTCATGCACCATCACGAGCAACGTTCTGGTCACACAAACAAAACAATTGGAAAATATAATTCATTTAAATGCAAGATATAAAAATAATAAGACATTATATAAAAATATCATCTAGTGATCAAAATAAGAGGATTATCTAACAAGTGGAAACAAAACCCATAAGATAATCTAACTAGATACCACAACAAAAATAAAATTATCCTTCCAAATCACAACAAGAATATATAACGAATACCAAAACAATTTCTATAATGATATAAAAATAACTATGGAGCACAACAATATAGAAATGACTAGAAGAACCGATGGATACGAAAGAAATTACAAATGAACACATTAACAGAAGATATCTAGTGACCAGAACAAAAGAAAATAAAAACCCATGATATAAAAATAACAAGAAGATTATCTAACATGTGACCAAAAACCATTTAGAATGAAACTAACTTCAATTAAGAGTGATACATAACTCAAAATTATATAATATAGTTCAAACCATATGAGACATGAGTCGGTTTCCCACCAAACACCCCTAAAAACTTATTAAATAAAATTCAAGTTGCACGTCCTACACAGATGCAATTTCACCATTAAGGAATTGAAATAGATTTCAAGTATACATGACATTAACACACATGCCGGGGAGAAATAAATTTCACTGTTTTAGCCAAGCATCACATCCATTATCCAGCAAAAGCAATCTCAGAGTATCCAATAAACTATAATATTCTAGTCAATCCATATCTCATATGTTAGAGCAGCAAAAATTCTTGAAGAGAAGTAATTCTTTAAGGGAATCAAACAAGCCTGCAGTAGATCAGACAATAAATCTCATCAACACAAAAGATTTCCATTAAGAGAAATGAATTCCATAGAGAAAATTGACATCCCATTAGCATGCATATAAACCCAAAAGACCAGATGCGTCATGAAAAAATAGGGAATTCAACCTAACGACCAAATGTCAATCCTTGCGGTGAGTCTTTCCATGGCTTCCTCACTTGGAAAAACCTAAACCTTTGAGCAGCCTCAATGAAAAACTAAAAAACACCACATACAGAGATATCACGCCCAAAAAATAAAAATCCAGAGTTTTTCAAACTTCCTAGAACATTAAAAAAAAAACTCCATGGAAGCCAACATCAAGTAGGAGAAGAGAGGAAAAATCCAGAATCAACAAATAATTGGGGCACACCTTAAACATTAAATACATTCAAATATGTAATTTATTGTTCAACTAAATTTATTTATCCCTCCATTGATTTAATTTTTAATGGCCAAATCATCAAGGAAATACCTGCCAAATGATATCCAAATGATTGCAATCAAAGAAGGTCTTGACCTTATTTAGAGAAGACTGTCTATGTTCTAACAGAAGAGAAACACCGTCGCCCTCCCCAGCCGTCTTCCGTTTGTTTACTCTACACCGCGATATCTTTGAGAAGATTTTCCATTTTGATTCAAATGAACATGAATCATTTTAATCAAAACAGCGTGAAGGTATCAGAGTTTAAAAGGATCCTTCATTATGACTAGAAAACCCTTCAATTAATCGAAAATCCATGGCCTTCCTGCGTGGGATGCTTTCGCCCCACCTTTAAGTTGGCCATTACTTTGCTTGAGACTTACGATCGCTCATTATGAGCTTAGGGTTTTATAGGTTAGCTTGTTAGCCAACATTCAGGCCCTCTAATGCCCTTCTTCCCACTTCGGCTGTTCGGGATGGCATGTCGGAAAAAATCGGAGGTGATGCCAATGTAGGTTTTTATAGGAACATTGGTGGAGAGAATGAGATAAACATACCACTACTTAGATCCCAAACCGTAACCATCAAGAAACAATAGATAAAGCACACAAATTCAGATTAGGGTTTGGACGGGTCACACACACCGCAAGAGAGGGAAAATCGCGATGAAAATAGAATAATAAGGGAGTGGATGAGATGGAAAGCTAACCAGAGGACACCACATGCGAAATTGGAAGGAGAGATAACTGTATTCCATTGCCGGAGGATTAGGGTTTGGACGGGTCACACACACCGCAAGAGAGGGAAAATCGCGATGAAAATAGAAGAATAATGGAGTGGATGAGATGGAAAGCTAACCAGAGGACACCACATGCGAAATTGGAAGGAGAGAGAACTGTATTCCATTGCCGGAGGAGGAGGGAGGCATGCCGTTGGTGTTCCTCTATGATGGGCATGCGGCGTAAATAGGAAGTGGAGGGGGAGGGGCAATGTAGGGGAGAAGGGAGAAGGTAGAAGGGAAATTTAAAAAATAAAATAAAATAATAATAATAATAATCACAATAACAACAAAAATAATATTTTTTTACAATAAAATGAAACTAATCGGTCGGTGCGACAATGGAAGACACGGTAACAATGATCTGGTCACTACGACTCGAGACTTTTAATTTAGGGAAGAGATTCATGTTATTGGTATAATTTAAAAAAAATATCATAATGTATAATAAATTTATATATAATTTATATATGATAAAAAACATTAAATTCATATACATTTTTAATAAAAAATTATATTATATACATATAATGAAATTATATATACATGACTTTTTTTCATTTTTACTACATTTGATCTTATTCAAGTCTCCAAAAATTCTAATCATTTATAACCAATTTCATATCATATATATATATATTATCACAAACATATAATGTATCAATAAAAATATATGATTAAATGATTTTATTAAAATATTAATAATTTATAACATTTGTATATAAACATATTATTATTTTTGGTAAAATATTTTATGTTATTGGGTAATTTATTGAAACATATTTTTATAATGGAAAAAAAGTTGTTGGTAATAACAATTAATAGTAATAGATTAATTTGTTGTAAAAATATGTTATTATTGATATGATAAAGCATTAAATTTAACTGTTTGTAAAAGATTTGTTGGTGTTAAATGATCAATATCAATAGATAAAACTGTTGGTAAAAACAAGTGTTGATACTTAAACTCTATACCAATAAAATTCAATATCTGTTGGAATTTCTCATTTTTACCAATAGATATATCATCTGTCAATAGATTTATGTTGGTATAAGCCATTTTTTTGTAGTGTGACTTACTAAACAGTGTAACCCAAACTGTGCGCCAAGACCCTATTTTAGAATCGAATTAAATTAATTTAAAATAAATAAAACCTAAACAAAACACACCTCTCCCCTTACCTAGTTCACATTGCACCTACCCTTGGGGTTTCCCTTTGAGCCACGCACAGAACCCCCTTAACAAAACCTCCTTCCACAACGAAATCCACCGGCTTTCCTCCCAATTTATTGTTCGAATCTTCGAGGTTGTGAAAATGGCCTCTTAGGTCATGTTCATGCATTTTATGGCAACCACCACTAAAGGCGAAGTGGTTCGAGTTGATTCAGTTCACTGCCAACATCTGAGGTAAATATTTACACCCATTGTTTGGTTTCTATATTATAATATTTCATCCTATGTGTGTTTTAAGGTTTCTATTATTTATCTTGTAGTGCTTTGGACCCTTTAATGTGGTTTCGAGTCACTAGGTATAAGGCGAATGTCTTGCGTATGCATATGTAAGTGTATATATATATATATTATGGTTCTCTGTTATATGTATATTCATCCATGGTAGTGAATATATATTTCTGGGGCTAGGTGTGCCAATGTATATATATGAAAATGCATATGTAAGTGAGTAGAGACTAGTATATGCATATAAACATATATGTAAGGACCCCCTTTCACATGTTCATGGACATACAAATGTGTGGATAGGGGCTAGGTGGCATTATATGTATGCGAATGTACGTATTCTCAATGTGTGTAGCAACATCTTTGAGTTAGAAAGCGTCAAGAGTCAAGTGTTGGCTTGGTTCCTCTTTGAGGTAGGATCCCTATCCTTCGACCCTTAAATTAAAAATGCATCTTGTTTACTTTGATTCACTTATAGCTATTTTTTAAATGCATTCTTTGATAAATTGAATGACCTTCTTATGATGCCAAATGACTCGCGGGATAAGTAAAGTCACAGTTTTGTAATAAAACCCCTCCAAAGGAGGTGTGCTGCCTACGAAAACTCATAGACATAGTTTATGATTTTTATTAGGCTTGGCTTATTACCTTTTTCTTACCCAATTCTTGTTTCCTTGAACACCTTGTTAGTTCCAGATGAAAATTTAAATGTAACTACCCTTGGGATATAATGACTAAATGGAATTGATTTGGATGACTTAAGAGATACAGTGACATCCTTTAATTGAAATGTCTGTGACTTTAAAAAACATCCATGTCTAGGAAAATTGAATGTGAAGACCTTGAGTAGGATGACTTATACCAAGTGGCCGGTTTTTCATATAAAATTATTAAATGTATAACGTGTGATGGTTGTTTCATGTATAATGAAATGGACCAAATGGTTCTCAAAATAAGTGGTACATTAGGATGGTGAGACCATTTCCATTTATCCACTTCTTATGATATATTTATTTTTAAATGTAACAGTTTGGATAGAATGGAACTTAATTAAAGAAGCACATGAGAGGTTTTTCCTCATGTGTCACGCTATATACTTGATCACGACTTCATCATTTTGAAAGGTGTGATAACGTGACATAAGTGGTAATTCCATACATTCATCTTTTAAATTGTGGACCTACTTATATTGTATGATGAGTAATATAAATGATTATGATTGGGAGACATTCTTACCCCATCCCTCTAGTATAATTGTTTATGGATGGGAGAACATTTTTCCCCATGCTAGTTCTATATGTGTTTATGGATGGGAGGTAGTTTTACCCCATTCCAGTTACGTATGATTATGGGTGGGAGTCAGTTTTACCCCATGCCAGCTATATGTGTGTGTGTGTGTGTGTGTTATGGGTGGGAGGTACTTTTACCCCATGTCAGTTATATGTGTTTATGGGTGGGTGGCAGTTTTTCTTCATGCCAATTATATATATGTTATGGGTGTGAGGCATTCTTACCCCATTCCACTTATGATTTTGAGATATTTATATGCTTGTATGATAATAGAATAAGGGCTCCTTGTATTGGGTTAGGGGAAGACTATGAGAGCTTCCCTGGAATTGAATAGAAGTTGTATGTCTCAATCCACCCAAACATAAATCTAATGCATGGAACCCA
The DNA here is from genome assembly GCA_963277665.1 of Viscum album. Lineage (NCBI taxonomy): Eukaryota > Viridiplantae > Streptophyta > Magnoliopsida > Santalales > Viscaceae > Viscum > Viscum album. Next base: position 15,944,610 of record OY728158.1, read on the forward strand.
AGAGACTAAGGGATCTTGGACCTGGGTTAGGGGTAGACTGTGAGAGCTCCCCTAGAATTGGATGGTGGTGGTATGTCCCAATCAACCCCAACTTATATATATATATACTGATACTATCTATATATAGATAAAGTTTACATGATCATAATATTCATCCGGTAATGATCCAAAGCTGGTATAGATGTTAGGTGTCCCTTAGAAACCTGGATGGGTGTTCACCTATTAATTTAGTTCTATTTATTAAATTGTGCTATACTTGCACACTATGAAATTTATGTTACACAGGATTGGTCTTGACATCGTGGGTGCTGGACTACTGAGATTTTATCTCAAACCCTGCTCAGGTACCCTTGGTACCCGAGTAGACCTTATATTTTTAGGATCTATATTGATTAATGTATTGCTTATACCTAAGAGTTCAGAGTAAAGGACCGAGCTGGAGCTCAATAGTCTCATAGAGATTGTACATGGGGATTTTCTATCTTTTCTTTATTTTTTACTATCACTAGTGCAGAAAACGTTTTTTACGTCACCATTTTTTACGTCGGTTATATAAAACCGACGTCATAATATGTAAAACGAGGTTTTTTACGTCGGTTATTAAATAACCGACGTAAAAACCAGTGTTTAATACACCTTTAACGTCGGTTATTTTGATAACCGACGTTATTAATCGCGCGGCTTCGTTTTTTACGTCGGTTATACATTAACCGCCGTACAAAACAGAAGTGGGGGGCGTTTGTTACGTCGGTTATTCAATAACCGACATAAAAAACGCGGTTTTTGAAGGCCTTTTTACGTCGGTTATTTTATAACCGATGTAAATATAGAATCCGCAGATGTTTTTGACGTCGGTTATGGAATAACCGACGTAATAAAACGCGGATTTTGAGCCCTTTATAACGTCGGTTATAGAATAACCGACGTAAAAAAAGAATCGGAGGAAGGTTTTTTACGTCGGTTATTGAATAACCGACATTATAAATGTTTTTTAAAAAATTATAACGTCGGTTATTGAATAACCGACGTGATAACTCATTTAAAAATTTACCCAGACCCGTGGATTGTCATTCGCGAGTTTACCTTCGACAGTCGCGACTCGTCTCTCTCGCGCGTAAACCCGAATCGGCTCGTCCATTTCATTGGTTTAGATTCGTTTTGCGATCATCGTTTCTCATATATAATCTCCTGGGATCAATCATCTAAACTCGCAGTACTCAGGTAATCCTCCCACTCGTTCGTTTTTTTTCGCGGATAGTATATATATATGTGTTGTGATTTTTTTGTTGAAACTAGCTAAGATTCTTCGATTGCGAACCCTTTTAACTCGTTTTGGCACCATAATCTTATTTATCATCCCTAGATCTATTAGTTCGACTTGCAATATTGACTAATTTTATGATTTCACTAATTTTTCATCGTTTTCTATAAATCCCCGAGAGGGTTGGGGCGTGTCCATTTGGATGAGTTGCCCTTTTACAGTTGTTACTACTTTATTCAGTGATTCCAGGGGGGTGGGAGGGCTATCAAGAGGGTTGGGGGGTGTCCAGGGGGGTGTCCAAGGGGGTAGGGTGTGGGGGGTGGTGTCCAGGAGGGGTGGGGGGCTGTCCAGAGGGGTCGGGGGCTGTCCAGGGGGGTTTACAAGGGGGTGGGTGGGTGTGGGGGGTTGTCCAAGGGTGTGAGTGGGTGTTGGGGGGTGTCCAGGGGGGTGTCCAAGGGGGTAGGGGGTGGGGGTGGTGTTTAGGAGGGGTGGGGGGGCTGTCCAGAAGGTTGGGGGGTGTCCAGGGGGGTGTCCAAGCAGGTCGGGGGTGGGGGGTTGTGTCCAGGAGGGGTGGGGGTGCTTTCTAGAGGGGTCGGGGGCTGTCCAGAGGGGTCGGGGGGTGTCCAGGGTGGTGTCCAAGGGGATGGGTGGGTGTGGGGGGCTGTCCAAGGGGGTGGCGGCCTGTCCAGAGGGGTCGGTGGGGTGTCCAGGGGGGTGTCCAAGGGGTTGGATGGGTGTGGGGGGCTGTCCAAGTGGGTGGCGGCCTCTCCAGAGGGTATTTGGGGTTGTCCGGGAGGGTGGGGGGGCTGTCCAGAGGGTTGGGGGATGTCCAGGGGGGTGTCCAAGGGGGTAGGGGGTGGGGGGTGGTGTCCAGGAGGGGCGGGGGGCTGTCCAGAGGGGTTGGGGGGTGTCCAGGGGGGTTTACAAGGGGGTGGGTGGGTGTGGGGGGCTGTCCAAGGGTGTGGGTGGGTGTTGGGGGGTGTCCAGGGGGTGTCCAAGGGGGTAGGGGGTGGGGGTGGTGTTTAGGAGGGGTGGGGGGGCTGTCCAGAGGGTTGGGGGGTGTCCAGGGGGGTGTCCAAGCAGGTCGGGGGTGGGGGGTTGTGTCCAGGAGGGGTGGGGGTGCTTTCTAGAGGGGTCGGGGGCTGTCCAGAGGGGTCGGGGGGTGTCCAGGGTGGTGTCCAAGGGGATGGGTGGGTGTGGGGGGCTGTCCAAGGGGGTGGCGGCCTGTCCAGAGGGGTCGGTGGGGTGTCCAGGGGGGTGTCCAAGGGGTTGGATGGGTGTGGGGGGCTGTCCAAGTGGGTGGAGGCCTCTCCAGAGGGTATTTGGGGTTGTCCGGGTGGGTGGGGGGGCTGTCCAGAGGGTTGGGGGATGTCCAGGGGGGTGTCCAAGGGGGTAGGGGGTGGGGGTGGTGTCCAGGAGGGGCGGGGGGCTGTCCAGAGGGGTCGGGGGGTGTCCAGGGGGGTTTACAAGGGGGTGGGTGGGTGTGGGGGGCTGTCCAAGGGTGTGGGTGGGTGTTGGGGGGTGTCCAGGGGGGTGTCCAAGGGGGTAGGGGGTGGGGGGTGGTGTTTAGGAGGTGTGGGGGGGCTATCCAGAGGGTTGGGGGGTGTCCAGGGGGGTGTCCAAGCAGGTCGGGGGTGGGGGGTTGTGTCCAGGAGGGGTGGGGGTGCTTTCTAGAGGGGTCGAGGGCTGTCCAGAGGGGTCGGGGGGTGTCCAGGGTGGTGTCCAAGGGGATGGGTGGGTGTGGGGGGTTGTCCAAGGGGGTGGCGGCCTGTCCAGAGGGGTCGGTGGGGTGTCCAGGGGGTGTCCAAGGGGGTGGATGGGTGTGGGGGGCTGTCCAAGTGGGTGGCGGCCTCTCCAGAGGGTATTTGGGGTTGTCCGGGTGGGTGGGGGGGGGGGCTGTCCAGAGGGTTGGGGGGTGTCCAGGGGGGTGTCCAAGGGGGTAGGGGGTGGGGGGTGGTGTCCAGGAGGGGCGGGGGGCTGTCCAGAGGGGTCGGGGGGTGTCCAGGGGGGGTGTTATATCTTACTATATTTTGTTTAAAAAATAATATTCAAGCATATTTTTTTAAATACACATTGATTTGTTTTATATTTCAAAATTGTTTACATTCAAATTATGATTTTTTTCATATAAACATATATTTGTCTTATCTAAAAAATATATATATTTTTTCTATTTGTTATAGGTAATAATGAGTCGAAGTTGGATTATGGCACATCGAATGAGCAATGAATATGAGGAAGGTGTTGATGCCTTTTTGGAATTTGCTAAACGAAATGTTCCAAGTAGTGACATTTTTTTCTGTCCATGCCTGAAATGTCTGAATATGAAGAAGTTGAAAAGTAGAGAGATAAAAGATCATCTGATTTGTCATGGTTTCAATCAGAGTTACAACCCTTGGATTTGGCATGGCGAAACTGGACAGAATGTCACTGATGATAATGAATCGCAAGATGGTAACTCCGATGGAATTGAAGAAATGATTCGCGATATTGTAGCAGAACAAATTGAGATAGAACCGATAGTTGCACGTCTATATGGTGATGCCGAAAAACCATTATATCCTGGTTGTACAGATTTTACGGTTTTTTCGGCGGTGTTAAGATTGATTAACCTGAAGGCGAAACATGGATGGAGTGACAGAAGTTTTACAGAGCTGCTACAATTGATGAAAGACATTCTTCCAAAAGATAACGATCTTCCAGATTCACATTATAAGGCCAAAAAAATATTATTCCCGATGGGATTGGGATACAGGAAAATACATGCCTGTCCGAATGACTGCATTATATATAGGAAGGAATATGAATTTCTGAAAGAGTGTCCTAAATGTGGGACATCACGGTATAAGGTGAAAGAAAAATCACAAGCTGATGTAGAGATTACAAAGCTCCCTTCAAATGTATTTTGGTATCTTTCTATAATTCCTCGTTTCAAACGTTTATTTGCTAATTCACATGATGCAAAAAGGTTAAGATGGCATGCTGATGAGAAGGTATGTGATGGAAAAATACGTCATCCAGCTGATTGTCCACAATGGAAGAAAATTGATGCCCAGTACCCTACATTTGGAAATGAAATTAGAAATCTGAGACTAGGCTTGTGCACAGATGGAATGAATCCATACCGAACCCTCAGTAGCACACATAGTTCATGGCCTGTTTTATTGGTAATTTACAACCTCTCTCCTGAAGTTTGTATGAAGCGCAAATATGTCATGTTGAGTATCATGATCTCTGGTCCAAAGCACCCCGGCAATGATATTGATGTATACTTGTCACCGCTGATTGATGATTTGAAACTGTTATGGGCTGATGGTATTAGGGTGTATGATTCTTATAAAATAGAATATTTTCAACTGCATGCAGTGCTTCTATTCACTATAAATGACTTCCCAGCATATGGAAATTTGTCTGGATTCAGTGTTAAAGGGCATAAAGCATGTCCAATTTGCGAACAACAGACGTCATACTGTCAATTGCATCATGGGAGGAAAACAGTGTACATGGGTCATCGAAAGTTTTTGCCTATGGATCACCCTTATAGAAGACTAAAAAAGGCATTCAATGGCTCACAAGAATTTGATACTGCTCCAAAACCTTTATCCCCAGATTTGTATTTTGAGAGGGTGAAAAACCTTGATGTGACATTGGGAAAGACACAGAAATCTGGTAATGATAGACATATTTGGAAGAAAAGGTCAATATTTTTTGAGCTACCATATTGGAGGTATCATGAAGTCAAACATAATATTGATGTCATGCACGTGGAGAAGAATATCTGTGATTCTTTGATCGGAAAATTTCTAGATATTAAAGGAAAGACAAAAGATGGGTTGAATGCAAGGTTAGACCTACTATCAATGGGAATACGTTTGGAGTTAGCTCCCACTCCTAAAGGAAGACAAACATTTCTTCCCCCGGCTTGTCATACATTATCGAAGAGGGAGAAAAGTAGATTCTGTCAGTGTCTTCATGATATCAAACTGCCTCAAGGTTATTCTTCAAATGTAAAAAATTTTGTCTCATTGAAAGACTTGAAGTTGATAGGTATGAAATCACATGATTGTCACGTCATGATGCAACAAATTCTACCAGTTGCACTGCGTGGAATATTGCCCATCCGTGTCAGAAAGACTATAATGAGGTTGTGTTATTTTTTCAATTCAATTTGTAACAAGGCAATTGATGTGAATGCTTTGAACATTTTGGAAAAGGATGCAATTTTTATACTTTATCATTTGGAAATGTATTTTCCTCCAACTTTTTTTGATATGATGGTGCATTTAATGATTCATCTGGTTCGAGAAATAAAGCTTTGTGGACCTGTATATCTTCGTTGGATGTATCCTTTTGAAAGGTATATGAAAATATTAAAGGGATATGTTAAAAATCCATATCGACCTGAAGCCTCCATTATTGAAAAGTATATTTCTGAGGAGGTAGCAGAGTTTTGTACGAGCTACTTGGCTACGGCGCAACACATAGGTTTGCCTCCATCTCGCCATGAACGGGTTAATAATGAGGGAAAGGGGATTCGTGGCTTGAAAGTCAAATCACTGTCAGCTGAACATATGAAGAAGTTAGAATCATACATCTTGAATAACATAGCTGATGTTCAACCGTATATCACATTGCATATTAATGAGTTGAAACAATGTCATCCAAAGAAGAAAGAAATGTGGATTTTGAATGAGCACAACAAAACTTTTTTGCCATGGTTTAAAAAGACCTTGCTTGGTAGATCAGATGTATCAGAGACATTAAAATGGATAGTGGGTGGTCCATCTTTAAATGTGATAACATGGTCCACTTATGACATTAATGGCTATACATTTCATAAGAAAGCTCAGGACAACAGAAGTGCAGTTCAGAATAGTGGTGTATTGGTGTTTGCAGAAGCACTGCATTTTTCCAGTGCTAAGGACAGAAACCCAATTTCAGCATCAAGTGCATATTATGGAGTGATTGAAGACATATGGGAGGCTGATTACTTTAAAATTAAAGTTCCTGTTTTTAACTGTAAATGGTTTATCGGTAAAAACAGTGTCAGACACGATGAATTTGGAATGACACTTGTTAATCTGAATAGATTGGAAGACACAGCTGATTCTTTTATAATGGAAACACATGCCAAACAAATTTTCTATGTAGTAGATCAATCAAATATGCAGTGGGCTGTTGTTTTACAAGGGAAAAAACAATATGTTGGTGAGGATGAATTTGATGAAGATGCTGATTTATGTGAGATCCCTACTTCCATGGAAAGATTAACAGAACATAATGATGAGTATGTTGAAGACATGGTTTGTGCCATAAGGAACGATCACGACGAAGGAATTTGGGAAAACAATCCAACTGTACATTCCTAAAATTACAGGTAACACATGTTTATTTCTTATTTACATTTAGTTTTTTCATATAATGTTAGATATTGTAAATTTTTTACTTATTAAAACATGTATCAAACCAAAATGATAAAACAATAAAAACCGTAAAGAGGAGAAGTCTTGGACGCACCGGCTGGCCGGTGGTGGATCACCGGTTGGCCGGTGGTCCAGAGCAAAGCTCTGTCTGGTCCACCGGCCGGCCGGTGATGAGCCAGCGGCCGGCCGGTGGTCCAGACAGAGAGGAAGGCTCTCTGTCTGGTCCACCGGCCGGCCGGTGGTGATCCAGCGGCCGGCCGGTGGTGATCCAGCGGCCGGCCGGTGGTCCAGACAGAGAGGAAGGCTCTTTCTAGTCCACCGGCCGGCTGGTGGTGATCCAGAGGCCGGCCGGTGGTCCAGACAGAGCAAGGCTCTGGTCCACTGGCCGGCCGGTGGTCCAGACAGGAAGGCTCTGTCTGGTCCACCGGCCGGCCGGTGGTGAGCCAGCGGCCGGCCGGTGGCACCAGGCAGTGGGCAAGTCTACTGCCTGGGTCCTTCGGCTGGCCGGTGAGCTCACACCGGCTGACCGGTGGCTCAGTGAGTCCATTTTTCAGCTTTCTTGGGCCAACTCCTTGGCAACCTTTTGCCTGTGTTTACCATGTTTATCATTGTTTAACATGGTTACCATATTACCAATGTTTACTATTATGTAATTTAGTACACTTTTCTATTTTCTGATTAAGTAGTACTACAATATTTGAATTTGTATATTTGTGAACTAATGTTTGTTTTTTTGATTTGAAGGAAAATGACAGATCAATCAGTTGATCAGCCACATGATTCTGGAGATGAGCATATTGGTCATACATCTGGAGAGGAATATTCACATGCTCCTATTACGAAAAAGAGTTCAAAGGTTGGTAAGCGTGGGTGCACACGTTTACCAAAATTATCACTTTCCCGTACGAAGGAGGAGAGGATAGTCATGGAGTTTGATGATGATGATCTTCCTAGAGGTCCAAATGCTAAAGATTTTAAGGGATTTGTAGCAACTCAGGCTAAGAGAAAAGTAAGCATTCTCTATGATGATTGGAGAAGTGTGGATAAGGCGATAATTTCTCAGCTGTGGGAGACCATTTTGGTAAGATCTTTTGCTATTGTTTGACTGTTCTTTAAATGTTTATAGTATATATAATATTTTTAACCTCTTTTTTATCAGATGACATTTGATATTCCTGACACTGGAGGAGTCAGGAAGAAATGCTTATCGTTGGCTTCTAGGAGATGGAGGGATTTCAAATCAACCCTCTCATCTGATTTCATTTATGGTCATAGGAGTCGTGAGAATCCATGTCGTATATATCCTTTTATAGATGAAGACACATGGAGACAATTTTTTGAAAGTAGAAGAAAAGAATCATTTTTGGTAAGGGCAATGTAAACTTTTATAAGCTTTCTTATATAAATGATCTTATTATTGTTTTGTTAATGATTACTTATTCTTAATTTACAGCAAACAAGGAAAGCTCATCAAGAGATCCAATCTAAAAATGTATACCCTCATAGTTTATCTCGGGGAGGATATGCATTATTGGAAGAACAAATGATGGCAGAAAAATTTCAACAACTAAGAGCTGATTCTTCAAGCTCTGGAGAGGTGGCCCCTCCATCCCCTCCATCTAGACATGAGAAATGGAAAAGAGCTCGGAAGGGCAAAAAAGGACAATATCTTTCGGAAGAATCGAGACTCGTAGTTGAGAGGATTGTAAGATATCTATTTTATTTATTTAAGTTTACTATTTTCGTCATATATTTCCAATCATTATAGAAATGTTCAATTAATTATTACAGGACTCTCTTGAGGAGCAGAGTTCACAGGGGACATTTACACCATCTGGGAGGGAAGATATTTTATCTGTGGCATTGGGAAAGCCCGAACATCCTAGCCGTGTAAGAGGATATCCGGCAGGTGTATCGGTAAGAAAAGTGTTGCCACGTTCCTCAACTTCTAACGTTGAGGGAGTTTATAAAAAAAAATAGAATCCTTGGAGGCTGAAGTCCATAATATTAATGCGACAATGGAGGACAAGATTAGAGCATCGGTGCAGTTTATGTTTGCAGACTTGCAAAGACAATTTCAAGGTGCAGCTCCCACTCCACCTCTCCCAGTAGCTCCCACTCCCCCACCTCAGCCTGCGGACCCCATTTTTGATCCTCCTCCTCCGCCGCAGCTACCTACTTATTGTGAGTTGTATGTTGATGATCCTCAACATCATATAGTTGCATATGGGATGGTATATTGTATAGGAGATACAGTTCATCATCAACAGTTAGAGGTAGAGAATCAGAGGGTCACTGTACAGGATATTATAGATAGATCAGCTCAGATACCATTACCTACAGATGAGGTGACGACAGTTGGACATAGTATCGGCCATTTTTTACTTTGGCCATCCAGACTTCTTCGACTCATTACCATAGAGTTATGGATGTTATATCTTTTATTTTATATTTTTATTAATGTTTTATCATTTGGAAACTAATATATTTTTCAATTTATTTTTACAGGAATACTTCAAAGGTAAAGAAATACTGTATAGACAACAACAAAGACAGATAGCTATGACATCAGATGCAGATACTAGCAGTCTTGACAAATTGTCAAGATATTCAAATTTGTTGGCGGATAATTATGACTTTACAATGGAAGCTCATGTCTATGGACGTGAACTAAGTGTGGGGATTATGAAAACTGATATCATGGAGTTTGTCACTGGAGATAAGTTGGGCATCAACGTGGTGCAAATTTTTATCATGTAAGTCTTAACACCTTTTCCTTGCGTTATATTTATTAAAAATGTATACTTATGTATGCTTTGTATTAGGTATCTGTATAAAATTTGTGAGAGGAATGAGCTGACAGATGTATATGGATTCGTGGACCCACAATTGATTTCCCCTGAAGCATGTGCATTGGATGAGGAACAAAGAATGCTTTATATTGCTGATAGATTTGAAAAGAATGTAATCACACAGTGTTGGATGATTCCTTTTTGTGAGAGGTATGAAACACATCCCTCTCAAAGAGTTAATTATCTTTTAACATAAAAACCCACTAACATTAAATTTCCTTTTATCAGGGATCATTGGATGTTAGGGGTTTTTTGCCCTAGGGAGAAAACACTTTATTGGATATGCTCTCTCCATGATGATGTGCGAGAAAGTTTTAAGAATATATTGGAAACGTAAGTTTCAATTTCACAATAGTTTTATATATTATAATGAATTTTAAATTTACCCCATTCGTATTATTTTCTAACAGGGCATGGGTCCACTTTCGAAAAAGCGCAAAGAAAAGGAATTTCAAGATCAAATATGTACATGCGAAGGTAAATATCCATTTATAATTTGTACATTTTGATTTATTACATAAAAATAATATATTGAATTTACACTCATTCAAACAGAAATGTCATGAGCAACAAGGAATCATCGAATGCGGATATTACATGTTAAGATTTATGTATGAAATAATAACAACTGGGACAGTTCTGAGTTTTGACCTGGTAAGATTTCCTCTTTCTCATAATATTTCAATTTGATTTATTCATTATACACGTTGACTACTATCATTTTCCTTTGTAGCTTTTTGATGACCCTCAACCCTTTACTGCTGAAGATATCAAACACTTACAAGTGGAGTGGTCAAATTATTTTACAGGTTTGATTGACTTTTAGTTGTTTGTAATGTAAAATGTAATTTTGAATATTGTCAATGTAATTGTGTATTTCGTAGTCGTTTAGGTTGGATTTAGTTTTTTTTTTTGAAGTTGACAGTGTAAGTTTTGAATGTTATATAAGTGAATGTTTAATTTTTCTCTACTTCTTGTTTTGGTCTACTGTTGATGGTTTTTCTGGTCTGGATTTTGGTATGGGGGGAGAGGTTCCAAGGGGGTGGGTGGGTGTTTGGGGGGTGTCCAAGGGATATGGGAGGGGTGTCCAAGGTGTGTTTGGGGATGTCCTAGGGGTCGGGGGGGGGGGGGGTGTAAATGAGGGTGGGGGGGTGTCCAAGGGGTGGGGGGTGTCCAAGGTGTGTTTGGGGCTGTCCAAGGAATCGGTTGGGTGTAAATGAGGGTGGGGGGGGGGGGGGGCTGTCCAAGGGGTGGGGGGTGTCCAAGTGGTGGGGGGGTGTCCAAGGGATATAGGAGGGGTTTCCAAGGGGTGTTTGGGGCTGTCCAAGGGGATGGGGGGGGGGGGGTTTCCAAGGGGTAGGGGGGTTTCCAAGGGGTTGGGGGGGTGTCCAGGGGGTGGGGGGGCTGTCCAAGGGGTGGGGGGGTGTCCAAGGGGTGGGGGGTGTCCAAGGGATATGGGAGGGGTGTCCAAGGGGTGTTTGGGGCTGTCCTAGTGTTTGGGGGGTGTAAATGAGGGTGGGGGGGCTGTCGAAGGGGTGGGGGGGTGTCCAAGGGGTGGGGGGGGTGTCCAAGGGATATGGGAGTGGTGTCCAAGGTGTCTGGGAGTTCTGTCCAAGGGGACGGTTGGGTGTAAATGAGGGTGGGGGGGCTGTCCAAGGGGTGGGGGGGTGTCCAAGGGGTGGGGGGGGGGTGTCCAAGGGATATGGGAGGGGTGTCCAAGGGGTGTTTGGGGCTGTCCAAGGGCTCGGGGGGGTGTCCAGGGGTCGGGGGGGTGTCCAAGGGGTCTGGGAGGGCTGTCAAGGTGTGGGGGGGTGTCCAATGGGTGTTTGAGGCTGTACTAGGGGTCTTGGGGGTGTAAATGAGGGTGGGGGGGCTGTCCAAGGGGTGGGGGGTGTAAATGAGGGTGGGGGGGGGGGGCTGTCCAAGGGGTGGGGGTGTCCAAGGGTTGTGGTGGGGCTCCAATGTGGTGGGGGAGGGCTGGCCAGGTTGTTAGGTGGGTATAGATGAGGGTGGGGTTCAGTTGGGGCTTGGGGGAGGGCTGGCATGGTTATTTTTGTTTGGTTTCTGGTTGCTTTTTGGTGAGAGCAGTGCAATTATTTTTTTTAAAAAAAATATCGATTTCACGTCGGTTATTTTATAACCGACGTGGTAAATAAATCGGTAGGGGTTTATCACGTCGGTTTTTTCGAGAACCGACGTGATAAACCGTTCCCGGGCCTTTTATCACGTCAGTTCTTAATATAACCGACGTGATAAAAGGCCTGGGAATCGATTTACCACGTCGGTTATTGGATAACCGACGTGCTAAAACGTTTCCCAGGCCTTTTTATCACGTCGGTTATTTAAGAAACCGACGTGATAATAGGCCCGGGGAAGGGTTAATCACGTCGGTTATGTCATAACCGACGTGATAAACGATATCCCAAGCGTTTTATCACGTCGTTTTAGAAAATAACCGACGTGATAAACCCCCCCCCCCGCGCATATTTATCACGTCGGTTATTAATGAACCGACGTGATAAACACCGTGATGTTAGGGATGTTACGTCGGGTTTTAAATAACCGACGTAAAAAACGTTATTTATAACGTCGTCCGTATTAACGTCGCCTAAAAACCGACGTAAATAATGAAAAATAACCGACGTAAAAAATGTTTTCTGCACTAGTGTATATTGAAAATCATGTTGTATTATTTACTTCTTTTAGTTATCTATCATCCATCATCCATGCATTGTATAAACTAGCATTGTCCACTTTTATTAAATTGTTAATATCTATCTTATGCTACTGTATTTAATTTATTTACTACTTCTATTGTTGTTTTCTACTAATTTACTTTTATACCACTGTGAAATCTCTGATATGAGGGTATAGTCTCCCCACTATCACCTCTTGAGACCTTCATTACTAGTCAGAAGCCTCTAGTGTATAGGGAGATGCTCTTGAGGCTATGTGATCCACTGTTCTGGCTACTGGTTCCATGTTATGTCGATTAAGATGTTGCATTAGAAAACCTATTATCAACAATTTATGGACATAAGTAATATTTTCAAATAAAAAACCTTTTTATTTATTTATTACAATTAAATATTATTTTGGTAAAATTGGTTTTTGGAGTTATTTTAAAGCCAAATAAAATTTATTTGTTTTATAATAAAAAAATTATATCAATAAAATCAAATAAATTTATATTTTTATCCTACTCATATACATTTCTTCTTTTAAAAGAAAGGTTTGAAACGTTTCATACGCTAATTCTAAAATATATTCTTATTCACATATAAATTTTATTATATAAAATTTATTTTCATAATTTTAATCAGTAGGTCCAAATTATATACTATGAGCCATTTTATGCATTAAAAGTAAATTACTTAGGTAAAAACATGCTACCATGGTAAAATTAAAAATGGTAAATTATAAAATTCTTAGAGTAACGGACTTAAAAACATGAGTTAAAATTATTAGTTGAGTAATTATAGACCAAATATCACCCCTAATCTATTATTTTTGAATTTTGGATTCTTCTTAACATGGTAAACATGTTCTATTTTTATATTAAGTTAAAATATTTAGAAAATTTTCATTTTCACCACTTATAAAAGGGGTCTCTCAAAACCCCTTTAAGACCACTCCTAAATCTCAGTTTCCTATTGAATATCTTCTATAATGATTTTTCTTAGAATATAATTTCAACTTATTTATATTCTAGTGACAATTAGTTAACATAATCCCTCTATTTCCATAGATTCCTCTAAGGGAAAACTCAATTCCTCAATACGAGTAATAATTGTTCCCTTACGTCTTTTATTTTCTATTTTACATTCCCAAAACTATTTTCCTCATTACTATATAATTAAAGTAGTTTTATTTTTATATTTAATTTTATTATGCTAATGTAATATCTATTAGCCTCCTTGCTATTTTTATACAAAGGAAAATAGAAACATCTTGTGTTCGTGTTAGAACTACCACCTCCACGAAGTGATAACTTTCATTTTCACCACCACATCACTTCATTGATTATATGGGTGAAATTGAAGAATAAATGTAAAATATATAATATATGTAACGTCCCGGATCCAAAATCCACCCAGAGGTGCCCCGTACCCGATTGGTCACATAGCCTCAAGCGCATTTCCCCGAACGCCAGAGGATGCCGACTAGCAGTGAGGGCCTTGGGTATGATAGTGGGGAAACTATGCCCTCATTGACAGAGTACAAAGTGGAAGTAAATAGATATACAATAGCGGAAGTGGTAATAATACACAACAATAGTAACAATGAAAGACTGATAAAGAAACAATTGGAGAATAAATATATATAAATGATGAATGATACATATATGTCTAGGAAAGCATCCAAACAAGTCACAATGCTGAATACAGTACTAAACCAAAGTACCAAAGGAAAACAGATAAGAAACTCCTCAGTATCGCAAGCCTCGTCTTGGTCCCATGCTCTCCAGCTCCAATGAAATCAAGTGCCTGAAGTCGAAGGGCACTTGCCCTTGTCTATACCTACATCAATATAATCTGTTTGGGCCCAAAAGCATGAACCAAACAGGGTGTGAGACTAAATCCTAGTAGGAAACCACTCGAAGATCTGTGCCTAACAGTCAGTGAGTATATGGCAGGGTAAAAGTACAGAAAGCAGTAAATAGGAAGCAATCAGCAGAAAATACTATCCACAGTTTCAATATCAAGCACCAGCTAAGCAAGTAGCTAACACAACAGGCAACTCTCTGGGCAGTACTCACAGCCTAAACCCTATGGTTCAACCCAACAAGTACAACCAACCCTCTGGGAAGCACACACAGTCTTAGCCCTCTGGTTCAGCTAAAGTATATACTCTTTGGGGAAGCACTCACTATCAATTACCTCTATAGTCTCGTATCGTACTAAAGGCACTCTGGGGAAGCATTCAATGTCAATTCCCCCAGTGGATTGCATTGAGGAACTACAAACACTCCGGGGAAGCACTCAACGTCAATTCCCCCTATGGTCTCGCATCGTATAATTATAAATACCCTTTGGAGAAGCCCTCAACATCAATTATCTCTGTGGTCTACACACCAGGTTCTCATGGACCTGTGTAAGTCAAGCAAGTGTAGTAGTGTGTAATGGCCAAGGTAAACCTCATGAACTACTTGGATAGCATTCTACAACACAACAATATAACATAACAACAGTCACACCATCCTACAATACTAGGCATGGGAAAGTGAACAGTAGTCAAACAGGCAAACAAGACCCAAAGGTCAATACATAAAAAACATGCATGGACATACATCAAAAGCACAACAATTCACCCTATTCACAATCAATAATCATCTACTCGGGCATACAAGCATAGAAAATAAACAATAGGGCTAAACCGGTAAATGCACAATACCCCGTTCATGGGTATTGGGAGAAATTTCACATAAAACTCAAAGACTTTCTACAGAAAGGCACAAACCACCTACCTTGGGGTTAGAAGATCAATATACTTGAACCTCTAAGATTGAATCTCCTTAGAACACTGTAGATCTAAGAAAACGTCTAAAACATTCAACCCACAATAACTTGGAAAAGAAGAGGAATCATAAAACGAGGTTCCAGCAGAAGAGATAAATCATCGATGTGATTCCAACACAATCAATGGTGGTCGAATTGGAGGATGGACGGAGGCTCGGGGGATCATCGAAGAGCCACGGATGCTTGACGCTCTCGGACGAACGGAACCTAGAGGAGGTGTGTTCTATCCGTCAGACGCGACCCCGGTGCGTTTAATGAAAAAAAAACAAAATACACGACATGTACTTTTGGATTACACGACATGTAATTTCTGTTTCCGTACTCCGCATTAGGCGGCATCCAGGTCATCACACATGTCCATGTGCAAGGCCGCTATATGGCTAGCACACGACTACCCGCGGTAACTGAGTACAAGACGTGTACTCATAAAGTACACGACGTGTACTTCAAAAATTTCTAGAAACTCCTATTTTCTCAAAAACACCAGGAAAAAAAACATACCTGAAAATAAGGTTCGGGTTCTTACAAACTTCCCCCCTAAAAGAAATTCATCCCTGAATTTCCCTAGTGCAGCGTAGAAGGAGAAACATCGAACAGCTCTGGCCACTGTGCTCGTACATCGGCCTCCCTCTCCCAAGTCTCGTCCTGCACCCGCCTGTGTTGCCACATCACTCGTACCAAGGGAACAGACCGATCACAAAGAACCTTTATAATGCGATCAATAATCCGGACAGGATGCTCCTTGAATGATTCATCTACTTTTAACTCAACCTCCTCGGGTTGGAAGACATGAGACAGGTCTGAAAAGTAATGTCAAAGATGAGAAACGTGGAAGACGTCGTGTATAGCCCAGTACCTCTGAGGTAACTACAACTGATAGGCAACCGGACCAACTCTCTCCAACACCTCAAACGGTCCGACGTACCTCGGTGAAATCTTAACCTATTTCCTAATCCTCTTATGTCCCAACCTTGGTGTGACATGTAGGAAAACCTAATCCCCAACCTCGAACTCCTGAGGTCGTCTCCACTGATCAGTATAAGACGTCTGTCAAGGCTGCACAGTAGTCATCCTCTTCTGAATCAACTCTATCTGCTATGTGGTCTGCTGCACAAGACGAGGACCCAACAAAGCTACCTCTCTTGCCTCTAGCCAACATAAAGGTGATCTGCATGGCCTACCGTACAAAACCTCATAAGGTGAAATATGAATAGTTGCTTGAAAAATATTGTTGTAGGAAAACTCCACAAGAGGTATATGCTTCTCCCAAGAACCTCAAAAATCTAGAATGTATGCTCGGAGCATGTCATCAAGTACCTGAATCGTACGCTCAGACTGGCCATTTGTCTGGGGATGGTAAGCCGTACTCAAAAGTACCTATATACCCAAAGCCTTCTGAAGCCCCTGCAAGACCCGAGAAGTAAAATGGGTGTTCCTGTCTGAAACAATGGAGTGTGGAACTCCATGTAGACGTACAATCTCTCGGATGTACAACTGCCCTGGCCCATCAACATTGAAGGTATCCTTGATCGAAAATAAGTGAGAAACATTCATGAGCCTGTAAATGACAACCCAAACTGCATCATTACCTCGAGGTGACCTCGGCAAACCGGTCATGAAGTCCATCACGATGTCATTCCACTTCCAATCAGGAATGGGTAACTTTTGTAAAATCTCTGCTGGTCGCTGATGTTTCGCCTTCACCTGATGACAAGTGGAACACCTCATGACGAAACCTGTAACATCCCTCTTCATACCTAACCACCAATACTAACGGTGTAGATCACGATACATCTTGGTGACACCAGGATGAACTGCCCAAACTGAGGAATGAAAGTCCCGCATCAGCTCCTCGCGTATATCTACTGGCACCCATACACGTCCCTGGAAACACAAGATCTCATCCTTTCCTATGGTCTACCTAGGAATAGGGTCCTCTCCTGACATTCTTTCTCGTAGGACTAGGCCTTCAGAATCTGATAGCTGCCTCATTAGTACCCGATCCAGAAGTGTAGAGGTAACAACAACAGAAGATAGAAAAGTCTTCCCCTGTCTGTTATGAACCTCCAAATGCATCTCAGAGAATAGAGCCATAAGATACCACTCACTACTGGCCTCCCGAACTGCCTGTATCTGATTCCTCCTGCTCAATGAAACAGCCACTACGTTGCCCTTCCCAGGCATATAGGCAAGCTCAAAGTCAAAGGACTGTAGGTACTCAACCCACCTTCGCTGTCTCAAATTCAGATCACACTGAGTGAAGATGTACTTGAGACTCTTGTGGTTGGTGAAAACCACAAAGTGCTCTCCCAGAAGATAATGTCTCCAACAGCGTAAATCATGGACAATAACAGCTAACTCCAGATCGTGCATCGGGTAATTCCTCTCATGTGGCCTCAACTGCCGAGACCCATACGCAAAGACTCCATCTCCCTACATAAGCACAACTCCCAGACCGATACCTGATGCATCACAGTAAACATTATAGTTCTTCCTGGCTCTGGAAAGCCTAGTATCGGTGCTGAATTCAACCTCCCTTTTAGCCCCTGAAAGGTTGGCTCACAAGGATCTGACCATAAGAACTTCACACCCTTATTAGTTAGACCTGTTAGTGGTTTTTACAAGTGTGAAAAAACCTGTATGAAACGTCTGTAGTATCCAGACAGCCCTAGAAAACTCTTCACCTCAAAGACGTTATTCGGATACTCCCAGGAAACCACAGCTCTCACTTTCTCTAGGTTTACTGATACTCCTACCTCTAAGATAACATGACCCAAGAAGTGAATATGGTCCATCCAAAATTGTTATTTTGAGAGATTATCATATAAATGATGCCCCCTCAGTGTACTCAAAACAATATCAAGATGGGTATCATGGTCGTGTCGAGTGTGAGAGTACACGAAGATATCATCCATGAAGACCACCACGAAAGAGTCCAAGTATTGATGGAACACTCGGTTCATCAGTGCCATGAAAACTGCAGGCACATTCGTGAGACCGAACAGCATAAACATATACTCATATAGACCATACCTGCTTTGGAAGGCTGTGAGAGGTATATTAGATGGTCTAATGCACAACTAATGATAACCGGACCTCAAGTCAATCTCCAAGAACACCTGGGCTCCTCTATGCTGATCAAATAGGTCATCAATCCTAGGAAAGGGATATCAGTTATTGACCGTTAACTGGTTCAGTTTCTGATAATCCATGCAAAGACTAAGGGTACCATCTGCCTTCTTCGCAAACAGGATAGGCGAACCCCAAGGAGAAGTACTGGGCCAGATGAAACCCTTGGCCTGCAACTCCTCCAACTGTTTCTTGAGCACCTGCAACTCTAGTGTAGCCATCCTATAAAGAAGAATGGACACCGGTGTCTCCCCTAGCACAAGCTCAATAGAAAAGTATACCTCATGATCCTAAGGCAAACTTGAAAAGTCATCTGGAAAGACATCTCTAAAACGATCCCCCACTAGAGGAAAGTCTAACTATGAAGTCCCCTAGTCATTCAGATAAAGACTAGCAATCTGGGATGTAACTACTCCCAACCCACGATGCTCTGGACCCGCTCTGCTCGCCTGGACATCCCACTCGCCCTTATGAAGAAAAGATCCACCCTCTGGTGATATGAAACTCACCCTATGGTGATAACAGTCGACGACTGCCTGTAAGGGAGCTATCCAGACCATTCCAATAATGACATCATAGCCTGTCATCTCTAGAACATAAAGATCCCAAAGGAAGTGACACCCACCAACCTCAAGAGGGAACTCTTTGAACTGACATACACTAGATGTTCTTGTCCCCAACAGAGTGTCTAGTGTTAAAACATCAGCAGAAGAAAAGATACAGAGACCAAAGCTCTCCACAACAACGATATATATAAAGCTATGCATAGCACCAGTATCGAAAAGAGATGAAGATAAAACTGAGGCAACTAGGATTGTACCTAGAACCATAGAGGGACTGATATCCTGCTCTTAATGGGTCTACTCCACTACAAAAGTCTGACCAGCTCCGCGGCCCTGTGACCCTACCTGACTACTCTGAGCTGATCCACCCTGTTGTCGCTGGTATCCTGGTGACTGACCACCGTGGCCATGACCTCCACCTTGGCCTGAACGGCTGGAAGAACTCCAGTTCCCATACTGGTGAGAAACTGGCAGAGATACTCCTATACGAGGGGTCATAAATGAACCCTGGTCACCAGTTGCTGGTGAGAAGACCTGGCAGAAACACTGAAGGTGTCCCAACTTGCTGAAAGATCAGCACTCCACCGGGTCTCTCTGGCATTGCAGCCTCATATGCCCACTTCTCCTTCACTGGTAGCACACCACATGGATACCCGAAGATCCATCCCGCCTACTCGGATCTCCCCATGTAGTCTCCCTATGGCGCTTTTGGATATTAGCTGGAGAAGCAATAACTCTGGATGTCGAGCCTCCCTAGATCACAACTCCGTATTCCCTCATATTCCACTCCGTGATTAGTGCCTATTTGACAATGGAAGCGATAGAAGTCAACCTGAAGATATTCACCTGAGAGCGGATGTCCTGTCTGAGGCCATCCTCAAAATTCCTTGCCAGAAATAACTCATCCCCTATCAGGAAGGGTGTGAAATGATGAAGCTTAGTGAAATGAGAGAAATACTCTATAACTGATAGGGTGCCCTACTCAAGGATCATAAACTCCCAGGCTCGGTCGGCCCTCATGGTCTCCGAATAGAAGTAGTCATAGTAGACACACTGGAACTCCTCCTAAGCCATAGCCTGCTGATGACCTGCCTGTGACATTACATCCGACCATCTCTTGGCGGAATACCATAGCATATAGGTAGTGATCTTGACTCTCCTATCTAGAGGCGTCTCTAGATGCTCAAAGATAGTCAGCATGGCTTCTATCCATGACTCTGCAGCTTGAGGTCCTCCTTCCCCTGAGAAAGTGGGAGGATGCTGCTGCTAGAAGACCCACGTCAAATCAGTCATCGAAGGTGCAGGAGGCGGCGCTCCCTGAAAGGTCTGCATCATCCTCATGAAGCCTTCCCTGAACTGTGCATTAGCACTGGTAACAGGTATAACTGCTAGCGCCAAGACTAGAAAAACATAAGGATCTACTGTAAGTCCCTGATCAACCGTATCCGGCGTCTGATCACTGCCCTGTAACTGGCAGATAGCCAGAGGATGTATCGATGGCATGAATCTGCAAGGTCAAGCACACACCTTAGATCAGAATTATCAAGGACTGGAAACAATGAGTGTAAGAAGAGAACAAGAGGAAGAAAACATTCATGTTTTGCAAAACAGGACTACACATCGTGTACAATTCCTACATGGCGTGTTCCCTGAATTCATTCACATGGGCATGTACTTTTGCCTAAACTGGTTGTGTAACACCCCAAACACACGATGTGTTCTCTAAACACACGGCGTGTTCTCCAAATACATGGCGTGTTATTGAATCCTCTTCCCCTACCTGAGTCCTTCTACATGGTTAAGCCACATGGCTCTCCTAAGACAAGACTACATGGCGTGTTCAAGATAGACACGATGTGTACTAGACACGCTTCACCTGGCCCATGTTGTTAGTGACACGGCCTGACACTACATGGCATGTACCAAATGGACACAGTGTGTACGTGGAGGGATAACACCGACCCATGTTGTTTGTAACATGGCTGGGTACCTGGGTCGGACTACACGGCGTGTTCAAGGTAGACACGACATGTATAAGAAGAGACTCCACCGAACCGTGTTGTTAGCTACACGGTCTGGTTCCTAGGATTTCACTACATGAAATGTTCAAGGCCGACACAACATTTATAGATTAAGTTTTATCCGTCCATGTTTTTAGTTACATGGAGGACACAGGGTCAACACCACACGGCGTGCACAACCGGTACACGGCGTGTTCCCACAAGATTTTCCCTATCCCGTGTCTCCTCCCACACGACCTACGACATGGTTAGAGACTACATTACATGTACATAATGTACACGACATGTACTTTAGAAAAACTGTTTCTTCCCGAACAGAATAACACACGGCATGTAGTCAAAACTACACGGCATGTATTATGGGTTTTTCCAAACAATAAGCCTCAGAAACTACTCCAGAACCTAGAAAACACTGGAACGAACTCTGAAAGTGCCAAATTCCGATCCGTGAGGGCCCATACTCCCTGTGAATCAAAGTTTTTCATCCTATACAAGTTAAAAACAAGAAAACAGTGCAATGATCCACCAAATTCCGGTCCATGAGGGCCCATAACACCTCAAGAACCAAATTTTGGTGTTCATCCAAATAATAACTTACACAAAACAATACCATATCAAACATCAGTTATTTTATCAAGGCATCTATCACAACAACATACATATTATACAAAACCTCTATCAAAACAACATGCAATTGCTAATGCACCCTAGATGGCATGGCAAGAATGCATGACATGTGATTTCTAACAAGTGCCTATATGATGCATGATATGGAGTACCCTCATCTCATCGGTTTGTGATAGAAATAGAACCTCAATAACGTCAACAATAATAACACAAAACATGTGAGTCACCCATCGGTGAAAATCAGATCAACTGTAAACTTTAAAAACCAGAATAAATTTCAATAAACAAGGTAGATTGGATTTTCCCTGTATATGGGTTAGCTACTCCCGGGCACAACTTATTACCAAATACCTATTTCTTCCTATCCCTGGCTAAATGATCCAAATAGTAAATCAAGAGAAAATAATTCCTTTGATACCACTTTGTAACGTCCTGGATCAGGAAGCCACCCAGAAGCACCCCGTACCCGGTTGGTCACATGGCCTCAAGCTCATTTCTCCGAACACCAGAGGCTGCTGACTAGCAGTGAGGGACTTGGGTGTGATAGTGATGAAACTATGCCCTCATTGGCAGAGTACATAGCAGAAGTAAACATATATACAACAGCGGAAGTAGTAATAATACCCAAAAACAGTAACAACGGAAGACTGATAAAGAAAAAATTGGAGCATAAATATATATAAATGATGAATGATACATATATGTCTAGTAAAGCAGCCAAACAAGTCACAATGTTGAATAAAGTACTAAACCAAAGTACAAAAGGAAAACAGATAAGCAACTCCTCAACATCACAAGCCTTGGCTTGGTCCCATGCTCTCCAGCTCCAATGCAATAAAGTTCCTGAAGTCGAAGGGCGCTTGCCCTTGTCTATACCTGCAGTAAAATAATCTGTTTGGGCCCAAAAGAATGACCCAAATAGGGTGTGAGACTAAATCCCAGTAGGAAACCACCCGAAGATCTATGCCTAACAGTCAGTGAGTATATGGAAGGGAAAAAGTATAGAAAGTAGTAAACAAGAAGTACTCAGCAGAAAATACAATCCACAGTTTCAATATCAAGCAACAACTAAGCAAGTAGCTAACACAATAGGTAACCCTCTAGGAAGTACTCACATCCTAACCCCCATGGTTCAACCCAACAAGTACAAGCAATTCTCTAGGAAGCACACACAGTATCACCCCTCTGGTTCAACTAAAGTATAGACTCTCTAGGGAAGCACTCACCATTAATTATCCCTATAGTCTCGTATCGTACTAAAGGAGCTCTAGGGAAGAACTCAACATCAATTCCCCCTGTGGCCCACGTCGAGGAACTACAGACACTCTGGGGAAGCACTCAACGTCAATTCCCCCTATAGTCTCGCATCGTATAATTATAAAGACACTCTGGAGAATCCCTCAACGTCAATTATCCCTATGGTCTACACACCAGGTTCTCACGGCTCTGTATAAGTCAATAAAGTGTAGCAGCTCTTAACAACCAAGGTAAACCTCATAAACTACTTGGCTAGCATTCTACAACACAACAGCATAATAGAACAACATTCACACCATCTTACAATACTAGGCATGGGAAAGTGAATAGTAGCCTAATAGGAAAACAAGACCCAAAAGTCAATATAGGAAAAACATGAATGGAAATACATACAAATCACAACAATTCACCCTATTCACAATCAATAATCATCTACTCAGGTATACCAGCATAGCAGAGAAACAATAGGGCTAAAATGGTAAACGCGCAATACCCCGTTCATGGGTATTGGGAGAAATTGCACATAAAACTCAATGACTTTCTACAGAAAGTCACAAAGAACCTACATCGGGGTTAGGATATCAATATACTTGAACCTTGAATCTTGAATCTCTTTATAATTCCATAGATCTAAGAAAACGTCTAAAACATTTAACCCACGATAACTTGGAAAAGAAGAGGAATCATGAAACAAGGTTCCATCAGAAGAGAGAACTCACCGATGCAATTCCAACGCAATCAACAGTGTTCAAATCGGAGGACAGATAGTGGTTTGGGGGCTTGTCGAAGATCCACGGCTTCTCGACGCTCTCGGATGAATGATACCTAGAGGAGGTGTGTTCTGTCCATCAGACGCGACCCCAATGCGTTTAATGAAAAAAATAGACAGCGTGTACTTTTGGAGTACACAGTGTGTACTTTCTATTTCTACACTCCACATTATGCAGCCTCCAGGTTATCACACATGGTCATGTGCAAGGCTGCTACACAGCCAGCACACGGCTACCCGCGGTAATCGAGTACATGGCGTGTGCTCATAAAGTACACGGCGTGTACTTCAAAAATTTCCAGAAACTCTTCTTTTCTTAAAAACTCCAGGAAAGAGAAAAACATAACTTAAAAGAAGGTTTGGGTTCTTACAATACAATTATTATTTTTTGGATGAAAATTATAGTTCACCTTATTCCACTCTCATTATTCAGAAAATGAAAATGTTAACTATATGTTGTGAAGACTACCGCCTCCATGAAGTAACATATCTTGTTTTTTATATATTTCCATTCATATTTAATAATATATAATAAAATATGATTCAAAAATCATGAAATTATCTAAATAATATAATGATTATTCTATAATTATGAAATTATTTAAAAAAACCACTCTCATAATTATAATCATCCATTAATTTTGGTATGTTTTTGTTTAGGTTGGTCCAACCACCTAATTGAAAAATTATATAAAACAATATAATGGATGAATACAAGAACTTAATTGTGGGTAATATATGATATAAATAAGTAAATATAAGTTTTATTTTAGTTCATCAATGGTAACATTAATATTGAAATAATTAATTAATATATCACCTTTCATCTTATAAAAATTCTAAAAACATTATTTCCACCCATTTCATCTACAATAACTATAAGGACCCCAACCACAATATCCTGGAGATGATTCTTTACTTTATAAAATTGGTGAAATATAAAAAGAATTAAATACCAAAGGGATGAACTGTGTAGTAGTTTTGGAAAACTAGATACGTACTTTTACCTTACATTACAATATAAAATATAGAATAAAACATTGGTAATCCTTTGAGGACACCATTATTCTCATATGTAATCCCTTCATATAAATCTTAATATACTTTTTGGAAACTGGGGGGATATAAGAAAGGGGTGAGCTCAAATGCTCAGTAAGGGTTAAGTACAATTAAAGAAATAATGAATCAATGAGAATAATCAATATGGAAATGTAAATAACTGAACACACATGCCATGTAATCAATAAATTCAGAATGAAAAATCATCCATTGATTCTTTCATAGTGAAAATATCCTTGATAATAATATCTAAAAGCTGAATGAATTCAATGCCTACAAATTTAGATGCCATGATCTCAAGCATCATTGTACCTCTTCCATTATGACATTTCACAAGATAGATTAATCATTATAGGTAAAAACCCATTTATTTTTTCCAAAATTATCATCTCATGATACTATCAATGCATCAAGGGGATATCTATAACTAGGCCCACCTTGTTTCTTCAGTCTAAAGAATTCCTCAAATATTGAAATGATCTATTTAAAAAGATATTTTTAAATTAAAGTGTCCCATAACACTTTGAAAAGTTTGAATACCATGAAGATAATGAGACTCATGATATGATATATCAAAGGGTAGTACATAAAATGTAATACCCTGAAATTCCATTTTTTTTGAAAATTAAATGGAATTATTTAAAGACTAGGCTCTAATACAACACATAATTCCATGTCTAGGAGTGGAAAGAACATATTTTGAACTATTTTTAATGATAATTAAAATAATTGCACGAGAAGGTTTTTCTAACATTCAAACTGGATCCTAGATCAAATATATGATGGAACCATTGAACTCAGAGCATAGGGATTCGCCTAAAAAGGGCCTATCATTGGCCGGTATAGGTCAACATTGGAAAATAGTGTTTGGCCATAAATAAAATAATTAACAGTTATTTTATTTTCCAATCCCTATAACTCCAAAATGGTAACTTAGATTAGAAATCTGAGAGTACCGTTGAGATCTTGAGGGTATGATCCCCTAGGTCGAGCCTATCCTTGACCAGCATGGGTCGAGGATGAAAGTTAATTTTCATACTTTTCATAAGAAAAATATAATAAATTAAAAATTTATTTTATTATATTTTCTTCTTCATTATGAAACGACAAGGATATTCTGAATCCCATTAATGAACCTCATTAATGAGTCTATTCAATGATGCTGCAACACAACATAACAGAAACTATGATTCATGTTTCGTCAATTAATAGCCTAAAAATCAATGTAGGACTATTGGAACAATCCTGGGATTACTCTAAGGCTTTTGTGGGTGGAGACGATGAATGAAGAATGCAATTTCTTCCACCCATCGAAGAATCGCTAGCAGTGGTGGGATACAGATCAAGTTTAAAGAATGGAGGCATATGATCCTATTCTTCCTCAACCAAAAATACTATCCCAGGTAGGGTTTTGATGCTTTTCTATGTGATTTTATTTTCCTCATTCATTCTTTTAAATGACCAACGCGGGTTAACTCATGAACAAATTAACCCATAGACTGATCGTTCATGCATGATGGTTAATGATGTGGGATATAAAGGGGTATTTATCTTAGAGATTATTCCACCCTATTTTTGGGTTCTCCATGATCCTTCCAACAAGAACGCATCCAGGTCAACATGAACAATACCTGGATAATTATATGAGTGTTCATATGTGCGACTCCTTCCCATTTTTCCTTCCTGTGTTTTAGAGTTATTCGTGGCATGACGACCGATGATGCATCTCATATGGATGTACCAGATGAAAGGTTCATGGCTAGGTGGGCTGCGACACCAGAAACAAGTCGCGACAGCAAGCCACAGCGGCGGCACAGGTTCGTGGCGGCAGGTAGGAGGGGGCGACAGTGGCTATAGGCATGAAGGAAAATAGGATAACATGACCACCCAACCATGTCAGTAGGCAGGAGGTGGAGATAGTGGCCATCTACACAGAGGATGGTGGCAGGCAACAAGCATACACAACCACCCGGACGCGTTGGAGGCCCAAGCCACGGTCCGCGGACCGCGACGGTGAGATGGACCTGTGGCTCACTATGGGTCATGTAGAGGAATCAGTCCCTATTAAAAGACCAGATTGCCAAAAATGTGGTCCCACCCTGGTGCTATGTGGTTGTGTGAACTAGATACTGCCCGACGTCCAGGCTGGGAGAAAACCGGCCCACCGATGCGGGCTGGGCCGGTGAACTAAATCGGGCTGCTGGGTGGCCTGGGCTAGAGGAGAATCGACCTGCTAATGTGGGATGAGAATGAGGGGAAACTAGGCTACTGGGCTTCCCAACATGGTAGTACTGGTCTGATCAAGTTGGATTGGGTTGGAGAATGCGGACCGAGTAACTCGGTGACCAGGAGGGCTGGACTGATGGCTGAACCAGGTTAGGTCTAGCAAAGCCCAATTTTCATGGCTGGACTAGGTCAGAACAGACCCAATCGGGTCAAGTTGGGTCATCTAAAATGGGTCGGGCCATGCGGGACCCTCGGTCTGGGTTTTTCGGGTCGGTTCAACCAAGTCGGATTGGGCCTGAACGCATCTGGCCTCTGTTTACTAAAATGCCAATATCTTTTAGAGAGGGCATCCGATTGATGTACCGTCTGTGGAGTTGTGACCCTTGAGATAATAAGATACTTTCGGAATAATCTAAGTGAGATTATATGATATTCACGATATGAACAATGTCTTTAGGATTATATTCTCTCAAAATCAAGCACGCTCGAGTGTTGGAATCCTATGGATGACTGTGAGATAGAAAATATGATGAGCGGACCTCAGTGGTATAGAAGATGAGTGTACCTCAGTGGTGTGTTAGAAGAAAATACCTCAGTGGTCTAATAGACGAACATATCTCAGTGGTGTAGTAGATGATCGTACCTTAGTGGTCCAACAGATGAGCATACGTTAGTGGTCCAACAGAGGAACGTACCTCAGTGGTTCAATATATGAGTGTAGATAAGTGGATAAGCATATGAGCATACCTTAGTGGCCCAGAAGAAAAGCATACCTTAGTGGTCCAGTAGAGGAGTGGACCTCAGTGGTCCCGCAGATGAGCAGACCTCAGTTGTTCGGTAGACGATCAGTCCTCAGTGGTCTAACAGATGAGTGGACCTCAGTGGTCCAGCACACACACGTACCTCATTGGTGCAGTAGACGAGAAGACCTCAGTGGTCTAGTAGATGAGTGGAACTTAGTGTTACAATAGATGAGTAGATCTCTATGGTCTAGTAGTCGAGAATACCTTATTGGCTCATCAGGTATGAGTTCCTTAGTAGTACGAGATGTTTCAGCTTTATGAATGATAAATATTACTTCATATACTTTGAGTTATACTTGGTGTGAGCAGTCTTTTCTTTGTGGTATTTTAGTGTGGTCTTGCTGTGTGATCTTGTGATGTGATCTTTCATTATGGTCTTTACTTTGTGGTTTTGGGTCCCTACTATGTAATGTGTTTCTAACCTCTGCATGGGCTTCGCCTACACATGTCATGTCTCATGCAGGTGATCAACGCTTCGACATAGACCTTGGTGGTCTGAGACCAGTTGGTCCCTAGTGAGATAGGAAATACAATACATAATTTTATAGCTATAGTCAGATACCCTCTACCTACCCTTCAGGAAGGGTTTTAGCAGGCAGACCTTGAAAGTTTTACTTTTTTATGGTTTTGGACTTGTATTCTGGCCCCTTTTTACTTTTCAGTTTGTACTATAATTCTATTAGTTGTCTCAGTGACAGTTGTGGTTTACTTTGTGTTTAACTTTCCATAGTTTTATCTTTGTGCATGTGTATAGTTTTAGAGGAAAATTTCTTCCTATTTTTAGATATGCCTATTTGGTGCTAGTTGCCAGCCCCTGGCCTATGGAAGGTGGGCTTGATGAAGTCACAATATGGGCCCAAGGGAATGGTTTGTGACAATGTGGTATCAAATGAGGTTGGTTCTATGAGAATAAATAAGAGTCTATAAATTTTTAATGGGGAAACTGTGTTAAGTGTCTCGAGTTTGGATTTCAGGCCAGGAAGTCCAGTGTTGGTTCAACAGCCGATGTATCCATACACCAAGACCCTGAATTGTGCTTTCCGACTTGGTACATGAAAACATTGGTTTCATGCGTCTTTGAGTGTTTTCCCACAATATTTTTGAGTTAGAGTCTTCTCACTAGGTATAATAAATTAATTGTGGTTCATATTGATCTATTTGAGGTTGCCTCCACCCAGACAGCCAGCTAGGATTCCAACGCGCGACCATGAGTATGGTCCACAGAGTGATGATACTTTGGTATAGGGACCGTTGCCCGAGATGAAACCTTAGAGTAGTGTCCCAATGATACCACCACCAATTTTCCAGTAGTTACTACCTGGCCTAGAGGTATAGGATGTACATAGGTTCAGTTCTTTACATGAGTTTCAATGATAGAGGCCTCCCAAGTTTAGGGGAGAGACATATCCTCAAGTCGCTGAGGATTAGATGAAGGCGGTGATGTGAGTCTTGTGCTTAGTGAGGACTCCACATGACCAGATGACGATTCTATCAGTGGTCCTTCTGCAGGGATCGGTGAGAAGATGGTGAATTTTGACCATCCAGACTCATGAGGAGGTGACCCTCACCTGATTTGACTATGAGTGACTTTTTAGTGATTATTTATTCCCTGTAAATTTGCACTCAGTTTGAATACATGATCTACTTCACTTATAGCAGGGGAACCTACCAGTGGTTGAGTACTCTATGAGGTTCATAGACCTCTCTAGTTACTCTATGGATATGGTGCAAGACCCTTTATTCAGGGCCTAAACCTTTGAGTAGGGACTCCAATGGGAGATCAAGGAATCAATTATTTCTCACAGCATCCCTACATAGGTTGGGGTGCTAGAGAGATATCTACTATTAGAGAGCTTCCTCACTAAGTAGGCGCCAATGGTAGGAGCAACCGCTGAGCGACGGGTGGCTAAGTCATTCACGGAGGGTAGCTGAAAGATGACGAAGAGGCCCAAATGGGACAGACCATTCAGAGGATGAACCCAAGATTCAAGGTCAGTGGTACGAAGCTCCTAGGGTAGAGGGAGTCATCAGGGGAGTAGATTATGCTATGCATGCGGCGGGCCAGGGCTCATGACTTAGGATTTCCCGACTCACTACGTAGAGGACTAGAAGATAGTCAATGGACTACCAAGGAAACCGAAGAGATAGGAATAAGGAAATATGCCAGGTGGCGTAGGTGGTAGAGGAGAAGAAAAAACAACAGGAGGAGGGAATAGGTACGAGGTACTCACCACCACCCCCAGGTGGTCTGCCATGAGCTCTAGAAGCTGGTGGACAGGGGCGGTCTCAGCTTCAGGAAGTCGAGACCTACGGTCTATACGTCCCAGAGATGATACGAAGTACGATCTGTGTCTTCTCCACTTTAGTTTTAGTTCTTATAGAAACAAGTTACAATCACTCCTTTCTTTCCATAGTCCTTGTTCACATCTTAGAGATTTAGATCGAGTTTTTGGCTCAATCCTTACAATTTGGGACTCCAACGGGAAGGGATTCGGCGATAACACACTAGTGCTGATAGTGTGAGCATACTATTGGAAGTAAGAGATTTGGTTGAGATTTCCTTGTAGCGGCATTAAGGCCTTACGATGCCATTCTTTATATGTACTGGCTTTCAACAGTTCATGCCCAAATCGACTATTTTAGGTGCATAATGTGGTGTTTATGTGAATATGGGACCATGTTTTCCTTTATTGGTGAAAAGGAAACCAGATCATTGTAGGATGTACTCACATGTAGGAGGTTGTAGCTGATCACTATTTATTTTTATAGCATGACCCTTAGTGCAGTGGATGAGACAAGTCCATAGTTTCCTACAATGGTGAATGAGTACAAGTAAGTCTTACCCGAGGATGTTCTATGACTACCTCCTCATAGAGAGGTAAACTTCTACATTAATATATACCCTATGACAATATCAATATCTATACCTACATATCATATAGCTCTCATAGATCTCCAGGAGCTAAGGGTACAATTGGAGGACTTGCATCGAAAGGGGTTCGTAAGGCCCAATGTGGCACCATGGGAAGCCCTAGTGTTGTTTTCCAAGAAGTCAGATAGAAGCTTGAGGTTATGCGTGGACTTACGATGCTTGAACCAAGTAACCGTGAAGAATAATTATTCTATACCAAGGATTGACGACCTCTTCAATCAGTTGAAGGTAGCGAGTTGGTTCTTAAAGATAGACCTAAGGTTAGGCTATCACTAGCTTTCATTATGATATGATGACATCTCAAAGATGAATTTCAGATGTCACTATGGCCAGTAAAAGTACTTAATGATTCCATTTTGTGTGATGAACACACCAGAAGTGTTCATGGGACTCCTGAACATGATCTTCCATCCGTACATAGACCGGTTTGTAGTGGTCTTCATTGGCAACATCTTAGTGTATTTAGTGTCTGGGGAGGAGCATGAGATACACCTAAGGATGGTTCTAGACACACTCATAGAGCACCAAATTTATGGAAATTTCCTGAAGTGTGAGTTCTAGATATGAAATATCCACTTACTGGGACATGTCATCTTAGATGATAGAGTTGTGGTGGATCTAGCAAAGATTGAGGCAGTTCTTGGTTGGGATCCATCCGAGATAATTATCAAGGTACACAGTTTCCTTGGGTTGGATGGGTACTATCAAAGGTTTTTACCTGACTTCTCCAGAGTGGAAACACCCATTATGGAGTTAACAAAGAAGGGAAAACCCTTTTTGTGGATAGAAGGATGAAAATAGAGATTTCAGTAGCTAAGGCATAGCCTAATGAGTGATCCTATCTTAAGGATTCTGGAGGGGGGCACCGACTACATGGTGTATTGTGACGCATCAAGAACCGAGCATGGTTGTGTCCTAATTTGGGGAAAATTAGTGATTTCTAATGTATCATGATAATTGAGACCACATGAGAAGAACTATGAAACTCATGACCTTGAGTTGGTAGTGGTAGTCTTCGCACTGAAGATGTGGTGACACTACCATATGGATGAATGATTCATTGTCTACTCTGACCATAAGAGTCTAAAGTATATGTTTTTTAGAAGGATCTGAATCTGAGACAATGACGTTGGCTAGAGTTTCTCTAGGACTATGACTTCAAGATAGTCTATACTCTTGGGAAGGGGAACATAGTGTCAGATGCTCTCAGTAGAAGATCGAGTTCACAGATACTGAATGAGGCCTCAAAGAAGTTGGCTTTACTTCAGATATCTTTTATGGATAAATAAGATGTAGTTTATCTTCAGTCGATGGTGGTTTCCCCTATCCCCTTATAGTGATTCAGGAAGGCACAACTCAGAGATTCTAGTTGTGAGACCACACATGCCCAGATTTCCCCAGGTCAGGCCCCTAATAGATATTTGAGAGGTGGAGAGCACATCATCCTTTTCAGAGGATGCACCATTGTACCAGTGGCATTGCGGGATTAAGTGTTCAAGGAGTTCCATACACCCCCTTTAGTGGTACATCTAGGTGTGGAGAAGATGTACCATGACCTCCGACTTTAATACTGGTGGCTGGGGATGATAAAGGTAGTGATAGAGTTTGTCTCGAGATGCCTCACTTGTTAGAAAGTGAAGGATGAGCACAAGGTTCCAGTAGGTTTGACAGAATCCCTTGAGGTACCAGAGTGGAAGTTGGATGATATATCTATATACTTCATGATGGGATTACCACGTAGATCCAGGGGGTACGATACCATCTAGGTGATCTTAGACCGACTCACCAATTCAGCCCACTTCCTACCAATTCGTGAGTAGGGTTCAGTAGAGAGCTTGTGATTCCTCTATGTGCAGGAGATAGTTCGACTCCATGGAGTCACATATATGATAGTCTTAGATCATGATGCATTATTTATATCCTAGTTGTGGAAGGGATTATAGGAGGAGTTTGGGACTCAGCTGAGCTTGAGCACAACCTTTCACCCACATATCGATGGTCAGCTAGAGTAGACCATACTAACCTTAGAGGACATGCTTCATTCTTGAGTTCTTGACATCGATCATATTTGGGAGGACCGACTACCACTGGTGGAGTTTCCCTACAAAAATTGTTACCACTCCACCATTGACATGAAACTATTCGAGGCACTATACGGATGACCATGTAGGACACTGTTATGTAGGACAGACCCAAGAGAGTCAACACTAATGGGTCTAGAGATGGTAATGGATACCACTGAGAAGGTGCAAGTCATCTGAGAATAGATGAAGACTGCACAGAGCCAAAAAAATTCCTAAGATGATAGGTTAAGGATAACTTTGGAGTTCTATGAGGGTAACCACACATTCTTATGGGTCTATTCTCGATGAGGGATACATAAATTTGGCCGAGGCAACAAGTTATCTCCGAGGTTCATCAGATGATTCCTAATACTATGTAGAGTGGGAGAGGTGGCATACCGATTAGCTCTACCACTATACATAGAGAGGGTCCATGACATATTCCACATATCCTAGCTCAGAAGATACGTGCACATACCTTCTCACATCATCAACCATGACATGCTGAAGATTGATGACGAGGTGACATTCGTGGAGTACTCGATGGAGATAGAGTATCGACAGGAGAGGAACCTTCGTGGATGGTTTATTCCTCTGGTACGTGTTTGTTGGCAGCATGGGAATCTCTAGGAGAGCATGTGGGAGCAGGAGGCTGAGATTTGTGATCAGTACCCCCCATTTGTTTTATTATCCCTTTTTTTGGCTTATAAGGATGTAAATCCCTAAAGGGGAGAGTAATGTAATACCCCTAAATTCCATGTAATTTTTTTTAAAATTAAATGGGATTATTTCAAGACCAGGCTTTGAGACGACATGTAATTCTGAGGTCTGGAGTGTTCGAAATATATTTTTGAACTATTTTTAATGTTCATTATAATAATCATGCGAGTAGGTATTTCTAACTTTCAAACCAGTGTCCAGATAAAAAAACTAAGGACATCGTTGAACTCTAAGCTTTGGGATTATCCTAAAATGGGCCCAACATTGGTCGACACAAGCCAATAGTGGAAAGTAGATTTTGGCCATAAATAAAATAATTAAGTAACAATTATTTTATTTTCAAATCCTTATAGCTCCTAAATGGTAACTCAGATTGGAAATCTGAGAGTACTATTGAGCTCATGAGGGTGTGCTTCCATTATACAGAGCCTAACATCGAGCGGTGCAGGTCGAGGGTGAATGTTAATTTTTAAAAATTTCTGAAGAAAAATAAAATAACTTAAAATTTTATTTTATTATATTTTTTTTCGTTACGCAGTGACAAGGCGATACTGAATCCCATTAATGAACCTCATTAATGAGTCATCATAATGAATCTACAATGCAGCATAATAGAAATGCCAATTCACATTTCATTAATTAATAGCCTAATAAGAAATGAAATATTGTTGGCACAATCCTGGGATTTCTCTAAGGATTTGGTGGGTGGAGACGACGAACAACGAATGCACTTCACTCCACCTTTAGAATAATTTCTAGTAGTGGTGGGCTATAGATCAAGAATGAAGAATAGAGTCACACAATACTATTCATCCTCGACCAACAATCCTATACCAGGTAAGGGTTTGATTCTTTTTTTGTGTGAATTTATTTTCTACATTATTTCTTTTAAATTAAGAACACATGTTAACTCATGAACAAGTTAAACTGCGGACCAATAATTCATGAGGGATGGTTAATGTTGGAAGATAAAAGGGGGTATTTATCTTAGTGATTATTCTGACCTATGCTTTGGTTCTTCATGATCATTCCAATAAGAAAGAATCTAGGTCAACACGAACATGACCCGAATCATTTTTGGGTGTTCATATGTGAGAATCCTTACCCTTTTTCCTTCTTGTGTTTTCCCATTCTTTGTAGCGCAATGGTCAGTGGCACATCAACCAAAAAGGCTCCAGACAAAAGGGCCGCAACTTGGCGGGCTGCGACACACAGCCACGACGACAACACCAGGCCACAGCCTCCATCTACAGCGGAGGTGGAAGAACAGGACTGTAGAATCCATCTGTGGAAGAAAGCGGGAGGGGACACATTAGATGCATTCCACAGCAGTGATAGGGGACGCTAGAACAGAGGTTGGTGGCTGGTGGCTGGCAGACGCGACCACCCAGCTGCCTCGGAGGTGCAAGCCGTGGACTGCGAGAGTAAGCTAGACCGGTGGGTCACACAGATCAACCGGTCCACATGAGCAGACCAGATGACCCAAAATGTGATTCCACCCTAGCACTGCGTGGCCACGTGAACTAGACACTGCCTAGCATCTGGGATGGGAGCAAACTGTCCTGCCTATGTGGGTCGGGCTGATGAACTAAACTAGGCCACTAGGTAGCCCAAGCTAGAGGAGAACCAGTCCCTTAATGTGGGTCGGGCTACTGGGAGGCTTGTCTAGGCAGTACCGGTCCAACCAAGTCAAACCAGGCTATAGAACACAGACCCGGTCACTGGGTGACCAGACGAGTTGGACCCACGACTGAACTGGGCCGGGTCCAGCAAAGCCCAATGTTCCTAGCCAATGGTCCAGGCCGAATCGATTTGACTTAGGACTAACTAGGTCGAGTTGGGTCACACAAAATGGGTCGGACCATGCGGGACCCCAGGGCCAGGTTGGTCGGGTTGGTCTAACCAATTCGGAACTATCCCAGACGTAACCAGCCCATGTTTACTAAAATGCCAATATCATTTAGACCAACCATCCAATTGATGCGTCGTCTATAGCCATGGGACCCTTGCAATAACAAAATCCTTTGGGAATACTCTAAGTGAGATTATATGATAGTCGAGATACAACCAATGTCTTTAGGATTAGATTTCATAGAATCAAGCATGCTAGAGAGCGAGAATCCTATGGATGGTTGTGACATGAAGAATATGATGACCGGACCCCAGTGGTCTAACAGACAAGCATATCTCAGTTGTGAAGTAGACGAGCATACCTCAGTGGTCCAATGTATAATAATACCACATTGGTTTAGTAGACGAGCATACCTTAGTGGTTCAACAGATGAGAATACCTCAGTGGATAAGAAGACGAGTGTACCTCAGTGGTTCGGCAGATGAGCGAACCTCAATGTTACAACAGATGAGCAAACCTCAGTGGTCCAGTAGATGAGAATACCTCAGTGGTCAAGAAGACGAGGGGACCTCAGTGGTCCAACAGACGAGCGGACCTCAATGGTCCAGTAGATGATCATACCCTAGTGGTTCAATAGATGAGCAGACCTCAGTGGTCCAACAGATGAGCGGACCTCAGTAGTCCAAAAGATGAGCAGACCTTAGTGGTTTAGTAGCTGAGAAGACCTCAATGGATCATCAGGGATGAGTTTCTTAGTAGTATAAGATGTTTCAGTATTACGACTGATAAATCTTACTTTCTATACTTTGAGTTATACATGGTGTGACTTGTCTTTTTCTTCATGGTCTTTCTACATGATCTTTCTATGCGATCTTTCTGTGTGGTCTTGCTTTGTGTTATCTCCTTTGTGGTTTGGGGTCCCTACTGAGTATTGTGTTTCTCACCCCTGCATGGGATTTACATGAACATGTCATGCCTCGTGTAGGTGATCGACACTGTGACTGAGACCTTGGTCGTCCAGGACCATGTGGTGCCCTGGAAGATAGGACAGACGAGACATATACTTATGTGGCTATAGAAAACTTCCCTCCTCCTACCCTTTAGGTTGGGTTTGAGCAGACAGACCTTGGAATTTTTACTTTTATTGCGGTTTTTGGCTTGTATTCTGGACCCTTTTTTATATTTCAGTTTGTATTTTACTTTTAGTAGTTGTCTCAGTGATAGTTGTCGTTTAATTTGTGTTTACCTTTCTGTACATTGAGATTTGCGTGTTTGTACAAGATTAAAGGAAAATTCCTTCCCTTTTTTGGGATTTGACTATTTGGTGCTAGTCGCCAGCCCCTGGACTACAAATGGTAGGCTTGGGGTAGTCACGACATGGGACCCAGGGGACAGGTCGTGACATATATTATATATAATTATTAAGTGGTAAATAAGGTATATACCTTACATATGTAAAAAGTGTGATGATAAAACCACTACCTCACGTTTCCATTTAGTATAGAATTATTTAACCTCCTATATAATGGTTTAAATAATGTTATTAACTCATTAGAAGAACCATATTCAAATTTCTAATACCTTATATGATCCTTTTATAATATCTTACCACCTGTTCATTAATAATATTTTATTGTTTTCATTATTTTGGGATCATTTGTTTCATGGTTGGATCATTTGTGTAAAATTATGGATGTTATTATAAAATGGGATTACAAATCCAAAAGTATAATTGGATAGTATTAATGATGTCTCATAAGTATTAATAGTCCCATTTATCATTTCTATTTTTCACATGAGGATGATTCAATAGATAAAATGCTAATGATAAGTGTTTAATTTATTTAGAAATTTTTTCTGAACATCACAGAACAAGAAATATGATAGAATATTATTACTAAAATAATATTTGACCCGAATAATAGTTTATGACCAAC
This sequence comes from Viscum album, assembly GCA_963277665.1. Classification (NCBI taxonomy): domain Eukaryota; kingdom Viridiplantae; phylum Streptophyta; class Magnoliopsida; order Santalales; family Viscaceae; genus Viscum; species Viscum album. Next base: position 15,981,623 of record OY728158.1, read on the forward strand.
CATGAAGGTGATAATAGAAAATGAACAAAAAAATTATTCACAAAGGATATTAACCAACATAACCTAAACAATAGTTTTGTTTCTAAAATAAGATGAGGTAATAAAAGGAATAAATATAAGATATTTCATTAGAAACATAAAATTATAGTATTTACATGATAATGTAATTATTATAACATGATGGATGGAGGATTTTAGTAGAAAGTAGAAAAATAAACGAAATTAAGATAGGTTTTTTTATAAAAATTACCTCTTAAATATAACCTCCTTGAGAGACCCTTAAAGAATTGGATTTGGTATTTTGGTGATCTCAAGAGCAATTGGAAATGGGGAGAGTTAGGAAGAGAGTTTTTCATATATATTTTAGGATCTTGAAGCATTTTTAATCAAAATGGGAGGGGGGGTATTTTTATTTTAGGAGATATTTTTAAGTGATTAAATAATGTATATTTTTTAATTAAGGTGACATTATGGTGCCACATAGAGGTGAAATCAATTTCAATGAATTTTATTATTAATCAATATTTTTAGGATGTTTATGGTCAATAAATACCTCAAAAACACATTAAAAGGTGTATTTTTAGATAGTTTATGATTTTAACTTTTAATATTAAACCTTTTTATTATTTTACCTGTACTATGGTAAATAATTTTTTACCATGGATTTTTTTTATTTATAAAAATAAAAATGAACTGAGAACCTAATTTTTACCTTTTGATTCCAAATATATAATAAATTTTAAGAAATTTAATTGAAATAAATGGAAGAATTATATTTAAAACTAACCCCACAGATACAATGAAAAGAGGGTTTTTAATGTAAAAAGTTCAAAAGTTCAAAATGTTTTTATATCCAATTTCATTAGGAAATTAATTCCAATGACCAAAATTAGATTTATTTAAGTATAATTTAACTAATTATAATTTATAAAAAATTTATAAAATAATTTAACTATATAAATAAATTAGTGGAAAATAATTTTTCATTTAAAATTCAATATTTTTCATTATTCATCCAAAAAATGAAACTTCTCTTAAAAGTACCAAAACATCACCCTAAGATAATTTTGATACTATGATTTCAAAAATGAACATTATTTTTTCATATAAAGCTTATAAAAATTTCACAATTTATATTTAAAAGTGGTTCACCATTAAAAGGAAGCAGAACTATCTTTTATAAAAATATGGGTTTTATACTTAAAATTGGATTTATTATTATATTAAGCCTATAAATTTTTTTAGATGATTTTAAAAACATTTTATTGAATTTATAACATATAAATTTAATTAATATCTTTCACTAATAGTTATAAATTTAACTTATTATGATCAAATTCCAGTGTGGGAATACAAATAGTTTTAAAAAACACATCCTTTACATTCAATTGGTTTTTTAAATTTTAATTAATTGGTAAAAAATGAATTCATTTTATAAACATGTGTAAGATATATATTCATAATTTATTTAATCCTATTAAAAACCAATAACTTATTTGTCCTCAAAATTTGAAATTTCCCTTTGAAAATCAAAAGTTGATACTTGAAATTTCATTTATGGGAAACCCACACCATTAATAGTGTTAATAAATCATCCCCTTAATAAGAGGGAAAATGGAATGTGAAGGTCACCACAAAATTAGGCTTTATTTTAGGATAAAATTAGTGAAAATTGAAAAAAGGATATGGAATAGAAATCACACTATCATGTTATTATGGAGAGTGATAGAGAAAATGGGAATCAGAAAGTCTACCATCACAAAATCATAAATCTATGATGGGTTAAAAAGGCCTTTGATTTCTCAGAATGAAAATTAAATGAATGGAGTTTTTAATTCAAAATTTCTTTCAAATAGTTCAAGGATTATTTTAATATCTATATAATCACATGATAAAATAAACTTAATTTATTTATTTCTTTGTAATAAGCATAATCTTATCATTTTTTTTGCTTCGATGCATTTTCACTTAATTTATTATGCTAGGAAATGGATATTTGAGTTGAATTTTTCATACTTGAATAACTTTAATGAATCATAAGATCAAAAATTCATTCCTTCAACCTTTAAATATTTATTGTAACAAAAATATTAATCACATGTTATAAACCAACAATAATATCCAAATATATACACAATTCATTGCATAAGAATTCAATCATAAGACTCATCCAAAATATGTCTCTCAAAATTCAATGACCTGAAATTTCGAAATTATATTCACTAAATATCCAAAATAAAATTAAAATTAGATTCTAAAAAAAACATAATATAAATCTTAATGTCACATACCAAATATATGAATATTTTCATCACCTAAAAACCTTAATGAAAATAAGAATACTTCCAAAAATAAGATCTCAAGTTATTGAATATATTCCTTAAATCCAAACATGTAGTAAATCCAGAAAAGATAAGTTAAACCATTATATAACGAATCACTCTAATAGTCACATATAGAATCCCATGAATATATATATTATTTATTATTTCAAAATAAATCATATATTAAGGTTTATCTTCCCCAAATCATTTTTTCCCAAATGACCAACTTGAAACAGAATAACTTTTCTTGATACTATTAATCAAATGTTTCAAAATCTTTAAGAGTTAGTACTTCAATAAACTCCTTATACATTTCATATTTATTATGATGAAAATTAAATCAATAGAATAATTTTATAGAATATTTCATGGATCTAAATACACAAGTAGATTAATCACTCGTTTTCGATTGTATCAATAGCATAATATTGACCATGATAGCTTAGATTTTATGAGGTACATTTAATTGATGCTTGGGGAATTTATTTTTTTAGTTCCCCATTTAACTACAGTTGAACCCTAAATATAAGTCTCTTCCTTCTTTCCTTTTCATTATTTTTATTGGCGACATTTTTCTATGCAATTGTAAAAAACTCCCAATCCATTCAAGCATTTGTCAGGGTGATTATTTTCACAGCTGTCACATGTGGGAAAATCCTTCTTTTCTTTATTACTTTTATCCATGATTTTCCATTCCACCCTCTTCTTATTTTTCTTACCACTGAATCCATAATACTTGGAGAATTATTTCTCTATCCTGATTGCATATAATACTATTTCATAATATAATGAAAATGTTTGAGAACCCAATCCCTTTTAAGACTTGGCTTGAGACCTTCAATGAAATGGACAATATTTCATTCTAAGTTACATATGTAATCCATATCATACATTGAAAACATTGTAAATGTATCTTCATACACTTCAAAAAATTCTTCATCCCTTTTCTTTAAACTAAGGAACTTTCTATTCATCTTAGTTTATTTCTCACGAGAGAAATATTTGTCAAATAATGTCTCCTTAAAAGCATTATATTATATTAGTACTATTTAATCTTCCTCCCTAGTAATATAGATCAATGACTGCCATTGATCACCATTTTTTTGAGACAATACACTATAAGTGTTACCTTTTCCTTTTCAATTCATCCAAGTGCTAGACATATACTTTCAAGGGACTTGATCCATTGCTCATTGACCACTAGATTAATAGTCCAACTAAAATATGGGGGATTATTCCACAAGAAACAATCCAACATATTTTTTTCATGGATATTCATCATTTCCTATGTAAACGTTTCTAATATGGTCATAACTTTATTAGTTCCAATACTAGATGTAATGGCTTCCATAGTATGTTAGTCTCCACATTGGTCATGAGTATTAATACCCTTATTCCTTAAATGTACCATTTCTAAACAATGAAATATACAAGATTAGATCACAATATTATTAAATTTGTATAATTATATATACAGAGTAACATGAATTCAAGAATTTACACATAGGTAATTTCATAATCATAAACAAGGTTTCTTTGGGATATTCTTCTACATTTATCATCATAGTGAGTCATAGGGTCATGTTAGCTAATCTAAATTTAAAAAAATCTAGTTTCCAAGGATTATAATAAACTTTATCTAACACCAACTATAAATATCCAGACCCCAGTAGCTCGGTGTTGATGTCTTGATTTATTACACTGGTATAATATACAAGGAATCACATCTTGAAGGACTAAACAACTTAGTAGTTTTGGAAAACAAGATACATACTATAACCTTAAATTAAAATTTAAAATATTAAATATAACATAGGGAGTATTTTGGGGACAAAATTATTCTCCTTGATTATCCCTACATATAAATCATAATAAACTTCTTGGAAACCTAGGGGAAAATAAAACACAAGAAAGGGGTGTAAGAAAATGCTCAGTGAGGGTTAAGTATAGCAGAAAAAATAATGAATAAATGTGCATAATTGGTATGGAAAGTTAAATAACTGAACACACATGGAATGTATTAAATTAAATTATAATGGAAATGCATCTATATATTTTTTCATAGTTAAAATCTTCTGGATAGTAATATCTAAAAGCTAAATGAATGAAATTATTAATAATTTGGATACCATGATCTCATGCATCATGGTATCTCTACCATTAAAAAATTTCATAATAATATATAATAATTGTGAGTAAAACACCATTTAACTTGTAAATTTTTTTAATCTAATGATAAAACTGATGCATCAAGGGGTTATCTATAACTGGTCCCCACCTGTGTGTGCATGCCTAAAGCATTCCTCAAATATCAAAATAATCGATTTAAAAAGATATTTTTAAATCAATGTGTTCCATACCACTTTGAAAAGTTTGAATAATATGAAGTTAATGATATTAAGGATATGATATATCAATTTTATGTACATACACCTAAAAGAAGCTGTTGTGGGTGCCCTCAAATGATTAATGATTTTTGGGGTACTTAGGTGCAACAAAGTGGCTGACCAAGGTCGTCTCTCAAAGAGGTAGTATTTGAAACAACTTATTAATGGTATTATGAAAATAAAATAAAAGAGAAGAAAACACATTATATAAAAAGGATGGTTTTTTTACCAATTATAAACCTTGATGATGTTTTTTGGAAGAAGATTTTTTTTTTATTTTTCAAATGATGTTTGATTAATAAGACACAACGAGAAGATAATTTTTTAGAAAATATTTTTAAATGACGTAATTGATCTAACTATAACTCTTTATTTACTTATTAATCATTATAATTTAAATTAATACCCACTTAATTATGATCCCCTAATTTTTTAACCCTCGAACCCTATGGGAGTTAACATTACCACCAAGATGAAAAGAGTTAAACCTGAGGCTAGCTTCGGAACGTGCAATCATATCACCCTTCTTTGATTGATGTTCTAAATATAGTTTATGGTTAGTGGTAAATTAGGACATGTATACATTATGGATAATTAGGATTAATAGTGTTTAGTGATTATATTTTAACTGTACAAAATTTTCCCGTATCGTCTTGTATTACCGATTAAGATCACACTTTCACAATTTACACAATACTTGACCTCGCGTGTTTTTGTGTTAATTTTTCAATTGTTTAATAAGTATATTATAATTTAAAAACTCAATTAATTCATCATATTAAGTTATTTACATTATCTAAATTATTCAAAATAATTAAATGAATAGGGTAGAAGTTAGATCGATCACTAAGAAAACTACTCTTCCATGGGCGGTGTGGTCATTGTGGAGATGTTTTACATGAGCAAAGGATTTAAAGGGTAGAACCCAATATCACCTCCACTCTTTATTACAAAAAAAATAGGATGAGTATGTAAGAATATAAATGAAAAAAACAGAGTAAAATAGAATATATTAAATAATAACTATGAATTTTATTACACAAACAAAAGTATTACAATACAGAGAAGAAGGAGGCTTCGTCGAAGGGATCATTACTTCAAGAGATACCCTTATTAAAATGGTTGGATATTTGGAGTGGATCCACTTATACTATTCCATGAACTTCACAATTCACGTACCAACCCCTCCAAATGATAAAAAAACCAATTTATAGAGTGTAGGGAGGGCTAGGTTCAAAGTGGTTTCAAGTGTGAATGGGGAATCTCGAAAAAATATTTTAAGCCAACTGACACCGCACATTTGACCTCTAAAACACATGAATCAGATGTCCCTCCAGAAGAATTATTTGTGTGAAAATAAGTCCTTGATCTTCTATCAAAATTTTTTCCTAAGAAAAGAACAGATTAATATGTTATGGCCCAAATACAAAACTGATGTCTAATCTGGTGAGCCCATCCCAACTTTGAATTCATTGCCCGTTAAGTCCAAAAAAATGAACAATTTAGCTCATATGTCCTGAATAAATTTTTTCCCATTAATTCATGATTATAGTAACAAAATTTATGTTCAAATAATACATATCAAAATATTTATGCCTGAATTTCTACAATGAATTTTAAAGGGTGAAACTAGAATTTTCATCAAAGTTTCAAATGAATGATCTAATCCCAAATATCTTATAAATAAACATATTTAACAAAATTTGAGAAAATTTTGTCATTTATTATCAAGAAAATATTCAAAAAAATTGTGTTTTATCAATACCATACATTTGGATTTAGTGGTCAATAAAGCATGCATCTCATTGAAGTAAAATGTGATATGAGAAAACCCATTACCTCATACATCCCCTTAGTTTATTATTTTTTAAAATCCTATATAATGGTTTAAATATATTTATTAACATATTATATTACTAAATTAATATTTATAATACCTTATATTACCCTTTTATAACATGTTAACACCCTTTCATTTATAATATTTAATTATTTTCCTTGTTTTGGGTGCGTTTGTTTCATGATTTCATGGTCGGTTCATTTGTGTAAAATTATGGGCGTTCTTGTAAAATGGGATTAAAAATATAGGAGTTAAATGAAATAGTATTAATGATATTTAAGAATTATTAATGGTCACATTTAATATTTTTATTTCTTACATGAGGATGATTCATTAAATTAAACATTAATGAAAACTGATTAATTTATTTTGGCAGTTTTTACGAACATCACGAACTAGTTTAATTTTATTTAATATTATGAGTATATATTTGTTCTGTAACATGAAATAGGATATTATATACTTATTAAAATATTATTTAACAATAATAATAGTTTTATGACCATACATTAAGGTGGTAATGGGAAAATGATAAAAAACATTATTCATAGAGGAGATTAAGTGACATAACTTGAATAATAGTTTCATTTTTTTGAATAAGAGAAGCTAATAAAAGTTATGGATATAAGATATTTAATTAGAAAAATAAAATTACATTATGTAAATGATTCTATAATTATTATTTCATAATGGATGAAGTAGGAGGGGAGAATTTATAAGAAGAAAATAAATTAAGAAATGTGTTTTGAGAAAATTTCCACTTGAATATCACCTCATTGAGAGACCCTTGAGGACCTTGGATTTGGTATTTTGGTGAGACCATAAACACTTGGATGTAGTAGTAGTGATAATTATAGGTTTTAATAGATATTTTTGATGATTTAAGTCTTTTTAGTAGAAATTGAGTGGTATTTATACTTGAGGAGAGGTGGGTTTATGTGATTAAATAATGTGTATTTTATAATTAAAGATAACCACACTTAGGTTACATTAATTTCAGTGAATTATATTATTTGTTAATTTTTTAGAATATTTTTAGGGTCTATATATACCTTAATAAATCATTAAAAGTTAAAATTTTAAGGCAATATAATCTTTTACCTTTTAACTTTATCATTTTTCATTATTTTACCGATACCACGGTAAATGTTTTTTTTCCATAGAAACTTTTTTTATGTCAAAAAATGAAAATGACAATAAAAAATGTAACTTATGATTCAGAATATATAATCTATTTTATGAAACTCCATTCACATGATAAAAAAAATTAATTTTAAAATTAATCTAATAGACACAACAAATAAGCATATTTTTAAAGTGAAAAATTTAATAGCTTGAAATGCTTTTATATCCAATTTAAACACGAACATGAATCCAATGACCTAAATTCGATTGATTGATGTAAAATTTAAGTAATTATACTTTAAAAATGATTTATAATATTACATAATTATATAAATAAATTAGATGAAAAAGATGTTTTCAATTAAAATCCAATATTTTCACTATTCTTCAAAAAATGAAACTTCTTCAAAAAGTTCCAAAAAATCACCCAAAAATAATTTTAGAATTAAAATTTCAAAAATGAACATTATTTTTTTAAAATAAAACATATTAAGGTTTTAAAATTTTTATTTAAAATATGTGCTCCATTAAAAGTGGCAAAATCACCTTTTGAAAAATATAGATTTTTATGCTCAAAATTGGATTTATTCTTATCTAAAGCCTATAAAACTTTTTGGATGAATTTAAGAACATTTTATTGAATATATAACATAGAAATTTAATTAATATATTACAATGTTAGTGATTAATTTATTTTATTATTATAAAATTCCATTACTAGCATAAAAATAGTTTTTAAACCAATTTTTTTATATTCAATTGGTTTTTATTTACATATTCAATATATTGGTAATAAATGAATTAATTTTATAAATATGTGTAAACTATATTTTCATAATTTAGTTAATACATTTCACAACCACCAAATTAATAGTTATTTTATAACGGTTGTGTCAAAAATAATAATATTTAATATTATATCTTGGTTCGTCTAAGCTCGATGTTGCATGAAACAAATACTATTGAAGAACTTGAATTTATTTAAGAAGAGACATATCATAAAATATTGGTTTGTTACAATAACCATAATCAAAACTACTATATAATTAAATTATAATATTATAAATAATAATAAAAATTCTATTACAGAATATTTTATGGTTTTTGAACTATTAAACTTTGATGAGGATTGAAGAGCAACGCAACTATTATGAAACAAGTTCAAAACGATCAAGATTAATCATACCCGATATTTAATATAGACAAAAATATCTAATATAAATGTAAATAATAATTATAAAGGAAGTTTTTAAAAGGTTATAGAAAAAAATAAGTTTCTGAAAGAGTTTATTAAGATATTTATTTTTTGTAATGTAGGTTATTAAATCACTTTAGTGGAAGTCAATAATTAAGTAAAGAGGTTCTTTGTCTCATATTTAATTTCATGATACATTTTTATTATTCTGAAAAATTATATATTTATTATTTTAAGATTAATACCTAATTAATTTCTTTAAAAATATTATTAAGGGTTTGAATAACCATATAATTTTCTCATTTAAATGGATTTCAATTCTAATGATACTAATGTTGTAAGGTTTATTTTTCCCCATTTTCAATTCCATGATACATGTTGATATGATGAACAATAATTTCATTTATATGGTGTATTCACTACCATAATTATTTTAAGTATAATGAATATATTTTATTTCATAATATTTTAATTTCTATTTAATGGTAACCCTCTTATATTCATCTGATTATAGTGCTACCATTACCATAAGGGTTTTTTCTTCAATCTCAATTTCAAATCAGGATTTTTTAGAAGATAAATTATTTGGGGAATTTTTATTTCATTTATTTATAAAAACCCCATAATTTTATCCTCTTATTATTATATATTGGGTCTAATATGTCTTCTCATTATTCCATTTCTCTCTTTTCACATTGTTTACCTGTTGTAAGGAAAATAGTTCTAACCTCTTATTTTTGGTCAGGAATATCCCTTTCCCTATATAAATATTCATTATATATTTTTTAATATCCTTATATGTGAATAAATATTTTATTAAGGATATCTTATACCAAATTACCATATTTAAAAGTTTTAGAGAAACTTTTAATTTTTTCATGGTTTCTTTTCATCAATATAAGGAAAGAGTCTCTTTAACAATTTTTCAAGTGAACACATCTTTCATACAATTTTTTTATTATATATGAATCTGGATCTCAACATTTCTATTATTTCAAAAATAAATTATTTTTCTCCTTGATTTATAAAATATTTATTTTAAAATTCATTCAAATGATCAAGGATATTTCTTATTTTTAATGCTAGTTTTCTTAAACTCCTAAAATTATTTTTTATATAAGTCATTTTTCTTTGACATATCCTATGTATGATCGAGGATATTAAAAAATTACACCATCCACGTTTTTTATAGATTTATTATATTATATTATTTTCTATCAAATATAAAATACATCCCTACCTTTATATTCACTAACCGTCCACTATGAATAGGAATAAATTTTCTTATAATGCCATTCCTTTGGGAATTACCTATTTCCCATTTCTTTGATTATCATGTGTTTATATAGATTACATATATTGATTGATTGTAGAAATTATTAACTTAACCATTTAAACTTAATCAATATGTTGTAAATACCATATGCTTTATTTTCTTGATTGGAGGCTATTTACTTATATGTTTACTAAATATATTTGATAACAATTTATTTTCCATGGGTATATATGGTTATGATTATTTATGGAATTGGAAATGAATTATTTATTTTATTTCATCTTAAAAGGATGTGTAACATGTTTTCCATCCATGGTTTATTTATACTATGATAAGTGAATGATTTTCATGTGGAACTCATATGCATGGATGATGATGGTTAGGGTCCTATATCTCTCTTTAATGAGTTTTTTAAAAGTTTATATCTTATAAGATAAGTATTTATGAGTATATTTTAGCTTCTCATAAGCATGGAAACTAATGGTGTGGCTCATGAATTTAGTGTCTATATGATTTTTTGTTCCCTAATTTTATTGTTATTCTCATGAAAATGTTATACACTCATAGATCATGTTTATTGAATCATGTATCCACACACTTTTATTTTATGTTGTATGATACTCCAAGCCTTATTACATGATTTATGATATATGATTTTGTGTGTATAAATTTCTGATGTACCTTCATTATATCTATATTCTCCTCTCATTCTCTCTTACGGTCTTTGATTATTATCACTTATGTTTACCATTATGGGTAATTTGATCTCACTCATTTCTTATGTTTCCATTTACCCAATTTATGAATATAAAAAGTATGAAATTTATATAAGAGTATCTTATGTAAAGAATTAGTAGGTGATGTTGATGACATATTATAGAATAAGAAATTTATTATATAATATTTTTTTTCTATTAGTTGAAAAAGACATGATTTTTATTATTTAATATTTTTTCTTAACATTCGTAATCTATAAAAATAAAATATCATGGGAATTTATATAATAAAATATTATCATAAAGTCATGTAATAATGAGATGGTCAAATCCATTTGGTGTTATAGTTGGTCTCAAAGATTTTTTTTAAATAAAGTGTTTTTAGAACTAGACCCAAGAGTGTTGGTTCAGGATATCATAATTCCTCTATGCATGGTATCTTTGTTATGTAATTATTATTAAAAAATATGACCATTCCACTTGTATTATGAAAATAAAGATCATTACACCTAGAATAAACTTTTATTCTCTTTGTTGAATATCCATTATATTTTCCCATATATTTTCCTTCTGACCATCTAAGATTCAGTTCAATCTACCCATTTGATCAAGGATTACATAAATTGGTTAAGTTATTTTTTATGATTATTATTTTATTACTCATAATTGATGCATGTTCACCACATGGAATCTCAATTGATCAATAATCCATAATGATTTATATACCTTTATTATTTCATATATAAGATTTTAGAATTTTTTTCCAATGATTTGAGGCTTCCCTACACTTTTTGTATAGATATAATATTTTCCAGGTTATAGTGAAAGAAATTTTAAAATGAGATCCCTAGTAACATATTGGAATCTACATAGTCTCTATTGTGGACCAACATTACATTGGATCAACTATGTATTATTGAAGTTATATTATTGGGTCTTCATTAAAGTGACAATGTATCTTGTGTTGTTGCTTGATATTATGTTAGAGTGAAAATGTATCCCTAGTGAATGAAACATGCCACATTTATATTAGTGTAGGATTATGATGTGATTCTGGTTTCATTGGATAGTAAATATAACCTCAACCAATATAATGTTAATATTTATGAAATTTGACCATCACAATGAAGATAGTTTTGACTTGAGTTTATATCCTATGTTAGATTCTATGAGACAACTTTTTAGCGAGGAAGCGTTATGTTTTCTCCCCATACTACGTTAAAGATATAATAATACTAGTAAGTGAACACTATTCCTATTGATTATTAGACATATCCTCATAATGATTAATTAGAGATACCATTATAGTACTATTGTAATATCATGTTCTGATTTTGGACACAATTGGACAAAAAAGATTCTTTAGGTTCATTATAGTGATATGCTGGTTTATTAATGCCTTATCAAGTAAAGATCCACAACTAAATATGTAGTATAACATAACCTTATCCCAAAAATTATTAATCTAATGAAACATTTTATATTTTACATTTACTTCTATACATATTGTTTCCCTCCCTTTTTACACTACACATATTGTTTCCTTGCCATAAAACACTTCCAAAAACCAGTGATTCATCATGAAAACATCTAAATTCAAATTATAGATTTAATGAATGAATTTTTTTGATGAATATTTAAAATTAATATATTTTCCAAAGCTACTAAAATTAAAAAAATCCCACAAAAAACTAAAAAAGCAGACAAACACCCCTAAAAAAGAATGAAAACAATTAAAAACAACAATAAATTTATGAGATGCAGTGATGAATAAGTTTAAATTGTCAAAAGTTAATTCCTTAAGATGAAAAACCTATTATATACTATTTATAATTAGTTTATTTTATTTTAGAATTAAATAATTATTTAATTTTTTCTATGTGATATCATAGGATTATGACTTTTTTTAAAAGGGTTGTGATTGATTCTTCAAAATGGGAATTATTTTGATAAATAGAAGTTAGAGAGAGTAGAATGTGGTCAGAAATAAACCATTAAAGTGTGGTTTAGAACATTGAATTTTTAATTCCTTATAGAATGTTTTAATTTTCTTCTCTTCTTTATTAGAGCGTATTCAAACTAGATAACCACCTTCTGTAATGAAAGATGTGGTAGATGAGCATAAACCACCCACTCGAACTATAGTTTATCCCTAGGTTTTAGAGGAAATTCCTCAAATAATTTAATATACTAGTAAATAATATACTCATATGGGTTCCTATGAACTTTAATATTATGAGTTACTTATAGTTTTATCATTATTTTTCCTTTTTGGGTGACGTGTTTCCTCATGAGGCCTTGGAGTGGATTTATAATCTTGATAATATATTTGAGAGAATAAAAACCTAGGGGTAACACTAGGTTATACTGGATACCTTTGAATAATAATGTGTGTCAATTTGATGGTGGGATGTTATACTCATGGCTAAGAATGATCAAGGCCTTATCTAGAAGACCTTTTAGATCTATTTTTTGAGAAATTATACTCTGACTCTCCATATTGGGTAAGTATATGTAATTCGTAGACCTGATATATGGCTCACTTTCTGTCATGGTGTACACTGTCAAATTCATAGTTTTAATTCATTTTACTTTATATATGATCATATATAAGTAATATAATGTTAAGCTATTTGAAATGGGTTTGAAATAGCCATTGTAGACTTACATGTTTCTATTTAATGTGTCAACATTATTTTATGTGGTGAATAAAACTATTCTCATAGAGACATGATATAAAGGGGGATTAAGATATGATCACTTATTTACAGGTTGAACTATTTGCAATAGATCCTATAGTGGATATATGTGAATATATGAGGATATGAACATAGGTGGTTCTTAATAAGTTAGTTTTGGTAGTAGTGTGACTCCATTACCTCACTTAAAAATACCTCATGTTTAATGTCACCATTGTGGGTACTCATGACATAATAAGATGAAGTACACATTTGAAGTGAATTAGTTTCACTGATAGTATTATTATGACCATGATTAGATATTTTGATGATGAAGTATATCTGAAAGTATAAAAAAACCTTAACTAACCCACGTACCATTGAAAAAATATATTAGTCAGTCTATTAGATGTAACCTTCCACCCTCTAGGAGATCTGGTTGAGGTAGATGACATATTAGATATGGATTCTTAGATATTGCACAATCATACAAGAATGGATTCTCATATTAGGATTAGTAAAATGGGATAGTTATACCATATACTATAGAGAAATCCATTTCTGATAATAAATAGAGGACATGTACTATTAAAGGTAATATCCTAGTATTTTCTCTTTAACATGTGATTTATTTTATACTAGTTATTCACATTCATTTATCTCTACTCAATTGGAATATCTCCACGAAATCAAAGTGGATGCATTTCCTATATTTGTGAATCTTGATACTCATCTATGGAAGATAATAGAGCTATGAAAGAAATGTCTATCTTATTACCTAGTGGTGACATATTTTGGTTTTATATGGGATTTGATGGTTCTTGATATGAAATATTTCAATGTTATTCTAGGAATAGACTAGATAACCAAGTTTTAGCATTATACTGATTGATATAACATGAAAGTTTCATTATCATCATATGATGGTATTTAATATAATCTCAATGGATATTTGGAGTTACAATAAAGTCAAGAAGGAAATGATTAGGTTAAAGTGGGAGTTTTAACTACAGAAATACCATGTCTCTTTCTTAGAGTATTTAAATCTAAGGGTTATTAACAATTACCATCTGTGGTTGATCTTTATACTCATTTGTTCCATAATGATTTATTAGGATTTCCTTCTAATTGGGATGTGTATTTTACTATTTATTTGTTTCCTAAAACCTAACATATTTCAATTATTCCATACTATATAGATCCAACCGTCACAAAATGGTATGGAAATTCCATCCAAAATGACATACTACCTAACCAGTGAAATGTCCCAGAGGGAATTCTTGATCCCCATAGGATGTAAACTATTTCCTGGGTATCAAAATTTCACTTTGGGAAATTATTCCCCCAAGATAATCAACCATAAACAAATCACTTGAATCAAGAATCACATAATAAACCATAACTATATCCAAAATAGATATGAATATTAGAAGCTAAACAATTAGACATTTTTTAAATAGATACCCATGTACCAAAACAATAGGGGAACCAACTAGACCACAACTGAAAAAACTATATGAAACAAGATGGCCATCACCCCATGCCATCTCCACAGACACCTATAAGGGGTAGAACACTAGCATCCATATCCATAATCACCACCACAGAACTTCCTACCTTTACAAGGGTCAAACATTACAAGATCTGAATACAATCGAGGGTGTATATAAGGTGTGATCTAATTCACAGTAGGATTCCAGCCAAAAGTGATTCTATTCCATAACATTATAAGATAAGTCAACATGCATGTTTTTTTGAAAATTAAAGGAAATATTTTTGAGGAAAACATATTAAAGGAAACATTCTTTGAAACTAAAATGAATGGTAAAGTACATTGTATGATGATTGTAATTATAATATCACAGGAGCACCACAAGAAATTCCTAAAGGCTCTAGCACTAGTGGGACCCTATGAACCTCAAACCTCAGTGAAACATATTATAGAAACCATAACCCAGAGCGTACTCATGCATTAGTCAATAGAGAGGAATCAATACAAAATTATAGTGGTTTCCAATCATCATATGTTTAGTTAGTGTTGTAGTGTCACTAGTGCAGAAAACGTGTTTTACGTTGGTTATTTTTCATTTTTTACATCAGTTTTTAGCCGACGTTAATACGGACGACGTTATAAATAACGTTTTTACGTCGGTTATTTAAAAACCGACGTAAAAAACATAACATCGTGATGTTTATCACGTCGGTTAATTAATAACCGTCATGAAAAAACCGAGGGGGGGGGGAGGTTATCATGGAGGTTATATAATAACCGATGTTATAAACCCCACCCCCTGGTTTATCACGTCAGTTATTAATTAACTGACATGATAAACTCCTGGGCGATGGTTTATCACGTCGGTTATATAATAACCGACGTTATAAACCAGTCCGAGGGGGGGGGGGGGTTATCACGTCGGTTAATAAATAACCAACCTGATAAACCATGCCACAGGTGTTTATCATGTCGGTTATTAAAAAAACCGACATGATAAACCCTTCCTGATTTCTTTATCATGTAGGTTATAAAATAACCGACGTGGAAGCCAATTTTTTTTAAAAAAAATTGAATGCAGTCTTCTGCTCTTCCCCAGAATCAACCAGAAACCAAATCAAGATATCGTACCACAAAAACAGAAGAAGATCAAAACAAGAACTAAAGCAAATTTAAGCATTTACATTGATAACATATAAAACTTACCCCACTTGACAGCCCCCACCCCCATGTATACCCCCTGGACAGCCCTCCCCCACCCCATTAGAGCCCCCACCACACCCTTGGACTGCCCCCCGACCCCCTGGACAGCCCCAAACACCCCTCAACAACCCCCACCCTCTTGGACAGCACCCCTCACCCCACTTGATAGCCCCCACCCCATTGGAGCCCCCACCACACCCTTGGACTGCCCCCTGACCCCTGGAAAGCCCCAAACACCCCTCAAAAACCCCCACCCTCCTAAACAGCACCCCTCACCCCACTTGATAGCCCCCACACCATTGGATCCACCACCACACCCCTGGACTGCCCCCGGCCCCCTGGACATCCCCAAACACCCCTCGACAACCCCCCCTCCTGAACAGAACCCCCTCACCCCTCACCCCACTTGACAGCCCCCAACACACCCCTGGACTGCCCCCCGACCCCCTGGAAAGCTCCAAACACCCCGGGACAACCCCCACCTTCATGTATACCCCCACACCCTGAAAAGCCCTCCCCCACCCCATTAAAGACCCCACCACACCCCTGGACAGCCCCAAACACCCCTGGATAACCCCCCACCCTCATGTATACCCCCCACCCCTGGACAACACTCCCACACCCCTCGACAGCCGTCCCACACCCCTGGACAACCCTCCCACCCCCTGGACTGCCCCCCCCACCCCACCGGACAACCCTCCCAGACCCCTGGACACCCCCAACCCCACTGAACACCCCCCACACCCTTGGAACCCCTCCCCACAAACCAGAATCCATACTAGAAAAACCATCATAAGTAGACCAAAACCAGAAGTAGAGCAAAATTAAACATTTACATATATAACATTCAAAACTTACACTATCAACTTCAAAAAAAAAAACTAAATCCAACCTAAACGACTACCAAATACACAATTACAACGACAATATTCAAAATTACATTTTATATTACAAACAACTAAAATTAAATCAAACCTGTAAATTAATTTGACCACTCCACTTGTAAGTGTTTGGTGTCTTCAGCAGTATAGGGTTGAGGGTCATCAAAAAGATACAAATGAAAAGGATAATAGTTAATGTGTATAATTAATAAATAAAATTGAAATATTATGGAAAAGTTTAAGAGGAAATCTTACCAGGTCAAAATTCACAACTGTCCCAGTTGTTATTATTTCGTACATAAATCTTAACATATAATATCCACATTCGATGATGCCTTGTTGTTCATGAAAATTATGTTTGAATGATTGTAAATTCAATATATTGTTTTTATATAATAAATCAAAAATCAAAAATTATAAATGGATATTTACCTTCTCATTTACATATTTGATCTTTGCACTCCTTTTCTTTGTGTTTTTTCAAAAGTAGACCCATGAATTGTTAGAAAATAATACGAATGGGGTAAATTTAAAATTCATTATAATATATAAAACTATTGAGAAATTGAAACTTACTTTTCCAATATATTCTTAAAACTTTCCCGCACATCATCATGGACAGAGTATATCCAATAAAGTGCTTTCTCCCTTGGGAAAAAAACCCCTAACATCCAATGATCACTGATAAAAGGAAATTTAATGTTAGTGGTTTTTTATGTTAAAAGATAATTAACTCTTTGAGAGATATGTGTTTCATACCTCTCACAAAAAGGCATCATCCAACATTGTGTGACTATATTCTTTTCAAGTCTTTCAGCAATATAAACCATTCTTTGTTCCTCATTCAATGCACATGCTTCAGGGGAAATCAATTGTGGGTCCATGAATCCATATACATCTGTCAGCTCATTCCTCTCACAAATTTTATAAAGATACCTAATACAAAACATACATAAGTATACATTTTTAATAAATATAACGCAGGGAAAAGGTGTTAAGACTTACATGGAAAAAATTTGCACTACGTTAATGCCCAACTTATCTCCAGTAACAAGCTCCATGATATCAGTTTTCATAATCCCCACACTTATTTCACATCCACAAACATGAGTTTCCATTGGAAACTCATAATGACCCGCCAAATTTTTTGAATATCTTGACAATCTTTCAAGACTAATAGAATTTGTATCTGATGTCATAGCCATTTGTCTTTGTTGTTGTCTATATAGTATTTCTTTACCTTTGAAGTGTTCCTGTAAAATTAAATTGAAAAATATATTAATTTTCAAATGATAAAACAACTTTAATAAATAAAATAAAATAAAATATATAACATTCATACCTCTATGGTAATGAGTCGAAGAAGTCTGGATGGCCAAATTAAAAAATGGCCGATACTATGTCCAACTGTAGCCACCTAATCTGTAGGTAATGGTACACAAGCTGATCTATCTATAATATCATGTACAGTGACCCTCTTATTCTCTACCTCTAATTGTTGATGATGAACTGTATCTCCTATACAATATACCAACCCATATGCTACTATTTGATGTTGAGAATCATCAACATACAACTTGCAATAAGTAGAAAGCTGCGGCGGAGGAGTATGATAAAAAATGGGGTCCGCAGGCTAAGGTGGGGGAGTGGGAGCTACTGGCGGAGGTGGAGGATAAATAATGGGGTCTACAGGGGGAGGTAGAGGAGTGGGAGCTGCAGTATGAAATTTTCTTTTAATGTCTGCAAACATAGACTGCACCGATGCTCTAATCTTCTCCTCCATCGTCGCATTAATATTATGAACTTCAGCCTCTAAGGATTTTTTTATAAACCCCCTCAATGTTAGAAGTTGAAGAACGTGGAAACACTTTTCCTACCGATACACCTTCCAGATATCCTCTTACACGACCAGGATGTTCGGGCCTTCCCAATACTACAGATAAAATATCTTCCCTCCCAGTAGCTGTAAATGTCCCCTGTGAACTCTGCTCCTCAAGAGAGTCCTGTGTTAATTAATTGAACATTTTGGTAATGATTGAAATTATATGAATAAAATAGTTAACTTAAATAAATAAAAATAGATATATTACAATCCTCTCAGCTATTATTCTTGATTCTTCCGAAAGATATTTCTCTTTTTAGCCCTTCCGAGATCTCTTCCATTTTTCATGTCTAGATAGAGGGGATGGAGGGGCCACCTCTCCAGAGCTTGAAGACTCAGCTCTTAGTTGTTGAAATGTTTCCACCATCATTTGTTCTTCCAAAAATGCATACCCTCCCTGAGATAAACTATGAGGGTATACATTTTTAGATTGGATCTCCTGATGAGATTTCCTTGTTTTCTATAAATTAAGAAAAAGAAATAATTAACAAAACATTAATAAGATCATTTATATAAGAAAGCTTATAAAAGTTTACATTGCCCTTACCAAAAATGACTATTTTCTTCTACTTTCAAAAAACTGTCTCCATGTGTCTTCATCTATAAAAGGATATATACGACATGGATTGTCATGAATCCTATGACCATAAATGAAATCAGATGAGAGGTTTGATTTGAAATCCCTCCATCTCCTAGCAGCCAATGATAAGCATTTCTTCCTGACTCCCCCAGTGTCAGGAATATCAAATTTCATCTGATAAAGAAGAGGTTAAACATATTATATATACTAGAAACATTATAATAACAGTCAAACAATAACAAAATATCTTACCAAAAATCGTCTCCCACAACTGAGAGATTATCGCTTTATCCACACTTCTCCAGTCATCATACAAAATTCTTACTTTTCTCTTAGCCTGAGTTGCTACAAAACTCTTAAAATCTTTTACATTCAGACCTATAGGAATATAATCATCATCAAACTCAACGACTATCCTCTGATCCTGCGTATGGGAAAGTGATAATTTTGGTAAACGTGTACACCCACGTTTACCAACCTTTGAACTCTTTATCGTAATAGGAGCATGTGAATGTTCATCCCCAGAGGTATGACCAATATGCTCATCTCCAGAATCAAGTGGTTGATCAACTGAATTATCTGTCATTATCCTTCAAATCAAAAAAAAACAAACGTTAGTTCACAAATATACAAATTCAAATATTTTAATACTACTGTAATTAGAAAAAAAATAGAAAAGTGTACTAAGTTACATAATAGTAAACATTGGTAATATGGAAAGTATGTTAAACAATGGTAAAGATGGTAAAGATGGTAAATATGGTAAAGATGGTAAACATGGTAAACATGGTAAACCTAGTAAACATGGTAAAGTAATTGTCACTGAATAAAAATAATAGATATATAATTCATGTAATGGTTATAAACATGATAAAGTAAACTAAACAAACTTAAAATAAACAAAAACTTATACTTATTTTGTTTTAAAACACGTTTTAATAAATAAAAAACTTACAATATCTAACATTTATGAAAAAAATAAATGTAAACAATAAATAAACATATGTTACCTGTAATTTTAGGAATGTACAAATGGATTGTTTTCCCAAATTCCTTCGTCATGATCGTTACTTATGGCACAAACCACATATTCAACATGATCATCATTATGTTCTGTTAATCTTTCCATGGAAGTAGGGATATCACATAAATTAGCATCTTCATCAAGTTCATCCTCACCAACATATTGTTTTTTCCCTTGTAAAACAACAGCCCACTGCATATCTGATTGATATACTACATAGAAAATTTGTTTTGCATGTGTTTCCATTATAAAAGAATCACCTGTGTCTCCAATCTATTCAGATTAACAAGTGTCATTCCAAATTCATCATGTATGACACTGTTGTTACTGATAAACCATTTACAGTTAAAAACAGGAACTTTAATTTTAAAGTAATCAACCTCCCATATGTTTTCAATCACTCCATAATATGCAATTGATGTAGAAATTGGTGTTTTTCCCTTAGCACTTGAAAAATGCATTGCTTCTGCAAACACCAATACACCACTATTCTGAACTGCACTTCTATTGTAATGAGATTTCATATGAAATGTATAGCCATTAATGTCATAACCGGACCATGTTATCATATTTAAACATGGACCACCCACTATCCATTTTAATGTCTCTGATACATCTGATCTACCAAGAAAAGTCTTTTTAATCCATGACAAAAAAGTTTTGTTGTGCTCATTCAAAATCCACATTTCTTTCTTCTTTGGATGACATTGTTTCAACTCATTAATATGCAATGTGATATATGGTTGAGCATCATCTATGTTATTCAAGATGTATGATTCAAACTTCTTCATCTGTTCAGCTGACAATGATTTTACTTTCAAGACACGAATCCCCTTTCCCTCATTATTAACTCATTTATGGCGAGATAGAGGCAAACCTATGTGTTGCGCCACAGCCAAGTAGCTCGTACAAAACTCTGATACCTCCTCAGAAATATACTTTTCAATAATGGAGGCTTCAGGTAGATATGGATTTTTAACATACCCCTTTAATATTTTCATATACCTTTCAAAAGGATACATCCAACGAAGATATACAGGTCCACAAAGCTTTATTTCTCGAACCAGATGAATCATTAAATGCACCATTATATCAAAAAAAGTTGGAGGAAAATACATTTCAAATTGACAAAGTATAAAAATTGCATCCTTTTTCAAAATGTTCAAAGAATTCACATCAATCGCCTTGTTACACATTGAATTGAAAAAATAACACAACTTCATTATAGTCTTTCTGACACGAATGGGAAATATTCCACGCAATGCAACTGGTAGAATTTGTTGCATCATGACGTGACAATCATGTGATTTCATACCTATCAACTTCAAGTCCTTCAATGAGACAAAACTTTTTACATTTGAAGAATAACCTTGAGGCATTTTGATATCATGAAGACACTAACAAAAGATAATTTTCTCCCTCTTTGATAATGTATGACAATTCGGGGGAAGAAATGCTCGTCTTCCTTTAGGATTGGGAGATAACTCCAAACATATTCCCATTGATAGTAAGTCTAATCTTGCATTCAACCCATCTTTTGTCTTTCCTTTAATATCTAACAATGTTCCAATCAAACAATCACATATATTATTCTCCACGTTCATGACATCAATATTATGTTTAACTTCATGATACCTCCAATATGGTAGCTCAAAAAATATTGACCTTTTCTTCCAAATATGTCTATCATTACCAGATTTCTGTGTCTTTCCCAATGTCACATCAAGGTTTTTCACCCTCTCAAAATACAGATCTAGGGATAAAGGTTTTGGAGAAGTATCAAATTCTTGTGATCCATTAAATGCATTTTTTAGTCTTATATAAGGGTGATCCATAGGAAAAAACTTTCGATGACCCATGTACACTGTTTTCCTCCCATGATGGAATTGACAATATGACGTCTGTTGTTCACAAATTGGACATTCTTTATGCCCTTTAACACTGTATCTAGAAAAATTTCCATACACTAGGAAGTCATTTATAGTGAACAGAAGCACTGCATGCAGTTGAAAATATTCCATTTTATAAGAATCATACACCCTAATACCATCGGCCCATAACAGTTTCAAATCATCAATCAACGGTGACATATAAACATCAATATCATTACTGGGTTGCTTTGGACCAGATATCATTATACTCAACATGACATATTTGCGCTTCATACAAACTTCAGGAGAGAGGTTGTAAATTACCAATAAAATAGGCCATGAACTATGTTTGCTACTGAGGGTTCGGTATGAATTCATTCCATCTGTGCACAACCCTAGTCTGATATTTCTAATTTCATTTCCAAATGTAGAATACTGCGCATCAATTTTATTCTATTATGGACAATCAGCTAGATGACGTATTTTTCCATCACATACCCGCTCATCAGCATGACATATTAACCTTTTTGCATCATGTGAATTAGAAAATAAACGTTTGAAACGATGAATTATAGGAAGATACCAAAATACCTTTGAAGGGAGCTTTGTAATCTCTACATCAGCCTGTGATTTTTCTTTCACCTTATACCGTGATGTCCCTCATTTAGGACACTCTGACAGAAATTCGCATTCCTTCCTATATATAATGCAGTCATTCGGACAAGCATGTATTTTCTTGTATCCCAATACCATCAGGCATAATATTTTTTTGGCCTTGTAATGTGAATCTGGAAGATCGTTATCTTTTAGAAGAATGTCTTTCATCAATTTTAGTAGCTCTGTAAAAGTTCTGTAACTCCATCCATGTTTCACCTTCAGGTTAATCAATCTTAACACCACCTAAAAAACCGTAAAATCTGTACAACTAGGATATAATGGTTTTTCAGCATCACCATATAGACGCGCAACTGTCGGTTCTATCTCAATTTGTTCTGCTAAAATATCGTGAATCATTTCTTCAATTCCATCAGAGTTACCATCTTGCGAATCATCATCATCAGTGACATTCTGTCTAGTTTCACCATTCCAAATCCAAGGGCTGCAACTCGGATTAAAACCATGACAAATCAGATGATCTTTTATCTCTATACTTTTCAACTTCTTCATATTCAAACATTTCAGGCATGGACAGAAAAAATGTCACTACTTGGAACATTTCGTTTAGAAAATTCCAAAAAGGCATCAACACCTTCCTCATATTCATTTCTCATTCGATGTGCCATAATCCAACTTCGACTCATTATTACCTATAACAAATATAATATATATATATTTTTTTAAGATAAGACAAATATATGTTTATATAAAAGAAATCATAATTTGAATGTAAAACAATTTTGAAATATAAAACAAATCTATTGGTATTTAAAAAAATATGCTTGAATATTATTTGTAAAACAAAATATTGTTAGATATAACAATTTTAAATTCCATTGAATCAAAGAAAACCATGGCACCAACATGGTTGATAGATATTGGAGAAAATGGAGTAAACTTGAGAATCACCCCCACCCCCCGGACAACCCCCAAAACCCTCTGGACAGGCCCCCACCCCCTTGGACCGCCCCCCACACACACCCACCCCCTTGGACCCCCCTGGACACCCCCAACCCTCTGGGCATCCCCCCACCCCCTGGACAGCCCCCACCCCTCTAGACAGCACCCCCACCCCTCCTGGACACCACCCCCCACTCCTACCCCCTTAGACACCCCCTGGACACCCCCAACCCTCTGGACAGCCCCCCACCCCCGGACAACCCCCCAAACCCTCTGGACAGGCCCCCACCCCTATGGAAAGCCACCCACACCCACCCAACCCCTTGGACACCCCCAGGACACCCCCTAACCCTCTAGACAGCCCCCCGCCCCTTGGATAGCCCCCCACCCCTCTAGACAGCACCTCCCACCCCTCCTGGACACCACCCCCACCCCTACCCCCTTGGACACCCCCCTGGACACCCCAACCATCTGGACAACCCCCACCCCCAAAACCCTCTGGGCAGGCCCCCACCCCCTTGGATAACCCCCACACCCACCCACCCCCTTGGAAACCCCCTGAACACCCCCCAACCCTCTGGAAACCCCCCACCCCTGGACAGCCCCCACCCCTCTAGACAACAGCCCCACCCCTCCTGGACACCACCCCCACCCCTACCCCCTTGGACACCCCACTGGACACCCCCCAACCCTTTGGACAACCCCCCACCCCCCTAGACAGCACCCCACCCCTCTAAACAGCACCCCCACCCCTCCTGGACACCACCCCACCCCCAACCCCATTGGACACCCCCCAGATAACCCCCAAAACCCTCTGGACAGGCTCCACCCCCTTGGACAATCCCCCACACCCACCCACCCCCTTGGACACCCCCTGGACACCCCCCAACCCTCTGGACAGCCCCCCACCCCCAGACAACCCCCCAAAAAATGGTTTATATATAAAAACTAGGCATGGTGAACAACTAAAAACACATTCATTTAATATATACTTCACCATGAAATAGATGTAATTAAATATTATTAAATATGGCCACTTAAATGATCGTATGATAATTAAAAATAACCAATGATATTCAACAAGTCAAATGATCACAAGTTTTCTCAATAACTAATATCATAATGAGATAATGGATAATTTTAAAAATCTTAAACATATTTTCAAGGCCATGGCCAAAGCCTCAAAAAATACTAGGGTAAGCCCTCAGCAGAACCCATTTTTATTTGGAATCCTGAGACATAGCGATACATCGAAGGGACATAGAGGTCAAAATCCATTACATTATATGTCTAATAGATTCTCATATAAAAGAGGATAAACATAAGCAACAAAAATACATGAAATATCATTTCCAAATTCTTACATTTAATCAATAACCATTCTATGCAGTAATATAAGTGAATGAGATCATTAGTTGTCAATGAAAACAAAAATTACCATCAATGTCGGGCATTCACGAAACAAAAGCAAACTAAATAGAAGTAGTTGAAGCTTACGTGAATATTGAGAGTCGATCTAATAGATCTGGGGATGATAAATAAGATGATGATGGAAAAAAGAGTTAATAGGGTTCAAAATGGAAGAATATTACCTAGTTTAAACACAAAAATCACAAAACATAAATATAGACTATCCGGGAAAAAAAATGAACGAAATAAATTCATGGAAGGCTTACTTGAGTGTTGCAAGTTGAGATGATAGATCCGAGGAGAGTAAAGATGATAAACAGTGAAGGAAAAATGAGTTTAACGCAGCGAGATCGACGAGATAATTAGGGTTTACCGCGTGAGAGAGACGAGCCGCCGGACTGTTGATTGAAAAATCGTAAATGACAATCCACGGGGCTTGTTAATTTTTTTAAATGTTTTATAACATCGGTTATTTAATAACCTACATTATAAAATGTTTTTTTACATTTATAACATCGGTTATTATAATAACCGACGTTATAAATGTATCAGATACAGCTTTTTTTACGTCGGTTATTTTATAACCGATGTAAAAAAATCCACGTGTTGGTTTTTTACATCGGTTATATAATAACCGACGTAAAAAATATATCAGAAATCACAGTTTTTACGTCAGTTATTGTATAACTGACGTAAAAAACTTCTGCAGGTTGTTTTGTTACGTCGGTTATAAAATAACTGACGTCAAAAAGGCCTCAAAAGCCGTGTTTATTACGTCGGTTATAAAATAACCGATGTAAAAAACCCATAGATATCTCGTTTTTTACGTCGATTATCAAATAACCGACATAAAAAACCCCGTGCTTTGGTTTTTTACGTCAAATAATTTATAACCGACATAAAAAACGAACGCGCGCAATTTGTAACGTCAGTTATTAAAATAACCGACGTTAAAAATATACTCGCCACATTTTTTTACGTCGGTTATTTTATAACCGACGTAAAAAACCACGTTTCATAGATTATCACGTTGGTTATAGATAACCAACATAAAAAATGGTGACGTAAAATACGTTTTCTTCACTAGTGTGTAAACCATTCTATAAGAAACTGGGCCTTGGCACCACTGATATGATTAGGGTACTAGTTTTAGTCCACCAACCTAGATACCTAGGATACCCTTTCTGCTCAATTTCTATTTCACATTCCACATAGATCATTAATTTCACATACACACACCAAGAAACATGGATACAAAAGAAAAACATCACATTTCATTGGAAAAACCTCTTTCAAATACATATGAACCCCAAATACATTTAGAAACATGATTTACACCACATACAAAATTCATGTAACACATTTAACAGGCGTAAAAAAAGGAACATGTGAAACCCAACCATTTTCATTTTGGAAAATCATCTTTTAACCCATTTTCACCTCAAAACCCTTTAAAAAAACATTTCACACCATTTAGACACTTCATATAACACATTTAAGAAATAAAGAAATCATACCAAAATAATATAATAATGTTGAACCGTGGAACCACCAACCTCAAGCTTGGAAACTTTTGGAATATGGTGAAAAATCAAAACCACACCACAAGAGGACCTTATAAAGGTAAGGTAAAACCATAAAAATAATTTTTAAACCCAAATGACCATGTTTCAACCCATTTTAGGAAAATTAACCCATTGGAAAGAGAAGATCACAGGAAAGAGGAAATAAGGGCCCATAAAGAAGGAGGAAACCAAGGAAGAAGGGGATTACATGATGATTCATTGAAGATTTGAGGACAAATCCAACTAAATATTAAAGTCTAAGGGAGCCAAGAAAGAGGGGAGGAGGCACCTAGGGCTGTAAATCTTAAGTTGGGAAGAAAGGGGGTAAAATTGGGTTAATGTCAGGGGATAATAGAAAGGTAAATTCCACATTTTTAATGATCTAGACATGAAATATGGTTACATCACATGGTTTACCAAACTATATAGAAACCATGTGATCTCCTCCATAAAATAAGAAACCAACCACATGGTTTTATTAGGGAGGGTGCACGACCATGAGAAAGGATGTGGGCCGGTATAACACCAATGTCTAGGGTGCACAATATCTTCTTGTATGGTCCAAAATTTCTATTAATCTTGTTCCTCGTTTCATTGGGTAAAAAAAAACTCAAATATTCAATAAAAACTCCTAGGAAGTTATGGAACAAACATAATACAAAAAATAAACAAAGTAATACCTCAAAATAAAATCATGGTTTTGAGAATTATACCTAGAATGATAACTTTACACCCTCACAAAGTCACTCCAAATTTTGATCAGAGAATAGAAACAAATACCATCCTTAACCCAAGATTTTTACTCCCATTTATCATGATCCTCATTACCAAGATTTCCAAGAACTCGGACCAATAATTTAGAATTCCCCTAAATTACTTTTAACTTCAGAATCCACAATCTTCCCCAGCTGCTCAAACATAGACAAACCAGCCTCTAGCTACAACTCTTCCCAATTCAATACATGAGACGAATCTAGATTATACATTTTTAGTTGTGAGACATAGAACACATCATTAATTGGTGCCAAGATGATTGTGACCCAAAATTTCCTACATAACTTCACGTTAGATTCCATTTCTTACCAAGATGACGGTGATTTGAGAGAGGTGACACTTTCAAAAACACCCCGTCACCCACTGAGAATTTCAAGGCTTGGAACCTATGATTGGAATAACATTTCTAGATGATCTATGCTATCAGTAACCCCTACCTAATCAAACATACCTTATTAGATGTCTATTTCTTGAGACTTGGTCCCAACAATGAGTTCTAATCCGCCTCATCCCAACATAGTGATGACCAACATGGCCAACCATAAAGTTCCTCAAAGGGAACCATTATAATTGAGTATTGGTAACTTTTATTATAAGAAAAATTGACCAAAACCAAATGGCCATCCAATGAGCCGCTGAAATCCAACATGCATTATCAGATAATTTCATCAAAAATATGATTTGGCCACTCCATTAGACAATTAGTTTGAGGATTATATGTCATGATCAACTTCACGTATGACCCCATCTCCTTATGAAGTCCTTAAAATCTCTAGGTAAAATTGGGGCGCCTATTTGAAAAAATTTCCTATGACACCCGATGAAGCCTCACTATCTCTTGAACATGCATTTGAACCATATCATTCTATTTGGATGAATACTTAACAAGAATAAAATGGGATGATTTATTCAAATGGTAAATCACTACAAAAATATTGTTCCCCCCTTTGATATATGAGTTAATTCAATAATGAAATCCATGGTGACCTCTTACAACTTCCAGGTAGGGATGGGTAATGGATGAAGTAATCCAAAGGGTATCTGGTGCTCTACTTTAACATGATAAATTATATAACACTGAGATAAAAAATCAGATATATTATTTCTTATACCTAGCCACTATAATTGACGACACACATCATAAATCATGTTGGTGGTCTAAGGATGGAAGGCCTAGTGATACTGGTGGCTATTCCATATCACCAACATCCACAATTTTGAAAACACCATGAGACAGAACATGAAACATAGAACTAAATCAGAAGACAACAACCATTCACAAGGAACCTCCTCACCATTGAGAAACTGCATAGAATGCTTACACAACTCTTCAGTTGGATTCTCTTGTCGAATCATCTATAAAAAGGAGGGTTTTATCTGATCACTAGAAAAAAAAACACTTCCACTATGCTCCTTGGTCTCTAGATGTATTTGATAAAAAGAACCATAAAATTATATTATTCACTGGACTCTTTCAACACTTGAATCGATACATTCCTACTCGTGGAATCTTATACAACATTACCTTTTCATAGGGTGTACACGATCTCAAAATCTAACACCTGAAGGTAATCAACCCAACGAAACTACCTCATATTCTAATCTTTATGGGATAAAATATAGGCTAAAATCTTATGATCTGAATATAATAAAAACTTCTCCCAAAAGAGATAATGACACCACATATTCAAGGCATGCATCACCATTTCTAACTCTGGGTCACATGTTGGGTAATTATTTTTTCGGGGTCATATTTAGTGGGAACCATACACCACCACATTCTCATATTGCATTAGAACACACCCAAGATCCATACCCGAGGCATCACAATAGATTACATATCCCTTTATAGATTTATAAAATAACTAAATAGGGGCTTTGGTCAACTACGACTTAAGATCCTCAATTTTTTTGAGATTCATGGATCCACTAAAAAATCACCCCTTTCTAGGTAAGTACCATCATGGTTGAAGAAAGATGAGAGAAATATCCAACAAACCACTTGTAATACCCTACCAGGCACAAAAAGCATTTGATATAAAAAGAATTTTTTGGCTACTCTTAGGAAATCACTACACTAATCTTCTTAGGGTCCACTAAAACTGCTCATTCTAAGATCGCATGACCCAGAAACCTCACCTCCCGAATCAAAAAGGAGAACTTGTAATGATTAACATAAAAATGACGATCTCAAAGAGTTCCGAACATGATCATGAACTTCTTCTCAGGCACCTCCTTTATTATAGAGTACAATAGGATGTCATCAAAAAATAGAATGATTAACGAGTTGATATACTGGTGGAACACCCTCTTTACAAGTTCCATAAAAACTAGAGGAGCATTCATCAATCTGAAAGGCATGAATAAATACTCAAAATGGTCATACCTTCTTTGGAAACCATTTTGAGGAACATATTCTTCTCTCACTCTGACCTAGTGATACACGAAACATAAATCGATATTGGAGAACCACCTCTCCCACTTAATCTAATAAAAAAGATAATCAATACGGGGAATAAGATATTTATTCTTGATCATCACCTTATTCATCATTCAGTAATTGATACAAAACTAGAGTGATATATCAGCCTTCTTTACAAACAAGACTGAGGTGGTCAAAGGTGAGATGCTCAGGCGAATGAATGTTTTAGATTATAAATTTTTAAATAGTATCTTTAATTAAATCAACTATATGGGGTCCATACTATATGATGGATGAGATATCGAATATGTCACTAGTTCCAAATCAATGGTGAACTCCCGGTACTACTCCAGAGGAAAACCTGAAAATAAATCCAAAAATACATATGGGAACTCATCCACCATTGGAGGTAATCCACCCTAAGGAACACTACCATAATCCCCCAATATGTGTGGAAATATTTGGAAAACAAGGTCTCCCAACTCTAGAAGTAGAGGTATGGCATGTCCGGACTAAGGATCCCACTCTGCCTGAAATACCTAAGAGCTTCCATGAGGTGCCACAAAACTCACTCACCACTGATAAAAATCAATGTGCACTTGAAAATTCACCATCCAATACATACATAGGATCACATAGAATTGGTCCATTCCCAAAACTGGGAAATATCATTCCATCTCGACCCCATATGCGGTGAGTGAAGAAGATGGATACCCAAAACCCTCATCTCACATATTTCCAAGAGGCGTCACCAACTCCATCACATACAGAATGAGGTCGGTTAGAAAATTTAAAAAATTCACAAGACATGCATAAATAAATGAATAAGAGGTGTCTATATCAAATATATCAACAAACTATATATGATGTAATAAAAACAGTTCCTATAACTATAGAAGGTCCTGTATGATATTTTTATGGTACTTGATTCACAACATAGTGGTGCCTCATATTCTCTAGATACCAAGGACAAATTATGAACTAATACTCTTCCTTATTCTGGATCTAACCAAAAGTAGAACCATCCCTACTACCATTACCAACATACCAATAATAAACTATCTTGAATGGATCTAAATCGGATGAAATTTCTCTAAAGGACAATGAAAATACACCACCCTGGTATGGGTGTGTGTCTCTGAAAAACCACTTCAAGTGCCCCATATTTACACACCAATGGAAAGGTCAAGGTGGAGCTAAAAATACATACCACATATGCCCCTCTTTCCCACACTGATGGCACATGACTGATTCGGTGTCTGAAGACATAGAAAAAGATGGTCGAGAAGGAAGGCCTAAACTACCACCTCAATTCTTCTTCTACTCATCTCTCTCCCTCTTATTCTCATATGAACTACCCCTACCATGGCCCACTACCGAAACTGCTATAGAGAAACCAAACTTTCCCTATGATTTCTCTTTACCATCAAATCATGATCAACCAACTTATCATACATATTTAACTTAAATAAAAATACTTGGGATCAAATTTCTAATTGTAACCACATCTAAAACCACTGAGTATCTATCTTCTCACTGGAAACTACCGCGGGTGAAAAAAAAATCACTCTGAAAAATTGTTGGAGTATTCCAACATATTCTGATCCCCCTAATAGAGATCTAGGAACTCCCGTGTCTTAGTGATGGCCATTGTATCTGGGAAATACTACTCATTGAATATGATATTGAATTACTTCAAACTCATCATATCATACTCTCTAGAATGAACCACTAATCCCCACCACCTCTGACTAGGACCTTCCAACAATAACAAATCACACATCACATTAATCACCCAAGGAGTGTCAAGAAACCTGAACATCCAATCAATTTTATCAATTCAATCCTCAGCTTCTTGGGGATCTATGATTCCACGAATGGAAGGAGGATTTATCTTGAGGAACCCCCAACCTTATCCTTTATAAAACTTGGTTCAACTTCCAAACAAGAGTAGGACTAAATACAACTCCATAACTGAAAATTGGGCAGCCTGAATGATGACATAAACTAGTCTATAATCAATTGGTGAGTGAGAACTATGTCCAACCTCTTCTCATGGTTACACATGAAGCCTCTAGGGAGGAATCTTTCTACAATAAGAAAAAACCACAAGGAAAAACCACTAATACAACATTCTAAAAAATTTCAACAACCAAAAAAAATCCCAAACACTTCAATAAATTAAAAAAATGCCATAATATACTCAATAAAAAGAAAAACCACCTCACATCTACCCATTTTATATCCATAGTCTGTAGCCTGTACGTATCACCTGAAGGATAAGTCATACTAAATCCAAAAATCCCATGGAGACTCAAGGCCCATCACGAGGTGTGATGGTCAGACACCCCACTTGCAACCAAAAACTAAATCCTCAAAAATCCTAGCTCTAGTCTATCCTACCTCTCCCAAAGAACATGACCTAAAGAAAGAGTGGAAACCTACCTATGAAACCATTTCTTCAGGAAATGGTGTGGGAATTCCATAAAACTGGACACGTGACCTGGCCCATGACATGTCCCAAATGACATTCCAATTCCCCATGGGCTATCAACTAGTGACTGGGTATCAACAATTCACTTTTGGGATTTATTCAAACACGATAATCAACTATAAACAAATCAAATGAATAAAGAATTGAATAATAAACCATAGCCACATCCAAAAGTGATATGATTATCACAAGATAAATAGTTTTACATTTTTTAAGAAAATACCCAAGTATAAAATTAGAAGGGGAACCAACTAGACCACAACACAAAATCCTTCATGCAACAAGATGGCCATCACCCTCAAGATATCTCCATAAACATCTCCAAGGAGTGGAACACCAGTAACCAAATCCACCATCACAACCACAATTTTTTTTCCTTTACCTAGATCAAACATAATAAGATCTTCATACAACTAAGGGTGTATGTAGGGTGTATGATAATTCCTTGTAGGATTCTAATCAAAAGAGATTCCATTCCATAACATTATAAGATAAATCAATATAAAAGTTTTTGTGAAAAAGAAATGATTTTGTTTGGGATTTTTTTAAAGGAAACATGTTTTGAAATTAAAATTAATGTTAAATTACACTATATTTTGATAGTAATCATAACATAACATGAGAACCAATGCTAATTCTTAAAGGATCTAACACTAATGGGACCCTATGAAAATTGTACATTAATAGAACATGGTATAACAACCATAACCCACAATTTCCTTGTGTACATGCCACTAGATTAGAATCCATCAAAAATTCTAATGGTCTCAAATCATTATATGTTTAGTTAGTGTTTTAACATCAATCCTTCTAGAAGAAATAGGGCCTCAACCCCACAAAATTGACTAGCGTACTAGTCATACTCTTCCCACCTAGATACCTAGGATTACCTTTGTGATAAATTTCCATTTCATATGTCACATAGACCACCAATTTCACATAAACACACCATGAAACATGGATACACACAAAAAACCACCATTTTTCATTTTAAAACCTCTTTGAAATCCACACACACACCAAAAAATTTTGGAAAATGGATTCAAAAAACTTACACAATACATGGAAAAAATTTAAAATGCATAACAGAGAAGGAATACATGAAACCCAACCAATTCCATTTGGGAAAATAATATTTCAACCATACAGACCTCAAAACCCTATGAAAACATACATCGCACCATTAAAACACTTCATAGAAAAAATTTAAGGAACACATAAAACATAAAAAAATCATCTAATAAATCTAAAGTATGAAACCACTAACCTCAAGCTTGGAAACTTCTAGAATCCGGTGGATAATTAGAGCCACACCACAAGAGGACCCTATAAATGTAGGATAAAACCTTAAACACTAACATTAAAACTAAAGGAACATGGTTTACCCCATTTTAGGGAATCCAACCCACTGTAGAGGGAATTACCCAAGAAAGATGAAAGAAGAACCCATGAAGAAGGATGAAACCAAGGATGAAGGGCTTAATTGATGATTAATCAAAGATCCAAGGCCAAATCTACCAAAATATTGAATTCCAAGAGAGACAAAAGGGAGTGGAGGAGGCGCCTAGGGTAAGAAATCCCAAGTGGGAAAGAAAGAGGGAAGATTTGGGTTATAATCAGGGGTGGGTAGAAAAGTAAATTCTATACTTTTAATGATCTGGACATGCTACATAGTTAAACTGCATGATTTTCCAAAATGTGTAGAAAAAATGTGGTATCCCCTATTTAAGATGAAACTAGCCACACAGATTGATTGGGGAGGGTGCAATCCCATCCAGAAGGCAGTGTGTCCTAGATAATTCCACTTTACAGGGTGCATGGTCACTTCTGGACTAGAGCATAGTTTTTTCTAACAATGTGCAAACCAGTCACCACCTTTAAGCCATAAAAAATCCATTCTTCACTAAAAAACTCTAGGGAAGATATGGAACAGAGATAAGACTTAAAATAATCAAAGTAATACCTAAAAATAAAATCATGGATGTGAAACTAACTAAGCTGTGAGAACTAAATATTCAGTTGGAGGTGTTATAGGTGAATGGGTTTATCAGGCTATGTGTTTCCCCTTTGGGTTCTCTAATTCACTTTGAAATATGGTTTATGTAAGTTTAAGGATATGTATATACTATCAAAAAATTAATTAGGGGATAATCAATAATTATCATCTATTACCTAGAATTGAAGTTCTATTTTAGTATTTCAATGTGGAAAAGTCATTTTATATAATTTATTTATTCTCATGTTATCATCAGCATTGAGTATATCTATAGGAAATTCCAATTAAGGTTTTCTAGACTCGGTATATTCATTTCAAAATATTTAATTATACAATTCACGTGCACTAATTATTGGTCTATATTCATGGATTTGATGAATAATATATTTCTTCTATTTTTGGACTCATTGGCATTTTCTTTATGAATGATATCCTTATTTATTAAACTCTTGGGATGAACATGGTAAATAACTTTGTATTGTCTTGGAAAGATTATAGATGCACTAAATTTATGCTAATCTGACAGAATTTTTATTTTTTATTTGATTAGTATAGTTTCGTAGACATGTAATTTCAAAAGATAGTATTTTTATTATATTTCCTCAGACCCATACTCTTGGATTTGGTACTAAATACATATTCCATACATTTTTTCTTAGATATATAAAAATTAAACCCAATTATAACAATACATAATTAAAACCCCAAAAGTAAATATTGGATCATTTATATAGCCAAGAATATTTTTATGTTATATTTTTATTGAATTTGGAAAAAACCTTTTTTGTAAAAATTCCAATGTCTTTAAATGAGAATTTTAACTATACATATATTTTATTATTCCAAAATAGGTGCTTAATTTCTCCTATAAAATTCTCCACATATGAAAAACCTCTAGACACCGCTTACATAACACCATTCTTAATAACATTAGAAAGTAAATACATGATAAGGGTGAGCTCAAAATATAATTACCTAGGATTTTAGGAAATAGATATTAAATCATTTTTATAGAATATTTATTTCATTACATAACTAAATTTATGATAACTATAATATTTTAGTGCATTTGGAAACATAGAAACCTAAACAATGAACCATAAGTGAGCTACATCATCTCCCACTATGTTATTAATATCCAGAACCCTTTTATACATATAATATATAATACATATCCATATAACTTGGTGTAAGGAAACATAAGAAAGGTTTAGCTCATATGATCACTAAAGAAAAAATAGAAATATTCACACATAACATGAATATATGGGTATGAGAAAATGAGCATAAAATTTGAAAACCATACCCTACATATCAAAGATTATAATCATGAGTTGTGACACAAATATTGGCTGTTCATAAGACATGATTCATATAGAAATCAATGAACAAGATCCATGGGAGCATAAGACATGGAAATTGTGGAAAACATATAAGCATAGTAAATATTATCTCAAATATACCCAAAAAGACGTTCATAACATGTTAATCTTGGGATAAACACCTGTGTACCTACTTTGGGATTGGGATGACCACCAGCACACCCAACTTTTTGGGCTTGGGATAACCACCCATGAATCCTCCTTTTAGGGATTGGGTTGACCACATATGCACCCTCCTTTTTTGGGTTTGGGTTGACCAGCCGTGAACCCTCCTTTTTGGGATAGGGTTGACTGCCCATGCACCCTCCTTTTTGGGCTTGGGATGACCACCTATGCACCCTTATTTTTTGGACTTAGGGTAAAAACTTGTATAGCCTCATACTTGGGCTTGGTCAACACACCCATATAACCTCATCTTTGGGATTGGACTAATCACACATGTACACTCATCTTTGGGCTTAGGATAAACTCCCATGTACCCTCATATTTTTTATTAGGATAAGCAGATGTGTATCCTCAGATCTGATATGGAATCTATTTGGGATGCTAGATCATATAAGCTATAATGAGCTTACCTAGAGCTATCTCATCTACCTCATCATACAAATAATATCCAAGACTAACAACATGAATAAAGTACTGAGAAATTTCATTTCATCATAAAACTCATAAAAAACCATTATTCTATTTATAACTTGATTAAATAATAGAAAAGAGATGGATTTCAGGTAAATCTATTCTAAATATGATGGACCCATGGAAAATAAACGAGTTTCCATAAAAAATGTGCCACTAAAACATAAAAAATTCAGAAAAAGGATATGAATGGTAACCTTGGATTAGATCCCCACTAAAACATAAAACGTATCAATAGAAATAATCTTAGATGGATAATTATTTTGAATGGTCTCATGGATTATTTATTAATGAAAATAACCTTTTTTTGAAAATCAAATACATAAATAATTTTAAAAATCTTTTTATTTTAAAATAAAAATTATCAACTTATAGATAAATCTTTAAAAATCCATTAAGAACATTTATTGAAGAAAATATACATTAATCTTTAGAAAATTATTTTTAAAGCATAAAACCTTTTGAAACCCTTTTTTCTTTGAAAATAACCCTTGGAATTTGAAACATAATATTTTAAAAAAATTTAAAAAGATTAAAACATTTTTAAAATACTTTTCCTTGAAATTTATCTTAAAATATAATTTAATAATTTTTTTTGATAATATTTTTAGCAAATATGGTTTTTGAAGAAAATATATTTCCTACTGAAGAGAGAAATAAGTTAAGATTTTATTAAATTTTTTTTAGTAATTATCATAAGTACCAAAAAGTGGAAACACGGTACAATTACATGAAGATATCCAGAATAAACATTGTAGAATAAAAATAATAATAACTTAATATATTTGTATCATAATATTTCATTAATAATAGTGTAATCATAAATAATCCCGATAAATGATGTTATTATAGAAATAAAATAATTCCACTTTGGAAACTTTGAATCACAATCCCAAAAATAAAATAACACCACATAAATCCTAAAATATCATAAAATTAAGTATATTTATGATATAACATGTCAAAGGGATGGTATATTCCCCTCGTAAAAGAATATAGGCGCATAACATAACATGTGTCTCAAAGAAGAAAAATTGAGAAAATATTCCATTACCGCTTCGGTAACATTGAAATTGTAACCCCATAAAAGAGAGATCCAAAAATTTATGTGTGAATAAAAAAATATTTAGGTATAAGAATCATAAATTACATCCATGTTTAGTATATACACCACATAGAAGAAATAGACAGTGAATATAGTATGTGTCTCAAAAAAGTGAAAAGTGAGATGGAAATCCCATATGTCAAGTCTTGAATTCCTCATACATGTTACAAAAACCTATATAATAAATATATATCTATTATAAATATAATACAGATCCATATTAATATATAAAATTCCATATATTATTTTATTATGACTTTATATTACCCATTTATTAACAATTATATGTTAATGTTATGTTTCAGGTAATAACCACATTGTTTCACATATATGTTTTCACTTATTATTCTTAGCCCTATTACTTAGAACAAGATTTAATAATATATTGAATTATAACCATCATATAAAATTAATAAATATTAATTATATATTTATTTATATTAATCCATAAAATTTAGTTATACGAAATGAAATACACCATTCATGAAGATGGTAGGCCGTACGTACACATAAACATTGTTTCCATTTTCTTTTCACATTGAAAGAAATAAATGTAAACAATATATATATATATAAATATTATCATTAAAATATAATTTATATGTTATATATATCACACATATTTTTATTTAACCCATCCTTTATACATTCCATATAAAGCGTGAATGAATCACATCGCTTCACGAGGTAGTCATCACCCGTACACATGACTGACATTATCATATTCAAAAAATGGAAAGCATGAAAATATGTGTGATATAAAAATTAAATAATCATAATAAAATCATAAAAATCACCAATATCATATATTAATAGTATTTTCATTATTATTCCTAAACTTTAAAGGCTGTAATGAAAAAATGAATGACATCGATGTCTAAGGTGGTAGTCTTCCATACACACGAATGATGATTTTGTAACCCATTTGATGGAAGTGTTAGTGGTTGTAGGTATTAACATTAAAATAACAAAATATAAGTATATTTATGATACTGATGTTATTATATAAAAACAATCTAAAAATAATTAATAGGGTTTGAGGAAGTAATAAAACCAAAACATTCAATGATGAACATTACCTCTTATTTAGGTATCTAATTATTGTTTGCATCAATGGACTTACTTGATTGGATTTATGACAAAACTAATTCCTCTAGGATGAAGGTAGGGAATTTTAGAATTAATTTTAGCAGTTATTGTCTGGGATTTTTTTAGGGTGTGAATATAAGAGGATATGTGGTGGCCTTTTATAAGTGAGCGAGAGGACACACACGACATTCTAGAAAAGAAAGTTAAGTGTATCATTGTTTTTACCTAAAAAAGGATTAAATAATACACTAAATTAGATACGTGAATGATTAAGTTCTAAATATTTACATTCAACTAGTTTTGGAAAACATTATAGGTAATTTTTCTCTTTATCTCTAATGTTTAGTCCCTTGGAAAACTCGTTTTTCTCTTAATCACTATGATTAATTTTAAATGTTTTTAGTAATTATATTGGTAAAAAATTAATTTGGCCTTAATTTAAAATTATAAATTACTATGATTCATAATATGGAATACATTTTTATAAATAAAATTTACATAATTTAAAGAAAATTAAATTAAAATTAATCCCATAGATAGGACAAAACAACATGTTTTTAAAGTAAAAATGATCAAAAGTTTGAAATGTTTTTATGTACAATTTCAATGTGGATTTGATTCCAATGAAATAATTTTTTTGATTATTTTTTAATTTAAATACATAAGCTTTTAAACTAATTTAAAATATTATTTTACCCTATGAATAAATTAGATGAAAAGGCAGTTTTTAATTAAAATTTAGTATTTTTCACTATTCATTTAAAAAATGAAATATTTCTGAAAAATATCAAAAGTTCACTCTAAAATAATTTTTATATTCTGAATTCAAACATGAATTTTATTTTATCATATTTAATTTATAAAAATTTCATTTTTTTTAAATAAGTGCACCATTAAAATGCTGTAAAACTTCCTTTTAGAGAAATATGTCTTTTTTATGTATAAACTTGTATTTTTTTCTTATCTCTTGTCTAGAAATCACATAAGGTGAATCTTAATTTTTTTATTATATATATATATTTCGTTAAAATCGTTCATAAAAAATGTTTTTAAAATTTATTGAGATAAAACATGTTTTTTCATAGAAAAATAGGTTTTCAGAAAAGAAATATATTTATTTTCAAACAGTTATTAATTTAATTTATAATTAATTGGTCACCAAAAAAAATATTTTATAAACAGGACTAAACCATAATTTTTTAATTTAGTTAATTATTTTCATACACACCATTCCAATGTCTAGCAGATAACTATAATGACATGTCATGTTTCATTTAAACTCAGTGTTGCGTTTAATGCACACTAAGCTCCATGGTCCATATAATGAAATATAAACTTGTTATTGCATGAAAAATAATTCAAAAACATTGTTGTGTGTACTGTAAGATAAAATAAGTGTTGTGTGTAGTACATGTATAACATGGTGTTTTTTATAAATCAATCTTAACTTGGTGTAGCGTGTAATGCAAGCCATCAAATAATTTTAATTTATTCAAAAAATAATAATTCATAAAAAACTAGAGGTTTTAAATTATAACCCCATTAAAATTAATTTTTATTTTGAAATTATTCTAGATCATTAAAGGATTAAAACTCTAATGTTACTTTCATAGAAACCCACAATGAAATAATTAATATTGAAATTTCCTTTAAAAAATGGAAGTTGGAAACAAAATGATTACCAATAGTAATTCATTAATAGGATTCCACATAAGAGAACATAAGTGGGAAGCGAATATTTGGACATGAAAGAAAAGAATAAATAATTATATAGAGTGATATAGATTACTAAGCACATGAAAGTGAAGGATCTAGAGAAAGATAATGACAAAAAAACTATAAATCTATGATGATCTAAGGGGCTATTTGATTCATAAAAAAAATAAGGTATTAGGACAAATTTTTTGTTTCAATATCCTTTTCGTAAAGTTGAATATTTTTTACTAGAAAATATACTTACTTGATTTCAATCCATTTTATATGCACAATCTCACCCTTTGGTTATGACTTGATCAATTTCCACTTCATCTCTTACTCCTAGAAATATAGGATAAGTTTTCATTCATAAAGCTTTAGAAGATCATGAGATTCTTAAATAAAAATACATTTCATTACATATATCTTTAGTTATCATAAAAACAAAATTTTTAGCATAGGTTATACAATATTCATAAATCCTCATATTGAGAGATAATACTTTAATTCCTAAAACCTCATCTGAATTTTAACTTAAACAATTCCATAAGCTGTAAACCATATAACCCTTTTCTAAATATGAAAATACACAACCTTATGAAAAAGGTAAATAAATCATAAAAACATTGATCCACTAGAAATCATAAAGTATCTCTTAACCATCACATTTCAAACTTGCGAATACTTTCATCATGTATTCTCTTGAAACATGGTAATAACTTCAATTAATGTAAAACCATATTGAAAGCATGAATTATTTTTTATTGTAAATATTATTATATATAGACCTTAAGTATAAAAAGTTCCTTAAAATAAATCCATTATTGCATAAAACACTTTTTCCATAAATCATTAATTCATTTTTTAGGAAATCAGTACTATCCAATTTATTTTATTCTTATCCAATATCTCTTTATCGAAACTGAACACCATTTTCCAAACATGAGGAACATATTAAGGGTTACATTCCATCAATCATGTGTTTTTTTATAAAATATAACCTTCATATTACATCAATTTTCTAGTTCATTAGTACCATTCAATAAACACTTTCATATCCTTAACAAAACAATTATATTGAATAATACTTATATATTTCAGAATTCATATAACTCAATATTTGAATTCAAATACATAATTAATTAATTCATCCCAATTCATTCCAAAACAATTTATTAAGATTTTTTGTCTTATTATTTAACTCTTCTATCCTTTCACATGTCATTTACAGTCTCTTAATTATTAGAAATATAACCATTACTCGCACCTCCTTACTGATTCCATCACAATATTTCCCTTTAAGAAATAGATTTTCATAATGAAAATATTTTCCACATTTAAAGATTTCAAAATTCAATGATATATTAGGGAGTAAAATATTCTCATCCATGGAATTAACTTTACTTTTAAGTTTCCCTTTGACGTTATTTGTTTTTTCTCCTTTTATACAGTCAAAAAATATTCTCATACCTATGAAAATTTCACTTGGGTGTTTCTTCCCATATTCTCAACATATAGGAAAATGAATATTTCTTCCTACATGGTCTACAATACTTAAAATATCAATAAAATATTTACTTTTCCTATTTTGGGAGTTTAAGAGTTGGTAAAGGTATATTTTATTAATCATGTTTCATGAAAAATGATTAGGAATAATCATAACATCTTCACTCTGGTCATATTGATATTTTTTTTCATAAAAATTTTGGATTATAGATTAAATGTTAATCGAGTTACTTCTAGTTCCCACCATTGAAAAAACCATACATCATTTTTTGAGAAACACTTCTCTTAGTAGAAAACCACATAGTCATGAAAAATAACTAATAGGATGTCTAAAGCTAGACACCTACTTATTTAATCTATGCCACGTTATGTTTATATGATCTTATTCATAGTAATATTCTATTTAAATAATTAATGGTGTTTCATAAAGAGGTTATGAATTTTCAAAGCATACCCCTTAGTAAATTTGTTATAGATAGACATCCACTTTCAATATCTAGACGGGGATGTGTTTCTAAGAAACAACTCACTCTATCCTATACCAAAATTCCAAGACATTTTCCTATACTTTAACTCATCATTAGATAAATACCTAGACATATACTTATAAATATACCTAGGGATATCACTAAATCTTTATCATCCTACTTTACAAAGGTTAACTAAACATTTTCTTTGATTCCAACTATAACTACTTTGGATTTTTCACAGATAGATATTACATGATTTAGGTGGAATATTTATTTCATTACATAACTATATTCTTGATAACCATAATAATTTGGTGCCTTTGGAAACTTTTAAACATAAAAACTAGACCATAAGTGAGATACATCATATCCCACTAAGTTCTTTATAATAATAACCCTTCTTAGACATATCATATACAATACATATCCCCATAACATGGGGAAAAGAAACAGAAGAAGGGGTGAGCCTATATCCTTAGTAATGGAAAACAAGGGAGATACATAATCATAACATGAATATATGGGTATGATAACATGAGAATAACAT
This sequence comes from Viscum album, assembly GCA_963277665.1. Classification (NCBI taxonomy): domain Eukaryota; kingdom Viridiplantae; phylum Streptophyta; class Magnoliopsida; order Santalales; family Viscaceae; genus Viscum; species Viscum album. The sequence continues at coordinate 16,024,745 of OY728158.1, forward strand.
ATGAAAATCATACCCTGCATATCAAAGATCATAATCAGGATTTGTGGAATAAAGATCGGATGTTCATAAGATATGATTTAAAAATAAATCATAGAACATTATCCATGAGAGAATAAGACTAGGAATTTTTGGCACATATATAGGCATAAAAAATCTTATGAGAAGGATACACACTAATACATTCATAACATGTTAGGCTTGGTCTAACCACATGTGTACCTACTTTGGGCTTGTGATGACCACCCATGCACCATCTTTTTTGGGCTTGGGATGACTATAAGTTTACCTTCATTTTTTAGGCTTGGGATAACCACCCATACACCCTTCATTTTGGGATTGGTATAACCACCTATGAGTCCTAATTTTTGGGCATGTACTGACCACCCACACAACGTACGTTTGGGCTTCATATGGCCACACATGAACCATTCTTTTTGGGATTTGGCTATACACCCGTATACACTTAACATTGGGCTTGGGATAAACACCCATGTACCACCATATTTAGGCATTGTAAAAACACCCATGTACCCTCATCTTTGGGCCTGGGATAAAAACACATGTACCCTCATATTTTTTATTAGGATAAAAAGCTGTGTACCTTATGATATCATATATAATCTATCTTTACCCAATGCATTTAAGCTCTATCTTGGCACACCCATAATGTAAGCTTCAAGGTTCTCACCCAAGTCTATCTAGGATTCCCCACTATATAAGATGTAACGGGCTAACCTGATGCTATATAGTCCAACCCATCATATAATTAATAAACATGAACCAAAACATAACTAAAGTAAAAAGATATTTCATTTCATTATAAAACACATATAAAACCATTATTACCTTTATAACTTGATTAACCCATGGAAAAGAAATGAGTCTCATGTAAATGTTTTCTAAACATGATTTACCTATTGAAAAGAAATTAGTTTCAAAAAGACATTCCAATAAAACATAAACCATTAACATAATGAAAATTAATGGTACCCTTATATCATATCCATAGTAAAAAATAAACTCTATCAAAGGATATTATTTTAGTTGGATAAGAACGTTAAAAGGTCACCTGGAACACTTATTAAAAAAAATTGCCTTTCTTTTAAAATAAATTTCATAAAACATTTTTAAAATACTTTTATTTGAAAATATAATTTGGAAACTTATAAATAATGTTTAAAAAATTCATTTAAAACATTTATTGAGGAAAATATACCTTCATCTATGATTTTGTTTTGAAATATAAAAAATTTTGAGAACAGTTTTCCTTTGAAAAAAAACTTTTGATACTTATAAAGGAATATTTTAAAATAATTTAAAAGACTTAAAATTTTTTCCAAATAATTTTCCATAAAATCTTTATTAAATTATATATTAAAAATATTTTTGAAAACATTTTTAGAAAACATGGTTTTAGAAAAAAATAGATTTCGGAATGAAGAAATAAATAAAGTCGTATTTTCTTAAAAACATTTTATTAATTATCTTACGTATAAAAGTGTGAAAAAATGGTAACATTACAAAAATATATAATTAATTACCATATTATAATAAAATTCAAGATAATTATTGAGATATTAATCATAATGCTCCATCAATGCTATCGTAATAATAAATAATTCTGATAAATAATGAGATTGTAGGAATAAACTATTACAACTTTGGTAACATGGAATTATAATACCCATGAAAGAATAACATTACATGAAGAATATAAGATAATTAAACTAAGTAAATTCATGATATAACATATCAATGGTTTGGTATATATAACTCATAAAATAATATAGGTGCATCACATAACTGTGTCTCAAAGAATGAAAATTGAGACAAAATTCACTTACTACTTTAGTAACTTTGAAACCATAATACCATGAAACATAGATCCTAAAATGGATGTTTAAATACAAAAAATTTTAATTATAAGAATAATATAGTAAATTTATGGTCAGTAAATACACTACATAGAAGAAAATGGTTGGAGAATATGGCATGTGCTTCACAAAAGTAAAAAGTGAGTCTAAAATTCATTATCTCATGTCTGGACTTCCTTGGTACATATTAAAATCCACTGTATAATAAATATAAGTTAATTATAAATATAATATAGAATTATATTAATATATATCACACAATATAATATTTTATTTTGACTTTATATTACATTTTTATTAACAATTCCATGTTAAAGATATGTTCTGGGTAATAACATCTTTGTTTTTTGTACATGTTTTGACTTTTTATTCTTGGTCCTCTTACTTAGATAAAGATTTAATCATCTCTAAAATTATAAAAATGATAAAAAATAATTTATATTAATTATATTTTTATTTATATTAATCAATAAAATTTAGTGATAGGAAATGAAATACACTATTCATGGAGACGATAGGTCGTATGTACGCATAAACATTATTTCTATTTTATATTCATTTTAATAGAAATAAAAGTAAATTATATAATTAAATATATGTATATTATCATTAAATTATAATTTTTATGTTATATATATCTCGTATTTATATTAAATCTATCCATAATACATTCCATTCAATGCATTAATGAATCACATCACTTTGTGAGGCGGTAGTTCACCATACACACGAAATATGTTATCGTATTCCTAGAAAATAGAAATCATGAAGGTATGTATGATATAAAAATTACATAATAATAATAAAATCATAAAAATAATATACAAATAGTGTGTCCATAATTATTCTTATCCTTGAAAGGTGGTAATGGAAAAATGAAGGACTTTAGTTTGTGAGCCAGTAGTCCACTGTACACACAAATGATGATTTTGAAACCCACTTGATGGAATATTGTGTGGTTATAGGTCATAAAATTTACATAAAAAAATATTAGAATATTTTATATACCAAGGTTATTATATAATCATTATATAGAAATACTTAAAGGGTTTTGAGGAGGATATAATACAAAAAACTCTTGTGGATGAGCATTACCTCTTCTTTAGGTATCACCTTTTGATTAACAAAAAAAGAATTGTGTGGTTGTATTTATATCAAAATTAAGGATTATATGATGAATGGATGTAAGTAAATATGTTATTTGATTTCTTATTGGAGGAACCCATTGGTTTTATGTGTGTGAATAGTGGATGAGATGTGGTGTTTTTATAAGTGTGAGAGAGGACACACTTGGCATTTTTGAAAAGAAAGTATGATGTACTCATGTTTCTATCTAAAAAATTCCTAAATAATAAAAAATATTTGTTAAATTATGGGTTATGGTCTAAATATGTCCATAAAATTGTTTTCTTACAATTTTTAGGTCATTTACTATTAATATTTGAGTTTAGTCCCTTAGTAAACTTGTTTTTCACTTAATCATCATGATTAATTTTAACCATTTTAACTATTCACTTTGGTAAAATATTATTTTGGAATTATTAGGAAATATAAATTATGTTTATTAAAAACACATAATCTATTTTTTCAAAATAAATTCACATAATTGGTAGGGATTAAATTGATATTAATCCCAAAAATGGGGCAAGACAACGAGTTTTTAAAGTGTAAATATTCAAAATTTTGAAATGTTTTTATATCCAATTTCAATGTGAATTTGATTAGAATGTCCTAAATTAAATTTATTTATGTATAATGAAACTAATTAACCTTTAAAAAAATTAAAATAAAATTTAACTATATAAATAAGGCAGACAAAAAGACAGTTGTAAATTAAAATTCAGTATTTTTTACTATTCATCAGAAAATGAAATATTTTAGAAAAACCCCAAATATTCACCCTAAGATAATTTTTACATTATGAATTGAAAAAATATTTTTTATTTTTTCAAATTAAATTTCTATGAGTTTCAAAAATTTATTTTAAAATAAGAGCCTCCTTAAAAGGTGGTAAAATTACCCTAAAAAATACATCATTTTATACATAAAATTTGATTTTTTTTCTTATCACTTGTCTAAAAAATATATAAGGTTCATTTTAAATAATTTATTTAATATAATATATATACTTATTTAATATAGTTGATAAAAAGTGTTTTTATTAATTTATTGGAATAAAATGTTTTTGTGTATAGAATAGTAGTTTTTCAGAAAATGAATTTCTTTATTTTTAGAAATTTTATACAGTAATGTCTAATTAATTAGTTACCAAATAATTCATCTTATAAAACATCCTAAACCATATTTTAAATATTTATTTCATCTTGTGCATACCCTCTATTACAGTTTCTATGTGATAAATATAATAATATTTCACGTTTTTTCAAACTCAATGTTTTATGTAATTCATGCTAAGATCGATGTTGCGTATGACACAATCTAAACATTGTATTATGTGGAATAAAATCTGAACTAAAAGATGTGTGTACCATAATCTAAAATCAGTGTACCATGTGACACAATATTAACTTGGTGTTTCATATAAAAAATTATTAATTGGTGTTTCTTTCAATGCAAGCCACTAAAGAATTTTGATTTATTCAAAAAATAATAATTCATAAAAACTCAGGGTGTTACGCCAATCCCTCATAAGGATAAACATAGATATTATAAATTTAATTTAATTAATGAGAATAATATGAGTATAATGGTATGGTAATATAATCAAATTTCATGAGAATATTATAAAAGAATTCATACCAATGAAAACATAAATCACAAAACAAGATTCATGACATAATGCTTCAGCATAAGGCAAGAGACATTTGTGTCGATAATTATGATCCATGTGTAAATAATATTTCTTAAAAGACCCATTAAAACTATTAGAAATCAAATTTAAATCATGTTTTAATCATAGTTAAAACCATCATATCATATATACAATCACACTTATAAATGGGATAACCTACCCTATCCATTATCATAATCTCTAAAGAGTAACCTATAATTGGTTTAACTCTGTCACTTTATCTAATGAATTAGAATTCTATATCAGGCCCACCCATAATCATGAGATAAATCAGGCACAACCATAATAATAAATAATTTCCAATAACCATAACATTAATAAAGTACATATATCTTTCATTTCATCATATAAATCATAGAAAAAAACCTCCATTCCCTTCATAATATAATAAACCCTTGGAAAATAAAAAACTTTCATGAAAATTCTCTTTCAAAATTAATCATAATCCATCTATATGAAATATGTAGATGGTATAATTAGATAAAATACATAATAATTCATTGAAATTACTTATAGAAATTTAGATTTTATAGGAAAACCTTTAATATAATCATTTCGAAATATACTTTTGAAAATAAGAAATAATACACTTTTTTTGGTAACCATTAAAAACTAAAAATTCACTGAACAATGGGTAAATTTATTTATTTAAATAACTATTAAAATATGAAAATATAGTTTAATAATGAATAAATTACTTAGTTATAATAAAAATTTATCATGCTATAAATTCTAAGAAAATAATTATTTCATACTTTGAAAAAGAGAGTCAAAAGTTAACCATGCATAAAACACATATAAATTCATTTTAAAACCATTTAAATAAATTTTAAATACCATGGGAAATAATTTTAGGAAATAATTCATGTCTAAAAATTAATATCATTGAGGAAAGATAAAAAAGACATGTGAGAGAATCTATTTGGGTAAAATAATTTAAAACCTTTGAATCAATGTGTTTAAATAAAACCCCTTTTCTCAGCCTTTATAATTGAATTCTAAATTAAAAATAAAACCACAAATGGATTTTAATTCACCCATTATTTTCCTGAATTTTATTATATATTTCATTAATTTTTTGTATATTATGTAAGTGGTTAATATAGAATATATCCAAAAGAGATAAAAAATTAAGAGTCGAAAACCCTTAAAATTTAGTAAATTTAAAATGAAAAGAAAATGGAAGATAGAAAATTAAATGGATCTATAATTACCATTAATTAAATAAATTACATAGCAATAAACATCTATGGGGAATTTATCACACAATATAAAAGAAATCGTGGTGCACAAAATGAATTATGGATTAAAGAATTGAAACCGAGACAAAGAAAACCTTTAGGACTTTTATAATATTTGAATCAACCCCATATAAAATATATAAATTCAAAAGGAACTTTAATTATCATGAAAAAATATTTATTAATGAGATAATATTTCAAGAGGTAGCTTATACACCATATAAAAACAGACAAGTTAATAATATTAGACATATCTCAAAGAAGGGAGTTTGAGATGAGAAAACATTTACAAAGAACATAACTGTTGAAATGAGAGTCATTAAAATAAGTGATTATGAGAAAAAAATTAAATACATATAAAACAAGTCTAAATACATTATAAACTATTAATTTGTCATTATACACATATTATTGGTATAACATGGTCAATAATGAAGTGATATAACCCAAAGAATGGAAAATGAGTTAAGAAACCCTTTTCCTCTATCCCAACTTGTAAAAAATGTTCTTTATATTCCTAGAATATAAAAATATATTAAATAATTAAATTATTAAGAAAATTTTTAAATTTTATTTCCTTACTATTAAACCTTTTATTTCATTACATACCATGAAATTTTTGATTACATAATCAGTGATGTCCATATTAGATGTTTTTAGGACATTTGGTTATTAGTCCCTAAATGAATTTAGTAGGTTCAATATATTCAAATAGGTCATGGTTCTATTAATACATTATGAGAGTGGAAAAATGGTAAATATGGGTTGGGGTTAGGTACGGATTAAATTTTAAAGTAATTTTAACAACTTATCAAAGTTAAGTAAATGAATTATAAAAATAAAGAGAAATGGGAACAATTATATTTATAGTAGTTCTAATCAAAATTATACCACTCTTTCCATCCACCCATATAATGAACTAAGATATATCACACACACTATAATATACTATCTAAAATTTTATTAGAGATCACATCCATTTTATACCTACATTTTTAACATATAGAGGCATAACTCAAGAAAATGACCTTTTGTACACCTGGTGGCTTAACCAGATGACCCTACCTTATTCACACATAGTGGCACAAACCAAAAGTTACATTTTGAATTGGTGGTATAAATAAAAAACACATTCTAACTAGTCTAATGAAAAGATTAATCCTTTTCCTTTTTTTGGTTATAGAATAACCTCATTTACCCTATATTTTTTTTTCAATTAGAGGTACAACCCAAAACTTGACTTTTGAATGGGACTCACAACCCACTACAATACCATTAAATTGGTAGTATAACCCTATATTTTTAAAAAAACATAAAAATGAATAGAAATAATTAAAACTATAGAAAAATATATAAAATTTTATATTTTATTTTCGAGGAAGTGATGTTCTCTTCTAGAAATAATGGATCAAATGACTGTAATTCAGTAGAAAACAATATTTTATCACCAAAGTATATAGAACTTGTACAATTTAATGAGATTGTATACCTCATGAATTTGATTTATATTTTTAAAACTCATTTTATATAGTTCTTATATTCACAAAAAAATTAAATCACGAAGCATATTACATTTCAACCTACCTAAAGAAACATATGTTTTTTCATTGAATATGCATGAAAAACATACCAACATGGGCCACATTGATAATATATAATATTAAAAACATACTATATAGTGATAACACATTAGTATAATTAATAAAATACCAAAAAATAGAAATTATACACATTAAATTACCTTGTAACAGTATCATGAAGTATGTGAGGTAAATAGTTCAAATTACAACCACTTTAAATTTAAAATTCGTGTTTTCCCAAGAAACTAGTATGAGTCATTGACCTAAATAATTAAAATTTAATCCTAAATATAATTAATCCAAATAAAATTCATTATTATTGAAATAATTAATAATTATTGAAGTAATAATTAATTCAATATAAACATATGAAACAAATATTTAGTAATTCAAAATATAAAATTATAGATAAAATAAAGCACATTTTAAACTAAAATTTGACACAATAATTAAGTGACCAAAGGATATAATATAGGTTCAACACATTTAAGAATTTAAAATATATAAGTCATGTTCAACAATTTTTCAGTCACATCATTTTTTTCATGCAGATACTTTATTTTTGTTCATGCAGTCACATTATTATTTTTTCATCCAGACACTTCATGTTTTTTCATGCGGTCACTTCACTTTTCTTCATGTGGAAAATTCATTTTATTCAGGTGGATACTTAATTTTTCTTCATGTGATCACTAAATTTTTCTTCACGTGGTTACTTAATTTTTCATCATAAATAAACTTCATTTTCCTTCATGTAGTCACTTCATTTTTCTTTATGAAGTCAATTTCATAATTCATCCAATATTCACTCAGGGTAACTTCATATAAGGTAACTACCATTATTTTTCAAATTTTAAATCTAGTTAATTTAACTCAAGGTTATTAAAAAATTTATTTAATATACACTCAAGGTTTCATTACTCAAGGTCACTTCCATACTTTGTTAGATTTTCACTCAAGGTCACTTCACTCAAGGTAGTTTCCAAATTTGTCAAATTTTTATTCAATGTCAAAAGGCCACTTCATTATTTTTTCAAAATTTTTACTCAAGACCACATCTCATGTTCATTTCTTAAGGTCACATCAAAAAGTCATTTAAACACACATACAACCACTTGAGTATTTTACTAAAATTTGTAAAAACTCAAAATAGAAAAATACTATAGTATATAAGAAATTACAATTATTGAAATTATTGAAAATACAAGTCAATAAATTTTACAAAGGTTCCAATTCAGCACTCTTGACATTTTGAATAGTTTAAAAATAAATTTTTGTTCAAACATTTATCCCCAATTTTAAATTAATTAACAATATTTTACATATGTTTCTTTAAATCTACTAAAAGTTTAAGAATAAAAATTCTCCCAAAATTATAATTGAATATGTAAATTTCCCCCTAAATGATTGATGGGAAATAAAATAACCCTTTCAATGTTAATAGAAAAAAATAAACCCCCTTAATAATTATTAGGAAATAAACTAACCATAAAAGTTAAACAAAACAAATAATTATGCTTCCCCTAGATTCATAAATTTTCATATACTATGTATAGACATAAATAGATACTTATGGATAATACTATAAATTATTTTATAAAGATATGATATAATCCTTAAATATCCATGAAAAAACTTAATGATTTTAAAATAATTATTTAATGATTTTTACTGAATTAAATATTGTCTAATTAAATAAGCACATGATAGTGAGCCAAAAATAATATAGATGATATAAAAACAATGAATAAATAGAATAAAAAATAAAAATTTAACATAAAATCCCATTAAAAATCCCCATAATGTATTTATTATTATTAGATTTTCATTACTACTAGTTAAAATTTTATTCTATCAAATTTATCAAGGTTTAGGGGTTTAGTAAATATATCAGCTAACTATTTTTCAACAGGAATACATTCTAGACTAATATTACCCTTTAGAACATGATCTGTAATGAACTGATATCTAAATCTATGTGTTTAGTCCTCAAGTTATTTAAATTATTTTTAGAGAGATATTTCATAATTATTATTACATTATATAATAATAATTTCATAATTAAAACTAAAATATGAAATATTCTATTTATCCCATAAAAATTGTGAGCAATAAGATGCATATAAAATATACTCACTTTTAGTGGTTGATAAATTTACCGAATTATAATTTTCTGAATTCCACGAAAAATAATTTTTCTAAGAAAATGATATATACTTGAGGTTATTTTCCTATGAATTTTATATCCACTAAAAATAAAATATAAAAAACTAGTTAGTTCAAAAGTGGTATGTGAAGGATAAAGCAATCCTAGATTCATAGATCCACTATTATACTTAATTAATCTTTTTATTCCTTTATATAACATTCTTTAGTATTAGATTTGAATCTAACACCTATACATACCAAAAATATGAAATCTAGTCTAGATGTTATTAAATAATGTAATCTACCAATAATAACTCTAAATATTCTATTATCAATAGATTTTATAACATCATCCTTGTCTAGTGTTCATGAAATACACATTGGAATATTTTATCTTTTATAATTATCAAGAATAAACCACCTAACCAATTTTTAGCACATATTTTTTCATTAAGAATGACACCATATTTTCCTTGAATTATTTTCAAACCTAAAAATAAATGTAGTTCACCCCTAAGACTCATGACTAAATTTAAATACATTAACATTAAAAATTAATTACATGGTATACAACTTATAGAACCAAATACAATATTATGAATATATATTTTGTTTATAAAAATATATTTTAATAACAATTTTAAGAACACGTGGGGTTTAATATATCACTTTTCAAAAAAAAAACTATTTAAAATAAATAAAGTAAACCAATCATATAAATCTTAAGGATATTTTTTTAACCATTAAGGGATTTTAAGAGTTTAAAAACATTTTTATATTTAGATTTATTCTCAAAACTTGGAGGTTAGTTTACCTAATAAGTTTTAAAAATATATCCCTTAAAAAATATTGTTTTGACTTTCATTTTATGAAGCTTAATTTCATAATTAGATGTATATATAAAAATAATTATTATATATTCTATTTGGGAAACATGGGAAAAAGATTCTGCAAAATAAATTTTATCTTCCTAATTGTAACCTTTATCCACTAACTTGGATTTGATGTAAACTATTTGACCAAACTCATCTAACCTATTTAAAAAGATCCACTTGGTTCCAAAAATATTTTTATCCTTAGGGGGTTAACTATGGTATATAAATTATTGATATCAAATATATTTAACTCCTCATAAATTTCCATAATCTGGTTTTAATCATAAAAATACACATCAATATTTTGAGGCACAAAATTATAAATAAAATCTTGATAATAAAAAACTATTATAGAATTCAGGGTTTTAACAAGTAGTTATATAACCAATTAATTTTAAAACTTTATTATCTTTATGTTTTTTAAAAGAAATTCACAGGAAGTAATCTCCCAATTATAATATTTTCCAACTCTAAATTTCAATGTTTACCCAATTTAAAATATGTAAACTCTTCGTCATCATATTCTAAATCAAATTTTATTTCTTTTAAATTATTTTTATAAAATTTAACATGGAAATATTATTCAACTACTAATGTTATTTAGTTATAAGAACTGTATGCATTGTATTAATTGTAATACCCATAAAGAATATATACATCTAATTTTAAATAAAATACTATGATTTATGTTCAAGAAAACAATTATATTTAAATATAAAATATTCATTGACAATAATAAACACATTCATTTCCCCTCTAAGTCCAGTAGTTAATTTTGGGCTAAATAAATCCAAATGTAAAAGTTGAAGTAGTTTTGAAGTTTTTTACCTTTTAGGGATACTCAAATGACTCCATATTCTTATTACATTATAATAATGAATCATAAACATATATTTCATCTACTTTCAAATATGGAATATCCAAAACCTTTTAATTTTTTGAAATATTATATAAAAACCTTATTTTTTTGGTGAAATATTCTATACCACAAAACATTTTTAGATTTAACAAATTTAAATATTTTATATTATATTCAATCAACTCCACAACATTAATTGAATATAATTGATTTTTTTTCATAAAATAAGATAGATTATTATTTTTAAAAAATTTCATTTTGAAATTTCACATTCATATTATCATAATTTTTTTGATATGGTTATTAAATTATTTTTAATCCTTCAAAAAAAAAATCATTGTAATAATAAATGAATTTGAAATTAAAACTTATCCAAAGAATTATAATTTTACCTCTGAATCCTCATCTAATGTTATACCAAAAACATAACATTAATTATAATATATATTTGAAAATATATAAAATCATATGTCATGAACATCCTCTATCCATATACCACACATCCTTTTTTTTGCTTCCACGAAAATTTTCCTACCAAAAAAATTTAAGAAGTATTTGGCACCCAAAAAAATATGAGTCCAATTATGTTAGAAAAATAATTAATAGGAACCTAAATTGATCACAATAAATAATTTATAAGTAATGTAGAAACCAATTATTTTTAGATACAATCCTTGGTGTGACCAAGAGATAGTTGAAATATCATGGAATATTCATTTTCATAATAGTGCTTCCGGTGAAATCTAAAACATGTAATAATTAAAACATTCATACTTGAAACTCTTACAAATACAATCTTATATGTTTTGGGAAATTTATTTCCATAACTATGAACAATCTTTGATTTTTTCTATTTTCTCATCCTTTACATTATATCATATCATTCTTATTCCTTATAATTCCTATATATCTAGGTCCCTCTCACTGGTATGTAATTCATAATCAGACGAGTTAGTGGTAAATTTTTTTTTATTTAAAATTAATATCCTTATTTTTCAAATTTTTCTTTTGAGAATTAATTTTTAATTCTAACTCATTATTTCATAAAGACCAAGTAAGCTCATCTAAAGTATATTCTTTGAAATTCAAAATTTCAACAACTTGTACCTTTTTAGCATTATATTTATTGACTAAATTTCTAAAAACACTTTAAACTAGAATAGAATTATATAATCTTTCTCCCAAAGTACTCGTTCCATTTATAATACTAATACATCTTTGAATCATTTAGTTAATTGTTTATTATTCTCCCATTTGGAATTCTTGATACTCAGCTTTTATCATTCCCAATTTAGTTCTTACAATCTTATAATATCCCAGATGAGTAACTCATAGATTTTTCAAAATTTCATGTGTTTTTTAAATATAGATATATGAATATACACATTATTATTGATTATAAAATATTGAATATTCATCCCCTTTTAATTTAGAACATATTTTACCATATCATTACTAACCAATGTTTTAGGATAAAATTTAGGAATATTTTAATTTTTTCTATTATTATCCAACTATCAATGATTATGTGATTTTTAAAATACTCTATGAGAGACTAAAAATAGCTATAGTTTGTTCCATAATTGTGTGGAGGATATTAAGGTCTCCAAACGTCATTCACATTCATTCTTTTCATATAAAAATTGAACATTTCCCCATGACTATTTATGTTAGGATTTGATTAGTATAAATTATAGAATAAAATGATAAATCTAGGGAAACCCTATTGATACTAATTTTTAGGTCCAAATGGGAATTTATGAATTGTAAAGAGGGGGTGAATTGACCTATTAAAATAATTTTAACTATTTATAAATGTTATATTAATGTAGTAAAAAAATAAAAAGAAATGGAAACATTGAGTTTAGTAGTAGTTCAGATCTAAATGATTCTACTCTTCTCTTTAACCCTCTCCCAAAATGAGAGAGATAGAGATAAATGACACCCACCCTAATGGAATCTCGAAATTTTTAATGGAGATCAAAATACTTTTAAAACTGAATTTTAAACTCTGTAAGAACAACCCAAGAAAGTCTTAATTTTCAAACTCGATGGCTTAACCAAATCACACATACTTTTAAAAAAATGAAGGAACAACCTAGAAGCTACCTTGTAAAGTGGTGTTAAAAATCAATAATACCTTTTAACTAGTCCAAAGAATAATAATATCCCCAAGCTTATTTAAATTATAGAAGAACCTGAATTACCTTAACTTTTATCCCTAGGATGCACAACCCAAAGCCTGACTTTTTTATAGGAGCCGCAAGACACTATCCTACCTCTTAATAGGGAACATATCCACATAAAATTATGAAATAAATAAATATAAATAGTTTAAAGCAAAGAACTAGATATAAAATTTAGGATAAAAGTGTCTAAGAATAAATGTTCTCTTCCATCAAAAATTGATCAACCGATTGTACTTATATTCAGAGAAGTAGTTTATTGACAAAGTATTTATCACTTGTAATATTCAACAATATCCTCAATATAGAATCACATATTTTAATACACTTTGTTTAATGTTTTATTACAAAATGCTACATATAAAAAATCCCAAAATATCATGAATCCTAGTGTCTTTGGATGATTAGGTACAAAGAAACTCAAATTTATTCATGGATACAACAATATTATTAAAAACATCCTTAACATGCATCTAAAAATATGTTGTCCATCTAAAAATACATAGGATAACCTAATGACATACATATAAAATAGGTGATCTATAAATCTCAGTAAGGGCATAATAAAATCATAAAATAAATAAATTATTAAATGTTAGTCAATAATAATTTCAATGGGACATAAAATTTTGGAGAATAAAAAACATGAACATCGATGTATGATATATGATGATAATATAAAGACATCATGGGAATGTGAAAACATCTTAAAATACATAATCATAAACATATGTTAGGAATAACACCAATAAAACATAACATGTTATTCTTAGAATAATCTCCCATGCAACATATATGGAATATCAAGCGATTAGAACATTACCCTATTCATTTTTGTGATATATACATCTAGGCCCACCTTTCACTTTCATATCATGTATATGCATAAGTGTGACACATAGATCATTCACCATAGGATAAAATTTCATCACATTTAATCCCACAATTAAGGAGATTGGGATTAAATAAATATAATTACCAAATAAATGAATTGTAGGTACATAACGGTGAATACCCTTGAGTGGAAATGGTGATGATTAATCACAATAAAAAAGTTTGGAATTGAAAAATAATTAGATAATTTAGGAATCATAACAGTGGTTCATAATGAATCATGAGAGGGATTACTAATAGTGAAATGGGTATCTAATCACTTTGAAATAGTAATGGAATTAATAGGGTTATGTAATAACATATTTCAATATGAATAATTGGTAATAAAAAATAATAATATAAATAAGGTTTTTGAAAAAGTAGGAGAAGTAGAGGATCCATAACCTAGTTTTTGATAATAACAATTTTTTAATCTTTATTGAAAAATACTGGCTTATTAGGATCATGATTCATATCCCTTTATTATACCTAAAAATTCCCTAAGGGTAAGGTGAACGATGGTGAGATATTCAGGGTTTGGTTTAGTGTACATGGTTTGGGTTATGATCTTGATGAGCTTGAACTTATCTCATAAATGGTTTAATTTATTCTTTAGTTGTTGAATCTCAGCATGGGCTTGATCAAGGGAAATTCTCGGTGATGATATATCCCTCAGATACTTTGATAAATTGGATTCATAGGGTATGATCCTATTGTTGTAGGTTATCACTTATTTCTTCTATATCAATTAGACTTTATCATAATCCCATATATATACTAATCATAAGATAATTATAAAAAAAATATATTATTAACATTTATGATGATTAATATCCTTTTAAATCCAACAATATGTAACATTATAAAATAAAAAGAATAAGTTATTGTGTTTTCTATAACCACATTACATAATAGGGAATTTAATTTAATCAAAAATGGAATTTTATTTATAAAAGTTTAGATTATACACTGAACCTCATGAATTTGATCTTGATCTATCAACCTCAATATATAATCTTCTTTTATTCAAAAAAAAAATTCAAAGCATGATGCTAATTGTATTTTATCCTCCCCAAAGGATCATATGATTTCTTCATTGAATGTAGATGAAAAACATACCCATGTGGGTCACTCTAATAATATGTAATATAAAAAATAGTTTATAGTGATATTTTTTTTAATAATTAACACAATAGAAATAAAAAATTTTAATCAACATTTATGTACCTTAGAACACTCCATTAATTATTCAAGATAAATGGTTAAAATTCCAACCACTTTAAATTTGAAACTCAGGTTTTTCCAAGAAACCAATGCGAGTATTCAAACCACAAGATGATAATTTAATCCATTATATAATTCTTGAAAATTAAATTCCATTGTATTGAAATAATTAATTATCATTTATAGATTAATTAAATTAAAATGAACATGTGAAACAAATATGTAGTAATTCAAAATATAGAAGTATTAATTAAACAAATCATGTTTTGAAATAAAATATGATAGAGTAATTAGGTGACCATAGGTCATAAGTTAGGTTTAAATCATTTTCCAAATTTCAACATGATAAGTTAGGTTCAACACTTTCTTGGCTACTTCATTTTTATTCCTACAGTCACTTCATTTTGGTTCATATAGTCTCTTCATTTTTGTTTATACAGTCACATAATTTTCGATCATATGATCACTTAATTTTTCTTGACACAATCACTTAATTTTTCTTTATATTTTCACATAATTTTTATTAATTTGGAAAATTCATTTTTCTTTCATGCATACACATCATTTTTCTTTATGCGGTCGGTTCCATAATTTTTTAAATTTTTACTCAATGTCACTTCAGTCAATGTTACTTCCAGACTTTGTCAAAATTTCACTTAGGGTATCTTCTATAAATTTTTAAAATTTCTCTCAAGTTTACTTTAATAAAGTCCACATCCAGTTTTTTTAAATATTTTATCATGTTCACATCAATCATGGTCACTTAAAGACTTTTTTAAATTCTTACTTATGGTCACTTTAATCAAGGCCACTTTCTGATTTTCTAAATTTTTTCACTCAACTTAACTTCTCAAGGTCACTTATCAAGGTAACATATAATGGTCACTTTAACTCACATATGATAACTTAATAATTTAAATAGAATATATAAAAACAAAATACATAAAAATATTAAATTGTGTGGGGAATTATAATTATTTTAATTATCGAAAATACTAATAAATAAAGTTGATAAAAGAGATTATTAAAAAGCTTCAATAATATCCAAAATAAAAATAATTATTTATTTTCATTTTTATATAATTTTGTAATTATATACGAAAGGAAGAAATGAGAAATATATCACATCACTTTGTGGAGGTGGTATTATACACATATGCATGTGTGATATTGTAATTTTTTAATGGGTGGAATTATAAGATGGTAAGTAACACACACTACTATAAAAATGGCCTATATCAGCGCTAAAAAAGGGCTTTAACAGTGCTAAAAAGGTTCTATAAATCTCAGCGCTAATATAGGGGGGGGGGTCCCTTTTATCATGGCTCTGAAAATCACTGATAAAGACCCCTTTTATCAGCACTAAAAAAGCGCTGATAAAATACCCCTTTACCAGCGCTTTTTTTAGCGCTGATAAAGGTCAAAAAAATTTAAAAAAATAACAAAAACTAAAAATAATGCGGGGAGTGCTTTTATCAGCACTTCACACCCCCTTTATCAGTGCTAGGAGGTATCCTCTGTGCGTTGCCCTTACCGCACATCCTCATACGTGCACACCCCCTTCTCTTCCACCCAAACTCGAACCTGGGACCTCCCCCCTTTCGCGGCTGCACCTTTACCACTAAGCCATTTCGTTTTGTTCTCTATTTAATGATATATCTCTATATATAGTTATATTTATTCATATATTGATATAGATTCACATTAATATAAATATATTTATTCATATATTAGTATATATATATTAATTCGTATATTAATATATTTATATATATATTTTTAGTTATAATTTTTTATACGTATATTTATTTGTATATTAATATATACATATAAGATTAGTTTTAAATACATTTATGAAAAAAATATGTTTTTTATGTGTGTTTATAAATAAATAAATAAATACATACATACATAAAAACATAGATATATATAACACACAGACACACAAAGAGACACACACACACAAACACATATATATTTACGAATAAATACATATATATGTGTATTTGAAAATCCATAGAGTGTACATATAAGATTAGTTTTAAATAAATTTATAAAAAAACATGTTTTTTATGTGTGTTTATAAGTAAATAAATAAATAAATACATATATACATATAAACAACACACAAGAACACACATAGACACTCACACACACACAAACACATATATATTTACGAATAAATACATATATATGTGTATTTAAAAATCCATAGAATGTTAAAATGACCATAACTTATAATATAGAATTCCATTTCAATGCCACAACCAGTAAAATTGAATAAAATGAAACCATATTCGATATGATATGTGGTAAAGGCTTAACGGACATCTGGATCAGAAGTTATACTTGTTTGAATATTAACAAATCGGGGTATCCTGACTAAAAACTCAGTTTTGGAGGCCTTATGGGCATTTTTTTGGGCTCGAAAAATGTGATAGAGGCTTTTCTTAGGTCATTAGCATGTGGAGCTCGTCGCAGGCTTAGATTTGTTATGCTGTAGAGCTCAAACGGACACCCGGATCAAAATTTATGGCCGTTTGAAGTTTAAGTTACATTTTCAACATATTTTAGATCTTTTATTAATTGTTTTGATTTTTTGTGTCCTCAAATTGTTATTAAATGATTTTTAATCGATAATAATTAGAAAATTATTAATTAATAATATTTTTTTAAAATATTTTGTAGCCATTTTCACTAAATTTCTTATATATTAAATGTAATAGTCTATTTATATGTATCTATAACATATTTAAAAAATATATTTTGTAATTATATCAATATAAATATACTTATATAACAAAATATTATTTTTCGTGAAAATTTTTTTTTTTTGAAACTTAACATTTATCAGCGCTCGGGAAAAGCGCTAATAAATCCCCCCTTTATCAGTGCTACTAAAAGAAGCGTTGATAAAGGGGTCCCCTTTATCAGTGCTAAAAAAAGCACTGATATAGGGGGGGGGGGACCTTTATCAGCGCTAAAAAAAGCGCTGATAAAGGGGAATTTTATCAGCACTGATAAAAGTGAAGCGCATCCCTTTCCCGTTTTTGTAGTAGCGACATTATATTTAAAAAATATAATACTTTTATGAATATAATATATATTAATTAAATCTATAATAATTACACGCCTTATGAGGTGGTTAGGAAAAATGAAACACATCGCTTTCTGGAGGTGGTAGCCTATATGTATGCAAGATTGATATTTTCATTTTCTATAGGATAGATATGGACATGAATAAGGGTTATATCTTAAAAATAATAAAATATCAGTATAGAGGAGATAATTATGTTTTTTTATCAACATGGTTGTGATATTATTTAAGGAGTTATAAGAATAAATAAAATGAAATAAATCAGTTAATAGTTATACCTCTTCTTTGGAGAGCCTCTTTGGATTACATCATAAAACTTCTAGGTTGGTCTTTTGGTGAAAACAATGTTTCTAGGTCTTGGGGATGAATGTTGGGAAGTGATTTGGGTTGATAATGGTTGATCTATATGTCTTAAAATGTGTGAGTATAAGAGGATATGGGGCTCCCTTTTAAATGAGGTAATGATACAATTGTAAATATTAAGAACATCAAAATATAATAAATATTATAATCCTGTAAAATAGAATGAAATTGATATAATTTATATTTTAGTAAATTATAAGGTTGAATTAACTTCAACCAATTAAATTTATACATATTTAGGTTTCATTTTAAACCATATCTTTTGGTATAACCCCATCATTAACTACTTTTAACCTTAACTGTGG
Source organism: Viscum album (assembly GCA_963277665.1). NCBI lineage: Eukaryota > Viridiplantae > Streptophyta > Magnoliopsida > Santalales > Viscaceae > Viscum > Viscum album. The sequence goes on from OY728158.1 coordinate 16,044,182, forward strand.
TAACACATTTTTCAGTCTTTAGGGTTATAAATTTAATTATAAGGGGTAAATTGGATAATAAATTATCCATGTATGTCATTTAAGACCATTTATCATATCACTTATCCTATTTAATTATTTTATTGTTTTTAAATCATATAATTAAATATTATTTATCATAAAATATCATTAATATCATTTTTGGGATTATTCATTTAATTTGACTTTAATGTTGTAAAGAAAAAAATTAAATTAGAATATAAACACATTTAAAATTATATATACTCTCTAATTACCTATTCCATTTATGGAATACCATAATTGATCTAAATAATAATAATTTTAATGTCTTTAAAATCATTTACCATGATTTATCTACTCATTGCACAAGTGTTGTATTGGCATTGCATAAGCATTCTAAGAAATTATTCCGTCACTAAAATTTTTAAATAAATTACCAAAATTAGAATAATTTATTCTTAATAAAAATAAACTATTATAATTAAACAGAACTTATTTTTATCCATATGAAAAAATATTTGAGTTAATAAAATAATTAAAGTTAAAATTTTTATTTATTCTTTTCTAAAAATAATATATAGGTCATTATCAAATAAAAATGTCCCCAATTTTCTATAACATAAAATATTGGATTTAGATGGAATAAATACACTATAAAAATAGAATAAAGATATGTTATATGAATATTTTATGTCTTATACCATAGTTTTAACCATGTTTTACACATTTTCTCTAACTTTAGTGACAAATATTTACCGTGACTACTATTCATAATGACAAAATATAAGAGAAAACTATTTACAAAATTTGAACATAATGATTAAAAATAATTAACTAACTTTTTTTAGGATTTAATTTATATAATAGAATGAAATAAATTTTAATATAAATATAAAAAACACAATAAAAAATTGTTTTTAGAAAAATTCATTTTTGAGCTTAAAAATGAACTTATACCGAAATAAACTATTATATTTATTATTACATGATTAATTGTATTATTTATAATTAAATGAGGATTATTTTACAATTTCGAAAAATCCAATCATAATTTGTCTTTTAAAATACTTTATTTTATGAATATAAATGATGATATTTGAAAAATCAGCATTTTTCACTATTAAATAAAAATAAATATTTTCAGAAAAAACCCCAAATTTCACCATAGGATAATTTTGATATAATGATTTTAAAAATTATATTGATTTTATAAAATCTAATTTCTAAAAGTTTCATAAATTAATTAAAATTTCCACACACAAAATTAAAAAAAAACACATTTTGGATGAAAATGATTTCTTGAAGCATAAATTGACTTTACTAAAAATTTAGTAATTATTAAATAGTAAAAAATTGATACATTTAATTAAAAAAATTATACATATTTTTAATTATGTGGTTGTTAATTTTCATACACCTTAATATACTGGCTAGGCTGTAATGACATATAATAATATTTTATGACCTAGATTATTTTAAGCTCAGTGATACACACCAAGAAAACCATAAAACATAATATTATTTTAAACTAAATTATCTTCGTGTTCCATTCTAACCCCCTTAAATAAGTTTTCTAATCTCAATTTTATCTCTATCATGATAAAAATGGGCTTCATATATGAAAATACCTTCTTGAAAATCCACATCATAAAAGGGATAATAAAAATTCCTATTAAAAATAGGAAAAGAAAATATTAAGTACATAAAGAATAAAAAATTCAGGGTTTTAATTAATTATAAGACTAAAAGAAAGTAGAAATATATACATGGAAGAGAAACATAATTTTTAAAGAATGATAGAGAGTGATAACGAACATGATCATTAAAAAATTAACGACCATAGAATAAAAAATTTGTGCAGTGTGAAAAAGAACATGAATTTATTAGAAATGATTATGAAAATGAAAAGATTATCCTTTTCAAGATCCTTTTTATAGGTTTGAGGGATAGTTTTATGATCATGATAGAGAATATGATAAAATTTTACTTACTTGATTTCTTTAAATCCATAAACATAATTTTATCCTTTTGTTGCATGTTCCAATCAGTTTTTACCTCCACAAAATAATGAATATCAAATAAAAGTCTTTTAATACCTAAGTATTTAAAATCAACATAAAATAGATTATGTGATCCATAAAAAAATGAAAATATATTCCTATTATATTAAATAAAATAAAAAATGGTTAGAACAAGTTATTTTAATACCAAAAATGAATAAAACTTAATATAAAGAAATAATACATTTTTCTATAAAATTAAAAAAAAAATTAAACTCAAATCATTCAAAAAATAAGTATCCCTATATAAAAATTATCCTAAATAAACTTAACCAGAAAAAACTTATTATCCTCAAAAGTGATCTTACATATTTCATCAAACATCCCATAAATATAATAACAATCTTACCAAATAATCTTCAAGTTAAATCACATGTTAATCTAATGGGAAACATATACCTCATACCAATAAACCATCGTTCGAAAAATACCATTAATCACCCTAAAATACAATCTCTTAAAACCTAAAATGGTATCAATTAATTTTAATTTATGATCAAACTTAAAATTATAAACACATGATGTTATAAATAAATATTAAGTTAACCTCAAATGAAAACACCATAATCTATAATTTTATCTAAATTATTTCTATGATATCAACTATAACACCCCAAATATATACCCCCAGATCTGGTTCTAAAAAATATTATTTTTATTCTATCATTGATTCCAAAAAATGAATCCCCATTTTTTCCATATATAATTACAACCCCAAAAAGAAATATTGAGTCATTTATGTACCCAATAATCTTGTTTGGTTTATAGTTTTAGGGAATTATGTGGGAAAACCCTCTATGTAAAAATACCAATTCCTTTTATTATGCATTTTTTACTATATATAGATTTTCTTATTCCATAATAAGTCTTAAATACCATCCATAAAATTCTCTACACTTGAAACCCTTCTAGAAATCACATAGTTAATATCATTATTCATGACCTGAAAAAATGGAAACATAATAACAGTAAGATTAAATACTCAGGAAAGGTAGACATAAACATTAATGATGGAATATCATTAGTGATTATAATATGAGTGTAAGGGTTTGAGAATATAATCAATTTGTATAAACACATTGTAAAAATATTCATACCCACAAAAAATAATCATAATATATGATTAAGGGTAAAAAGATTTATCAAAATATAAGGGAAATTGGAGTCAACAGTCACGATCCATGTGTAAAAAATATTTCTAAAAAGAAAATTTTAAATTCAAATCAATCACAAAGAAATAATGTTTATATCTTGGTACATTATCATCATATCATGCATAGAATCACACATATATATGGGATACCATACCAAGTTAATTCCAATAATCTCTTAAGAGTAACCAATAATCTATTTAAATTTATCACTTTTACCAATGCATTAGAGATGCATGTCAGTATCACTCATCTTCATGAGATATGTTTGGATCAACCTTAATTATAAAAAAATTCCATTTACCATAACATGAAAAATGTACATAGAGATTTTATTTCATCATAAAACTCATATAAACAATTGTAATTCCTTTCAAAAATTGATTACCTCATGGAAACTAAATAGGTTTCACTATAGTTCTCTTTAAAATGTAACCATAATCCACACAAGGAAATTTTTTTGATGGTATAATTATATTAAAACCCCTGATATTCATTATAATAATTTATAATAAGTTAAATTAGATGGAAAAACCTTTTATAAAATTATTTATAAATATTATTTCGAAAATATTAAAGAATACACTTTTAAAATTCATAGAACAATGGGTTAAATATTACCCATGAAAACCCATGAAAAAACGAAAATGCAGTTCAATAATGAATAAATGACATAGTTTTGGTAATAATTTATTAAGCGGTAATATCTAAGGAAAACATTTATTTCTGACTTCTGAAAAGTGATTCAAAAGTGACATGCTCATAAAATAGATAGAAATTACTTTTAAAACAACTTAAATTATGGTCAAATACCATGGGAAATAACTTTTGGAAGTAAATTATTTATATAAAATATAATTTTTAAAACAAGATAGAAAAATGGAAGAGAAAGTTTATGGCTAAAAGTCATTAAATTTTTTGAAACAATGAGTTTTAATAAAACCCCTTTTTTCAACCATTAAAATTCAAATATCCTTTAAAAATAAAACCAGAGTTTTATTTGAAAAAAAATTTATTTTCATGAAATGAACCATTAATTTCATTCATTTTTAGTATATATAAAACAAAAAATAAGTAAGTTTTGAATATATAACATATCTTAATGAGCAGAAATATTTAGATCAAAAAACTATTATGACTTTAGTATATTTAAACTTAAAATAAATTTAATTATAGAACATGGAATTGATATATAAATACCATGAATAAAATGATATAATATATCAAAATACATCCACAGGTTATTAATTACACAATATAAAATAAATCATGGTGCATGACATGAATCATGACACAAGAAATTGAAATTGTGCAAAGAAAACCATTATGAATTTTATAACATTTGAATAAACACATCCTGAAAGAGAGAAATTAAAATTAAAATTAAAATATAATTATAAAATCATTATTCATCATATAAAATTTCAATAGGAATGAGATAAACCATATAAAAATAAATTGGTTAATAATATAAATCATGTATCCAAGAAGGTAGTTTGAGATGAGAAAACCTTTAAAAGATCTTAACATTTGAAGTGATAATAAATCCATGAATTGATTTTTGTGAAATAAATTTAAATAAAAATAAAATAAGTGAAAATATATCACAAAAAAATCATATTTCATCACATAATTCTTTTCATAACATAGTCAATAAACACGTGATATAACCCAATGTAAGGAAAATGAGTTAAAAAACCCATTACATTGAGTCCCAAACCATACTCATGTTCTTTATCTTTTTTTGATAATAAACATTTATTAAATAATTAATATTTTATAAACCCCTTTCATGTTAATTTACTCATAATTAATCCTTTTCTTTCATTCATTACCATGACATATTTAATTACATAATCTATTAAGTCCACATTATATTTTTTAAGGACATTTAGTTCATGAGACAAAAATTAATTTGGTAGGTTAATTGTTGTAAAATATTTCATGGTTAAAAAATATACATAATAATAATTACATAATTATCATTTTTATATAATTTTAAAATCATTAATTAATTGTCGACATGAAAAATGAATCACACCGCTTTATGGAGGTGGTAATACACACACATGCATGAGTAATATTATCATTTTTTAAGATGTGGAAGGTTGAGAGGGTAAGTAATATATTAAATTTATAGAATATTTATAGATAAATTAATATCATATTTATTCATTAAATCCACCAAAATAACCATATTTCTTTAATGTTGGTGAAAAATTAAACACATCGCTTTATAGAGGTAATAATCCACATGAAAACACAAGTGATGTTTTAATTTTCTATAGTTTGGATATGTAGATGAATAAGGGTTATACACTAATAATAGTGACCTATAAGTTTATTATATATAATTACGGTATTATAAAAACATGGTTATGATATAATTAAAGGAGGTAGAAGAAGAAATAAAATGAAAGAACTTGGTTAAGAGTTATACCGATTCTTTGTATAACCTCATTGGATCACACCAGAAGCCTTCTAGGTTGGTCTTATGATGATACCAGAGCCTCTAGGTTATGGGGAGGATGTTTGGGTAGGTATTTGGGAAGATATTTATAGATATATATGTCTTTTAAGTCATGAGGAAGAGATTATAGGGGGTTCCCTTCTATAAGTGAGGAAAGTGAAAAAATTGAAAATATTAAGAACATTAAAAAATAATTAGTATCCTAATAATGAAAATTGGAATAAAATTGAAATAATTTTGTTGGGAGTAAAATAAAAGGTCTAAATCCATATAAACAATAAAATTTTTACATATTTTAGTTTCATTTTAAACCTAATATTTTTTGTTTTTCCCCATAGTTAACCCTTTTTAAACTTAACTATGGTAACACATTGCCATAACATTGAATCTTTGATGAGTATAATTGAAATAAAATATTAAAATAGAATTAAGAATTGTGTTAGGTATATTTTTATTTCTTATACAACAATTTTAACATTGTTTTACCATAACCATGGTGGCAAATATTTTTAATGGTCACTATTCATAATGACAAAAGGGCCCTATTTAAAAGAAATGTAACCTTCTTATTAAAAATATAGAATCAATTTAATTTTATTCAATTATTATGGGCGATGGAAATTAATTTTAATAAAAAAATTTAAATTAAAATAAAAAACAATTTTTTGATAAATGAATTTTTATGCATAAAAATGAACTTATAGGAAAATAAAATATAATGTTTATTATTAAGTGATTAATTAGATTACATAAAATTAAAGGATTATAATATTAATTTAAAAGAAAATCTAAAAAATAACGAGACTTTAAAACTAATTGATTTAATGAAAATAAAGGAAAGTATTTGAAAAACCAGTATTTTCACTATTCACTAAAAAATTAATCTTTTCTAAAAAATCCCATAAATTTACACTAAAATAAATTCGATGAATAATTTGAAAAATGGTGTTAATTTTATAAAATAAAATTTAAATATGTTTGAGAAATTAAACATAATTTACATGCGATAAAATTATGTAGAAACCATTTTTTAAGAAAATGCATTTTGAATCATAAAATGGATTTACTGAAAAATTATTGATTATTGCCTTGGCATAAATTAATTAATTTATTTTAGGGAAAACCATTATAAATATATTTCATGATGCATTACCAATATTTGTACCCAAAAATAAAATATCTATGTTATAACATCATATAATAATATTTTATACTATAATTTGTTATAAGATCGATGTTTCATGTCAAACAATCCATCAAACTTAATATTCTTTTAAAGTAAATTCTTGGTGTGTTACATATATGTATCTTAATAATGTGGAATCCGTGATGACTTGGATATTTCCTTAAAACATATTTAATATAGTAATTTTTTTATATAATTTTGGGGTATTACCAATACTTCATTCATGGATTTTCAAATATAATTGTTTCGATGATTACATTGAAAAATAAGTGAGAACATTTTATATGTATTATTGATCGTACCACGATTCACTGTTTTATTTCACCCTTCTACCAATGTATTAAACTAGTTTTTTATTGAAAATTACAAGTATAATAATAAATTTCACTCCATGTTTGATTCAATTATTATATTTTTAACACTGTTAAAAAGGTAAATGTTACTTGTTTTAATAATTATATTGTAGGTGGAGGTGATTTGGAGGACCCATGATGAAGTCCAAGGAAAATGGGCCAAATTGCGCAGGATTTATACACACCAGTAGACTAAAACACATATTTATACTAAAGCGTGAATCCCAATGTGATGATATTTTTTTGGGGTGGTCCAAAATTTAATGGGATACATTTCATATTAAGGAACCGAAGCCTAATTTAGCTTCTACGATGCCCATCCTAACTAATCTATCCAAGGAATCAAATTTGCACAAAGTCAAATGTGGTGTTATGTATTTTATCAATATCTCGAGCTGTGTTTTTCAAATGGTTCAAAACATTCAATGGAGATATTAAAGAGGTGGGGCTACAACTTTGTTATTTTTTCTAAATCTATATAAGGCTTTCTAGAGGCCGAAACGCATGGTACAAGAGGATTGAAGAAATCTCTATGCCTAAAACCACATTCCAATTTTCTTATAAAATGAAACCTTGGGCTCCCCATTTGGTTGTTAGAACCATAGGAAAGGTGCTTCCATTCTGGAGTCCCAAAGAGGTCTTTTCCTCATCACTAGAAGTTATGGACTCTATGGTAAGTTCTACTTCAACATCTTCCTCTTCCTCCCCTCCCATGGATTTCTAAACCCCTTGTGATCACCCGGGGAGGAATGTGATGTAAATCCCAAGGTTCATGTTTTTAATTTTTGAATGATCTTTTTAATTACAGGTTTTGTGTTGTTTTTCATCACCCTCTATTCTTATTTTATTGATTTATGTACTGGTATGTCATACTCAACTCATATGATCATGTTTGGGGGTACCCATTCATGTGATGTTTCACACACTGTTTACCACTTCCTTTTCCTCCTTTCAATTTCGGTGTTTGTGTAGTTCATATTGGTCAATTGAACTCACATAAGCACTTTCAAGGTCATGTACATTTATGTCATGGTATCACAACAAAATAACATACAATCCTGGATAGCACATCGATTTCTTCGTGTGTTTCCCTGATGAGTTTCGGTTATGATGTCAAACACAAATCACCCAATCATCGGCATTGTCTGGTGAATCATTGTGTATTTTCGACTGAACCCTAGGAGGTATCCTAGTATAAACTCAGTAACATTATGGTCCTAGGTGTTACAAACAAGGTATTAAAATATCATAACCATATATAATGAAGCGATGAAGGATAAACATAATGAGAGTACCCCGGGTTGATCACGCTTAATTAATTATATTAATTTCTACTTTGTTTTATCGCTTTCATTTTCTATTTTCATCTTTAATCATAAAACCCAAAAGTTTTACAAAATCTAATTCCCCTTATAATTTCATAACCAAAACCCTCTTTTTAAATTAATGATCTAAGGCTCTGTCGAGAGACGACCTAGGGTTGCTGCTATACTGCAGAAATTCTAGTCAAAATTAAATAACTAATTTGAAAAGCTCAAAAACACGATCAAATTTTGGAATCGTTTTTGGGGAGACAAGATCATTTTTTCCTTCATTTACTTTTATTTTTTTTAATTCTTAATTATTACTCCTTTAAACAACACACCCCCATTTTATTGTTTTTGTTTTGGGTTTTTGTCTTTATTTTTGGTTGTTTTGTGTGTGTTTTTCTTCTCTCTCTATCTCTCTTATTCTTCTCCATATCCCTCTCTATAATTCTTATTATAATATTCTATTCTATTTTCATCTTTATTAAGTTATTTTATCCATATTCAATAAAAAAACTTCACAACTTATTTGCATGACCTAATCAGAAAAAGAAAAACTGCTTGAATTTGACTCGGAAATTGAAAAGGCACTTCACAAAAAAATCAAGGCATCTAGAGAAGGTCAATAAAGTAAAACTAAGGAACCCATTGTGGAACCTCAAGTGTTCATAAAACAATAAAAAATTGAACCCAATATTATCCAAGAAAACATGACTACAAATAATAGAACCTTAAAAGAACTGAACACCCCGGATGTGGAGTGCCAACCTGCGTACATCCAATATCCCAAAGAAGAATCCAACTTTGATATGAGATCAGGCCTCATCCACCTACTTCCCAAATTTCATGGTCTTCCTGGTGAGGACCCTCACAAACATCTCAAAGAGTTTCATATAGTCTACTCCACCATGAAACCCCAAAATGTGTCTGAGGACCTAATTAAGTTTAGGGCCTTCCCTTTCTCCCTTGATGGTGTAGCCAAATATTGGCTATACTATTTACCTACCATGATTGGGGGCCAGAATGAACTTTAAATACTATTTTTAGAGAAGTTCTTCCCTACCTCCCGAACTGCATCAATTAGGAAAGAAATCTATGTAATTAGGAAATCACAAGGAGAGACCCTTCATGAATATTGGGAGGGATTAAAAAGACTTTTCTCAAGATACCCCCACCACCAGATTAGTGAAAAACTATTAATACAATACTTCTATGAGGGACTTATCCCCATGGATCGTGGAATGATTGATGCTGCAGCTGGTGGTTCCCTAGTTGATAAAACTCATTTCGCTGCTCGTGACTTAATAACCAACATGTCTCAAAATGCACAAAAATTTGGTACACGAGCAATTACACCAACTCGAGGAGTTCATGAGGTAAGTCATTCATCTATAGAACCAAAGGTAGATAACAAGCTTGATGAGATGCATACCCTTATAAGGAAATTAGCTCAAGAACAAGGTAACTAAAAATCTTCTCTTGTTCCATTACATTGTGGTACTTGTTCTGACAATACTCATTTTATGACCAGTGCCCACAACTTCAGTATTCAACCAAGTCTTGTGCAACTATCTTCCCAGTGAATCCATTCCAACAAGAACCTCCCTTCAAGCAAGAAAAATTCAGGCCAAATCCAAACACTGAGTGGTAAGAACAACCCCAGTACCGACAAGGAGGAAACTCAAGATACCCCAAGCATAATTGGTATCAACAAGGCCAAGGTATGCAACCTTCTTATCCATCAACATCTCAAAAAAATCCTCCTCCTCCCAAATCTGAACCAAGACTCGAGGATATGGTGAAGAAAATGGAAAATAAGAACCTCCAGTTCCAAAAGACCACACAATCAGCAATTCAAGACCTACAAACTCAAGTGGGACAATTGGCGAGCACCATTGGTGAGCTTAAGATGCAAGGTTCTGGAAAACTACCATCCCAACCCATTGCCAATCCGAAGGACAAAGGTAATGTATGTGCAGTTAAACTTCGTAGTGGTAAATAAGTTTCTCATTCTATTAATTCTATTCCATAGGCATGTACCCCTCTTTAAAACTCTCTTCTCCAACCCTAAAATGTTTCAAGAAAAGAAAAATAAGAAAAAATGAGTAATCAAATTATCATTAAGGATTCCCATGAACAATCCATTCCTCTTCCTTTCCCTCAAAGACTCACTAAATCTAAGAAAAACTTTGATAATGATATTAACAATGAAATAATAGATACATTTAAAAAATTTCAAGTTAACATTCCTCTATTTGATGTAGTTAAGTAAATCCCTCGATATGACAAATTTCTTAAAGAGCTTTGCACCCATAGAAGAAGACTAAAGGGGAATGAGAGAGTCAACTTGGAAAGGAATGTATTGGCCTTTATTCAACTAGCAATGCCAACCAAATTCAAGGATACAAGAACATTTTTGATACCATGTCCTATAGGGGAGACCTTCTTTTCTGATACTATTCTAGATTTAGGTGCTTCCATTAATGTAATGAATCACTCCGTGTACACTTTTCTGCAGGTTGGAGAGCTTCAACCAACAGGCATTTTCGTACAAATTTCCAACCAAAGTACTATGCATCGAACATGAGTGATCGAGGAAGTCCTTGTAAGAGTGAAGAATATCATCTTCCCTGACAATTTCTACATTCTTGAGATGGAAGATATCCAAACCCAAGGACATGCTCCTCTCATAATTGGGAGTCCATTCCTCAAAACAGCAAATACAATCATAAACGTTCACAATGGTACACTATCCATGGAATTCGGAGGAGAAAAGGTAAGTTTTAATATCCTTGAGGCTATGAAACACTCCGTTGAAGAGAACTCCACTCTTCCTATATATTCTATGTAAGTTCTCTCAAACGATGCACACACAAAAAATTCTCTCCTCAACCCATACTTTGATTCCTTTTCCTCTTCTTCACCCTTGGATGATTTGAGTTTTTATTCGTGTTTTCAGTGTTGTGTGGGTTATTAAAAGTGTAAATTTTGTGCTTTAATTTATGAGTGTGTTCATTCTGAGGTACCCATGACCATCAATGATTCTGCAAATCTCATTTCAATAGATTCTCTATCTTTAGAGAATAAACATGAGCAGATAGAAAGTTTAATAGACCTCATTCCCCCTAAATACCCTACCTCAATCCATAAACCACCGGTGTTGGAACTTAAAAAACTTCCTTCTAATTTAAAATATGTATATCTTGAGGGTATTGACCAATTTCCCATCATTATTTCCAATAACAATTCTCCACAACAGGAATCGAAACTGCTCAAACTTGTGAGAGAGTGTAAAAAGGAAATAGGATGGACATTGGATGATATTCCCAGGATTATCCCATCTATTTGTATGCAACATATACTTTTGGATGATGAGGCTAAGCCCGTAAGAAAATATCAACGCTAGTTGAATCCAACTCTCCTTGAAGTGGTAAAATTGGAAGTTAGTAACTTACTTGTTGTGGGGATCATTTATCCTATATCTGATAGTAAATGGGTTAGCCCAGTGCAAATCATGCAAAAAAAAAAACAGGAATAACAGTTGTTTCAAATGAAAGGAATGAATTGTTTCCAATACGTGTGCAAAAAAGTTGGCGAGTCTGTATTGACTATCGTCAACTGAATCAAGCCACACGGAAGGACCACTTTTCTCTACCATTCATTGACCAAATGTTAGAACGATTGGATGTTAAGTCCCATTATTTTTTCCTTGATGGATATTCATGTTATTTAAAAATACATATAGCCCCTTAGGATAAAAAAAAGACAACATTTACTTGTCCATTCGGCATATTTTCATACAAAAGGATGCCATTAGATCTATGTAATGCTCCTGTTACTTTTCAGCGATGTATATTGAGTATTTTTTCTGAGTAGATTGAGAGTTTTATGGAAGTCTTTATGGATGATTTCACAGTATATGGTTCTTATTTTGATGATTTTTTGGAACACCTAGGTTATATCCTCTACCGATGCATTGAAAAAGATCTTGTTTTAAATTATGAGAAATTCCATTTCATGGTTGAGTGGGGGATTGTTCTTGGTAATGTCATTTAAAATAAGGTAATTCATGTTGATAAATATAAAATTTAATTAATTTCAACCCTTACATATCCAAAATGTGTTCGTGATGTGTGATCTTTCTTGGGTCATGCTGGTTTTTACTGCTGATTCATTAACGACTTCAGTAAGATCACACTTCCCTTGTCCCGATTATTACAAAAGGATTCTGAGTTTTTGTTTAATAATAATTGTGAGTATGAATTAAATTCACTAAAAATGAGTCTCACATCACCTCCCATCATCCAAACTCCAAGGTGGGATCTCCCCTATGATCTTATGTGTGATGCCTCTAACTTTGCAGTTGGGGAAGTTTTATCACAAAGGGTTGAGAAGGCTCCCCATGTCATTGTGTATGCCTCATGTACCCTTGACCCTGCCCAGGAAAACTACACAACCACGGAAAAAGAACTCCTTTATATTGTGTTTTCCTTGGAAAAATTTTGTTTATATATTATTGGGTCAAAAGTGATTGTGTTTTCTGACCATGCTGCCCTTCAATTTCTCTTAAAGAATCCTGAAGATAAACCACATCTCATACGGTGGATGCTCCTCCTCCAAGAGTTTGACCTTGAGATTAGAGTTAAGAGGGGGGTGGAAAATATTGTAGCTGACCACATTAGTAGGATTTCTTCACCACTGGACCACCATGCTGACTCATCCCTCCACATTGAATAATTCTTTCCTCATGAGAACCTTTATGATGTTGTGGACCTTACCCCCTGGTATACAAATATTGTGAATTTTCTATAAACATCTAGGGTCCCCATCGATTTCAGCACTTCCCAATTCTAGAGACTTAAACATGATTCTTGGTGGTACATTTGGGATGACCCATATTTGTGGAGAATTTGTGGTGACCAAGTAGTTCGTCGGTGTGTCCCTGACCATGAGTTCACCTCTGTTTTAACCTTCTATCACACTTTGTCTTATGGGGGCCACTTTGGATCTCAACGAACAGATCAAAAGGTCCTTGACTCAAGAATTTATTGTCCAACATTGTATAGGGATGCCCATCGATTTTTCAAGTCCTATATTCATTGTCAATTCATAGGGAATATCTCTAGGAGGAATGAAATTCCCCAACATCCCATGTTATTCTGTGAAATCTTTGATGCATGGGGAATTGACATCATGGGACCTTTTCAAAATTCATTTGGATTCATTTACATCTTGTTATATATGGACTATGTGTCTAAATGGGTGGAAGAAAAGTCTACTAGGACCGATAACTCCCGAGTTGTTGTTTATTTTGTGAGGTCCCAAATTTTTAGTCGGTTTGGTTTGATGAGATTCACCATTAGTGATCAGGGTTCCCATTTTTTCAATCACAACATGAAAAATTTTCTTAATAAGTATGAGTTTGATCATAAAGTCTCCACAACATATCACCCCCAAACTAACGGACAAGCAAAAATATCAAATCAGGAAGTTATGAGAATCTTGGAAAAAATGGTACAACCCAATAGGAAAGATTGGAGTTTGCTTTTGGATGATGCACTTTGGGCGTAATGTACAGATTTTAAAACCCAAATCGGAATGTCAGCATATAGAATTGTGTTTGGAAAGGATTTTAACCTCCCAGTGGAGGTATAACACTATGCATATTAGGCTGTTAAACAATGTAATATGAAACTTTTAGATGCAGGTGAGCATAGGAAGCTACAGATTGAATAGTTAGAAGAAATTAGATGTGATGCATATGAGAACTACCAGATCTATAAAGAGAAGACAAAGGCTATCCATGATAGCATAATTCATCAGCAGAAGTTCCATATTTGTGAGAAGGTCCTCATGTACAATTCCAGGCTAAAGCTCTACCCAGGTAAGCTTTGTTCCCGATGGATCAATCCTTATACTATTACTAATATTTACCCTTTTGGTGAAATACATATTATTCATGAGTAGAGTGGAAGAAGTCTTACCATTAATGGGAAGAAACTTAAACACTTATATGAGGATTTTCCAAAAAATCCGGTGGAGGAAATCCACCTTCTAGATGAAACATACCAGTAAAACACACCAGGTTTTATCCTTCCTTCTCACATTCCCCATTATTTCAGTGAGAAAACTACACATTATAGGTGTGGGGGGGGGGGGGTGGATACATTCTTTCATTAGTATTTCCATTGTCTTTCTTCTTTCTTCTCTTTCTCACATTCTTTATGGTATTTTCATTTTTCTCCATAAAAAATTTCAAAGTTCCATGATTTGGTGACCATAAGGGGAGAAAGTAAAAATACTATATGGAAGGTGAAAAAGAATATATGTATCAGGGAGTGATTTTTAGAGAATTGGTTTTATATAAATGATATAAATGGTTGTATCTACGTGAAACCTTTGAGATTATTGATTCCCCTTGTGTGAGTAGTTTTTGTAAAAACTGTGTCACTAATATCTCTGCACATTTTTGCACCAAACCACAAAGTGTGAATATTTATTGCTTACTAGAAGGTAAATATAAGTTAGGTTAATATTTTTCAGATTAAAAAGATAATTACACACATTTTTTCCTTATCCGATCTATTTCATTACTCTACCATATTGACCTATGCGTGTGTACCTGATATCCGACTGTTGCACGCCCTAAAAAAAATTTTGTTGTGTCTTGGGCAGGTCAAAAACCACTCCTCCTCAACCTTTGATCTTGTTATAACTATTAAAATTAGTCTCGTGAGGAGATCAAAAAATGGTTGAGAGATGAGTGTGAGATTTTATCCAAATGCAACTTCTAAAAAAAAATAATAAAAGAAGGGAGTTATGAAATGTGCAACATATGGGGATATCTAGGTCGGGAGCTTATGGTTTGACTTCCAAGAATGCTTAAGTGAGTGGGTCTTGAAATATGATTGCAAAGGATGTAGGGTAGGCTTAGTGGAAAACATATTTTAAGTTTAATAATGTTAAAATAACCTATATTTATTGGATATAAAGTGGAAATAATAGTATGAAATGGTTTTCACACACACACACCCACATGTAGAGTTAGTGGCATAGTTTGCTTTTGAATTACTTGCTCAATTTGGTATCATGAATCTCTTTGAATTTCATGCTGATAAAATTTATGAGACATATTTTTATGATAATTAGGAATATCTCCATGCATAATTTTTTGAAATATAACTTTCCCTAGGAGTGAAAATGTTTAGGTGTGGGGGTGTGATCGTACCATGATTCACTGTTTTATTTCACCCTTATACCAATGCATTAAACTGGTTTTGTATTGAAAATACAAGTATAATAACAAATTTCACTCCATTTTTTATTCAATTATTATATTTTTAACACTATTAAAAAGGTAAATTTTACTTGTTTTAATAATTATATTATAGGTGTAGGTGATTTGGAGGACCCATGATGAAGTCCAAGGAAAATGGGCCAAACTGCGCATGATTTATGCACACTAGTGGACTCAAACGCATATTTCTACTGAACCGTGCATCCAAATGGGATGATATTTTGTGGTATGGTTTAAACTTTATTGGGCTATATTTAATATGAATTAATTGAAGCCTCATTCAGCTTCTACAATTCCGATCACAACTAATCTATCCAAGGAATCAAATCAACACAAAGTCAAATGCGGTGTTCTGTATTTTATCAATATCTCGAGCTGTATTTGTCCAAAGGGTGAAAAAAGTTTGATGAATACATTCAAGAGGTGGGTATACAACTTTTTTATTTTCTCAAAAGTGAGATAAGTCTGTCTGGAGGCCGAAACACATGGTACAAGTGGATTGAAGAAATCTTTGTGCCTAAAACCACCTTCCAATTTTTCTATAAAACAACACCTTGGGATCCCCATTTGGTAGTTAGAACTAGAGGTAAGGTGCTACCATTTTGGATTCCCAAAGATGTATTTTTATCATCACTAGAAGTTCTGGAGCCTATGGGAAGTTCTAATTCAACATCTTCTTCTTCCTCCCCTCCCATGGATTTCTAAACCCATTGTGATCACCCGGGGAGGAATGTGATGTAAATCACAAGCTTCATATTTGTAATATTTTAATGATCTTTTTAATTCAAGGTTTTTGTGTTTTTTTAATCATACTATATTCTTATTTTGTTGAGTTATGTACTAGTATGTCATTCTCAACTCATATGATCATATTTGGGGGTACCCATTCATGGGATGTTTCACACACCGTTCACCACTTCCTTTTCTCCCTTTCAATTGCGGTGTTTGTGTGGTTCATATTGGACAATTGAACTCACATAAGAACTATCAAGGTCATGTACATTTATGTCATGGTATCACAATGAAATAACATACAAACATGGACATCACATCGATTTCTTCATGTGTTGCCTTGGTGAGTTTCAGTTATGATGTCGAACACAAATCACCCAATCATCAGTAGTGTCTGGTGAATCATTGTGTGTTTTCGACTGAAACCTAGGATGTATCCTAGTATAAGCTCAGTAAAATTCTGGTTATAGGTGTTACAAACAAGGTATTAAAATATCATAACCCTATATCATGAAGCGATGAAGGATGAACATTATGAGAGTACCCCGGGTTGATCGCACTTAATTAATTCTGTTAATTTATACTTTGTTTTATCGATTTCATTTTATATTTTCATATTTAACCATAAAACCCCAAAGTTTAACAAAATCTCATTCCCATTATACTTTCATAATCAAAACACTATTTTTAAATTAATGATCTAAGGCTCCGTCTAGAGACGACGTAGGGTTTTTGATATACTGCAGACATTATAGTCAAAATTAAACAACTAATTTGAGATGCTTGACAACACAATAAATTATCCAGTGTGAAGTGGATTTATAAGAGTTGAAGAAGTGGTTGACCCAAACTATAGTATTTGTATTAACTTAGTTATTTTAGGGATTTCATGTGTATTATGTTGAACCATCAGTTTTCCTTGGACTCATTAACATACATGATCATTGGGTAGATGGATATAATTTTAAAAAATTTCATCCTAATGAAAGGAACTACCCCACTGATGACATTGAGTTGGAAAACATTTTATTATTATTTAATGTGTTGGAGACACTACCTATATGGAGAATGATTTATGGAATTCATTTACTATAAAATACTTAATTATTTGTTTAAGTAAAAAAATTTAGATCTAATATAATTTCATTTGGGGGAATGTCTTTTTTCATTTTATTTTTCAATTTCAATATTCTCCTAGGAATGGAATTTTGGATTTTGATGTCTAGAGAAGTAAGTTACACCCATAGAGGGATCTTGAAGGAAATGATGATTTGATATTGATGTATCATATTGATGAACTCAACCTGGATGTGCTTAAGGAACATAGTGGGATATATTTATACTACGTTGACCTTACACCACCTATCATGTTTACAGACTCCCAAATATTATACCACTATTTTATCATTATTTAAATGAAATTAAATGATGGGTGGATCCTTAATGAATAATTCTAATATCCTTCATCATTCTTATATATCCATGGTTTATTTTTTCCCTAATAGCCCGAGATAAGAAGTGAAAAATCTATATCATTCATCTTAGTGGGCTATAAATTAGGGGATCATGAAGATGAATCATGATGTTCATAACTAGTTTTGGTGTCCTGACATGATAAAGAACATCATTGGATTCATTTCTAGATGATTGACTTGTCAACAAGTAAAATAAAAGCATCAAATTCCTACAGGTGTTCTAAATCCAATTCCTCTATTGGTGTGGAAGTGGGATTAAATTCTTATAAAATATATGACTAGGTTTCCTAGATATTTTAGAGGTCAGGATGGAGAGTGGGTGATTGTGGATTGTCAAACATAGTCATATTACTTTATTACTTTCAAATAATATTATTTTATTGATGATTTGGGTATGTTATAAGATATGGATATTTCCAAGATACATGGTAGACCACTAGGTATCTTCTATGATAGATATTATAGGTTCATGTATTTATTTTGACAAGGTAATCAATGGGATTTGGGTATTACAAATAGAGTACCTATTTTCATCAAAAAAATGATGGATATTCTTAATGAATTATTCATATCCTTGAGGATATTATATAAGGATACATTCTTGAATTTAGTGGATCATAAGAGGATCATCTCTCTTTGATGAAATTATCCTATAATAATATATACTGGTTATCTGTTCTTGTGAATCTGTTTGAAGCTATTTATAAAATCCTTTATATTCTCCACTCAACAGGATAGAAACAGGAAAGTCATTTATGATTGTGCCCTTTATTATCTAAGGGAATATTAAATAGATAAATTTTATTTGGAAGTATCTTATAGCTAATCAAATATTACAAAAGTCTTATTCAAACCATGGAAGGTGACCGTTGGAATTCAAATTGGGTGTCACGTGCTTCCTATGGGTTTTATGATGGTTATGTCACTAAAAAATGTGTAATAATGTTTATTCGACTCTATGATTTTTCAACCACTTTAAAATATTAGGAATATTTGTGGATACTTATTATTAGCTAGATAAACCTCTAAAATTAGCATCATGAATTCCATATCACAAATCTCTCAATTGAGTAATTATGTAATAGAGCCAATATACACGATCTTATATATTGATTTTGAGTTTGATGCTGATGCATCCCATGTGGATCATTGTATCTGTAAAATTGATCAAATTGATAATATTTTATAAGGAAAAGGGATTCCTCTTATATAGGTTAGGAGGTAAAAATAGATATGAGATGAATCATAAGAGTGAGAAGTTAAAATAAAGGTATAATGACTGAACTTGTTCTCTAAAGAACCTATTTATAACTTCTCAGGTATTAAAAGCCTGATATTGGGGAGGTTATAAAGATCCCAACCATTAAGGGTTAATATTACTATATAATTATAGTATTTAAATATCATTTGAGGTTTGTTTTTGAATTTAAGAAGGATTTATAAGTGTTTATGGGGAGTATTAAAGGAGAATGGGTGGTACCCAGATGCTGGTACATCATCAGGTACTCGATAGAAGAAACTAGGTACATGATGGAATCTATGTGGCTACATGGAAACTGCTAACACCAATGGTTACCCAATAGACCTAAAACAGGTACCCATAAACCTATACCCAAGACACAACTATTGATTTTGGTTAGAAAAAACCAAACCATTTTTTAATTAGGAATAACTAGGCCAACTCATGCTCTCCCAATTTAATAATATTTCGTGAAAAAAATATCGATTAATTTTTTTAGGCATGTTTAGATTTAAAATATTTTTAAATTAAATAAATTATATATATAATTTAAACTAATTGTAAATAATAAATAAATAATATTAGAGTTTTTTTAACAATATCATTATAATATAAAATAATTGGGTCGGGTGGGTCACTTACTAGGTCATGTATTAAAACTAAAGCCTAACCCCATTATTGACCAGTATTTAAATGTAGGAACATTTATTTTTTAGGAAAAACTAATTCTGATCTATAATGTATTTTTTCAGGTTGGTCTTATCGGGTTTGATGGGTCCCATGACTTATGTTCAAGTTAAGGTACCTCATGAAACTATAATTTTTTTAAACATGGGGTAGTTTAGTATTTTCACCTCTTTATTTGATCTCAAAAGTAAATTTCCCTTTGGATTTCTATCTCATTTTATTTGATATAACTATCCATGAAGTCCCCTTCTTCTTCTCCTCTATATTATGTTAATTATCCTTCATCTATGGTTTGATTTTCTTCCAATTAGTTAGAGGAGATTATCAGTAGTGATCCAAGGACATAAAACTCTTCTAATATTATTCTTTATTCATTACCCTGATTTAAGGGGGAGTGAAACCATATTTATTTATAATAAATCTCATCAAATTCATTCAATTCTATATTTTCTAGCTATTAGATAATTTATTCCTAGGTAAAAATAAGTTATTGGCCCGACCTTTCTTTCCAAATTTCTTTTTCCTTTAAAATAGTGATCTAAATCCATAACATCTTATTTATTAGGTTGGTCTATATTCTATAATAATGGAATACCAGCATCCTTTTAACCTCAATAGAACCTTCTACATTTATTTCATTAGCTGAACCCCTTCATTATCTCATACTAATAGAGTGTTATTCAAGAAAAAAATACGGATGATTGAACCTTTTATAATAATTTTTTATTAGCTATTAAATTTTTTATAAAATTGTTTTATGATTATAAATTTATCTTCTATATAATTCGATACATATTTTCCATGTTTGTGTTCCATGCCTAATAATCATATGCCTTATAATTTTTTATTTGCTTGTTTGGAATTCTTATTAGTTTTTTTTTGTGAAAGAAGATATGAAATAGGTTTATTAATCATGTATGATACTATACACTATTTTTTATAGTGCCTTTATAACTTTTACTACCTTACTTATTTACTATGATTTTTTATATAGAATATTATTCTATGTATCTACTATATTGGTGATGTTGAAATATATATATTATGGTATCTAAGATTGAGAAGATACCCACATTTTGAAAATTAGGAGGGAGATATGGTATTAGATCACAATGTTATGACTTTGTATAACCTTTACCCTATCCCTGTAGGTATAAGATATGGAATTTACCCATCTAAGTATACTTGATTCTTTTTAACTTAATGGGATGTATGTTTTACCCTATCCTAGTTAAATATATTTGTATTAGAATCTAAGCATTGTATTGAAGTAGGTTGTCATGAACCAACCTGGGTTGACCTTGAATATTCACCCAAGCTGGCCTACGGTATGGCCTAAAGAGGGTTCTCAATCCCCATGGGAAAAAAACTAGTTCCAGACATCAAAATTGAATAGGTGGTAATAATTTGGCCCATAAATTAAAGATAAATAAATAAATAAATACTGAACAATGAGAATGAAAACTAGAAGAAACAATAAAATAAAACTATACATACCTCCATGTGACCCTACGGGTCACCACCGACATCAAACCAATGTTGCACTACATCGACCAAATCTGAGCAAGAAGCATCACCTGAAGCTAAAAACAAAGATAAACTGTAGGCGTGAGTATTAAAACTCAGTAGACATGCCCACAAAATCTAATACAATATATATTTATTTTAAATAAAATATCCATCAATTTAAAGTTTGTAATATAATGTATAAAACTAGGTTTTCACAAATTTTCATCTTAAAAAAAATCATGGTCCATTTCCCTTTCCAGTTAAAAACCATATATCCCTTTTAAGAAGAAAACATTAGCATTTTAAAAGAGGGTATGTTTACAGTAAAAAGGGAGGAAGGAAGTGTAAAAAAATTTCAAAACCTTTTACCATAAACAATTGAAACCATTTTATCCCTTTTAGCAAGAAGCTACACTACGCAAGGAAACAAGATCAACAAACATACAACCCGGGTAATGAAAAAACACCATATAAGAGTAACCAACGAGCACATGCATCTTAATAATCTTATGTCGATAATTAAGAACCAGACCACATAGGAGAACCTAGGATATCAC
Source organism: Viscum album (assembly GCA_963277665.1). Lineage (NCBI taxonomy): Eukaryota > Viridiplantae > Streptophyta > Magnoliopsida > Santalales > Viscaceae > Viscum > Viscum album. The sequence continues at coordinate 16,066,206 of OY728158.1, forward strand.
GAATAATTTAGAACACACTATACATGTGACTCATCTTGATGGAATACCCTAGATGATGAAATCATAACACCCAATTGCATGGTCATCGCCTTACCTAGCCTATCTGAGGACCCAATCAAATATAAATAATTAAAAAATATCCATTTGTTTTGGGCCACTAGACAGTGAGTAATCTAAACTAGTGCAACAATCATTCCCCAAAACTTTTCTCACTATGAAAGGTTCCCATGTTCATAATAAAAAGGGAGTGAGTCAGAAAACACTATCCAAGCAATCCAACAAATTCATTTTCATCAAACACAATCAACACGCAAAACAAAATCACCCCTGAATCACTCCAAGAGGGTTTCTCCCTATTGTTTTTAACCATAAACATGATAAGGAAGTCCAAAATGAGGGACAACCATTCCCATCAACATCCAAAATGGTAAGAGGTGCATCCCAAAGATATTTTTCAAGGAAATTCATTTTACAAAGGTACCAAACATGCCTTATGAAACCATTTAACACCAAATCATTTCCAAAAGAACAAACACAGGTGAAACTTTTGAAACTAAAAATCCACTTAGGCACTCATTTAAGAAACCCAAATCACCATTTTAAATATAAAACACATTTATAAAAAAATGGGGAATTTTATCAAGAAATTGATGTGAAAAATGAAATCAAACCATTTATTGAAATACATTACAAGAAATAAACCACTCCAATTTAAGAACAAAAATTTTAATAACAACTTTATATAAATAATTAATATAAAAACTAGGTTTTAAATGCATAAAATAAATTATTTTTCAATTTAAAGTTCAATGCATAGAGATGCTACCTAAAACATGCCTCTTTTGATGATGAATTCTCAAACCACCCTTTTTTTAACTTACATGCATATGCATTTCTACTTATATATGTATAATATATATATATATATATATAAATTCCCCACGATTCATTGAACATATTCTCTAATCCATGAAGGAATATTTAAAAAGAGGGAATATATATATGCTTTACCCCTACACATGCACATAATTAATCCTTGCAAGCGACAGATCGAAATTACATCAATGAGGTCCACATGCTCTGGAAAAAATACCACTAACTCGAAAATCAAAAAACCCATAAAATAAAATTATACCAAAACAAAGAAACTGACATTATTTAAAAAACAATGTACTGTTCACAAAAACAGTGTCTAAGGAAACACCATTTTAATTTGAGTAGTACCAAACAAGGCTTTATGTTTTGCACACCCCGAATGCATTTACCAAAATCGATTCAAAAATCATTTTCCAAACAATGTAAAATATCATTTTCACTAATAACTTCCAAATGGACATACCCTTATTATATTTCATTTTTAAAAAACTTATTAAAAAGATAAAAGTAACCAACAACATTTAGAAAAAAAAACCATTTAAGAAACAAATATTTTATGAAAACACCATTTTGGAAAGACAACATTCATTTGAGGGCATATCCAATGACACAATTAACATCAAAGAAAACTTTAAAAATCACCTCTGAAAACACCAATATCTTTTTATCCCATACCCAACCATTTCACTTAACTACAAAATTCAACAAGATTTCATAAACAAAAAGATCCCTTCCAAACAAGTTTCAAACCACGCTTAAAGAAACCACTATATTCCACATGAGAATCCCTAGTCATAATTGAATCAATTTTCAAAAATATTTCAAAGGGAAAACATCACCCAACCATTTTAATTTTACCCTAAAATCTTAAGCATCCCATTATCAAATACATTTAGCATAATCAAACATAGGAAAAATAATAGTTTCACTTCAGAAGATATTTTTAGCAAATAAAATTAGTAAGAAAAAAACACAATAATTTATCCAAGGGTATTAAAAAGATGTGAATCATGTATTAAAATTTAATTAATAACACACAAGAATTATATGGATTTAGTTGGAAGGAAAAGGCATGTAAACATCTACCGATTGAGTGCGAATGCGATGTGACTCTCAAAGAAGGAAGAATATGGTCTAAAGAAGGATCCACACACCCTAACACCCAAAAAAAATGACCTTAACAAGAACCATTGATCTTGGGTTCAAAAAAGTAAAGAAAACCATAAAAATTTGAATAAAACACACGAGGGGAGGAGGAATCTGGTGAGGGAGACGTGAACAAAGATGGCGCTGGTGAGGGAGGTGTGGTCGTAGAAGGGCTGGGCACTGGGGAGGCCTGCAGGAGGAGAGCCACTCGATAAAGAAGTTGGTTGGAGGAGAGACACATGCCGTGGAGGTAGAGTAGAGGAGGGACATGTGCTAGAGTGGTTGGACGGAAGAGGACTGCGTGCCGAAGGGGTCAGCCAGATGAAGGATGAACATTAATGGAGGGAGGGGGTGGGGGTCATGCTACGCAGGAGAGGGGAGGGGAGGGGGTTGCATTAGGAAAGGGAGAGGGAAGGGGGAGGGTAGCAACTAAGGGAGTGGGTATAAGAAATTGGGATTTGAAAGATATAATAATAATATTATTTTTAATAAAAACAATAATAATAACTATAATTAAAATAACTCAATGATAATAATAATATTAGTAATAATAATACTAATATTATAATTATTTTATAAAAATTATTTAAATTTTATTTTCATAAAATTTTATTTATTTTAAATATTGGGAAACCACACGATCACCTGGATCGACTGCAGGGTTACAACTAACCATGCAGTGCTCATGTACTAGCCTAAAACCCACCAAAATTACCAAACATCAAAAATTTTAAACAAAAACTCAACCTAAACCTCATCGATAATATCCAATGCCAAGAAATAATAAAACAAAATAATTTTAAAGGTCGGGGTGTGATAATTCTTCCCACCAAAAATACTATCTTCCCCATAAATTCACTAAGATAAAAGTTAATAAAAAATTGAGTCCATGTCCAAACACAACCAAAAGAAATAAGGAATTCAAGGGTGACTATTTATTCCTCAAGTCACAACTGAAGGATATAGAAAAAACCACAATCCAAAATAAGGGGATAACCTAAAAGGGTTCACCCCACTATAAGGATTCTACTATCATGGAAATTAAAACCCCAACATACCACTCTGGGGAGGGGGGACTTTTGGGATTCCCAACTGATCCAAACTAACATCCATAACATGAGCGAAAAAAATCCACCACTCGAACTAGAATCTTTTCACCCACCAATAAAAACCCCAATACTAGGGGAAAACTCACGAAAGGATACTTAGATTAAAATCCATCAACGAACCAGAAACATTACTCATCAATTCCAAAAAACATATTTATCTCTAAATGAGCACAAATGAAACAAAAACTTTAACTAACCCACAAAAGGGTTAAAAAATAAAAATAAAATGAATGATTCAAAAGGGATACATTTAAATAGGTAAAATTGGTTGGATTTCAATGGAACAAGTCCATCAAACTTTTATAATAAATGATGAATTTATGACAATAGGAAAACATGAGTAAGAAAACATTAAACATTTCCATCCCAATATAGAAAACAAAAACTAGGTCATGGTTTTACACACCATCATCAAATCCTGAATGCGTGTGATTTTTACTCTGAGACCTGTGGTTGGAGCTCTAATGGTTGAAGCATCTCCTACCTCACAATCAGGCATTGGCATCCCTTGGTCATAATGTATTCTTCTCGTGATTCTTTTTGAAAAATATCTCCAAATTGACCAGAAAACCGTAACAATGGCACGTCTTCGAAGGGATGCGACAAGGTGGATTCGAGTGCCTAAAACAGCCACATTGGTGGCACACACAAGGATGATATGACAAACCAAAAACCAGAAACATTGAAGGAGACTCCTTAAAAGCAGGTTCCTCTAGCATATACTTCATTCTAGATGGGTAACCTTCATGAGTCACAAGAGATTTCAAACTTCCAACCGCCTACGCTCTGTAAACCAACTCAGTTATGAATTCTTCATCTACTAGCTTCTCAAAAGGATGGTACTTATAAGAGAGAAACCACACCTTGATCTTTGGATGATGACCCCAATGAAGAGATAAGTATTCATGAAATCCTATGATTCTACCTATGGATAAAAGGAAACCAATTCCTTAATGTGGTCAACATAGGCCTTCATCATCCACTGAACTTGTTGAATACACATGATTTATTCACTTTTCTTCATCTTAACTACCTCAGTTATGACACACCAGATGGATACTAACTTAAACCCATCCCACATCATCCCAACTTTCAATAATGGTGGGGCGAGCAACTCCCATTCTTTAAAATTTGGACCTTTGAACAGACCCAGTACATCACGTACTCTAACAACTTTGGGAGTTCCCAACTCCTTGATGATATTCTTGACCTCCTAAATCCACCTCACTGCCTATAATAGACCTTGATCACTGTATAGGACATGTACCATTTGGGAAGAATCAAAAACTAGGCATGACTCATCAGAAAATTAGGGGACCTTTCTGGGAAAAATTTTCTAAACAGTACGGAAAACACAAACCAAAACCAAAACCAACATCAAATCAATGTATAATAAAAATTAACATACTGAGTCAAAACGATCAGCTCAAAAACAAACTAATACAGACACAAACAAAAAAAATTCTTTCAAAAGCCACCATTTTCATTTAAAGTTCAAAACATATTTATTCTAAGGCCACTTTACCAATTTCAAAACCCCTTTTTAAAATAAATTTCATTTTGAAGAATCATTTCCCTTTTCAAAATCACCATATTTTAAAGATATCTTCAAAAAATGAAACCATATTTCAAAAAACAAAATCCACTCCTCAAATAGAATATAGTTTTCTAAAACCTTTAAATTTCAAAAACTCACCGATGGAATCTTATGAACCATCACATGCATGTCCATCCTTTTCCATCCACACGCTACAACATGAAAATTCCACACACATACCCCACACGTGAAAACATTCATAAAGAACACCATGGGTCATACCAATCCATTTACTTTCCAATTCCAACAAATCACCGAATTTTAAAACCGAAACACTTTCATTTTTAAGAAACAATTTATTAATTTAAAGCCATTTAGAAGAAATTATTTCCATTTAAAAATCATTTTCAAATTCAAAATCACACTAACCACAACCAAAACCTATACAAATCCCAAATTACCCCAAACTACTGGATGGAGGGACTAGTGTCTATCCCTAACCCAATGACATGGTAGTGGGTCATATCCCAAGTAGATCATAATTATAAGAGGGACTTGAACCATGAAATTGGACTCCAGATGGGTCACTACTCTATGTGGGATAAAAACGTAACATCATCTCACCTTATTTTTTACCCCTCAATCCAAAACAAAGACAAAAGACTGAAATCCCAAACCACCCTTGGAGACTCGAGGTTCAGAACAAGTAAGGGTTCATGACGCCCTTCACAAACCTACCTCATGAGTACCGATAGTCCTAATATCCATCTAATAGACACCCCAAATAACATGGGCCTGCTCTAATACCAGTTTTTCATAAACCAACCTAGGTCGACCCTAACCTGTCACCCGATCCGGCCCGCAGCATGGTCCAAAGGGCATTCCCGATCTATATGGGCTAGAAAGTAGTTTGAGAAATCAAAATTAAATAGGTTGGAACTATATGGCCCATAAATTAATGAAAAATAAATAAATAAAAACTAAAAATTAGAAAAAAATCTAGAAGTGGAGGGGTAATAAAACTATACATACCTCCATATGTCCATATAGGTCATCACCTACCTTAAACCAACATCGCACTATGACGACTGAATCGAAGCAAGAAGTATATCCTGAATGTGACAATAAAGTTAATCTTTAGGCATGTGTATTAAAACTCTGTAGGCATTCCCAAATAATCTATTCCCATATACATTTACATTAAATAAAAGATCCATCAATTTCATGTTCTAAATATATTTCATAAAAATAGGTTTTCACACATTTTATTGTTTAAAAAAAATCACAATCCATTACCCTTTTTCAATTAAAAACTAGATTCCCTATTAAAGAGGAAGACATTATCATTTTTATGGAGGTGATGTTTACACTAAAAAGTGGGAATAAATTGTAAATAAATTTAAAAAACTTTTTCCATAAACACTTCAAACCATTTTTCACTTTTAGAAAGAATCTACACTATGTAAGAAAACAAGATAGAAAATATACAACATGGTCAATGGAAAGACACCACAAAAGAGTAACCAACCAGTACCTGCAACTCAATCATCTACTGTAGATAACTAAGTACTAGAAAACATGGGAGAACATAGGATCTTGTGAATAATATATAACGTATAATACATGTGACTCATTATGAAGAAATTACCTACTTGATGACATCATATTGTCCAAAATCCTGATCGTCACCCTACCTAGCCTAACTGAGTGGACTAATCCCATAGTAATTATAAGAAAATATCCCTCTACTACGGGCCACTAACCAGTGCGTAATCTAAACTTGTGTAGAAATCATTCACTAAAAATTCACTCTCTATGCAAGGTTCCCCCATTTAGACTAAAAAGGGGGTGATTCCACAAACAACAACCAAACAATTCAACACATGCATTTTAATATTACATAATCAACACACACAAAAAAATCACCCCCAAATCACTCAATGTGATTTTCTCCCACTTACCTTCGACCATCAACACATGAGGGAAGTCCCATATGACCCATTCCCATAAACATAAAACAAGTAAATTCATTCATCCCAAATAGAGTTTTCAAAGTAATTTATTTTATGAGGGTACCAAACAGGACTCAAAAAAACATTTAACATCAAACCATTTCCAAAAATAACTAAAACACACCAATTTCAAAACAAAAAATCCACTTATACACTCATTTAAGAAACCCAAGACACCATTTTAAATCTAAAATATATTTATAAATTCCAAAGCGATATTTCATCAAGCAATTGATGTGAAAAATGCAATTGAACCATTTATTAAAACACATTACAAGAAATAAACCAATCCAATTCAAGATAGACAATTTTACTAAAAATTAAATATCAATAATTAATATAAAAACTAGGTTCGAAATGAATGAAATAAATTATTATTAAATTTAAAGTTCAATGCATAGAGATCATACCTCAAATATGCCACTTTTGATAACGACCTCTCAAACTACCCCTTTTTGCACTTACACACATATGAATTTATATATATATATATATTAATACCCCAATATGCATTTCACATATTCCCCACACTATGAGGGAATATGTAAGAAGTTGGAAAATATATGACTTACCAGTATACATGCACGTAAGGAATCCTCGTGAGTGATGACTCAAAATTACATAAACACGATCCACACGCTCTAGAGAAATTATCGGAAAATTGAAAATTACAAAAACCCTAATATAAAATTAATTCAAAACAAAGGAAACAAAATTATTTAGAAACCAGCTGTCCATTCAAGAAACCAAGGTCTAAGGAAACCCAATTTTAAAGTGAGCAGTTCCAAACATGCCTTTAAGTTTTTCAGACCCCGAATTCATTTACCAAAAGCAATTCAGAAACCATTTTTCCAAACAATGTTAAATCTAATTTTCACATAGAATTTACAAATAATCATACCTTCTTATATTTACCTTTTAAACCAATTTTAGAAACCACATAAGGACCTACATCATTTATAAAACAAAGAACCATTTAAGAGACCCAAATTTTAAGAAAACACCTTTTTTGAAACACCATCTTCATTTGAGGGAACATCCATGTGTGCACCTTGATCACCCATGGAAGTGAAAACATCTAATGGAACTCCTAAAATCCATTAGAACTTTTGAAATAACCTATAAAAATACCACTCTTCCTTTAACCCGTACCCAAATCAAATATAACAAGAGTTCATAAACCAAAAGTTCCCTTCCAAACAAGTTTCAAACCTTGCATAAAGAAATCACTATGTTCTATATGAAAAGACCAAGACAAAATTGAATCAATTTTCTAAAATTTTTCAAATGGAAAACATCACCCAACCATTTCAATTTTACCCCTAAATTTCAAGAATCCCTTTATCGATCACATTTAGTAGAAGAAAAAATAGGCATAATAAGAGTTTGACTTCAAAATCTATATTTTAAAAATAAAATAACAAAGAAAAAACTCAATAATTTAACCAAGGGTTTCAATAAGATGAAAATCATGTTTTAAAAATTAATTAATAACAAAAAATCACAAAATATATTGAATTGGAAAGAAAAGGTGTGGAAACACCTACCGGTTGAGGTAGAATGAGACATGACTCTCGAAGAAGGAAGAATATTGTCCAAATAAGGATCCACACACCCTAACACCCAAGAAAAATGACCTAGAAATAAACCCTAGATTTAAGGTTCATCCAAAGTGAAGAAAACTCACAAATTGGAAGAAAAATGCACAAGAGGAGGAGGACACCTGTGAGGGAGACGTGACCATAGATAGTGTTGGTGAGGGAGGTATGACTGGAGAATGGCTTCATGATAGGGAGGCCAGATGGAGGAGTGATGCACATCGAAGAAGATGGTTGTAGGAGGACTACATGATAGGGAGGTCGGATGAAGGAGAGACATGTGCCAGAGAGTTTGTCTAGAGGAGGGCATTGCGCCTGAGGAGTCAACTAGAGGAAGGCTTGGTGGATATGGAGGGAGGGGGTGGGGGTCACGCTACATAAGAGAGGGGAGGGGTGGGGGTCACACTGGGTATGGGAGAGGTAGGGGGTGTAGAGACTAAGTGATAGGGTAAAGGAAATTATGGTTAAAAAATGTAATAATAATATTAGTTTTAATAAAAATAATAAAAATAATAATAATATCTCAATGATAATAATAATAATATTAATATTATTATTAAGAAATTATTTAAATTTTATTTATTTTAAATATTGGGAAACTGTAAGGTCACCTGGGCTGACCACACAGTTACCGCTAACCATGCGGTGCCATGCATTATCCTGAAACCCACCAAAATTACCAAACATCAAAAAATTTAAACTAGCACTCACCCTTAACCTAGAGAAGAATTTCCAAATCTAATAAATAATAAAATAAAATAATTTTTAAGGTTAGGGTGTGACATAGGTAGTAATGTTATGATTTTCTAATCATGGGTAGTTACTTTACATCACTTAGGTTTTGGTATATATCCACAATATTACATCTTAAAAACTATGTTGTTAATTCTACTAGACTTAAATTATTTCTACAAAAAACATAGTTTATTATAGTTGGTTAAGAATTGGGGTGGTGAATTAATACAAGGTATTTAAATTATAATACTCTTTATACGTCCTTAAGATGTGTTTAAATTATTTTATATGTGATATAGGTAAAGTAAAAGTCCTTAATCATGATATCTAGTTGTACTTATAACATGGAATTTGGGTAGATTCTTTTAGAACTTTTAGATTGTGGGGTTAATTAAAGACACATGGATTCCCTTAGATGGTTTCATTATATATTTCAGTTATGGAACATCCTTATTTTGGTTATATGGTCATGTTTAAAACCTTTATTTTGTGTATATATAAAAATTTATTTAAATCACTTAAAGGGAACTGTGAGTATTACTTTTGGTCTTGGGATATTTGAAATGATTTTATATATAATATTTGTAACTATTTTTATATTACTATCCTAATAGTTTAGATCTATAATATTAGTATGTCATTATTTTTTTCATTGTTTAATACATTCCTAGTTGTTATACCAAATCATTGGTTTTCCTCTAAACTTATTTATTTTTCATAATTAAAGAGAAAAAATCATCTCCCATAATTTTATTTTCCATTAATTAGTGTTTATAAATGGATTTGGAAATTAGGTGGTGTGAATAAGGTGTTGTGATGGTGTGGTATTGGAGTTTTTTATGTATTTTGGTCACAATCATTATAGATTACAACCAAAATAAATGGAACATATCTATCTCATATAAGATAACTCATAAAACCATGATTCTCCCAAAATAGACTTATTGATCGAAATAGATACATAATATATCATTCAACATAGTAAAATAACACATTATATATCACTCAATTATACGTGATCACACATTTCCAAGATTAATTAAATTAAATCATCACATTCCATACTTATCATATATTTATAAAAATCTCATCTTAGTTAAACCATTCCTTCCACATGATCAAAACATACCCAAACACCATTGGATTAGCTTAATCACAAGGATGGTATGTGAAGTATATCAAAGTATAATATTTCACATATAGGGTTTTAATTTACCTTTTTTATGTGAGAAGATAAATTTATACTTATTTTCAACTAGTTTTCAAGATTAAGTATTTAAATGTGTGCTAAATAAGAATATAGTCTCTACCATTGAATACAGAAAAGAGTAATTGTTTTATATTGTAAAAGAAACATGGGGTGGTTAGATACCTGGTGGGAATACATAATATCATATAATTGGATAGATAGTTTATTTTGATATGGAAAATTTTTAAGGTTAGAGCACCATATTCGATAAGTTACTAGAGAATTTGGAAAGAGAAAGCTTCTAGAACTATTCTGGATAGATTGTATAAGATATATTTAGAATGTTTTAAACTATTTGAAAGTAATAGAGAATATTTCTAAAGTATTGGTAATCCTTATAAGGTATATGGAGTATTTTGGTTATATAAATCACTAAAAACACTCTTGTATAAAGGTTCAATGTGCTTGAGTTTTAATCTAATAATACAAAAGTAGCTGAACAAATTGGAAATACATGAAGTAGAGTATTTAATATTTTAGAAATTAATTTGGAAGTTAGCTGAAGAGATTTCAAATATTTTTTATATTTTCTAATGTGTTTTAATTTTAATTAAGAAGTTTTATAATTATTTTATAAGACCTTAAGATCATTTTAAGTGACTCTAAATTAATCCAAATAAAGTTTTAATTTATGAGTTTGATGAAGAAAACCATCCAAGTAATGAACTTAGAAGGTTAGAAACAAGAATAAAAGGCTAAAAGTGAGCATAGAAGGTTATTTTTGATCAAAAGGTTAGCCTTATTAATGGTTATTTGAATCCTAGATGGCTGTTGAAACATAAATGGAATGGAACTTCTCAACACACGAAAGGTTAAATTGTGAACATGGAAGGTTCACTAAGCTCCAAAGGTTCACCAAAACTTGAAAGGATAAAGTATGGTTTATGTTCTCATTAGGTAAAAATATATGATCATATTTTAGTGAAGATTAATTAAGAAAAAAAATAATAATAAAGGAAAATAAATTTTCAACCATGAGAAATAAAATATAAGGAAAAGGATACAAATATATTTCTGAAGACTGTAATTTAGAAAAATAGGGGATATGAGATCATGTGAGAAAAAACTAGGCATGTTATTTTCTTTCACATATTTCCTAAACGTTCCCATTTATAGGAATATAAAAATTACCCTTGGAAAATTCTTGGGGTGCATGTATATTAATGGTGTGAAAGACACTCTAAAATGGAGTGAGATATCCTAAATACAAGATTCAAATTGTGAAGGAATATGAAATAAAAGATCAAGTCAGCTGAGATAATTTTATCCCTCAAATAATATGATTTTAGAAATTGATAGAAAGAAGAAAAAATATCTAGGTAGAACTAGAGTCTAATAAAAAAGAACTAAATCTAAAAATAAACCATCTTTTAAAAAATAAGAAATGAAATAGAAGAATAAGATCAAGTTGGACACTAATAAGATTAACCATTGTGATGAAGTGCAGTGATCAAGACCGAACCTTAGCCTTTAGTGTTTAAATTTCTAGTGATTTTATAAGTAGTACTTTTTGAGAAATGTTATTAAATAACCAAGTCAAGTATGAATAGTAGGATGTTATTTTGAATACACACTAGCAATTGAATTCATGGAGTTTTTAGTTGAGAGTGTTTAGAAAACTAATTCAAAAAAATATTAGGAATTTCAGGAAAGGAATAGAGGATGAGTTTCTTTATTATTTGTTAAAGAATTTTAGGAAATAAAATACTAACTTTTGTTTTGGGAGTATATTATATTTTTTATGAAGATACATCATTAGACATCATTTTTTATCTACTTTAAGGGGGAGTAAGGTTTCTTGACTAGTTTAGATATTGAAGACTATGGTATCAAGTATAAAGATCTATTTACTTCTTTAATATAGTGAAGGCTCTATCACCTTTAAAATATGGTTATCAATTAATTATTTAATATAGAAATAATTTTTTATGTATAATCCCTGGTCAACCCATTGTAAAATTGATAACATGATTTTTCATAAAATTTGCGACTTAGACATCCCAAGAACAAAATTGAGTCAGTTTCCCAAATTGGGGATGAACCCTGTAAAATTTTTTGTGCAAGATTTTACTTTAATTACATGAATTTTATTTGGTATAAGTGTGTTGGGTAAATATTTGAAGATAACTACATATCTTGATTGAAAACTAGGGTTCAAAACCAAAGGTGTTAAAGTTTAATCGATTTTTTTGGAATTTCAAAAAAATTTGACCACACCAGATTCACTCCCTCTCAAGTGTGTTTTCACTAGTCTAATATATCATATATGGTACATTAGTATCATAATTTAATAGGTATTAACATAATATATATGTAACACCATGAGATTTTTTGATAATTGTTCTTTTTAATTTCTTTGATGTCTTTTGTTGTACGCTTCACCAAGATTAGCTTGCGCTATACACAACACCGTATTAGCTTGTAGTATATGCAACACTATTCTTGGCTAGTGATGCACACAATTTCAAGTTCTATAGAATAAAATTAATTTTACACAACACCAAGTATAGATTTTGATCAATGTATAACTGAACTGTATTTTGTGTATGTTATACGTAACACCAAAGGAAGCTTTCCCTACACACAACCCTGACTTGGCCTGCATTACACGCAAGAGAAACCTTCCTCTTTAGCTTGAATTGTACGCAATACTGAGTTTCAATAAACAATGATATATTATTATAATATTATAAACTAACTGTTATGAATATTATTAACCACATTTTTAATTTTATTACATTATAATTCATCTTACACATTTTCTAGAATGAGATATGAAAAAAATCAATTTTTCGATAAAAGAAGTATTTTTTAAAAAAATGTTGTTTTACCGCCTTTTGATGGCACACCCACATTAAATCTAGTTTTGAGACATTTATAAGTTCAATTAGATAAAATAAAATTATTAATTTCAATAAATATGTAAAAATTTTCTTTGGATAAATGTTTTTATATTTTTTTGTTAACTTTCATATTTTGATGAATAGTAAAAGTACACTAAATTTTAATTAAAAACAACTTTTTTCATCAAGTTATTTTATATGGTTAAATTATAATATTGAATTTTTTTAAAGTATAAATAGAATATATTTTTACCATTTAATATAATTTATTTCATTAGTATTAATTTTACATTGAATTCATAGGTAAAAACATTTCAGTCTTTGACAATGTTTTAACTTTTAAAACCCATTTTCTTAACAACAGGATTAATTTTAAATTAATTAATGAAACTTCTATGTTTTTAATTTTTAAAATTTTATTCCATATTTGGATTTAGTGGGTCTAAATTATGTTAATATGTTACTTTTTTTTGATACTATGAATAGTAACTATGATAATTTTTATTTACTAGAGTTAAAGGTAAATCCGGTAATTAAGGATAAAAATAAGATCATAAAATTACCCTAAGACCTGCAAAAATTATATTGGATGAATAAAAGTAGACCCATATAACTTAAGGATCATAATAGATTCATTTCATGGACTTTTGTCTATGAAAATGATATAATTATTATTAAAACCAAAGAAAGGGACAACATGTCACTCTCTTATATCTTATGAGTGTAATAATTTTAATTTATTTATAAAACACATAAAATTGTGAATAAAAATAGTATCTAGAAATATAATAAAATTATATACATCATGTGAATTTATTTACACTTTTTAGGGATTAAATAATTATTATTAATGATGACACAATAGTGATGTAGAAATTATTTTATTGGTTGAAATATTAAATAAATGGTTTTAAAAATATTAAAATAAATATTATATGAACTAATTAATGTTCTCCACAAATTTTATAGATGAATATGACATTTTAGGAGTCTATTAAATATTTTTTTTGAATATATACTTTGTGTGGATTTTATTTAAATTCAAATAAATGAATAGTGTCAAAATTGAAACTATTGTTATTTTATAAAAATAACATATTATAAAATTGATTAAAAATCAAAAAAATATTTAAAAATTATAAATTGAAATTTATATGGTCTAAAATGTCCTAAAGTATCAAATTATGGACTATTCACAATACATAAGTAATTATTTATAACAATTTAAAAATTTAGAATATTATTACCACAAATAAAATTAAATAGATTAAATAAGGATAACTCAAGTTGATAAGGTTTAAGATAAATTACCAACATGTCTAAATCTTATTTTTTGATGAGATTAAAACCCTATATAATCTAATATTTTTATTTGAGTCATTCTTGGAGGTTTTTATGTGGGGTTTGAGATTATTATAAATTAATATTTTAGAGGTTTCCAAAAGTGCCCCTCTCCTCTCTTATAAAAGGAAACCTCCTCCCTCTCACAATCACACCACATTGGGCCTTCAAGATCGTCCAAGACCTGCCCATTTATCTTCTCAAATTTCATAGAAACATAATGGAGGTCCTGGTATTCTTCAAAGACCAACTTTAGTGCCCTAAGAGGAGGTTTAGAATAGGCGTGTCGAATAAGAGGCAATATCCTTTACCGATTCTTTCAAGTTCATTTCTTCTTCTACTTCCTTTTATTTTGTTGTTTCATAATAAAGTAATAAAATTAGTATCACTCATATAATGATATTTTATTATAAATATTAACCAACCCTATTTCACCTTCTATCCATCCTACGGAAAATGAAATCACTGCGCGTGCGTACGTACGAAATACCGTCTCCACGCCGTGGTGTAATCTATTTTTCCACCACCACTTTACTTGGATGGGTATAATGGTGTAAATAATAACTATATATGGTTATTTTAACATGATACTAATTCTGAGATATTATATCATCCACTTTAATTCCATTCAATAATTATGGGAACGATATCATCGCTCGTGCGCACGTACGGATTATCGTCTCCACGACGTGATGAGATTCATTCTCAATGTTATCCATTCAAGAATTATTATAAAGTATACATAATAAATAATCATGAAATATATGACATATTAATGATACTTAATTTATTTATATGTTATTTACTTACTTCCATTCAATTTAATAAGGAAACTAAAACTGCGTTCATGCGTACGTACGACCTACCGTCTCCATGAATGGTGTATTTATTTCCATTTATCGATCTATTATATATATATATGTATATTCTGAATATATATTATATATAAATCATGTTTTATATTCTATAAATAAGTAATCATGATCTAATTAATCATATGAATAATTACAAGTCAAAACACGGATGATAAATGAAACGATTTTACCCAAAACACTGCTTTAACATGGAATTAACAAATGAACGGGTAATATAAAGTCGTAAGTGAATCATATATGATATCATAAATATTATTATGGTTATGTTACAAGTTAATAATATGTTTAAACTCACTATACAGGAGTCTCAGACATATATTGAAGAAATTGGACATAAGGTAAGGGATAATTTTGCAATCACATTTTTATCCGAGATTACTTATACGTAAGTATTACTGGGGTTATATTTTTCATCCATGTCCATAAAAATGTTTTTCATAAAGTGTTTAATATTATTCCATGTATGTTTAAAGTAATTTTTACCCGTCTTTGACTTTTACATTGTGTTATAGAAGGAATCTTTCTTTTGTTTACCATACGAGGAACTTTTTGAATTTTCTGGAAAAAGTACGAGGAGAATGTTTTTTAACTTATATGGAATGAATGGATTTTTAAGGTTTCATAAAGCCTAATTTTCATGAATCTTACTCTATATGATTTCATGATTATTTTAAACAAAATCCTTTTCTCTTAAAATTTCATGGAATTTTGTGAAAAGAAAATGATTTTGAAGAAGAAAAGATATTTTCCTCAAGAATTAATTTCAAGAGTTTTGTCAAAACTATTTTCCATCTAAGATTACATTATTTAGTATGATTATGTTTCAAGTATAATGTCTCTATTATTTACATGGTTTGATTCTTCTTATGATGAAATGATATCCATTTGTTTTATATGGATTATGTTATGATGGGATGATGTTTATGAAACCCATTTTATTCTTTGGGTTATGATGAATGATTTATGTTTATTTTGGGGAAAAAGTAAGAATTATTTCTTTATGAGATGGGTGGGACCTATATCTCCCTCTAATGAATTGGGTAAATATTTATATCTCATGAGATAGACATGGATGGAACGACAAGTGAATCCGGTTCAGTAATACAGGGCTGGAAAGACAAGTAAACTCGGTTCATTAATGGACTTTGTCCACTATGATGGTCTTGGAAAAAATGTCTTGGATACTATGGAAATCATAACATGTGCTTAATTTTTTCCATAATTACATGTTTTATTACCATGCTATTTTATCATGGTTAATGTTCCTTTATGATCTATGCCTTATGCACTGCCAAGATTTATGTCATTACTCATGATTTTGATGTTTTATGTTCATGTTTTTATGTTCAAATGTTTAGGGATTGTTTTATGTTCTCCATGTTTACCCTTACTGAGCATTTGAGATCACCCTTTTTATGTTTTATTTTCCCCATGACATAAAGAAAGGTTTTAGGTAAGAAAACCAATGGGGAAGATCTTTATGGGAGATGTTGAAGATCTTTCACCATGATTATAAGATTATGTTCCAAGTTTCCAAAGACACTAAAATAATATGGTATTTGGGCGTCTGTTTTTATCTTGTATTAAGTTTTCCGCAAAATTAATGTAATGTCCATGTATGTCAAGCTTTGTGTCTCTACATTTGGTATCAGAGCAAAGGTTTAGTTAACCTTTGGAAACTAGGATGCGAAAACTTTAGTGAGATACCTAGAAATATTTCTAAGGTATGTCTAGGGATGTCCCTAAGGTTAAGTATAATTATAGGTTACAATCCTAGAATTATGATAACAATCATGAATAACCTAGGATTAAACCTAAGATGTTAGAGATTGAAAGTAATCCCCTTTATTATGTTGTTTTCCTAGCATGATTTTTGCCTCACACTATTCTTTTTGGGTTTTAGACAATGGCCGAAACCCGAAGGAATCGTGTTGATCAATGTAATGGACAATGCAATGACTGTACTCCTATACAAACCAATGTTATGGGAGATGGAGTACAAAATCGTATTGCTATAATTACATAAACTATGAATCATTATGGACTTCCAAATGAGAATAGAATGGAATAATATTCTATTGGGTCCTTCATGAGGCAACATCCAAATTCTTTCAGTGGGTCTTCTGATCCACTTGTTACTGAACAATGGATCAGTACCATTGAAAAGATATTTTACATAATTCACTATTTAGAGAATGAAAAATTCATTTTGGCTGTTTACTGGTTAGAAGGTGAAGCAGACCAGTGGTGGACTCTAATTAAAAATACAAGTACCCAAGATGAAATTGAATCCATGGAATGAGACGAATTCAAGAACTTATTTTTCAATAAGTACTTCCCTATTATTCTTCGAACAAAGATGGAAAATGAGTTCCTTAAGCTTAAGGAAAAGGATGATGAATCTGTTGGTATATATGAGGCAAATTTTACAAGGATTGCAAGGTATGCATCTGGCTTTATCATCCAACCTGAAAGTAAAGTTGATCGATTCTTCAGTGGCTTAAAACCAAGTATTCTAAGGAAATTAGCTATAAGAGACTTCAGTAGCTATGAAGAAATTGTGCGTTGTGCTATCAAGGTAGAATTGGAAGTTGGTGTTACATATCCATCTCTTGGTTTTGACAAAAAATGAAATATGGAGTTCTCGAAAAAATCTCAGAACAATGGTGAAAAGAAGGTGAATGTTTCTTTATGGTCAAATTGTGGAAAAAAGAATGGTGGTGATTGTCTAAAAGGTACTATAAAATGTTTCAAATGTGGAAAAGAAGTTCATCGAGCAACTGAGTGCCAAAGTAATGGGAAAAAGTTTTATAATGACATGAATAGAGAAAAGACTACAGAGAACACTCCACCGACACTTTAATGCTTCAAGTTCAAGGAAATGGGGCATTATGCTAATCAATACCCTAATCCAAGGGTTAATGATGATCAACATGAGCAACCTCTTAAGGAAAAGAACAAAGGGAAGTCACATGCGATCACTATTAGCAATTTTGAGTATGAAAATGATGTTGTGGAATGATTAAGTGTTTATGTAATGCGATTTCAAAATAGTACCATGAAATATCATTTATAGTATCGTGGAATTTTGGAATATCTATGTATTGGTTTTCAATAATTGTATAGTACCGGTAACCTTGAAAAGTGATTGAAATATTTTTGGAAAGCAGATGATATGCACATAATGAAGGGATAAATAGATAATGAAATTTTTGATAGTATTAATGAGCTCATGACTGATATAAGGACAAAGTAATATCAAGGTTTGAGTATATATAAATTTTGGGATTTTGGTATGTGGAAGGAGTTGACTTTTGACAGCATTCATGTTTTCAAAAAGATTCTATGGTAATTCATGTTTCAAGAGAATACATGATTAAGGAATTCAAATGTTTATAATTTGACCAACAAGATATATATTATGATATATGGGGGATAAATGATGGTATTCACATGTTTGGTTGATGAAATTTATAGTAATGGTTTTCTTTATACTATGATCTTGGATATAAGTATTTTGGATAAACCTAAAGATTTTAAATGGATTATGTTGGACATAAGATAACATTGTTTAAGGATATAAACTTTTTTCTAAATTATCTTTGGAATGTTATAATAGTGTAGTTTTAGAAAAAGGACAACCTGCAGGACAGACGACAACCCGTCGCGTTAGAAAAGGTTGCGGGAATCAAATCCACAAACAAAGTGCGACAGGCCTTTATCTCCTACCACTAGCCTACAGGAAGTCCCTAGTTAGTAGAAACTATTTTTATTTTATTAACTGTTATGATAGATGTAGTATAAGTCCATTTTTGGAACCATATACGATTAATCTCACCATAGATGGACTTATGCATATTTAATTACTTTTTCTAACCTTATGTTTGAGATAGATGGAATTAACTATCATTCTATTGCATGATATGCTAATACTTCAAGAATGAAAAATTCAACTTCATTTTTTTAAATAAGAGATGAAGTGGAAATTATTCATGGAATGACCAACGATGATATTACACTAAAATCAAGTAAATATTTCTCCTTATGTAAAAATTCATCAACGTTAGAGAAATGATCTTGAAAACCAAAAATGTTGTCCTAGTACTCTCATATATGATTAATCAGATGGTACCTTAGATCATCACAATTTTATGGATTTGTGATTTTTGGATTTTTCATAGCCATGTTCACTACCACTCTCCATCAGAACTTGATGGTTAGATTTCTCTTCCATATCCATATTTTCACTTATATTATTCTTTGTGGAAACCCAGTGATGAGTTACTTTGGGTATCCATTATGTTTCTAACGTTCCCTTTTAAAATGATGTTCTAGTATTCCTTTTTACGATGTGAGTTTCTATGAGAGAAACTTTCAAGTAGAAAACTATGTATAACCCCGACGAATTTCGAGGGCAAAATTCATTTTAAGGGGGGTAGAATGTAACCCCATGAGATTTTATGAGAATTATTCCTTTTAATTTCTTTGATGTATTTTGTTGTATGCTTCACCAAGATTATCTTGCGCTATACTCAACACCATATTAGATTGTAGTATACACAACACTATTCTTGGCTTGTTATGCACACAATTTCAAGTTCTTTCAAATAAAATTAATTTTAAACAACACCAAGTATATATTTTTATCAATGTATAAATGATATGTATTTTGTGTACAGTATACGCAACACCAAAGGATGATTTCCCTACACGCAACCCTGACTTGGATTGCATTACACGCAAGAGCGACCTTCCTCTTTAGCTTACGTTGTACACAATATCGATTTTCCCTAAACAATGATATATTATTATAATATTATGAACTAGACGTTATGAATAGTATTAACGAAAATTTGAATTTTATAACATTATAATTCAACTTTCACATTTTATAGAATGCGATATGAAAACAAAATCAATTTTTCGATAAAAGAAGTATATTTTTTAAAAAAATGCAGTTTTACTGCCTTTTGATGGCGTGCCATCTTTAAATCTAGTTTTGACACATTTATAAGTTCAATTAGACAAAATAAAATTATTCATTACAATAAGGATATAAAAATTTACTTTGGATAAATTGTTTATATTTTTCTACTAACTCTCATATTTTGATGAATAGTAAAAATACGATAAATTTTAATTAAAAACAATTTTTTTCATCAAGATAGTTTATATGGTTAAATTATAATATTTAATGGTTTTAAAGTATAAATAGAATATATTTTTACCACTTAATATAATTTATGTCATTATCATTAATTTTACATTGAATTCATAGGTAAAAATATTTCAATCTTTGACAATGTTTTAACTTTTAAAACCCGTTTTCTTAACAACGGGATTAATTTTAAATTAATTACTGAAACTTACGTGTTTTGAATTATAAAAAATGGATTCCATATTTGGATTAAGTTATTCCAAACTATGATAATAGGTTACTTTAATTTTTTTTGATACTATGAATAGTAACTACGATAATTTTTATTTACTACAGTTAAAGGTAAATCGGGTAATTAAGGGTAAAAATAAGATTATAAAATTACCCTAAGACCTGCCAAAAAATCTATTGGATGAATAAAAGTCAACCCATATCACTTAAGGGTCAGAATAGATTCATTTCACGGATTTTTTCCAGGAAAATGATATAATTATTATTAAAAGCAAAGAAAGTGACAACATGTCACTCTCTTATTTCTTATAAGTGTAATAATTTTAATTTAGTGATAAACCTCACAAAACTTAGAATATAAATAGTCTCCAGAAATCTAATAAAATTATCTATATAATGTGAATTTATTTAAAATTTTAGGTATTAAATAATTATCATTAATGATGACACAATAGTGATGTAGAAATTATTTTATTGATTGAAATATCAAATAAATGGTTTTAAAAATATTAATATAAATATTATATGAACTAATTAATGTTCTAAAAATATTTTATAAATTAATATGATATGTTAGGAGTCTATTAAATATATTTTTTCGAATATATCCTTTGTGAGGATTTTATTTAAATTCAAATAAATGAATAGTGTCAAAATTGACACTATTGTTATTTTATAAAAATAACATATTATAAAATTGATTTAAAATCAAAAAAATATTTAAAAATTATAAATTGAAATTTATATTGTCTAAAATGTCATAAATTATCCAATTATGGACAATTCAAAACACATAAGTAATTATTTATAATAATTTAAAATTTAGAATATTATTGCCACAAATAAAATTAAATAGATTAAATAAAAATAAATCAAGTTGATAAGGTTTAAAATAAATTAAAAACATGTATAAATCTTATTTTTTGATGATATTAAAACCCTATATCATCTAATATTCATATTTGAGTAATTTTTGGAGGTTTTTAAGCGGGGTTTGAGTTTATTATAAATTAATATTTTAGAGGTTTCCAAAAATTCCCCTCTC
This sequence comes from Viscum album, assembly GCA_963277665.1. NCBI lineage: Eukaryota > Viridiplantae > Streptophyta > Magnoliopsida > Santalales > Viscaceae > Viscum > Viscum album. The sequence continues at coordinate 16,087,961 of OY728158.1, forward strand.
CTCTCTTATAAAAGGGAACCTCCTAAGTCTCATCCTCACAACAATTTGAGCATTAAAGATCAGACAAAACCTGACCATTTATCTTCTCCACTTTCCTAGAAACATACTAGAGTTCTTGGTCTTCTTAAAAGACCAACTTTAGTGCCCTAAGAGGACGTTTAGAAGAGGCGCGTCGAAGAAGAGGTAATATCCTTTACCGATTCTTTCAAGTTCATTTCTTCTTCTAGTTCCTCTTATTTTGTTGTTTCATAATAAAGTAATAACATCAGTATCAATAATATACTGATATGTTATTATAAATATGAACCAACCATATTTCACCTTCTATCCATCCTACGGAAAATGAAATCACCGCGCGTGCATACGTACGGAATACCGTCTCCACACCGTGGTGTATTCTGTTTTTCACCACCACCTTACTTGGATGGGTATAATGGTGTAAATAATAACTATATATGGTTATTATAACATTATACTAATTCTTAGATATTATATCATCCACTCTAATTCCATTTAATAATTATGGGAACGATATCATCGCTCGTGCGTACGTACATATTATTGTTTCCACGACGCAATGAGATTTATTCTCCAAGTTAACCATTAAAGAATGATTATAAAGTATATATAATAAATAATCATGAAATATATGACATATTAATGATACTGGATTTATTTTTATGTTATTTACTTACTTCCATTCAATTTAATAAGGAAACGAAAACAACGTTCATGCGTACGTACGGTCTACCATCTCCATGAACGGTGTATTTCTTTCCATTTATAGATCTATTATATATATGTATATTATGAATATATATTATATATAAATCATTTTTTACATTATGGAAGTAAGTAATCATGATATATGTAATCATATGAATAATTACAAGTCAAAAAACAGACAATAAATGAAACGATTTTACCCAAAACGTTGCTTTAACATAGAATTGACAAATGAACGGGTAATATAAAGTCGTAAGTGAATCATATATGATATCATAAATATTATTATGGTTCTATTACAAGTTAATAATATGTTTAAACTCACTATACAGGAGTCTCGGACACATACGAAATAAATTGGACATAAGGTAAGGGATAATTTTGCAATCTCATTTTTATCCGGGATTGCTTATACATAAGTTTTACTGGGGTTATATTTTTCATCCATGTCCATTCAAATGTTTTTCATAAAGTGTTTAATATTCTTACATGTATGTTTAAAGTCATGTTTACACCTCTTTTACTTTTACATTTTGTTATGGAAGGAATATTTCTTTTGTTTACCATACGATGAACTTTTAGGCTTTTCTAGCAAAAGTACAAGAAGAATGTTTTTTAACTTATACGGTATGAACAGATTTTTATGATTTCATAATTCCTAATTTTCATGAATATTCCTCTACAATATTTCATGATTATTTTCAACAAAATCCTTTTCTTTTAAAATTTCATGGCATTTTTTGAAAAGAAAATTATTTTGATGAAGAAAGGATATTTTTCTCAAGAATTCATTTTAAGTGTTTTGTCAAAAATATTTTCCATCTAAGATGACATTATTTAGTATGATTATGTTTCAAGTATAATTTATCTATTATTTACATGGTTGATTATTCTTATTATGAAATTATATCCATTTGTTTTATATGGATTATGTTATGATGGAATGATGTTTATGAAAGCCATTTTATTCTTTGGGTTATGATGAATGATTTATGTTTATTTTGTGGAACAAGTAATAATGATTTAATCATGAGATGGGGTGGGACCTATATCTCCCTTAAATGCATTGGGTAATGATTTATATCTCATGAGATAGACATGGCTGGAAAGGCAAGTGAATCCAGTTCAGTAATACATGGCTGGAATGGCAAGTAAACCATGTTTAGTAATGGACTTTTCCACTATGATGGTATTGGAAACAATACCTTGGCTACTATGGAAATCATAACATGTGATTAATGGTTTCCACAATTACATGTTTTATTCCCATGATATTTTATCATGGTTAATGTTCCTTTATGATCTATGCCTTATGCACTACCAAGATTTATGTCATTACTCTTGATTTTGATGTTTTATGTTCATGTTCTTACGTTCAAATGTTTATGGATTGTTTTATGTCCTCCATGTTTACCCTTACTGAGAATTTGAGCTCACCCTTTTTATGTTTTATTTTCCCCATGATATAAAGAAAGGTTTTAGGTAAGAAAACCAAAGGTGAAGATCTTTATGGGAGATGTTGAAGATCTTTCACCATGATTAGAAGATTATGATCTATGTTTCCAAAGACACTAAACTAATATGGTATTTGGGCATATGTTTTTGTCATGTATTAAGTTTTCTGAAAAAGTAATGTAATGTCCATATACGTCAATCTTTGGGTCTCTATAATATACAACCATGTACATAAAATAAAATATATATAACATTACTTGTGATGTAATTTAGCAGGTTAATTCAGACAATAAGTCTACATATTTCTCATGAGTGAACTATTTAAAACTATATGAGCCCCTAATAATATTAATATTAAAATTTTATCACAAACCATTAATTTCTATGACAAAAATCATTTAATGAAAACACAAATATTCCCAAGAATGGATTAATTATTATTCCACTCTCATTCAGTAAATATATCCCACATAAATCAATAATAAAGTTAAAATTTTCACTAATTATATTATAATTATATATTTAAAAAATATAATATTTACATCACATGAACTAGATTTTGGATTAATAAAAAAATATTAAATATAATACCCAAGATATCAAATACAAATGGATTTTAAAATCCCATCATTTAATTTATATATCAATCGTTTTATCAATGGGTCTACCAAATTATTTGTTGATTTGATCAATAAATCCTTACGTTTCCCCTCTATATAATTAGGCATATGATAAAGTATTTTTGAAGAATGAGTTTGGTCTTTTGGTGAGTTTGGGGTTTCTTATGATGCACAATTACTCTATTTTTTTTTATAAATAAACTCCATTGATCTTGATATTCTAAGAACATACTCATGTTTAATTAGATACTTATTAATATAAAAATTACTATGTATTATCTGATAAAACTATGTACTTTGAATCTATTATATAATTATTCATCATTAGAAGATTATAAATATTTAATAAAATGACAAAACCACGGAGGTATAACTGAAATATAGTTTGAAATTTATCTTTATCTTTATCGTTATAGATGTTAGAAATACTATATCCCATTATAATGATATTTTTGTCATCTAAAAAGATCAATAATACATCTGCAGACCATCTTATATTCTTAAATAAATTCATTACAATAATATAGTGTCTCTAATGGGGATTTTATAATAATTTAATGGTTATTCGAAAATAATTAGCGACAATAGGTATACAATATAACATAAAATATATGGTTGATCACATCATCAAAGAATAAGGAAGCTCAAGCCATGTAACAATTTTTTAAATCCCCTTTTTTAGTTTTATTTACTAAAACTTTTTAACAATGTAATAATATAGGTGTTCCATCTCAGACTAAACAACCTATTATATATATCCCTATAGCCTTTTATCACCAATATGTAAGAAGTTTCACCCATTTCATTCATTGAGAAACATTTTCTCAACCATGTTATTATATGATTTAAATAAGGAATACAATTTCAGATGTATAGTATTTCATCAAAATAAAAAACCAAAAATATGACAGTTCTCCATGTATCCTACTAATATTAAAATGTTTCATCTATTTTTTTATGAAACCAAATTCTTTGATTGCATCAAAAAAACTACATCTGTGATATTCTTTTATTAATTCAAAAATACTATTATTAATTTTATACCTTACAAAAACCTATTTTAATCCCCAAAAACTTTAGGATGTATCCTTTAAGAATCATTAAGGATATTTCCATTAAGTAACCATTTTATAAATCTCTCAATCATAATGATATTTTATAGAAATAAAAATTTAAATGAACATTATTACAACTATTTTGTAAAGGGGTTCTTTATACTTAATAACATATTTTCTTAAAACCCTTTTGAACTATATGAGATTTATATATAAAAACTCTTCTATTCATGCCATTTTTATTTAAAAAAACTCACTTATACCTTATTATATTACCTTTATTTTTATATTAATCAAGTTCTAAACATGATTCCTATACATGGATTATAAAACAAATCCCATATTTTCTAATTGTATCTCAAAACCAAAATTATAAATAGAATTTTAACACATTTATTTTTGAGTTTATTTAATTTATTTTGGGAATACATTGTGTTACTTTATAAAATTATGTTTTCCATGACCAATTAAAAATTATCCTTATAGTTTTTATTATTTATTTATGAGGTAGTTTTAGTTTTCCTATGATTTATGGGAGATTTTATTTTATATTTAATATGGAGAATATATTAAAGTATTTCATGAGATGGAAATGTTGAATTTTAAATTTTTTGTATAATTATGTTCAAATAGTGTATTTAGAGATATGACGACCTTATGTTTTACAATGGCCCACCATGAAAAATATTATAAAGGGAAAATGAAGTTATGATGGAAGGAGTCAAATTATGAAAGAGGGATGAAAATTTTAATGGAGGAGATGTGTATAATATTTACCCATTAAATGTGAGAGTTAATATGGTAAATTTATGATTGGATTTAAGGAACAATATACTATTTGTGGGAATATTACAGACCTCTAATTTATTTCCATACCTTAAGATCTCTAGGTTTATATTAGCGATGAAAATTGTGATAAATGGATACCAAATGCTAGACGTTCTATTATATTATCAATGGTATATAGATTAAATTATTTTATATATTTTATATAAATTATTTATAGTGCTTGGTGATATGGTAATTTCATTAGGCGCCTAATTTTTATGTTCTGAATTTTGAGGTGTTAATTTAAATTTTATGATATCTATATCGGTTCCATTACAAGTGAAAAAAGGGCCATTCCAAATACCAAAATTATTATCTTTCAATATTTCATCTTCTATTAGACAACATAGTGAGTTAAATAGGGGTTATTTCAATTCATACGGGGGTCATTACACTCACTAATTGTATTTTACTTTAAGTGAGTTATATGGTGGTCATGCCAAAACTTAATGGGTCATTCTAAATGTTCATGGTTTTTTTAAAATGTTAATAGACTATTCCAAATCCCTTTAAAAAGAACATTATGTTAATTTATTTATAAATTATAGATCATGAGGGATTTTATATGATAATACTTGTTTTTTTATATTGTAAAGATAATCATTTTTACAGATTTTATAGAATAGGAGAAAGGTCATTAACATGGGTGTTTGTGATACTTTCTTTGTGACTATCTAGTATATTTACATTTTTTTATTGATTATTATTTTAAATGATTTGATTTATTATTTAGTGAGAAATATTAATTTTTATTAAAATGTATAATTTATAGGAAACAATTTTTTTAAATTCCCTTTGTAAGGGTTGGATTTTGGTAAATGATTTTGATGTGATTGATTTAAATGTTTTGTATTGTGTGTTTTCATGAAAAATATATTTCAGTGAGAACTATTTTAAAACATCAAAGAAATATCTAGGGTAAAATGGTGACTTATTAAGTATGCATTAATAAGAAAAATTAATATAATTAAAGAGGCCATATTTGAGTCCCACTAGTATTTATCGTAAAAGCGATGGTTTTGGGTTTTATGTGTGGAAATGTGATGAATTGGTTAACATATTAGGATTGAGTAAATGAAAATTTGTTTTTAACTAGGTGAGTAATGAATCATGTTGGGATTTTCTATGTCATTGATATATTATATTATTCCCTATATTATCCTTAAAATAAGTGTATTTCAGGGAATAAATATTTTCTATTGGATTTAGGGAAATGGTGGGTTTTTTTAGGATTTTTAGGAAATAGGGAGTTTCTAGTGGAACCTGGGAAAATAAAATGTTTTCCAAATTGGCATTTTTGTGGGGTAAAACATAGATTATAAGTTGATTTGAAATCAGTGATTTGATTTTTGTTTCCTATAAATTTTTTTTGAAATGATTAGATGTGTTTGTAATTGATATCTTGATTTTAGAATTTTTTGTTGAGTAGTTAATGGTTTTGGATGAAAATATATTTAATTTATCACTATTCATTAAAAATACATATAATTATTTAAACATAAAAATATATTTTAATCGTTAAAGAAATACTACTCTATATATAATCATCAACTACATGTGTACTGTAGTAGTCATATAAAAATTATTTTTATGGTACAAGGAAAGGGAATTAATTTAACTTTATTTTTTGGTGGGTTATAGATCAATGATTGCGATATATTATAAGAGGTGGTTGATAAAGTCACATTATTATATTTTTAGAATGTTGAATTTATTATTTTTTTATTCTTGGTTTGTAAATGTAGGGGCTAAAACTTTATTGGAGACATACTTTGTGTTTTTACATGTTATTGGTGGTTTAGTAGAGTTTGGAAGTGGGTTTGAAGTGAATAGATGAGGCTTTAGATCTTGTATGAATACAAGATGTGGGTTTTTACTCATTATACCATGGATGTGGTTAGGTTCCTCATGGTTTTATTTGGGGTTTTAGTTGAGTGGTTGTTTTTTAGGTAAAAGGTGTTTGAGTTGGATCGATCCATTTTTGAGGTTAGATTATATAGTGGTTAAATTTGTAGCTTATTGGTCCGCATTTTGGATTTTTTGTTTTAGAGAAAAATTCCTATATATAATAGGGAGGGTGGGGATACACATTTTTTTTATCATGGTGAAAAATGATGTGTTTTTTATGAGTATAATGTAGTTTATTTATGGTTTCAAGGTAGGATCAAAGAAACACTTCATGGTTTGAGGTGTTTGTGTTATTGTTTAGGTAAATGTAATTTTTATTAAAGTAAATACAAGATGTAAATTTTGGAGGGATCTTTATTTTTAGGGTTGTGGTTTTAAGATATGCATTAATAAAGATAAAATAAAATGAAGTTCAGTCTTACCATTCTATGGTTTAGTCAATTAGTGTTTTAGTATAAATCTATGACATCACTTAATTTTTTTATTATTTATTTGGATTTCATGAAACCTAATGAATCCTGGAGGCTGGGTATTGGTTCCCTTGGATTCCCTTTGTGGGTTTTTTGTGATACTTTTTTTAGGATCTAAGGTTCACTACTCATCACTTTAATTATATTCATTATTATCCTATATTTCTTGGGGAATTATTTTAGTGTTTTGTTTTTCTAGAGTACAGGTGATGGATTAATGGGGTATTGATGTATTATAGATTTAATAGAATATCCTTTAGAGTTTTTTATACATTTTATCATTAGTTTATTTGTTTTCTTATGTTTTCTTTAAGACTCATTTGAGGTAGGTGATTTAGTTTCTCAATATTTTATTCACGTGTTAATGTGTTTCAATAATTATTATTTTTCTATATGCCTAATAAATATAAATAAATTAATTGGAAAATGAAGTGATTTGAGATGGTTTTATGTGTTTACATTATTGATGTTACGATGCTATTTTATTAGTTGTTATACTAGTATGATTATGTGTTTTATGGACTATTTTTATTCATATGAGAATCATGTTTTAATTAGATAAATAAATTAATGATTATAATATGAAAAAGAAATTATAAATCTATAATTTGATGCTTGATTTTTGTGCTGATCATGAATTGATAAGTTATCATATAAGATGTCAATAAATTATTTTTTTACTATTATATTAGAATCAGGATGTTATATTTTTGTCATATTGATGTTGGTTTTCCTCTTATTTTATGAATTAATTGAAGAGTTTTTTGATTGATGTTGTTTTATTTTTATGTGAAAGTATAGTGTGGTTGATATGGTTTGTGTGTCCTTATATCCAAATATATAGAGATTCTAGAATAATGTTATATAATCATTCAATAATTAATTAATGAATTGAATAAATATTAATGAGAATGGGTTTATTCTGAGTAAATAATAATTGGATTTGTTAAATTATAGTAGTGAAGTTATTATGTGGTAAATGAAAAAGTTTAAAAAAATGTGTTGAAATAAGAAATTGGTCTATATGAAATTTAAGTTGTTTTAATTAATATGGTTAGTAAATGAATGAATAAAAAGGTTTTAATGGTAATTTTTTTTTAAAATTATGTTGTTATAATGTGGTTTATTATATGGTTGAAGGTGGTAGTAGTAGTTGCTGCTACATGGATGTGGTAGTATAAAAATTGGATACAGTTGTAGAGGTGTTGTTCATGTGGGGACCCTAGGTCGGGCTGTTGTGATATTATAAATATCATAATATTTTATATTATTTCTTACACACCACCACTCGAGTCCAAAAATATTGCTGAAACCCCTATAAGTTTTTAGGTTTTTAGAGTATCCCAAAAATCCACGATGTGGGTGATATAGATAGCTAACTAATTACCCTATCCCTCTCTCTATTCTTGACATAGTGTGGTGATGTGGTGATGTGAAAGGGATGCAATAAGGAGGTAGTGATGTGCTGATGATGTGGTTATGTGGTGATGGATATGTGGTAATTGTTGTGTGGATGTATTTATATGGTACGAGAGAGTGGTTATGCAATTATGGCAATTATGTGTTATATATATATATATATATGGTATAAGGTTATGTTATATGGATATCGAAGATACATGAGACGTAGAAATATTCCATGGTTATGTGAGGGAAACTAGATCAATAAGAAATAATGTTTAGGGTTTCTTTTATATATATATCATGATTATTATATAACAATACTTTTATGTGAATTTGGGATACAGAGTCTTTGTGAGGTTAGGTTGAAGTTGACCTTGGGATAAGTAAGAAGTCATTTTCACTACATGTTCACTGAGGCTTTAATATGATTCATTCACAATTACAAAAGAATATCCAGTGAGGAACATGTTAAGTATACTTGTATTATTAACTATATATTCGATTTTATATTTTCATAGATTAATAGGATCTAATGGGTGATTGCGTTGGAAATTACTATCCTTTTTCTTAGAGATAATTATTACAGTTGGAGTTTTCACTATAAGAGTTTATTTTGGTATTTATTTTTGATTTGTTATCTTTATATTCCTATATGATAATTCAGACATTATTTTAGTATAATGGGTTATTTATTTATTTAGTTGGTGTTTCTTGGTGGATTATTTTGTTTCTTGGTAAAATAGAGGGTAATTTCTTCTATTATCTGTGGTTTTTACTCTCAATGACAATCATTAAATCATATCCTTTAAAATATGGGATTCAATGTTCATAATTTTCTTCACTATAGACCTATGGGAATGGGTAAATAAACAGTGGTATTAAAGATTTTGTTGCAATTCAAGATAAAATTTGGAGTTATAAACTAAATAAGATTTCATTGGTCTGGTAAGGAAATGTTATCATTCGAGCTTGACATGTGGTATAATAAATAGAGTCTAGCTAGGACACAAATATGATGCCCTGGTCAAATGTAAGGACCTTAAGCCTACCTAACATACTAATGTGAGGTTATTATTATTTCAATGTAGAGAACTATGTGTGATTAATTCATAATACTTATTTGTTTGTATGGAATACAAAGTAATTTACTTAAAATATATTTGAATGAAATACATATTATAGTCTTACAATTTATTGATTATTTTTTAAAGATGTTTGGTAAAATTCATCATCTTATGATTCATGTTAGTGAGGTATTGTTTTATGTTATAATAAATTATAATAAAGTAAATTATTAAGGAGTTTTATTCCTAGATTATGATTTTTAGGAGTTTTAGCATCCAAGTTTTCTAAGATATGATGGGAAAATCTCTGGTCAGAAGAAATAGAGGAGGGTAAAGTAGATTTATATATCCTTTAGTTTGATTCATGTGGGGAATGTGTATTAGATTCCTTTTAATATTAGTTTATTGAGGAGGTTTATCTTTAAAATGGTGTATTCTATTTATTGGTGAGAAAGATGAGTTTGAGTTGATGATATATATGTTTAAGAGTAAGTTATAAGTGTAGTTTCTATCTTTAATGTTGAGTGAAAATCATTGATTATAGGTTCTCACTCTATAATAGGGGATATTTAGTGTGTAGTATGTTAGAGTCTGGTTTCAAAACCTCCTCTACCATGCTCCTAAGTTTTATTTATTTGATTTGAAAACAGAATGACATTTTGATGTCACTTTACATAGAGTGATATAGATTAATTTACCACATTAATGATGATAATATATGACAAACATTATGGTAATTGAGAAGATGTTTCCATGTATAGGTTCCTCTTAAATGGGAAGTCATCAGAACATCATGAGGAGTAGATCTATAGATAGAGATTTTCATCTTTCTAGGAATCCTTGGTTTCAACTAGTGAGAAGTTACTATCATTTTTCTACTTATTATTTTTCTAGAGTCAAATTTTATAGGTCTTCCATAGGGAGATATAATGTGGTTTTATTTTTGTTTATAGGGAACCAACATTGATAGTTTTAGTGGTTGACATTCCTTATTAAAAAATGTGGATACGATTTTCAATTTTAGATGACTCCTTGATAACTATTTCTTATGACTCCTTATCATCAGTAGAATGGCCCTCATGTTTTTGGGATATATAGGATAGATAGAGAATAAATGATATCCTTATGATATTCCCCATACCTAGGGACCTATAATTGAGTATGGATTTGGTGGAAGTTACCATTAAGGCTAGTGATGAATATGATAAGTGCATGTTTAGTTTCATGATATGGAGTTACGAACACTAAGAGGGAGAAATATTGATTGATATAAATTTACTATTATAATATGATTTATTCTTTGATTAACTTTTTCAATTCAAAATCCTTCATTTCACTACGCTCAGTCTGAGTTTTTGGACCCAAGGTAGACAAAGTTCTAGTTTCCTCAGTGTTTTTAATGCCAGTTAGAGACCAGTGTAATTTTTCTAAGGTGTTGAAAAAATATGAGATTTAAAGGGAAACATAATTCATTGAGAGAGTTATTTTTCTTGAATATAAAACTATATAATTTCATACTTGTCATGAATTAGTTTTATTTTATGTGATTTCTTATAGACTACTGTTGATCGTGAATTGTTTTCTTTAATTTGTAATGTGAGAAAGCAATTTTCATTAGAGAGTGGGATAATTGGATGAATCATTAATGTTTGGTTAATTTTTAGTTTTAGTTAGTAGGGTTGATGTTGATTACACCAAAAGTACAAGTGATGGATTTTTTTAGAATAATAAAGGAGACTCATTTTTTTTTCTGAAGTGGAATGAAACTACCCCTCAAGACGACATCAAGTTCAAGAATCAGTTGAATCCACATTTCTCTTTTATTTTTATTTCTCTTTAAATTATGAATCATTAATAGTATGGGATTTGAAGATCTAGATCAATGATTCAATCTAGAAAGGTTTAATCTATTTTAGTGTGTCTCCGTAGGGAGATCATATATTGTTTTAAATGATGGTGAGTGCTATTTTGTGGTTGTGTGTTAATTATCATTAGTTGAGAAAAGTTAAAATAAATAAATTTAATCAAATATGGATAATTTATGACCTATTAAATCAATTAAATGGATTAAAATAGTTTTTAGTGATTTATTTATTTTTTGGTTATCATCAAATGGGGGTAAAGGAGGAAGATTGCAATGACCCAAACTTTTATAATTGAAATTTCCTTTGTGATTGAATCAAATGCCCTATGATGTAACATGGTTATAGAAAATACATGCACTTATTTTGTCACATATTTATATATTTAAAAGGCCATAAGGAATCATGAAAATTAATATTATATCCATTTAATATTGATAATGTGATAATAATATATTAAGGGATATGATAAATCATATTAACATAGATAAAATAAGTGATGACTTCAACTAGTAGAATCATACACAATGAATCCCACATATTATAGCTTCCAAGGGATATATAATATCTAATATTTTACCATAACCAATATAATTATGAGATTAAACAACTAAATAATGATTGATACTATTTATGGGAGAAGTTAAAGCTCATCAAGATCATGACCCAAACTATTTTCACCAAACAACCATTGGGAATCTCACCACTGCACACCTAACCCTTAGGCCGTTCGCTTGAGTAATAAAGAGATATGTATATCGACCCTCAATGTTTGAGTATTTATATTTTATTTTCAAAAAAATAATTATTATATTTATTTTTTATTATGTTCACTTTGTAAATTATTATTTTATGAGTTTGATAAAAATTATACTTTAATACAAAAAAATCGAATTATATTTTTGGGAATTATGAAATTTTAACTAAGAAATTCCTTTTGATGAATTTAGGAAATTATAAATTAAATAATATTTTAATAAAATATTATTATTAAATATTATATATTAAACATAAATATTTTTAATAAGTGAGAATGTTATTTTTATAAGGGTTAGAAAACTATTATTTTCAAAAGAACAATATTTTTCAATAAATAGGGATTTTAATATGAAAATGAATGTTCTATTTTTAGTGAATTATTTTGAGAAAATATTTTTGGATTCGAGACATAAGAATTACCCAATAGTGATATTTTCTAATTTTTCTAAGTCTGTCTAATTTTTAAGTAAAAAATAAATATGGTATAAATACACATTATGTATTATGACATAATAATGAACAAAAATTGATGTAATTTCTTCCATAAAATCTCTCCATTAGAAATTATATATTTATAATTTTAAAAAATGTGTTTTTTTTATTTGATTAATTTTATAAACCATTTATGATTCATCCAAAAAATATATTATATTTAAAGGTTTTTAAATCAACTACATGTTAACGTGACTCAAGTTCAAATCACTAAGGTATTATTTTAAGGTAATAGGTTTATATAATTATAAAATAGTTAAAAAAATTCTATTTAGAAGATAATATGGGAAAAACATGGGTTTATTTGTGGCATTGTTTACTTTATTATATAGAGTCCAACACCCATGTTTGTAAAATAATAAAGTACTAACCTCTCTCTTCTTGTATATACCCACCCATGATCCCATTATACATCAATAAAAAAAACAATTATAATTTGAATTTTACTTTCTATAGTCCTCCCAAGGTTCTCCAAAGCTCTTAATAAGCTCATCCCAAGTTTTTGGATACTCCCTCTTAAGGTATGGGATACTCTCCTTCTCTTATTTATTCAAGAAAATTCATTACATATTTCCTTTTTTATTTCAATTAATATTGATGGTATGTGATTTTAAACATACTTATTACTGAACGTATGATTTAAAATTAATTTTAGACCCATTTAACACAAATTAATCCATCCCATGATTTATTATTTACCCTTGTTTTGCTGCCAAAATTATATTTTGAATTTTCTATTCCAAACTTTTATTCAATAACTATTTTTTTCTTATGAATTTTATCTCACATTTTTTCATGTTATATTATGTTATTACATATCCATATTACTTCCCTTATTATTTAAAATTTATTATAAAACCATTTCACCCTCATCAATCCCTCCAACGATTCATTATGTACCCCCATTATGCCACCAAAATTATCCTGTAATTTTCCATTACAAAACTTTATATTATGAATACCCTAATCATTTCCACTCAAGGGTATTCAAATATACAATCCAATTATTATTTAATTGTGTAATTCTAGGTATTTATTCTACAAACCTTAATCCTAGGATTAAATTTTATAAAATATGATAATATTTTGAATGATCTATGTTGCACACTTATGCATGTTGGTGATATGAGAATGATGGGTGCAGTTGGAATTTTATTGTTATCCAATGAATTAGGTAATTTTTTAGTCTCATGAGATGTTATGTACAGGATGAGTGAGTAAAACTAATACATTATGGAACTTTTTATACAATTTTATGATTTATTGGTGGTTATCCTTGACCAATGTTTATGATGTCAAGTTTAATGTTGTTTCCACATTCTCATATTTCTTTATGCTGTCATGTTGTATCATGCCTAATTGTTCAAGATTATGATTCTAAAACTTTTTATGTGCTATTGAAATTTCTATTGACTGACATATTATAATTTCATTATGTTATGATTTTTTATTCCCTTAACTGGATTTATAGCCCACCCCTTTTTTATGTATGTCCCAAGGTTATCTCAGGAAGTTTTAAAACTGTTGGAATTTTAGAAGCATATTAAGGTTTTTTAATGAAATTGTTTCATTCATTTATCAATTTGAAGTTATATTTATCTAATATACCAAGTACATTAGGATTATAAATATTCCGAGTTGTACTATGGGAAATTTTATGTAACAAATCATGAAATAAAGTGTATTAAATACTGGGACATCGTAGTTGTTATTAAAGGAAAGTCTAGTTATTTTTATGATCAAGTTTATAAAAAATTAGATAAAGACTTAGGAATAATAGAAAACATTGAAAGACATAATTTTTTTGGTAAAGTATATATTATGTGGTTTATAGGAAAATACATCCATGTATGGGTACTATAAGAGGTGTCTCTCTAGCATTGATTCACCTAGGGGTAATAATACCAAAAACACTACATTAAGCTTGAATTGATTAGGAAAAGGTGAATGATAATATTCTTTAATGCACATGAGTTTTGAAAGTCCTTGTGGATATGCATTGGTAAATAATATAGCTCCTTAACAACCATTATTAAGGGAACACAAACTTCCCATAAAATTTTAGATTAGGAAATATATTATAAATAACACAGAGTGAAGACTATAAATTCATAGGTTAACAGTTTTTATGTGTTATCCATTTAATGTTATTAGTTTCCCTTTTATATGTTTTATGTATTTAAAATTATTATCTATAAGTCTATTTGAAATGATTTAAATGATTAGAACCAGTATCAATTAGTGAAAGTCAATGTTATTGTCTGTGGTTCTATGAAATATTTTGTATCACTCATATTTATTAAAACTATTAAAACACCACCACAAAGTACATAAGCAGAATTTTTAGTGAAACTAAAAAATGAGGTGATATTTCATCCAAATTATATAAATTATCCCATGTTGAAATTTGTGGGATTACCTTCCCAGAGAAAGTTATGATACTTCCTTTAGAAAAATTGGATGTAATTATATGTATGGATTGGATTTCCTTATATAGAGCCAATATAAACTTCTAAGAGAAGTAAATGACCATCCGTATATTAAATCAACCTAAATATATATACATGTTCATGGAGGAGGATGCATATTATTTAGTATCAAAATATCATGCATGGATATTATTACCTTGTGAGAAATCATATCTTTCTTAAATGATTAAGATTAAAGAAAATATCATCCTTGAAGAAATGTCTATAATGGGGGTATACACTGATGTGTTTCTAGAAAAATGGGTTGGTCTTCCTCTTAGTTGAGATGTTGAATTTTTAATCTTTCTTATACAATGGGATTTTTCAATATCTAAGAATATATATAGAAAGACCATTGTTAACATTTAGGAAATTATGAAATAATAATAAGAGAATATAGATAATGGGTTTATACACCCAAGTGCTTCACCCTAGGGTGAACCAGTCCACTTCATCAAGAAAAAGTATGGGACAATGAACCTATAAATTTATTATAGTTATCTACACAAGATCATGAGATAAAAAAATTATCCCCAACCATGGATTGATGACATGTATAATTAACTATTTGGAGACAAATATTTCTCTAAGATATATCTTTAGTTGGGAAATTATCTTGTTAAGGTGAAGAAGAAGGATATAACAAAGGATGTTTTTTTTGTACAAGGTTTGAGAAATATTAGTTTATTGTGATTCCAACTAGGCCCACTAATTATAAATAAATAATTATGGATTGGATGAATATAGTCTTTAGGTATTACACGATAAATTTATGGTATCCTTATATTTGTGATGTTCTTATATACTCTAAAAGTAAGGTGGAACATGAGGATAATTTTAATATTATTCTATGGACCTTATGGAATGAAAATATGTATGAAAAGTATAGTAAATATAATTTCTGTTTGGAGAAATTGACATTCTTGAGGCATGTCATCACTAGCCAATGAATATCCATAGATACTTAAAAATAGAAATATGCAAGGATGGTCCAAACAAACATCTATGATAGAAATATATAGTTTCCCTAGATTATCTGGGTGTTATCATTGATTTTTTAAAACATTATCAAAATTTTCAATCCCCATAACCATGATAACTCAAAAAGGATTCAATTTTATATGTAATAATGAATGTGGGGGGAGGTTTAAAGATATAAATAATAGGATAATCACTACACATGTACTCACATTACCCAGCATTGGAGAAATATTTGTTACTGATGTATCCAAAAAAGGATTGGGTTGTGTTCTCATAAAAAATGATAAAGTGATAGCCTATTACACCCTCCAAGTAATGATTATTGAGAAAAATTGCCCAACTCATGATCTATAATTATCTATAGTTATCTTCTCATTTTATATTTTATGAAATTATATCTATAGGGATAAGTGTGATATATATATATATACACACACATACACACACATATAGATGGAACATAAAATCCTCAAGTATAAATTCACACAAAAGTATCTTAATATAAACCAATGGAGGTGGATAGAGCTGATCAAGGATTATTATTGTTCAATCCATTACCAACCCGTGATATAAAAATGTGATAGATTCTCTAAGTAGAATGGATCCCATAACTCTATCCATGATGAGGATCATAAGGGATCCAATATTCATGAAAATAAAAATAATGGAAATGGGAGTAATAAAATAATTTTCATCTTAAATTTCTAAAATAAATATTCAACCATCTATTCTTGAGAGAATGAAGGAGGATTAGAAAGATGATGAGTTGCTATATAAGTTAATTGTAAATATTATGGAGTTCAAATTTTCTAAATATAGAGTTATAAGGTTTGGAACTCAGATATTTTTCCCATCCAAACTAGAACTAAAGAGGGAACTACTTGATGATGTGCATATCTTAGTATTCTATATTCATCTTAGAATCCATAAGATATATACGTATTCGAAGAAAAATTTCTAGAGGGATAACATGAGGAACGAGATTGTGGAGTTTGTATCTCGATGCTTGGTATGCCATAATGTTATGTATGAACAAAAAAATTATTTGGGTATGATAAATCTATTTTCCATACTAGTATGGAAATGGGAAAACATAACCATGGATTTCATTGTAGAACTCCTCAAAATAACTAAAGTAAATAATTTCATCTAGGTGGTAGTTGATGGCCTTACAAAATATAAATATTTCATTTATATTAAGGATAATTTATATCTTAACCAACCCTCGAAGATATATATTAGAGAAGTGGTAAGACTGTAGGGAGTTCTAGAAACTATTTTATCTGACCTAGATATGAGATTTACATCATGTTTTTGGAGAATTATTCAATAGTATTTTAATATATAACTGAGATTTAGCACTCCTTATCACCCATATATGGATGGTAACTCTAAAAGAACATTCAAATCCTAAAAGATATGCTACAATCATGTTCAATGGATTTCCAAGGATAATGGTATTAATTCATTCCCCTAGTGGAGTTCTCATTTATCAAAACATTTCATTAAAGCATTCAATTGGTTTCTTATGAGGCTGTATATGAGAAAAAGTGTTGAACTTTGATATTATGGGATAAAGTTGGTGAGAAAAAGGTTATGGGACATGATATTGTTCAAGATATTATTGAACAGGTTCATACAATTCAACATCATATAAATTCTATACTAAGTCGACATAAAATATTTACATACAATCATAAAAAAGATCTAGAGTTTGATATTAGAGACAAAGTATTTCTTTGTATATCTCTAGGGAATAAATTCATGTGGTTTTGGAAGAATTGAATCCTTAATCCTAGATACATTTTCCCCTTTGAGATCCTTTATCACATCTGAGAAGTAAACTATCCACTAAAACTCCAACCTAAACTATCTCAAATACATGATATGTTTTATGTATCCCTCAAGAGGAAGTCATTACTGACCCCTCACTTGTACTGAATCCATAGTTGATACCATTAGGGAATGATCTTTTATACTAGGAGCATACATTGAAGATTTTATATCATTGAGAAAAAGTTCTACAAAACATAAAAAATCACTGGGTCAACGTGTTGTGGTGGAACCAAAAGTTTGTGGAAGCTTCTTGGGAACCATAGAAGGCATTGAAAAATAAGTACCCTAATATATTTTATGGTATAAAATGAAATTTTAGAGGGTGAAATTTATATGGGGGAATAATTTAACATATGAAACTTTTATAAATAAAATTCCATTTTTGATTGAATTAAATTCCAAATTATGTAACGTGGTTATAGAAAATATAATATATTATTGGGTTATATCCTAAAATATTTAAAATAACATTATGAATCATTACCCTTGATATTATATCCATTTAATAGTGACCGTATAATTAATATATATTAAGGGTTATGATAATTTCCAATTGAAATAGAAAAAAGAAGTGATGGCCTTAACCAGTAGAATCATACCATATGAATCCCATTTATAAAAGTTTCTAAGGGATATAACATCTATAAAATTTTCCCCTGTCCAATCCCAGACATATATTGAAAAACTAAATCATTTTTGAAACCAATTATGGGAGAAGTTCAATATCATTAAGATTACAACACTAACCATGTTCACTGAACCACCCCATGAAAATATTACTATCGCACACCTTACCCTTATGGAGTTTTCTAGTGTAATAAGGGGTCTGATATATTTACCCCAATAGTATGAATATATACATTTTATTTTCAATATAATAATTAATATATTTATTCTTTATTTTTTACTTTATAAATTATCAAGTAATGAGTTTTATAAAAATTAGATTTTAATACGAAAAAACATGAATTATATTTTTTTGGTAATATGAAATTTTAATTAATAAATTAAATTCAATGAAATCATGAAAATTTGAATTAAATATTATTATTTAATATTATTTATTAAATATAAATAATTTTATGAAGTGAAAATGTAATTTTATAAGGTTCATACAAATGTTATTGTAAAAAAACCTGTATTTTTAAATAATGGGTGATTTTAATTTAAAAGTGTTCTCATTTTGAGATAATAATTTATATTAATTAAATATATTTTTAATCACAACCCTAAAATTATCAAAAAATGATACTTTCATAATCTTTAGAGACAATCGAATTGCCGGGTACAAATTAAATAGGGTTTAAATAGGGGATATGTATTATGAAATGATAATGACTAAAAAGTGAAGTAATATGTTACATAAAATATATCCATGAACAAATATATATTTACTTGATAAAATTATGAGTTTTCCGGTTATATTATTCAATTTATAAACTCTTTTTGAATCCTCTAAAACCAACATTGTATTTTACGGTTTTAAAATCAATTATTTGTGAACATGACTCACATCCACACCAAGAAGGTTTTTATTTAAATGTGATCAGCTCATGAACATATAAAATAATGGAAAAGAATCCTATTTAGTATAAACCATGGGTAAAATCCATATTAATATTTTTGGTTTTGATTACTTTATTTTATAGAGTCAAGTACATTTTTTTGGAAAATAAAAAAGAATTACCCTATCATTTCCTATATAAACCCACCCAAGATCCCATTAATCATCACTTAAAACTATTTTAATAGGACTATAATTTTAACTTTCTTCTCTAAATTCCTCCTAGGATTCCCACAAGATCACTTGATTTACCTCCCAAGCTTTTGGAAGCACCCTCTAAATGTAAGAGGTCATCTCCTTCTCCTCTTTATTCATGAAACTTCATTATGTATTTCATTTTGTATTTCAATTAATATTGATGGTATAACATTTCCCACATCGCAATTACTAACCTTATTTTTTAAAAGTGATTATATAATACTTTCACTCTCATTATCCCCCATGATTCATTATGTACCCTTTTTATGCAGTCAAAATTTTCATGTGATTTTTCGATGCCAAACTTTTATTCAAGAAACCCTTTTGTCTAATTCCATTTAATTGCTAATTTTTCTGGTTGTATTTTTTTATTAAAAAAAAATATTACTTATATTATTATGGTAAAGTACCGCTTTCACTCTCATTAATACCTCCCATTTTTCATTATGTACCCCCGTTATGCCACAAAAATTATCCTATGATTTCTCAATGCCAATCCTTTGTATTGTGAGTACTATCACCATATACACTCAAGGGTATTCACCAAGACATTAATATTATTTTATTTATAATTCAATGTATTTATTCCAAACTCCTTAATCATTGTATTAAATGTGTTGAAATATGATCCTATATTTAATGATCCTTGTGGCACACTTATGCATGTTCATGATATGAAAGTGATGGGTACACCCTAGATTATATATCTCTATAATGAATTGGGTAATGTTTTAATCTCATGATACATCATTAATGGGATCAAGGATTAAATATAATCTATTATGGGTCATTTTTAACCCTGTTAGGATTTATTTTAGGTTAGCCTTGACCTATGTTATGATGTCACATTTAATTTTTTTTCCTCATTATCAGGTCGCCTTTATGATATCATTTTTTGTCATTCCCCATTGTTCAAGATTATTATTCTCACCCCTTTTGTGTATAATTGAAAGGCCTATTGAATAAAATATTATAATTTCAGCATGTTATTATTTGTTTATTACATTTACAAGATTTATATTCCACCGCTTTCTTATGTATATCCCCAGGTTATCTCATGCAGTTTTAAGTATTTAGGATTTTTAGAATCATGTTAATGAAGTTTTAAATAATATTGTTGTATCCATATATCAATTTGATATGATATGTACAAAATCATTCAAATAAATTAGGATTACCGATCTTCTGGTTTGTATAATGTGTGAATTTATTTATTAAATCATGAAATAATGTGTATTAAAGACAAGAGTCATCATAATGATGTTCTAGAGAATGTGTTTGGGTGTCTCTATATACACTTTTAGTTAAGGGTAATTACTTTTTGAGTAATAATCACCCTAATTATTTTCTAGTTTTTGATGAACACAATGTTTCCGGAGTTCCTGGACCAATTTTAGGTCATGTTAGTTTTTCATACCTTGATGTATTCATGGTTAGAGGAGAATCATGTTGAGAATTTGGGGTCTATTTTTAAAGTCCCATAACAATATCAGATGTATGGGAAGCTATATAAGGGTATGTTTGAATGTGTTAGGTGTATTTTATTAGTAATGTTGTGTCTCAACAAGGTGTGTCCAATTATCATTTAATGATTTAGGTAGTTTTTTGTTAAGTTGATCCAAAAAGCATTGTAGAGGTGCAGAGTTCCTGTGTTCATATAGGCTATTTTAGGAGGTTTATATTTTATTTCTCATTGATCATGTAACCTTTTATATATTTTAATAATAAATACTATAAAATTATATGTATACATTAATGTTGTCCATGATTTGATTAACGGAAGGATAATTTGATCAGTTATCTTACCCAATATTTTCATGCTTAAAGAGTAATGTCTGAGGTCTTTTGTGATGATTCATGTCTTGGTCAAGGGTTTTTATTGATGAAGAAGTGAATAGGGATATCTTATTGGTCTCAATGGTTATTACCTAATAATAAAATTTATTCCACCCATGATATCGATCTTACAAGAATTCTTTTTTTCTGAATCATTTGTGACATTATATTATTGCAAAGTGGTTTGGGGCCTTCATGGATAACATGATCATATAATATATCTTCTTATAGTGGTATTTGAATATAAATCAAGTGATATTATTGATATATTTTGGGATTAATTTTTTTTATCTTCTACACTCTTGGTAAAGGTGATGTATTTTTTTATACACTTATTATAGGTTCATGTGTATATGTTACTCAGGAAGTTGAGGATGAGTGGAGGATAATGTGGGAGCTTGTAGATTTGTACTTTTATATAGAGTAAGTCCATAGTAGAGTTTCCCTATATCTGAGGATAGTGAATTATTCCTTATTATAATAAAAATTGGATTCTCAGTTAGAAGTTTTTATGATGGAGGCATGGAGAGATTCCGTCATCTATAAATATTCACTTAAGGGATGGTTATAGGATGATATATATTGAGAGTTGTTTTTTAGAATGTTTTATGTCTCATCAGTGATGGTAGAGGTAGTATTTTTTGTGTATCTTAACTTATATCTATCTATGAATAATGGAATTCCTAATATGTATGATTTTATTAAGAATTAGTTCTTTTAGATGGTAATGAATAGGTCATTGGATGAGTTTGTGTCTCGATGTCTGGTTTGTAAGTGGGTAAAATCCTAACATTGAGTTTCAGTTGGTTAAAATTAGCAATTAGATGTTCCTAATTTTAAATAGAAGCATATATCAATATATTTTGTTACGAATTATTCGAGATATTTAATTACTTTTTATTATATTTGGGTGGTTTTAGATTGGTCGATAAAGTTAGCTCAGTTTTTATTTATTAAGGAGTCATGTATGGTAGATACTTAGGTGAGGCTCAATATGGATGAGGCAATTCATATTATCAAATTATCGAGGATGATTATGACAAATCAAGATCCTAACTTATCCATGATATTTTAGAAAGGTATTAAATGTTATTTTGGATCTTAGTAATTTATTTACATAGATTTTCATCCATAGATGGATGAAAATATGGAGTGGATTAATTTTAAGTTATAGGACTTGCAATATCTATATGTTTTTGATCTTGTAGTTTCATGGGTGAATAATTTTACTTTGGTTCAGTTTTACTACAAAACTAGTCCTTTATTTTCTATTGGTATAACTCCATTCATGGAATTATATGTGTGGCCTTACAGATCCTCATTGTGTTGGAATGAAATTCAAGAGTTTGTGATTCTTGGACCAAATTTGGTGTAGAGAACAACATAGAAAGTTCTTGCAGCTAATTTGTATATGGAAGCTGCTCATGATTGTTATAAGTTTTATGTGGATCAAAGGAGGATACATGTAGATTTTTAGGTTTATTATAACATTTTAATGAATATTTATCTTCGTTGTGGGTATTATAATCTTAGTATATCTAGTGAAATTTCTCCTTGATTTTTTAACACATTATGTTATAAGATTATGAGCTCTAGACCCAACTGAAACATGTATTTTTCATTACCAAAAAATTTATACGACTTGATATATACAAGTATTTATCTTAAAAATATTTTTATATTGATTTTTTGTATACTATATATTTAAATTTACTTATATTATATGACATATGAAAAGGTTAAAATAGTTTTCAACTATAATGAGAACCTGATGATACTATGACAGTAATCTTAAACGTATGTCCTATGGTTAAGATACATTATTCTGATGGGATATAGATGAAGTTTTACTATTAGGTGTTGAGGGATCATAAGAATTGATACTTCTTATCATGAATTTTTAACATGGGGATATCAAGTATGGGACATCATGAGGATTGAACTAAAATTATGCACACCACATGTTTTTGGTGTCATTAGATGTTCATCTCTACGTGCATTTATACTGATCACTCAACTCGAGTTCATTGTTAATGTATATCATCCAATTTATTAATTTCATGTAAGATCAAAACCATGAAATTTATGGTTGTGGGTAGGTACCTTGTGTGATTTTTGTAATTGGTGGTGTGAAATTGATTGAATGATCAAGAAATATTTTTTCTTCTTTTGTGTTTAGGAATAAGATATCTTTGTTAATGTGACTGGGAAAGTAGTGTATATACTAAATCTATTCCCATGTTATATGAATTATATTCCATTAAATATAGTAAAAATAAATAAATAAATCATAAAGGAATGATTTCTTATAGTATACATCATAATTTATGAGATATCACAAGACAAAGAGATTATATTACAGAAAGAGTCATTAAAGAAGGTTATCACATCCATGAATTATACTGATCTCTATAGTTTTTCATGATATGTTTATTGATACCACTCTTGTTATATTATTATGAATAATTTATATTGAGATATGGGCATATAGTTTCACATATAATTTTTTTATAAGTACCAACAATTTAGATGAATTAAAGTTTAGGTTGAAGTGGATCCCATGAACACATGTCAGTGAAAGTATGAGTGTGAACAATCCATAATAATTAAAACACATAAATTCAGTTATATGTTAATCAAGATAATAATAATAGTAATTAAATTTATTACACATAGAATTAATATATTATTTAAGGTAAAATTATTGATTACGAGTAATGTATTTTGAAAACATATATTTTACTATAAAATGTTTGATAAATGTATACATGAGGAACAATACAAGTTAATGGATTATAATTATTAACATTATATATAAAAATTTTACTATACATTTATAGGGTTTACATGTCACATACAACATGTTACATATGTCATTTGTGACATATATATAAATTTTAGAGGTTAAACTTCTAAGGGGACAAAAATGAAATTTTGAGATGTTTAACTTATGTTTAGATATTCAATTAAAAACATAAAATCCTAGAGGTTTATCTTAGAAATAATTTTACTATACTCCATATTCTCTCTCAATATTATAGTGTAAAATTAATAAGAAAAGGGATATATAATCGATTTCATTCATTGATTCAATAATGTGTTCTTACAATGACTAAATGTATTTCGTAAGGGGTTAGAATTATTTATTATAGAACAAAAAAGTTTTATAAAGATAATCCCCAAGATTACAGAGAATGTTTTTCATGATTTATAGTGTTTAATACATCTATAACTTAATAGGTATTAAAAAATATTGTATCCACTAATATTGGGTGAATGATGACTCTTTGGTCTTATGTTTCACCCTCAAGCAACTTTTTCACATATTAAAGTGAGTTGATTTATTAATATTTCTTCTTTTTTACCACTTATAGAAACACAAACATAGAGAGAATAGTTAATATAGAAGGTGAACCACTCAAAAAATGGATATATCCTTTTCATGATACTAAAAAATTGATATCATATGATCTTCTACTCATCATAGAAACAAATTTAAAATGATTATACTTGAAATTTTTTATATAAAAAATGGTTCCAAGATAAATTAACATGATCCTACAAAGTCAAAAAATGATATAATAAGAATAATATTCAATATTAAATAATATAATACACTTTTATAAAGATATGTACTAACCCCTCCTCACTTATGTAGACATTTATCTTGTTATCAAATAGTGAGTGATAAAAATATTAAACAAACAAATACATTCGTTTCATTTTCAATGATTAATGTAATAAAATAAAATTCTACAAACTTGAATCAATAAATGTCATATATGAACAAAACTAAATATACATTAGTAGTCTAATTCTTCTTCAAGATCATATTATATCTTCACATCCATGTATTCATACTTGAAGATATGATTTTGATTAATATTCACCACACTTATTTTATTTATTATGTGTATTAATCTCCAAATTCCTATATTAAAATCTTACAAATTCACATGAATTATGTCACACACATTCTCTTCTAACTTTCATAAAATCATATATATACGTACATAATTTTTATTTCATATTTATAATACAAATACAACATCCCTTATCAACTTATCTGACTTAAATTTGATCCATTATATCAATACATACGTTATAGTAACAATTTATTGGTTTTAAGGACACTAGGGATCAATATTGAGTAGCTAATGTTTCTCCCATAAATCCACATTAGGTAAATAACATTAAAGTAGACATTGGAACCCATCATTTTGTGACCACAATTACTTAGGCGTGACCGTGATCTTCATAATGAAATGAGGTATACTATAGCATGCCATGATGGTTTCCAAAACTTGTTATCTTCTAACTGCTCAATGATTTAGGTTATTGTGGAATGAAAAATATAAATTGTGGTGCGAGCTATTTAAACATAAACCAAGAGGATCATTAAATTTTTATAGACACCTAAATTACATCATGACCATGATTATTCATATTTTAATATAACCCCTCATGTAAAAGTCCTATTCCCTCCACTAAATAAACTAAACAGGAAACAAAATCATCATAGTTATGGTGTAATTTTTTTGACTCTCCAAAAAATTTATTCATATAGAGGATCATCATGGAAGGATGAATTCCATTTTAGTGTTATTTACTCTTTGACATCAATACTCCTCCAAATCCTCAATCTTTAAATGAAAACATTTACAATTCTCGTCAAAAATACCAAATGGTTTCTACCTCAATTGAATTATCCAAATAATCTCAAGTTAGAGTATGATTAATTTATTAACTAGTTCAATAAAAAAAATCCAACACTAAATTCATAAATCATATCCACTTGAATTTTTAATCAATGAATAATATTATTCATTCTATAAAATACACCCTAGAAAAGACCTTTAAGATCACCTTCAATCACAGATAACTTCCTATTTCCAATAATATGCCTTTTATATTTTGTCTTAAACAAATAAATATAAATCATCCTCTAACTTATTAGTGAATCATAATTTAATCTTTCTAAGAATATTTTAAAAAAATATTTGTAAGAAACAAGAATGATGAATAACAATGTCAAATATCCATATAAATGATTTATATCCACTTTAAAGTTTCATATTATACTTTTATTTTAAATTTATCATCATAAAAAAATTATTTTACATGTTATTAACAAACTTAATTCATAAATTCTCATTATACTTATTATAATAATTCATACATAAAAAAATATACACACACACACCATTGGATTCATAACTTTCCCCTTTTGAAAAACAACTCCTAAATATATTCTATCCCCTAAGTAAAAATATATTCTTTGATTTTATTTTTATCTTCTATATAGAGAATAAGAATACAAATAAAATAAGATAGATGATATGTAATAATACATTTACCTTGATAATAATGAGGTTGATCTCCAATAATCAACCCCAACCTTTGAACCAAGTCCTTTGTAAATGGTTTTTTAAATACATCCATCACCTACTTATAAGATGTAGTAAATTCCAATTTCAGAATACCTTTATCAACCATTTATATTATGAAGTGATACTTTATATATTTTTATTTTTACTGTGAATATTAAAATTGGTTCCTTAAAATATTGATAACACATTCATTAACACAACCCAAACATAGTGTAAAATTCTCTTGCACCTACACATCTTCCAATCAATTTCTCATCCACATAATTTTTTTATATATCTTGAGTTCAAAAAATACTACAGTTATTTTATACTTGATAAAATTAAACAACACTAATTTGTGTTCCAAGACACACAACTATATCCTATAAGAAAGCCCCACCAGATGTAAACCTCCCATGATTGACAAATCCTAACAAATTTGCATAAAAAATATATATAGATCCAAATTTCATTTTTATTGATATGTAAAAAATGACTCATGTATAACATGGATGCCTCTAAGAATACAATTTTATGATGTGAAGTTATATTTTATGGGTTTATTTTGATAAATATCACATAATGTGGAAAAATAAGATATCTATTATTGAAACATTCAAATAGTGAAAACTCCAAATGATTTTTATAATCTCTATACGATTCACATATTTATCTTTATCATTATTAGAATGTTTTATTCCAACTGATATATGATTAAAAAACAATTGAGTCTTTTACACAAATCTTCTTCAAGAATTTTCAATCATACTTATCTTGAGAATGAATGTACATCATATATCATAACATAAAAATATTAAATATATTTTTTATCCAATTCCTTAAAATAATCATATTAATTTCTATAAAATATAATATCATTAACATTGGAAATAATAATGAGTCACATATCTTCTTTTTTCCTTAAAATAAATGTTGTTTTCCAGTCTTCCCTTTCTAAAATTAAACATCTTCAATTATGAGTCGTGCTTAAAATACCATTCCCTCAAATATTTTTTTAACCATCATAATGACTTATTGCATTGAAAAAATATTCCTTTATCTTATCCAAGAAGGAATCATTTGAGTTTCTCCATGCACACTTCCACTTTAAGCTCACTGTTGAGGGAGATTGACTTTGTAGTAACCCAACTCTAGAAACCTATAGATAGTGATTCCTTATTACATTGGTACAAGATATTAGGGATCAAACCATGATGGATCGATTGGTTTATTAGTATTGGGAGACTAGATATATACATGATTTTCATATTATATTGTAAACTAAAACCACACCATGAAAAAATTTATTTCTACCTTAAAAAATCATTCAATGAATCCTTCATCCTATTATGGGGAAAGGAAAATAAACCAATGGAATGTTTAGATACTCAATGAGAGAAATCTCACAATAGAAGCTATCATAATTAGCTAATACATGATAAATATGGAAGAGTGGATAATCAAAACACATTCTATTTTAATAAAAAAACATGAGCTAAAACTATATCCATGGATGATATCAACATAGTAATCACATGGATAATGAAAAATAAATTCTCATTAATGTAAATGCATAAATTAATACATTTAGGATTATTTCATCAAGATTTGAACCAAAGTTATCATGAATCTTACTATCATGGACTTGGATAATAAACCTTCATTGTATGGGTAGGTAAAAATTCTAGAAATAACGTGTTTACCTGCTTCACATCATGAGACCTATCAATGAAAATAGGGGTTATCCATAACCAATCACCACTCATCACTTGAGCATCTTATGCATTCCTCAAATATTTAAGAATAAATAAAATTAATTCTCAAAATTCCTTATAAATCAATATTTATCTATATTGAATCAAGAATAAAAAAATATTTCTCTAATCAATGAGATAATCATTCTCGATAATATCTTATAAATTGGAATTGTATAAAGAAGTGGTATATGGTTGAGAAAACATCAAAGTGAAAGATATAAGGACCCAATCCTTATTTAAACTATAACATCGATATTAAAAATCAATAATTTAATCTATTTTAATCTTGAATAACTTTTTAGTTTTATAATTTCATAGGAGGTTGTCAACAGAATATACAAGAGGTCGAGTATAGCTGGTACTAATGTTGAGAAATTAGAGTGGATAAACAAATAGAACAACATATTAATGTGGGGTTTTAATGAAGGAATGATCAATGCTTACGAATATATCCAGGCATGGGATAAGATGGTGGATCAATTCGAAGATGTTCTAATTAATGACCTAAATAATCTGGCAACCACTCTTTATTGTAAGCTTTATAGGGTGGCTGGTTATAACATTATTAATCTTGTCTTTAACAACTTCTTGGGAACTTTTTGTGTTTAGCACCTCTTCTTTGGATATATTCGGGTTTCCCACTTGTTCGTCAAAATTTATTTTAAAATAAAAATAAAAAAACGATTGTATGAGGGTTTATTATAAAAAATGGGAACACATGGAACACATTTTATTAAAAACATACCATTTTACTCCTAAAAGGAAATAATTATTCATTTTAAGATAAATGATTATATTACCTTATGTAATAAAATTATTTCCATTAAAAGTAATTATCAATCATGTAAAATAAATATAGGTTCGTTGGGACATCATCTGCATACAACCCTTACAAGAACCCTTAAAAATAACACTTTCAAATTGAATAACATACTTGGTTAATTCAAATATAATTATCTATAGAACATAAGAATTAACCAAATAATTGGAGTGGAATATATGTCTCAAACATCACCATAATAAATTTATAAGTACCATAAAATAATTAAAAATATAGACTCTTGAATTTTCATAATAAAATATCATAAAATATTCTATTTACCACCATCTCAGAAGAACTTTTAGGCTTTATATAAAAATAAGTTCAGTAATAATTTTTCTTCATAAAATAGTTAAATAAAATTTCTTATAAAAATGGTTAAAAAGGTAATTACATTAAAAAAACCAGAAAAATATAAGAGGAATATTTTTAAAGAAAAAATTCATAACATCAGAAAATTATTCTCATGTCGTATATGTTAAAAATAAAACATTTCTTTTTTCCTTTTGCAAAGAAAATAAAAACATTCCATATAAAACATATAAATAGATTCCATTTTAAAATATTTTAATGAAATTATGAAGATACATAACAAAATATTAATAATCCATTTATTTACTTATAAACAAATCCATAAAATAAATTTAAGAATATGGAAATGGAAGAAAAATATTTAGAAGATAAAAGTTTATAATATTTAAAATGAGGTTTTAAGGTAAAGTGTCCCTTACCTTGTCTCACACTTGTTAGATAAATAAATTATCATCATAAATAATAAACGTATGTTTATTATTTATTTCTTAACAATATTTTTAAAGATTATTATTCCTTTTATTTCACTTATATCCATGTTATACTTAATTAATTAATTGTTTCGGTTTACTTCAACTGTTTTGAGTATGTTTGGTTCATAAGTCCAAAATGACATTGATACATTGAATTTGGTTAAATGAGTCATGATTATATCATTTACAGAATCTTAGTCATTTTATAATTTTCGGTTTTATACATTAATTATAATTTTACAACTAACTTTATAATATTTTTATGAAGAATCAATTATGTTACAAATACCGAGACAATAGGTCGTACGTACACATGAGCAACATTTCCATTTTTCAAATAATATGATTGAAATAAGGAATGAATCATTTCAAAATTATAAAATTAAAATTATTTCATAAATATCCTATTTTTTTTAAATCCACCTATATATACCAACCATGTGAGGCGATTGTGAAAAATAAAATACATCTGTTCGCAAGGTGGTAGTTTTCACCTATGCACGAGTGACATTTTTATTTTTTATTGGATGGTAAATAAATTAGTATAATATTTATTTATAATTAAAAAAATTAAATTTATATAATATATATAATTTTTAATTTGGATCCATCATTATGACTAACCATAAGAGTCGATGATGAAAAAATAAATACATCATCTTGTGAGGCGATAGTCTAAAAATATTCAAAAGCTATGTTTTTATTTTTCATTGGATGCTTAAGTTGATGAAAATAGGTTTTAACATAAAAATAACAAAATAAAATAATATGAAGGATACCGTTTTTTATTTTATCATGGTTTAATAAAATTTTAAGTAGGTAGAAGAAGTAATAAAAACATTCTATTAAGAACTACACCTCTTCTTCAGAAAACCTCCTTAGGTTTTACCTAAATCCTTCCTAGGATAATATTTTAATAAAAAAGACCTTTAAGAAAATTGTAGGGATTTTAGAAAGAGATTTTTCAGTTATTATTAAAGATAATAGTATTTTGTGTTATATATAATAAAGAAGTTGGGGTGTCTTTTTATAAGTGGGAGATAAGATACACATGGAATTTTTCAAAATATTAAAATATATTAATGTCTTACTTAAGAAAAATGGGTCAAAAAAGACTCATATTATAGGAATAGAAACTTTTAGATTAAAATAAGTTTATATAAGAGGATTTAGAAAAAAAAATTAGTTTATTTTATCCCTTATCCTTTTAGTTTAAATCATTTTAATTCATTTTAACTTTTACCACGATAATTCTCTTTTGAACCAAAATGACTGTTCATAATGATAAAAACAAAAGTGAATAGATTACCAAATTTTTAAACTTATATAAAAAAGAATAGAGTACATTTTATCAAATTACAATTCCATAAGTGGAATTAATAAATTTAAAAACAAACCCACAAGATGCATTGTAACAGAGTTTTATAAAAAAAATGCATTTTTTAGTATAAAAATATTATTATACAAAATTCAAGTATAATTTTGATTACAATTAATTTTATTGAATTTTTTTATTCAAAAGAAACTAATAAAATCAGAAAATAAATTTAAAAAATTAATTTTAAATACCTGAATGGAAAATAATGTCTTCAATAAAATAATTTTTTTTCACTATTCACATAAAATTTATTCATTTCAGGGAAATCTCAAAATTTAATGTTAAGATAATTTTGATATGATTTATTAAAATATTTTATCTATTTTTTGAATAAATTATAAAAAATTGGAATAAATTTATTATAATATATGTGCACAAAATGCAATAAAAATCATTTTTGAAGAAAATATAATTTTGATGAATAAAATTACATTATTTTCATTCTATTCCTAATAGACACAATTAAATGAATTATAATTAATTATATTGGATATATAATTTAATTATACCAACATAATAATTTATCAACATTGAATGATTTAATCTATTAATATAAAAATACATTACAAGCATAAAAACAATTTAACAGGAAAACAATTATTTGTCTTTCAAAAGATTATATCTTTATTTCAATCCAATTAATAATTAATACACAATTTATTATTCATTTTATTATTTAAAAATTTTCTAAATATATTTCATTATTTTTTATTCCTATTTATACCCACCAAACTAATGTTAGGGTCATAATAGTCATATTTAAATAATAATATTAAATCACTATTCCTCTTAAGCCTCGTATTGAGTATACTACATGTTATCTGAATGAATAATTAAATAAAGTAATTTCTACAATCTTGGGGTGTTATATTATAAATGATTATATTTAAAACCATGATACATAAAATATGGATATGGATAACAAAATAATATCCCACGAAATTATGGAGCGTGATAAAGAATGTGATCATGAGAAAGATAATGACCATAAAACCACAAATTAATAAAGGAAAGAAGGAGACCATCAATTCATAAAAAATGAGGGTTTTTAGAAAAAATTCATTTTAGGAATATAAAATAAATTATAAGAAACACAATAGAAATAAATTCATTGTAATGTTTTTTTTAAAATGATAGTATAAATCACTTCAAGATTTGTTTTTGTTATTTTATTAAAATTACACACTTTTATTTCGGTATCTTAAAATAATAAAAATTACCTGAATATTTAAAAATAAATTTTATTTGAAAATATATTTAGAAACTTTATAATTAATATTAATATCAAATAATATCCTTGGAAATAAGAAAGGGAAGTCAATCCATGTATGTTATAAAAATTATTTTTCATTTTGTAAAATGTTAAAAATAACCAAAATAGAAAATACTAAAAACTTTACTTTTTAATCCTTTGAAAAAGTGTAAAAAATTATTGCAAAGGAAAATTATCAACCATTTAATAATAATTAACAATATTCTCAAAACATTTAAAAGAAACTTGATATGGTAGAAAAATTGTCGAAAGGAATACTTTAAAATAAGAATTTTTAAAGGAAAGCCCATAACATGTAACTCACTTGTTGATTATTGATACAAAAAGATAATGAATGAAAAATAAACATTTAAAACCCAAAAAAACGTATATTATATGAAAATATATGGGTTTTAATAGTTTAGGGGCATATAATTTACCAAAGGAAATATGAACATAAACATACCCAAATTAGAATGAGATTGCAACATAAGTCCCCTACCAATTTATAACTTTTGAATGAAAACACCATAAGACATTAAACATGAATCGAAACATTAAATGCCATGAATAAATAAGTTTTAATTATATAATATGTTAAAGGGGTAGTATATACACCATAAAAATTAAATTAGGTGCTTAATATAAACTTGTCTCATTAGAGTGAAAATGATAAAAAATTAACTTTACATTGGGTATCCACTTAGTCATCCATTTTTATCCCCATGTATAATGAATTTAATTTAAAAAAAAATTATTAATAAAATTTTTCGTATATAATTTATTTTATGGTCATTTTATAGTAATATGGATTCCATTCATTGAAAATTTCTTTCTTAAATAGACAACTTAATGTTGATCAATTAATTTTCCTAAAATCACATTAGTATATTATTTGCGGTTAAAGGAGTTATGAAATGGTTAGATCATGTAATTTTTTTTAATAATTTCAATATTTTTTTTATTAATTATATATTATTTTAGAATTATCCATCCATTGTGGTAATAGAAAAATGAGTTACATTGATTTGTTGAGGTAGTATTCCAAATATATAGATGAGTGTCATTATAATTTTTAAATGGAGGGAATATAATGATGGTAGATGATATATTTTATTTATAGAATCATAATTATTTTATAAATATCAAAAATATTCATTAAAAACATCATAATAACTATCCTTTTTATGCGGTGACAAAAAACTAAACACATTACTTTGTGGAGGTGGTAATCCACACATACGCACGAGTGATGGTTTCATTTCCCATTTAATATATAAAATGTGGAATAAGGGTCATTAAACAAAAAATTCATTGTATGGAAGATAATTTTATTATATTATCATGGTTTGGACATAATTTTCAGAGGTAGAAAATGAAATAAAATTAAATAACTCGGTTAATTGTTTTACCTTTTCTTTGGAAATCCTCCTTTCAATTACCAAATAATCACTCATAGAATGATCTTAAAGGAAGAAATGAATATATAGGATGTTCATAAGTAATATAAGAATATATTTTGTTAGATATTTCTGAGATATAGGGATCAACGTTTGTGAATAAAGGAGGAGAAGAGGTTCCCTTTTATAAGTGAGGGGAGGGAAACATATGGAATTACTTGAAAGAATGAAATAATATAAATTTATTTTATTTTGAGAATGGAAAAAAATTTATAGATTCAAATATTATATGTTTATGGTTAAAATATTACTAAACAATGAGGTTTAATATATATTTTTTTATTTATCTTGTAGCCTTATCCCTTTTCTTTTTAACTCTTAACTCATTTTACCGTTAACCGTGGTGATAAATATTTACCATGGTTACAAGTAAATAAGACCAAAGAATATGTTTAAATTGTTCAATAATATTAATTATTATTATTCCAAATATTTAATTCATTTTACTTGATTTAATTCCAATAAGTGTTGAAATTAATTTTAATACAAGTTCACAAAATGCAATGAGAACCATTTTTAAAACAATACTGGGTTAAAAATGATTCTACAATAAAATTAAAAATAATATTTATTCTAATGTAATTGATTGTATTATTTTAAACAAAATTATTGTTATTTTTATTTAAAATTAAACCAAAACTGAATGGTATCTTGAAATAATCTATTAGTAGAGAAGAATTAAAAATAATTTTTATTGGAACAAAAAAATTTCTTGGATTTCCAAAATATAAGGAATATATTTCTAATTTAAACATTATATTTAAATATTAATTATAATAATTAATATTTATATATATATTACCTCTAAAAAATGTTTCATAAAAATTCATTTTATTATTATATCATTATAATGTCATAAAAGTGACATTTTTTTTGTAAAATCAGTATTATTGACTATTCACCCAAAAATAAACTTTTTTTTTGAAAAATGTCATAAATTATAATAATATTATCATGAAATTATTATTTAAAAATAATATTCATTTTATCAAATAAAATTTATAAAATTATCATAAATTAATTTTAATATTATTGCAAAAAATGCATTAAAAATACTTTTGAAAAAAATAAATCTTTAAAGAATAAAATGAATTTATTCACATTACTTTACTAATATTCATAATTAAATATATCTTAATTCCTTAAATTAGATATATAATATAATTATTTAAATAAAAAATTTATCAATATTGAGTTATTTAATCTATTAATATTTATATACCTTGTACACATAAAAACCCTTTTATGAAAAAAAATCTATTTTAGCCACAAATGATTCTATATTAATTTCAAACCACTTTAAAATCAATGTTTTATAGATTAATAATTTTATGGTGTAAGAGTTTCTATATATATTTCATAATATTGTTATTCCAATTCTTACCCACCTAACCAACAACTACGTTATAATGGTCATATTTAAATAAGATTATTTATCAGATCATTTATGGTCGAGGTTGTGTGTGGTGTACAATATAGAGTAGTGTTATTTTTAATATAAAACAAAATATCAGGGTATTAATAACATGTAATCCATTTGGAATATCCTACATTTACTTTGAAAAAAAATAGTAAGAAAATTCATTATGTTCTCTTCCCTTTCAATTAGAGTAAATGTATCATTAAAGGTAGCCACTATAACCTAATTATAACCTTTTTAAATGAATATTACTTTATTCGATATGAACTCTTGATTTTCATTAAACTTATTATGGATCACCTACATTTTTATAATAACTTACATTTTTATTACATCTGGTACCAAATCACATGTTTTTTAAAATATGTTCTGATTCATCGTTCATTAAATTCGTCCATTCTTGATGCTTTTATTATTGACCAATATTTATTTTGTTGACTTAAGAAAACAAATATCCATGCATTATTATTATCAAAGTTATCTGTGTTTGTAATACTCTATCTTGATCACCAATTATATTCTGAATCTAAAATTGATATATTATCATTTGATGAACTAAATATCATTATTATTTATCACTTAAAAATATTTAATCACCATCTTTCTCATGAAAATCACTAGAATATTCACTACCTCCATAATTTTGAGTGTGTTATCCAATATCTTTTTATCATCTACATTACTTCTAGAACTTGTTCTTCATTTTCCACACTCACTTTATGAGTTTTCAATCACCTTTCAAATATCACTTTTAATAATACTTCTTATTTCCATGTTATATTATTGATATTTTCTTTCATTTAGAGTTTGACCAAGGTAAATTCTATCAAAAACCATTTTCTCAAGCATTGAAATGATTTCCACATTCACTTTAACAAAGAACGAACTTCCAAACACCAAGTCCCTCATTATAGGAGTCTTATTATAGTGAATTTAACTTGGTAGTTTTTTTAATTTTGATAATATATGTAATGATTTTTAGATATAAACTATGATTCCAATCACATGACTTTAAATGAATCATAATTCATTATAATATATTAACATTGTTTGAGACATTTTCATAAAATAAAAATCCTTCCATTTAGTTACACCATTTTTTAGTGGGATGTATGGTCTACTAAACTATTTCTAGATACCATGATTTTACAAATAATATTCAAATTTCCCACTTGTGTACTCCACTCTATTATCAATTTGAAGTATATTTAAAGAGAAAACAGACTCCTTTTATAAACATCTTTGTAATGTTTTAAATAACTTATATGACACAAATTGATTCTTAATAAACATAATAAATGTAATAAATGTTAATTAATAATTAAAAATATAAATTAATTGCCTATATTTTTCAATTTCTTATTAATAAGCCCACTTATATCTCAATAGATAATGTCTAATGGGTGAAAAGTTTGAATCTATACCATTTTTTTGTGAAGAGATGACAATATTACTCTTTTAAAATATTAAATATTTTGAATATATTTAAATACTAAACAAGGGAATAATAAAAACATTTTATCTATGATTAATATTTTTATGTTCTTTTTGAAAAGGTGGGTATGTATTCTATGCCACAATTATCATTCTCTTAATTCACACTCAAGTATCTTGAATTTTCTAGTGCCCCAACTTGATATAAGTAACCACATGTTTAACATATTCTTGTCACAACATTACCATCCTTTAACCACTTCACAAATATTCCATCCCTTTAATAAAACACTTAATTAAATTCATTTTGGAGTTGAGAAACACTATGAAAATTGTTATTTAACCTATTAATATAATGTATATTATTTGATTTTAGCATGTTCTCTCCAATATTCATTGATTTAAATCCTTTTATTTTGACTAAAACATTGCTCTAAAATGACACAAAAAATTAGTTATATTTTCCAATTTTTTGAGAATATTCTTATTACCTATTATGAGTGATGTACAACCACTATATAAAATCCATATTATGATCTTTTTTTAAATATTTCAATACAATTTAGATTTTAAGTGATTTAACATTTCCTAAGTAAATATTCTTGTAAAAAATTAGATTATTAAAATTTATACTCAAATATGATAGAAATATCATAATATAATTTTTTACTACATAACTTGATTGGTTTCCCCTTCTATAAATTTCTTTCAATAACTGAAACTGATTATCCATATTCACCTCAAAAAGTTCTCTTTTCATCTATACTTATATTTTATAAGAAGAATGAATCCCCCAAAACTCATACATAAAAAATAATACAAGTTCATAGAAATATCCCTAAATTAAAATAATATATTCTATGAACATGGCATAAAAAAATATCATAAAAAATAATCATAAAATGATAATATTCTCCTATAAATTACTTGTTTCTATGAACATATCTCCCACTTTTCATAAATTTTTTGATATTTTATTTATTCGAATTTTTGAATACCAAAAATTTTGTGACCTCTCAAAAAATTATATAATAATCTCACATCTTCGTTGAATATTTTAACTTGTCATTTATATTAAATCTATATCCAAATTTGTATTTTTATAATTTTTATATTTCCAAACCTTCATTTCTTTTACCCCCATATTTACTTCATTTTAAATTAAATTAAAATCTTCATTTTATTTCACATATCTATGTCCTTTTACTCCTATCGAGTATGTAATTTTTCTAATTAACTAAACCACCATACTTATTATAGGCTTTATATCCCTTGACACTTTCCATTGAGAACTATAAAACTTCTTAAACAGAATTCTTGAATTTAACATTGATTCTTTTCTCTTGTTTTTCATTTTATATTATATTTTTACAAATAATTTCAAGTAATATTTCTTTATATATCATATTATATTCCATATAATACTTTAAAGTCTTATTTTCAATGAGTAACACTATTAACTTACCAATCTTCTACATCGACATTTATCTTTTTTCATCATGGAAAAATATATATCATTTGAATTTTTTGAGTCTTTATTCAAATTTTTATTCTTATTTTTAACTTTTTAATCATTTTCATTATAAAATCAATTTCAGTTTTTACCCTTATCATAAATACCATCTTCATTACAAGAAAACCCACATCATTCACTTTAGTGATTAAAAATTTATCCTTTTTCATTACTTGAAGTTTTAACTTCAACATCATAACTACTACTTTATTTATCTTCTATACTAGATAAGAAATTTATATTTATTATTTTTTATAAAATACTAACTTTTCTCTTGTATAAAAACCCATTGTTATTGAATTTTGTAGTTTTCTTTACTGAAGAACTTCTTATCAACTCAACTTTATCACCACATTATTCTTCTACAAGATTTGGGTAAATGGCTAGAAAATGATCAATAGATCCAAATTTGAAAAAACATAATAGGATAATTTCCTTATTAATTTTTCCTTCCAAATACTTATTGATATGAATGGAATTATTTTTTCAAATTTTATTTCCACATTATCATCATATTGATAATTCTCTACTCCCCATGTCTTCTTTATAAATCCTCTCATTATTTACTACTCTAAAGGATAGTTAATTTTCAATATTACTTTTATTCATAATGTTATTTTCATTCTTTATTTCAGAATAAATGAATATGTTTTTTAGATTATCCAACTAAAGTGTGTTAGAATCATTTTTTAAGAGATGATATCTTTGAATAACATTTATCTTCAAATATACTTATTATCTTTTTTATTATTGTATAATATTCAATAGTCTCAGTAAAAAAACTAGTGGTTATCACTACACCATTAAATCTTGTGAAAAAAATCATTAATAGATTCATATTTTTTCAATACAACATCTTCATAGTTTAAATAATAAATTTTTTATTTAACTTATTTCAATTTCACATTCCATTTATAGATATTTTCCATCTTATCCAATTTGGATTTTTATATCTTGATCCATAATAATTTAATGAATTCCTTCTCTTATAGTGATGAAATGTTTTTATTTTGATCTTTACTAAAATTCTTTATGTTTTTTCAGTCATCTATATTCATCATATAATTATCTAAATGTGTAACACATAAATTTATTATCCCTGAATGAACATCCAAACTAATTAATAATATATATGACAACATTATATCTTCCCATATGTGATAATTATCACTACTAAAAAATAACTATATCCATAGTCAATGATATACATGGCTATAGATAGCCTATATCTATGGGTTATTCCCATGGATATAGGGTAGCCTATAACCACAATCTCCTATGTCTATGGTTAATGGTATTTTTTCATGAAAACCCATTGGAATGTTTTTATACCAGAAGATCATGTGAGGGGGACCATAGCCATAGATAGTGGTGCCTTTGGCTATATCCCCACTATAGTTAGAAACATAATTAGTCCATGTTTATATGTAACCCCCAAAACCCCTGTATCTATGGTCTACTTGGACTTTGGATGTAAGATGGTGAACCACATCCATTTAGCCATGGTCCTATAGGACCATGGTTATAGGAACCTACACCCAATCCCTATTGACAAAGCCTTATAGAATCATGGCTATAAGACTCTAGGCCCTACCCCTATAACCACAATCTTATAATACTGTCTCTATAGGACCTTACACCAAACCACAATAGCCACTATATTATAAGACCATGCAAATAAACTCTTGCATCTGACCATTAAATCCACGATCATACATGACCATGGCTATATAGTACCAAAAGATATAGGAATTTCACCCATTTGATGTTGTTAATGAACAAAAAAATTATTGAATTTATATAATAATTATTACATTATAAAATTAATTTTTTGGATATATATATATTATATGGATGTAATACCAAACAATATCAGGTAGATGATTGGTGAGGGGTTTGTGTGTATATCTTGGGTGTCCAAGATTAAATTACGAAAACTTACAATTATTTTTAGAAGTCTATTTCCATGGTCAAATGGCCATGTCTATGGAATACATCTATATCCATGTGCATTAGGAAAATGTAAATTTACATATAATTCCATAGGCATCTAGCCTTGGATATAGGTGACACATGGAATAGGTTCTACATCATAGTGGCTATATCCACAGTCTCTGCACATGGATATAGATAAAATTATATATCCAAAGGCATCATGACTATGACTATAGGCTATAAGAATGAGAATTTGCGATATAGACATAGATTTAACCCATGGTTATAGAAAAATTTTCTACTAGTGTATTGACATCAAATGTTGGAACTCCCTTACTATTGAATAAATTAATATGAATTAATGTGGTCATAAAATTGAGAATGATCTATAATTAATCAAAATGAAAAATTAAGTCATAAAAATATTTAACTTCTTAAAGGATAATTAGAACATTTATCTAATACAAACTAGTAAGGACACCTAGATATCAATAACTATTAGTGTCATTATAAATTCACTGATAAGTTGGTGGGTAATATATGTATATTTTATATTATGTTTCACTATTGATCAACCATTATCACATATTAAAATAAGTTATTTTATTGATATGTTCACATTATTACCACCTTAATAAAAGCAAACATATATGGAACAAAAAATTCATAAGGTTAAAATTGAAAATAACTTGTTATATCCTTGGAATGGTCTTGAAGACCTAAGATCACATGATCCAAAACTCATCATGGATA
The DNA here is from genome assembly GCA_963277665.1 of Viscum album. Lineage (NCBI taxonomy): Eukaryota > Viridiplantae > Streptophyta > Magnoliopsida > Santalales > Viscaceae > Viscum > Viscum album. Next base: position 16,129,363 of record OY728158.1, read on the forward strand.
CAAATGAGAAATGATTATCTTAGAACATGTCTTACATACAAAATGCTTCCCAATTGATGTAAAATTATCCAACAAAATTAGATGAATTATCCAAAATAGATATAATAAATAAAATATTCATTTTTTTTATTCCAAATTGTGTTTGGTCTAATTTTTTATCAATATATGAATATTTATTTATAGATAATGTTGAGGGAAAATATGTTTTAGGAGTTGTGTAATAAAATTTCCTTATAGTGGTTAATAATATTTCCATAAATAAATAGGTGAGAGTATTCTAATGTTAATTTAACAAAATTCATAAAGATAATAAGGATTTAAATTTATTTTTTAGGGGTCTATATAAATTCTATGATACAGAGTTGAAATATATATTGATGAAGGATAACTTATCTATGATTTTGCTTGGAGAAAACCTATGCAGACCACTAAATAGAGAAGTCTATGAAACAAAAATGGATGAAGGTTCATTAGAAAAACACTTTAATGATCCCCCATAAGAAGATTTTTTTGTCATCTATGGAGAAATATAAATTTAATTTATGCAGAAAAAGGAAGTATAATGTTTGAGTTAAAAGTTGAGTTACACAAGAGAAAAATCAATGTAACTCTACCAGAAATAGAATTTCAATAACATCATATTGTGGATTGAGATTTCATTAGATAGAGAAATATGATGTTTTACTAGACCGAGGTTAAAATATAAATACCATCATAAAAATTTATACGAATAAATTAGTTAGAAGAATCTTGTGAAAAGCACCAGATTGAGGAAGTCTTGTTAATATAATAGAAAAAATAATTAATCCATCAAATATAAAATGAAAAATATTTACTATTGAATAAATGAGTTCATGTAAATTCACTAGGAATAGATTTTAAAAATGAATTTCTAATGTTATATACATAAACCTTTTAAATTCCATAACAATGTGATGATGGTAAGATATTTATTTAACATTTTTTATACAAATAAGTTATGGATGTTTGAAGAAGTATTTTATACTAAAAATATTCATGGAAGCTGGAGAATAATTATCTTGAATGTTCTAGATGGTTATAGAATCATTATAGTGATGTTAAAATGAGTGGTAGTTTTTGAATGTTAAATTTGAGTTGAGAAGGAAAATGAATTTGGGTTCTTACCATTTCTCCTAAAATGGTCACCTATATAAAGGGGTGAAAGTAAAGTATAAAAGAGTGAAAATAAATTCAAAAATGTAAAGGATATGAAGTGATGTATATTTTGGAGTAGTAAGATTATCCAACCATGTGATCACTTTGTTAAAGAATAGGTTCATTAGATCAATTTTCATCAAACGAAGAAAGAGGTACACTGGATCGAGTTTCATCAGATGAAGAAGAAATAATACATGAATTTCCAAATCAATTTCTACTTATCTGAAGAAGGATAAATAGAGGAAGAAGGATAAAAATACCAAGTATAATTTTACTATGTTTCATTAGAATGAGTTACATCATACAGATTACACCAGACATAGTTTTAATCGATAGTCCTTTTCTAAGGTAAATTTTTTCGAAATATTTTAAAAAGGTTAGATTCATTTTATCTAGGTATTTCTTATATCATGACGAATTTTTGAGTCCACAAAACACATTATAGAGATGCTCAAGATCTTGATGATTATTATACATTAGAAAATGTGATCCAATTTTCTTGTGGAGAAAGAATATATAAATATGAATATATTTATTTAGTAGATAAAAAAATAAGATGGAATATATTTCAAATGGGCTGTAAATATAGTTGTTGCATTTGCCTTTATAGTCCTAAAATACATTAGTAAATGAATCCATGTAGTGGGTGAGGGAATAAAAAACATAGAATGGATCAAGTCCTTTTACTGATAACTATAAATATAATGTGATGATATTTCTCTTTATATTACTTCATACGAAGTGGGGTTGAGAGATATAATAAGAGTGGAATAATAACTCTAACATATTTTTTATGTTTAATTAATTAAATAATATTTATAAAATAATGTTATCATTGATTCACCTCCTTCCCCTCCCCATTACCAAACATTTTTTTGGAATTTTAATTATTATTAGAGTACATGTTTCATCTAAAACACCAACCACCTATAGAGGATAGATAATATTAATTTTTTGTATAGTAGGGGTGTTCTTTTATTAGATGGATAAAAATATCAAATTTGGAAGAATATGATGATACCTTATTATAAATCAATTATAAAATAAGTTATAGATATTAAAATAGTGATATTTCCTCCCATTAATGTGGTTACTATGATATATATTGATAAGATAAATATGGAAGTGGACAGAAAATATTGTAATTCCATATTGATGGATCCCTTAGAAAATGTTTATAAAATGAATATGAAGTTTCCAATGACTAAAAATATAGATAAAAAAACATGTCACATATGTATATAATATACTAATAGATGAATCTCATCACATAACATAATGACCCATTGTAGAATTATATAGGTTCAGTTCCCTTAGAAAGTTGGATGTATAAACAACTTTTTTCATAAAAGATCTACATCATCTCCTACCAAGATCTTTGTACCTAGGAATATTAGTTGACAAATCAAAAAAAAATAACTTTATTCACAACATAAGTAAAATTAATCCTATGAACGGTTGAGCTCATATTCTTAGTAAGGATAGAAAAGTGGGATATAAAGGATTACTTGAGTAAATGAGTATAAGAGAATGAGAACATGATCCTAACATTTGAAATTCATATCATGAAAATCATAGATCTAAATTTTGGGTCATGGAACAAATAATGGAACTTAATAATACATGAATCATAGGAGAATAAAATAACCTGAGTTATAAGAGAATAACATTAGCATAAGACATGATTTTTTTGTGCACATAATCATATAATTATGTAAAATGTATAAATTGAAACTTGTTTACACATTAAATTAAGGACATGAAATCAACCCCTCACATTTACATATGAAATGAAACCATTTCCACACATAATCATATGAACATGAAATTCAAGTCCACACATAAACTTATGGACACAAAAAACAGGTCCACGCATAATCTTATTAAAATAAAAGTCAGGCCCATTCTTAAAAAAATGTACATGAAAACTAGGTCTATACATAAAAGCATGAACATGAAATCAAGTTAACACATAACAAATTTACCTCATGTTTTATTCATCTCTACAAAATTAAATGTAGGTATTTAATGGACCCAATTTTCATATAATCATAATTGGTTCAAATAAATTTTCCTATATCATAAATCATAACATTATATCACAACCCATGGAAAATAAAATGGTTTCATAAACATATCTACATTATAATCACAAACCAAAAAAATAAGGATTTATATTATTGGATCATATCATCAGTAAAGCATAAGTAACATGAAAGTATGTTATCATATTGAAAAATTACTTTAAAGGATCACTGGAAAATTTCATGAGGAAAATACCCTATTCACATTGAAATAAAATGTTAAAATATAAATATTTAAATAAAATCATTGAAAATAAAATTGAAAATTTTAATGTAATCTTAAAATCATTGATCGGTCACGATAGTGGGTAATTTTATTCATTCCATATATATTAATATAAAACATTCCTTTCGTGCTTTTGTAGAAAATGTCAATAAGTACCTCCTTAAAAAATGAGAAATGAATTAATTTTAAACCATTTTAAAAAAATGTAAACCATTATTATAAATGAATTTAAAAATTAATATTATAATAGTAAAAACATTTTTAAATTTTTTTAATTAAATATGGATATAGAAATTTTGTTTGACCAAAGAGAGAATTAAAGTTGATTTTCTAGGAAAACATATTTTTAGTCTATGGTGTACTTAAGGTTAGGAAAGTGAATTAAAAACATATATTCTAAATAAATAACCATATTAGAATAAATATAATTAATTCCTTGAGAGTTATGTAATAATAATTCATCATCTTAATATTAATCATAAATAATCTCGACAAACAATCAGATTGTAACATAAAACGCTTACCACTTTAGAATTATTCAAATAAAAACCTCATGAAAGATAGAAAAATATATAGATATTTAAATAAAATTATATTTAATAATAATAAACATAAAATACAATCATATTTAGTACATAAACCACATACACCATATACACTAAATAATTTATGAATATGGAATATTTCTCAATGAAGTAAAAGTGAGATGAAAATCCCTCAATGTGAGACTAACTTTCATTGAAAGTTCCTTAACCTCTTGTACAATAAATTGAAATTTATTCTACTAATCTAAAATAATCATGTAATTTATTTTAAATCATATATATTGTTTATATATATTTATATATATTATTTAATTCATTCATAATGGTAGGTATATAAAAATAAATTACACCATTCATAGAGATGGTAGACCGCACATACTCATAAACGATGTTTTAATTTCTCGACGGATAGAATAAAAGAATGGTAAATAATAAATTAACCATTGAAAAATGATTTATATATCATATTTTTCATATATATTCATGTAATACTTCTTTAATACCATCCATGTTTAGTGGAGATGAAAAAAATAAATCACATCGCTTCATGGAAGAGGCTGTCCACATATACACACAAGAGACATTATAATTTTAAAATGGTTTGGAAGGTAAGAATTTATATATGATAATATCATTAAAAAATCATAATTACATCATATATATCATATATAAACTTCAATACCATCATAATAATAATCCATAATATATGTTAATTAAAAATTAATTGTATCACTTCATGGAGATGGTAAGTCGTGAAAAAGCATGAGCGATACTTTTACTTATTGTTTGATGTGAAAGGGGGTGGATAATGGGGGTTATAGAAATACATAATTTATATAAACTGATATTACTTTCAAATTTAAATATATTCATTACAACTTATAATTAATCCCTGATAGGACTGTATAGCTATAATGTGTTTAGAAACTGGGAAACATAAAAAACTTTTTTATAAAACATCTACATTATCTTCCGCTTATATCTTCATAACTAGAATCCTTTTTGAAATATCTTAGTTAATAACCTTCTTCATGAAAAGGGGAAAGTATACATATTTAAGGGTGATCTCAAATGACCAGTAAGAGTAAACAAGGGAAATATCAAACATATCATAATCATAATACATAAGAGCATAACATATGGAAGTCTTATCCTGCATACAAAAGATCGTGATATCATGCCATGGGATAAAAGTTCATAATAATTAATGTAAATAATACCAAAAGTAAAAACATAAGAAATTAAGTTTTATGGAATACACATAATCATAGAAAATAATTTCATATTAGTCAAGTATCATTTTTAAGACCCTCATAGTGGATAAAGTCCATTATTAAACCGAGTTTACTTGTCATTCTAGCCCTGTTTTTCTGAACTAGATTTACTTGAGGTTTTAGTCATGTCTATATCATGAGATATAAATATTTATCTAATTCATTTAAGGTATATATAGGTCCCACCCATCTCATAATGAAATCATTCTTACATGTGCCACAAAAATATAAACCATTCATCCTAACACAACCCAAGGAACAAAAAATCGGTTTCTTAAACATCATTCCATCATAAAACATATAAAATAAATTGATTTCATAAAAATAATTCCATCATAAACATAATCAAATAAATTTAATAATAGGGATATAAACATAACCCTATGCCATCTTATATGGAAAATAATTGTCAAAAAATACATGAAATTAATTCTTGTGGAAAATATCTTTTATTCTTCCAAAACGTTTTCTTTTCTAAAAATGCCACACAAAATTAAAAGAAAACAATTTAATTGAAAATAAAATGGAAATAATGAAAAGTAATATTCATGTAAATAAGGTGGTATGAAAGCGTAAGAATCCATTTATATTGTATAAGTTAAAAAAAATTCTCCTCATACTTTTACCAAAAAAAGAAAAAAAGTACCTCATATTGAATAACGACAAAATATTCCTTTCATACGGTTTAGTAAAAATTTACCAATGGGAAAAATTGACTTTACAATATTTTATAAGAATATAAATAGTATTATATATTTTGGGAACATGGACTTGGATTGTAAAGACCCAGATTTTCCATGTAATTTTATTAATTATATGGAATTATTACAAGTCTACGAAAATTGACGGTGCCTGATTCTGAGGCCCGGTGTGCTCGGAATGAATTTTTGAACTGTTTTTCAAGTATATTTACTAAACGCGTGAGTAGAGTTTTCTAACTTTTGAACCATTGCTCGGAGAAAAAATCTGAGGGCACTGTTGAATCCGTATTGCCAGGATTCACTTAAGGGAGGCTTCACTTTGACCTAAGTAGGTCTGGAAAAAATGTTCTATTTTGTGACTTTTTTTAAAAGAAATGAAATGAAATAATTTTATTATTTTATTTTCTTTATTCTCCACCAAAGGACATGTGGATTGTGGGGCCAACGATGTGTCAAGATAATAAATGGATTGACCTGTCTATCTTAAGTAATGATGTCTTTTGGGAATTATAAAGGTTCCTAATTAATGAGCCCCCATTAATTCCTCACGTCGTTACTTACCCTCTCCCTCTCCTATATATATGGAGTTTGGGGAGGTGTATTGGCATAAGTTCTCTAAGCAATGAAGTGATGAAGAAGTTCCGAGATGTCGAACCCTAAGAGGATGGAGCTAATCCCAACAGGAGGTGACAAGTGACACCGAACCACGAACTGAAGGATGACGTAGGAGTGGCGTCGTTGGGAGCCGGTTGCGGGAACGAAGAACATGATCTACCTTTAAGTGCAGGCGCTCTCCAATGGGTTTATGAGGTAGGGGTTTTGATTCTAGTTTATTTCATGTGAATTTTATCGAACACTTATATCCTTCCTCTGGTTTATGAGCTAACATTGAGGGGGATGGCCTAACAAAGATGTCCCAAACCCTCTACAATCTTTGCTAGACCCTTGCATTCTCTGTGGAATACTGCTAGTGCGGCGACCTACCGGCTAATAAGAAGGTGTGCGCTGATGCGTTCCGTAAGAGGAGGTTGCGAAACAAAGCTGAAGCGGTCATCAGAACAACTGGCACTGGCCGAAAGCAGAGGAGGTGCTACACCAGTGAGCAAAAGGGGGCTGTGGTTCGTCAGTCGCGATGATTAGAGGAGGCGGCCGACACTTCGGCCGACTGCAGATGGAGAGGCGACACAACCAATGGGCCACCGGTGAGTGGGAGGCAGCGTGACCAGCGTGCTTCTGGTAGACAAGAACCCGCTACCAAAGCAGTGGTGGAGGACGAACCCATGTCTTTGGTGGGTTCTACAATGACTAAGCGGCACCCACACAGTGCCGCAGCTTCACAAACCGAACGACCTCTGGTCTATTCAATAGTTTGGGAGACCGAGGGGTCACACCACCCACACAGGCTAGGGTAGACCCCAAAGTAGGCCGTGCTCCCCCTTGGACTATACCGTGTCCCCCATCGAGCCAGGCCGCGCTCCACCTTGGCCCGGACCGCACCCCACCTCGGGTCGGACCGCGCTCTAACACGGCAGGGCCATCCCCTTGCAGGTCGCCCTTCACATACATCCCAATTGAGGGCCGGGACACCCCCTTGCAGGTTAGGATGTACCTCGATCTAGTAGTCCTAGTCCACCATGGCCCATCCCAGACCAGGTCGGGTGGGGTTGGTCCGACCGGGTCGGACAAGACAAGAGCCAACCAGGCCCTAAAACACTTAAAGGTCCATATCTTGAGAACTAGACATATGTTTGAAAAACCATATATGGAATTGGGATCCTTGGATCGAGGTGGTACTTTTGGTATACTACTCTTAGGTTTTGGAGATAGTTGGAGTACAACCGGGTTGGATCGAATCTGATTTTAATCAGGCCCCCGGAACTAAAACGCTTAAAACTCACAGACCGTGCGTCCGATTGACACACTGTCTGTCGTGTCAGAACCATTACGACATATTGGTTCTTTAGGTTACTCCTTTTTAGAGATTAGTGGAGGTGAAGGTAAGACCAATATCTCAAGGGTAGATTCTACGGAACTTGAGCGCACCAGGTGCGAGGAATCCAGTGGCTAGCAATGAGGTGGAGGTTGAAGACAGATCATAAGGAGGTCAGTGCTCATTGATCCTATATGGGTCAACACATACTGATCTTGTGTGGGTTAGATCCTAAGTGGATTAGCGCTTAGCGATACTATGTGGGTCAACACATATCGGTCCTGTGTGGGTCATATCCTGTGTGGGTTAGCGCTCAACGATCCTATGTGGGTCAACGCATACTGATCTTGTGTGGGCCAGATCTTGTTTGGGTCTGTGGGGGTTAGTTTCCTATCAAATATGGGTGGGTCGGATCCTGTGTGGATCATTGCAGGGATTAGTACCTATCGATCCTGTGTGGGTCAGACTCTGTATGGTCATAAGCAGTGCCTCTTGACAGAATAAGAAGATCTAACTTCGTAACTAATCATCTGTACTTCTATACTTCACTGAAAACCTAGTTTGAGATGATAATCTTTTTGAGTTTTGTCTATTTCTTCCTATTTTGTGATTGTGATCATGTTGGTAATTTTCCTTTGTGGAATTATAAGAGACCTTTGGGGGTCTCGGGGTCCCTACTAGGTATTGTTATAATCCCCCCTACACGGGATTCGCCCACACCTTGCTGTATCTTGTGTAGACGACGAGAAGATGGGATGAGGTTTGAGGGAGTCAGTACTAGGTGGTATGTAGAGGATGTGGGAGAACGTAGAGTGATGAGGAGGCGATCTGTACCTACCCTTTAGGTAGGATCCTCAGAGGATGACCCATGAGCTATTTTACCTTTTAGTTGTATTGTACCTTTTAGTTGTACTTGTACTTTTCCATTTGGGTCTTGTATTCCATCCCCTTACTTTCAACACTATTTTCATTCAGTAGTTACTTAGTGGTTTCTTCTTGTTGCGTTCTAGTCAGTGTGTTTGTACATGATTAAAGGTAATGCCTTCCCTTTATAGGGATACGTCTTTTCAGTGCTAGTCTCTAGCCCCTGGCCTTTGGAAGGAGGGCTTGGTGTAGTCATGACACATGCCCCGAGGGACTGGCCATGAAAAAGTGGTATCAGAGGAGGTTGGTTCTATCGAAGAAATAGGACTCTCATATTTTCTGTGTGGCAATAGTGTTAAGTGTTATGAGTGTGGTTTTCAGTTTGGGGAATCCAGTGTTGGTGCGCCGACCGACATATCCATACACCAGGACCCTGAATTTTGATTTCTGACTCGGTGCATGAAAACCCTGATTGCGTGTGTTTTTGGAAAGTTTTTCCTTTTGATTTCTTTTTCATTCAGCTTACCTGGTATAAATTTTTGATCATGGAACACCTGTCTTCTTTTAAGATGCTACCACATAGATAACTAGCTAGGATTCCTAAGAGAGTACATGATGATGGCCACCTGAGCGATGAGGCCTCAGTGTAGGGACCTCTTACAATGTTAGCACCTTCAAGTGGTGTACCATGAGAACCACTACCTATTGGGTAGCCATTTACACTAGCCCCACCTGTAGATGGTGAATTCCAATTGAGCGCATTGCACGAGTTTCAGCGGTAGAGGCCTCCGACGTTCCAAGGCGATACAAACCTGCCGGCGGCTGAGGACTGGTTAGAGGCTATAGCAAGAGTTTTCTGCCTGGTTGGGATACCGACCGACCATATGGTGATTCTAGCAGCTAGTCTCTTCCAGGAAGTAGTAGGGAGATGGGGGAGCTTAATGCTCTAGATACATGAAGAGGTGACCCTAGTCTGGCTAGACTTCGAGAGCCTTTTCAGGGCAGAGTTTGTCCCAGCGACCTTACATTCTATGCGTATACATGGGCTGTTGCACCTACCGTAGGGCTGCATGATAGTGGACCGGTACACAGTGAGGTTCAATGATCTCTCATGCTACTCCACCGACATGGTACGTGACCCTTTCTTCAGGGCCTGGACATTTGAGCAGGGTCTTCGATGGGAGATCAGAGCATCGATGGTATCACTCAGCACACCAACGCAGGCTAGGGTACTAGGGAGAGCGCTTTTAGTGGAGAGATTCCTAGCTGAGCAGGCACTGTCAGCAAGACCCACCACCAAGCGATGCATAGCAGAGTCATCTGCGGATGGTATTAGGCAGATGACACATAGGTCTAAGTAGACTAGGTCTTCTGGTGGATGGCCCTAGGATGCAGGGTCAGAGGTGCGGAGCTCGTGAGGCAGATGAGGTCAGATGAGGGACAGGAATCACTACACGTGCGGTGGGCATGGTCACATGGCTCACGAATGCCCAACCTGCCATACAGACAACCATAATACAATTAAGGGACTAACAAGGTAGAGGCAGAGGTTCGATCGAGGAGGTCCGTAGGTAGTAGGCGGTCATGGAAGAGGAGCTGGACGTGCAGTAGGCGTTGGGCGACGATATGAGGTTCTACCACCACCACCACCATGTGGTCCACCCAGACCACAGGGTGCATGTGGAAAGGGACGAGATCAGCTCCAGGAAGCAGAGGCATACGACCATGGAACTCTATAAATTATTAGAGGTACGATCTATTTCTACTCCACCTTAGCTTCAGTACTTATAGACATAGGTTCTAGTCACTCTTTTATTGCCACTACCCTCATTCGGATCTCAAAGATTCTGATGGAGCAGTTGGCTCGATCCTTACACTTAGAGACTCTTATAGGGGAAGATTAGACGATTAAACATTGGTGACGGCAGTGTGAGACTTCTCTTGGAGGCAAGAGCTTTGGATGGGATCTCATAGTAGTGGTGTCAAGGCCTTACGATGTCATCTTGGGTATATACTGGTTATCCATAGTCCATGCTCAGATTGACTATATTAGGCACAAAGTGCGGTGTGTCCACACCAAATGGTACTAGGTTTTCCTTCACTGGTGATAAGGGAACCTTTGCAGCATAGGATAGACTTACCCATAGGAGGTTGTGGCCAATTACACATAAGTTGGATAGCCTTACCCTCAGAGCAGTAGATGTTTAGAGTCCGAGCTATCCTGTAGTGGTGGACCAGTATGCCGATGTCTTTCCTGATGATGTTCCAGGACTACCTCCACACAGAGAGTTACAATTTCACATCAACCTATACCCCGGGATGACAACGATATCTACAACAACATATCAGATGGATCCCGTGGATCTTTGTGAGTTACAGGTATAGTTGGGGGACTTGTAGAGCAAGGGGTTCATAAGGCCCAGCGTTTCTCCATGGGCAACCCAGATTTTTTTCGCCAAGAAGGAAGATGGGATTTTGATACTCTGTGTGGACTATCGGTGCCTCAACCAGGTGATCATGAAGAACAAGTATGCAATGTCGTGGATTGATGATATTTTCAATCAGCTGAAGGGAGCTCATTGGTTTTCGAAGAATAGACCTCAGATCAGGCTATCATCAGCTCAGAGTATAAGATGAGGATATGCAGAAGACGACCTTAATATGTTGGTATGGAAACTATGAGTTCTTGGATATGCCATTTGGGATGACCAATTCTACTATAGTATTCATGGGACTCATGAAAAATATCTTCCAGCCATACCTCGATTGCTTTGTGGTGGTCTTCATCAACAACATCTTAGTGTACTCAGCGACAGAGGAGAGGCCTTCCTATCATCTGTAGATAGTTTTGGATACACTTCGAGAGTAGGGATCTGTAGAGGTCTTAGGAAACCTTTACATACATGATATTTTATGACTTTATAGGGTGCCATCAATGATCATCTCTGACCGTGATGCACGTTTTACATCCTGGTTGTGGAAGGGATTATAGGAGAAGTTCGAGACTCAGCTACGTTTGAGCACCGCCTTTCATCCTCATATGGATGGTTAGACGAAGAAGACCCTTCAGAGGCTAGAGTACATGCTTTGTGCATGCATCCTATATTTTTTCCGTAGTTAGGAGGATCACTTGCCCTTGGTGGAGTTCACATAAAACAACAATTATCACTCCACCATCAGTATGGAACCATTCGAGGCCTTATAAGGTCAACCTTACAGACCACCTATATGCTGGACAGAACCATGGGAATCAACACTTATGGGTCCCAAATTGGTTTGGAATACTATTGAGAAGGTGCAGATCATCCAAGAGTGGATGAAGACCGCACAGAGTAGACAAAAGTCTTATGCTGATAGGAGATAGAGACCATTGGAGTTCCAGGAGGGGGACCATGTATTCTTGAAAGTCCCCCCTCGATGGGGACGATGGAGATTTGGCCAAGGTGGAAAGTTATCACTGGGGTTTATCAGAACATTTATGATAATTTAGAGGATAGGTGAGGTGACATGCCACTTGGCACTTACACTACAGTTGGAGAGGGTGAACGACATCTTCCACGTATCCCAACTGAGGAGATATGTGCATGAACCATCTCACATAATCGACCACAATGAGATGGACATCGATGATGGGGAGACATTTACAGAGGTTCTAGTGGAGTTTGAGGATCAACATGAGTGAGTACTTTATGGGTGGTCAATGCCTCTAGTGTTTGTTCGATGGCAGCACGAGAATCTCGATGAGAGCACATGGGAGCGGGAGGATCAGATTCATGCTCAGTAGCCCCATTTGTTTCTTTAGTCTATATTGTGGATTTTGGGGATAAAAATTCCTAAGGTGGGGGAGAATTTGAAGACCCAGATTTTCCATGTAATTGTTTTTATTTATATGGAATTATTATGAGTCCGCGAAAATTGGCGGTGCCCGATTCTGAGGCCCGGTGTTCCCGGAATGAATTTCTAAACTTTTTTTGGGTACGTTCAGTAAATACGTGAGTGGAATTTTATAAATTTTTAAATTTTTCTCAGATTAAAAATATGAGGGTACCGTTAAATCCACAACGCTGAGATTCTCTTAAGGGAGGCTTTACTCTGACCGCAGTAGGTCTGGAGAAAATGTTAAGTTTTGTGACTTTTTTAAAATAAATGAAATGAAATAATTTTATTATTTTATTTTCTTTCTTCTCCACCAATGGACAAGTGGAGTGTGGTACTAGAGATGTGTCAAGAAAATAAATGGCTTGACCTATCAATATTAAGTAACTACGTCATTGGGGAATTAGGAAGGTTTATAATTAATGAGCCCCCATTAATTGTCCATGTCGTTACTTACGCTCCCCATCTCCTATATATATGAAGTCTAGGGAGGGGTATCAGCATAGCTTCACCAAGCAGCAAAGTACCAAAGGAGTGACGAGACACTAAACCCTTAGAGAACAGATCCGATCCCAATGGGAGGTGACGGGTGACACCAAACCACGAATCGAAGGATGATGTAGGTGTGGTGTCGTTGGGAACCGGTTGTGGGAATGAAGACATAATACAACTTTATGTGCAGGTTCTCTCTAAAAGGTTTACAAGGTAGGGGTTTTGATTATTTTTTATTTCAAGTGAATTTTATTGAACCCCTCAATCATACCTCTTGTTTACGAGCTAACGCAGAGGGGCTGGCCTAACGAACACATCCCGGACCCTCTGCAATCATTTCTAAACCCTTGTGTTCTCTATGAAATACCACCAGTGTGGAGACCGACCAGATATGAAGAAGGCCTACACTAACGCATGATGCAAGAGGAGGTCACAACACAAAGTTGCGATGGTCATTAGAATGGCCAGCACCGACCGGTCGTGGAGGAGGTGCGGTGCGCCGTCGAGCGCCACCGGTGAGAAAAAAGGGGCTGAAGCTCATCAACCATGTTGAGCGGAGGAGGTAAAGTGCGTCGTCGTACGCCGCCGATGAGAAGAGGGACAAGACTCAACAACCGCAACGTTCAGAGGAGGTGACCGACACTTCGGCCGACCAGTGAGCGGGAGGCAGTGCGACCAGTGCGCCGCTGGCAGACAAGAAGCCACGACGGAGGCCGAACCCATGACTCCTGTGGGTTCCACGAAGATCGGTCGGTGCCCACGTGGCTCCGCCACTTCAGAAACTAAACGATATCCAGGCCATTCGAGAGTTCGGGAGACCGGGGGGTCACACCCCCTGCACCGGTTAGGGCAGACCCCACAGTGGGCTGTGCTCCCCCTTGGACCAGACCACACCCCCCTTAGGAGGGTCCATGCTCTACCTTAGACCAGACCGCACCCCACATATGGCCGGACCATGCTCCACCAAATCCGAGTCTCCCCCTTGCCGGTCTCCCTTCATGGGCCGCCACTTTGCGGGCTATGTCGGTCCGACCGTGTTGGACCGGACTCAGGCTAACCGTGCCTAGGAACACTTAAAGGGCCATATCTTTAGAACTAGACGTCCGTTTGATGAAATGTCTACGGAATTGGGATCCTTATATCGAGACGGTCCTTTTGGTATACTTTCCTTGAGTTTTGGAGACATCGAGAGTAAGGCCGGTTTGGATCGAACCTGAGTCTAACCGGGCCCCCGAAACTAAAACGCTTATAACTAACAGAACGAGCGTCCGATTGATGCACCGTCTATCGTGTTGGAACCCTTACGACATGGAGGTTATTTGGGTTACTCCATTTAGGATATTAGTGGTGGTAGAGGTACGACCGATTTCTTGAGGGTAGATTCTACGGAACTCGAGCGCACTAGGTGCAGGGGATCTAATGGCTGGCTGTGAGGTGGAGGTTGGAGACAGATTATATGGAGGTTAGCGCTCAACGATCCTGTGTGGGTCAATACATACTGATCCTATGTGGGTAATATCCTATGTGGGTCAGTGCTCAGCGATCCTGTGTGGGTTAGATGATGCTGATCCTGTGTGGGTCAGATCATGTGTGGGTCAGTGCTCAGCGATCATGTGTGGTTCAGTGCATACCAATCATGTGTGAGTCAGTGGGGGTTAGTTATGTATCACCTCTGGGTAGTTTGGATCCTGTGTGGATCATTGCGGGGGTTAGTACTTATCGATCCTATGTGGTCCAGACTCTGTATAGTCAAAAGTAGTGCCTCTTGATAGAATAATATGATCTAGCTTCGCGACTAATCATATAAACTTCTATACTTCACTGAAAACCTGGTTTGAGTTGAGACTCTTTTTGAGCTATGTCTATTGATTCGTGCTTTGTGATTGATATCATGTTTTTTGGTTTTCCATTTTCGAATTCTGGGAGACCTTCGGGGGTCTCAGGGTCCCTACCGGTATTGTTATACACACCCCTGCATGGGCTTTTCCCACACCTTGTTGTGTCTTGTGCAGATGATGAGCAGTTGGGTTGAGCTTTGAGGGAGCCAGAACTCGGCGGTACGCGAAGGAGACATACATATGTGGAGTACTGAGGAGGCGATCTATACCTACCCTTAAGGTAGGATCCCTAGAGGATGACCCAGAAGCCTCTTTCCCTTTTTCAGTTGTATTGTAACTTTCAGTTGTACTTTTACTTTTCTAGTTGGGGCTTGTATTCTGGCCCCTTACATTCTGCACTCTTTTACTATAGTAGTTACTTAGTGGTTTCTTCTTGTTGCGTTCTAGTCTATGTGTTTGTACAGGTTTAAAGGCAATGCCTTCCCATTATAGGGATATTCCTTTCTCGTGCTAGTCACTAGCCCCTGGACATTGGAAGGCAGACTTGGGATAGTCACGACACGAGCCCTGGGGGATGGGTCATGGCATGGATGATAAATATACCTCAGTAAATAATTACATATAAACAACCTTGAATAATAATGAGGGTGAAAAATTATCCCTTAACTTTGGTCTAATATCCTTCGTATGTATCCAAAAATACTGTATAATGATTTAAATAATGTTATTGACTTATTCTAGAATCATAATATTTTTATGATATCATACATGATTATATTATCATCTGTTTGTTAGTAACATTTCATTTTCACTCATTATTTGGATATTAACTGCTTTATGTTATTATGCACGTTTTGTAAGAAAAGTTCATGTTCCACTTCTTATGTTAAAGTTATATAATTTAAATAATTATATTATTATAATACATATAATATTTATTCAGTCCATTAATTTATATAATCATGGTTTCATGAATATCATGTTGAACTAATCACATCACATCGTGGAGATGATAGGCTGTACGTACGCATGAGCGATGATATCATTCACTTAATTATTAAATGGTATGGAATTGACTAGAATATTAATTATAAAAAATAATTATCATGTTATATTAATTATTTAATTCAATTTTAGTCATCATTATACCCATAAAAATATATTATTGTTCAATAAAAAATTACACCACGACGTGGAGATGGTAAGCCGTACGTACGCATACAAGGAAATATTGTTATTCATAGGATGAATAATAGGATGTATAAAGTTGTCACATAATTATAATAAAATATCATCATGCATAATGTAATAGATTTATTACTTTAGTTTGGAAATAATATAATAAGTGGAAGTAGAATAAGAAAAGAATTTTGAAAGAGGTGATAAAACAATTATCTCTTTTTCGAGTATATCATTTTGCTTTGCACAAAAGGTCTCTTCAGGATGAATTTCAACCCAAAGTGTGGACCCTATGATGAATTTAGGGAAGTTGGGAGAGTAAATGGGTAGGGTTATTAGGAGAAAAAGGGCATTATAGGTGTAATTAAAAGAGAAGTAGAGGTTCCCTTTTATAAGAGAGGGGAGAGCCACATTTAGAAATACCAAAACTATTAAATTGAGATAAATTAATTTATAAAATAAAATGGATCCAAAGTGTATTATTTCAATGAAAAGATAGGTATGGGATGACATAATTTCAAAAAAAAAACTTTATTCATGTATTTCTATTATTTTAAACCTTATAATTTTGATTTATCTCTATTTAATCTATTTAATTTTAATTGTGGTAATAATATTTAAAATATTTAGTGGTTATAAATATTTACTTATATTGTATAAATTGACCATAAATGGATATGTTATGACATTTTAGACCTTATAATTATCAAATTTTAATTTTTAAATATTTTTATGATTTATAAATAATTTAATAAAATGTTATTTTTATAAAATATCAATAGTTTCAATTTTGACCCTTTTCATTTAATTGATTTTAAATAAAATCCACACATAAGATAACTTCTAAAAGAATCATTTAATATTCACTAAACATGTCATAATAACCTATAATATTCATGTATAACTTTAATTAATTCAAATTAATATTTTTTTAATATTTTTAAAATCATTTATTGGATATTTCTATTAATAAAATAATTTCTCTCTCACTAATGTGTCATACTTAATGGTAATTATTTAATTTCTAAAAAATATAAATAAATTTATATGATGTAGTTAATTATTTTATATTTATATAGACTACCTATAGTTGATGTTATCTATTACTTATCCTAATATTAGAATTAATATAATTGTATAAAAATAGAGTATGAATTTTTTTCACATTCATTGATTTCAATAGTATTAATGTATTATTCTTGGGAATGTGGCCATTAAGTGATTAAATTTAGAACCATAGATAATAAGGGAATAATTTAATCGTCCAATAATATTTTTACCAGTGTTAAGGTAATTTTATAATATTATTTGTACCTTTAATTAAATGATTTACCCTTAACCACCGTAATTAAAAATTACTAAAGTTACAAATCATAATGTCTAAAAAAATAAAATCAACCTATTAAAATAATATGGATCCACTTATTCCAAACATGTAATCCATTTTAAAAAAATTTAAAAACAGAAGTTGCAGTAATTAAATTAAAATTAATCCTATTGTCGGAAAGAGAGAACGAGATTTAAATGTTATAACATTGCAACAAATTGAAATGATTTGACATATGCATTCAATGTAAAATTTATTCTAATTACATACATTATATTTAATGATAAAAATATATTATTATAATACTTAAACAATATATTATAATTTAACCATATAAATTATTTTGATGAAAAATGTTGTTTTCACATAAAATTTGGTATATTTTTACTATTCATCAAAACATGAATGTTATCAGAAAAATATCATAATTTCATACAAAGTAAATTTTTATATACCACATAAAAAAATGTTTTTATTGTCATATAAAAAATACTAATGTGTCATATTCTTAATTTAAAAGTGGGTTCACCATTCAGAGGTGTAAAATTATCCTTTAAAAAAAATATAGGTTTTTATACAAAAAATAGGGTTTATTCATACCCTATGACTAAAATATACATTGGATGAATATAATAAAATATTTCATTAAGTATATAACACATATATATGTCATTAATTTCATTAGAATTAGTAATTCAATCAAAAATATAAATATCTAATTGATTTATATTTTTTATAAATAATTTATAGCCAATGAATTCCCAATGAATTTTCATAAGTTAGTTATACTTATTCTGACTAACCTAATGGATAAGATATAATGGTAATTTTATACTAAGGGCGTCTCATAGTTCGTTTAAAATCATGATTTCATACAATTCAAGCTACTAAAGAATTAAAATTATTTAAATAAAATATTTCATAAAAACATCTGGGTGTTACATTATACCCCCCTTAAACTGAATTCCACCCTTTAAATTTATCACCTAGAAACAAACAGATTATGATACCTATATCATCATATCCTCATGTTCTCATGTAGATTATTAAAATTTTTGGTTCCTCCATAATACTTTAACCAGTCAAGTGGTATTGTTTCATAGAAATTTTTCTATATAATCCATAATCTCTATATGTTGTTCTTTATAAGAAAGATCTTACTAAAAAAGTACAAGTTTTGAGTTTAGTACAAGGTAACGATCAAGTATGTATTTTTATAGGATAGATACATGGAACACATCATGAATGAGGGACATATTCGTTGTAAGATCCAATTAGTAAGCTACCTTCCTAACATGATCCAAAACTTCCAATGAATCGATATACCTAGGGATCAACTTTCCTTTCTTTCCAAATATCATTACTCTCTTCTAGGGAGATATTCATAAAAAAACCCTTATCACCCACTTCAAACTCTAGTTCTTTTACTCAATTGTCAACATAATGTTTTTTCAACTCTGAGATGATCTTATGTGTTATTGAATAGATATGACATTTTATTCCATTTCTTCAACAAGATCTAGTCCTAATAACATTATTTCCCTAACTTCATCCCAGAAATATGAAGTTTTCTATTTCTTTCTATATAAGGATTCATAGGTATCCATCTAAATGTTGGAGTGAAATATATTATTTTATGAAAATTCCACCAAACATAGTTGTTGATCCCAAAACACCTTTAAAATCCATAGATAAAGATCTCAACATGTCTTCTTGAGTCTGAATTGTCCTCTCATACTGATCATCTGTTTGAGGATGATAAACAGTGTTGAAACTTAACTCTGTTTCCAGATTTTGCTGAATACCTTTTCAGAACATCAAGGTAAACCTCGGATCCCAATCAGATATAATGGAAAGTGGTACTCCATGAAACCTTACCACTTCATTTACATATATCCTTGCAAGATGATCAAATAGAGAAATCCTCTCAAATAGGAACAAAGTGTGCCGACTTCGTAAGGTGATCAACTATAACTTAGATAGCATTATTTTCTTTTTATTTTTTGGGACGTACAATGAAAAATTCCATAGTGATGATTTACCATTTCCATTATGGTATAGGTAATGGTTGTAAAATCCCCTTAGTATTTTGTCCCTCATCCTTAATATACTGAAAAACCAAGAATAAAGAGATATATTCAACATCATCTCTTTTCATGAAATCCCACCAGATATACTCTTTCAGGTCCCTATACATCATTTTACTTTTAGGTCGAATAGAGAATAAAGAACTATGATCCCCATCCAACAGGTCATTGTTTAATTATGGTATGGGAGGAATACGAAACCGATTTCTGAACCTTATTATTTCATCACAATCAAGGATGAATTCAGGAACATTTACCACCTTCTTTTTGTAGCTCTATATCATTCTTCTGCACCTCCTTAATCTTCATATTTACAAATGGTTGAAATTCATTTTATAAAGATAAGATTTATCATGTTCCATTTAAATTTCATGATCTATCCTTTAAAAATCCCTAAATATTGGATCTTTGGTGATCCTAATCATGGATAGGCTAGCATGGTATAGTCGACTCAACGCATCTTCTACCATGTTCTCTTTCCCCAAGTGGTAATTTATTTAACAATCATAATCTTTAATAAACTCCAACCATCTTCTTTGGTTTATATTCAGCTCCTTTTGTGAGAAAATATTCTTTAAACTTTTATGATTAGTATAAATATCACACCTTTCACCATAGATATAATGCCTCTATATATTTAATGAAAAAATTACCACAACTAACTCCAAATCATGATTTGAGTAATTTAGATCATGGATTTTCAACTATAGTGACGTATATGGTATCACCATATCATTTTTCATGAGAACACATCGCAACACCTTCGTAGATGTATCACTATAGATCAAAAACCATTCTTCACTACAAGGTAGTGTGAGCATGGGTTCACTATATAACCTTATTATTAGCTCATTGATAATCACTTTAACTTCCTCCATCCAAACAAATATAAATAATTTCCAAGTCAACTTGGTGAGTGAATTACATAATCGTGAAAAATATTTAACAAAACGTCAATAATATCCTTCCAAACCAAGAAAAATTCAGATCTCAGTTAATTTTTTTGGTATCGAACAACCTTCAAAAACTTCTATTTTTATGGATACAAGGATATCCCTTATCTTGAGATTATGTGTCCCAAAAATAAAACTTTATGAAGCCAAAATTAACTATTGGTAAATTTTTCATAAAGCTTCTCATTTCTCAGGGTCTTCAGTATAATTATCAAGTGGTCCTCATGTTCTTCCTTTCTGTTCAAATTGATAAGGGTATTGTCTATAAATACTACCATAAAATGATCAAGATAGTATCTAAATACTCTATTTATTAGATCCACGATGATAGTGATGGAATTAGTAAGACCAAAAGGTGTCACTATATTTTTTTTAGTTTCTATGCCTTGTACAGAATTCGTTCTTTAGTATGTCCTCCTTCTTGACTCTTAGTTGATGATATCTTGAATAAAGATCTATATTGAAAAAGTATTGAGCTCCACATATTTTTTCAAATAATTCATCAATGTGGGGAAGAGGATATTTTTTCTTGATATTGATATTGTTATGTTCTTGATAATCAATGCATATTTTCATTGATCCAACTTTATTATTAACAAACAGAATAGAAGATCCACAATGTGATGCACTGGGGTATGTGAATCCCTAATAAAGATTCTATTGGAGTTCCTTCTTCAATTCCTACAACTCAATTGGGGCCATTCTATAAGGTTTATTTGAAATAGGCATAACACCCATTATGAGTTCTATTAAAGACAAAACTATTGTATTTTGTATAATACCTAGAAATTCCTCCAGAAATACATCATCAAACTCCCATAAAATGGGTGTATTCATAATCATGAGTTTCTACCCAACCATTTGAGATAAATAAAAATCATTTATATGAATCAAGACCCATAATATGGAATAAATTTATACTATAAGGTTATATTCATCCTTGAATCGGTAGATGATACTATACTGATATGGAATATGAAATGTGACTTCCCATCCATGAAAATTGATATGAGATCTATATAGAGAAATCCAATCCATTCTAAGAATAAAATAAAATTCCACAATAGTAAGTATCACAAGATTTACAGGAAGCACTTTCCCAAAAGCTTAAAATAAAGATGAATTATAAACTTTTGATGCGACCGTTGTTCCATTATGTGTTTTCATAGCTAACTCAACATCTAATTATTGAGGTAATATCATGATACCCTTAGAAAATTATTTAGAAATAAAAGAGTGGGTGGATCAATATTCAAATAAAACAATTGATATTTTATAGCGGATGGTATGTGTACCTTTAATCACTTCATTATTGTACTTCACTTAGCTGATAGTGATTGCATGTGACATTCCATTTTATTTGTCCTTAAGAGTTTTCTAACGTCGATCATCATAAAAAAAACCTTATATTAGGTCATTTATTGGCACAATTACCCAATTCCGTGTACTTGTAGCATTGAAGTGTTGGAGGTGTGTTTTGTGTAGCCTTTTTGATGTTCACATCATTAGACATCTTTTTCTCTTCACTTTGGCATTCAAATTCCTGATGGCCTTCTTTTACACACTTAAAACATTTAATAGTACCTTCAAGAAAATTTCCACCATGTTTATTTCCACAATTTGAGTATAAGGTAAAAATCATATTATTTTTAGTGTGGCATTAGATTTTTCATTGAATTCCATTTTCTCTTCTTATGAAATCCATTAGACTGATGGGTTACTCTAATCTCCATCTCAACCTTGAGAGCACATCGAATAATTTACTCATAGATATTAAAGTCCCTTATGGTTAATTCCCTTTAGAGACTTGGTTTTAAGCCATTAACAAATGGGTCAATTTTACTCCTGATTTGGATAATAATTCTAGATGCATACCTTGGAAGTCTTGTAAAATTGGCTTTGTAGGTACCAACAGATTCATTATCCTTTTTCTTAATTTTGAGTAACTCCTTCTCTATATTTTTTTGAAGAATACAAGGAAAGTACTTATTGAAAAATAAGTTATTGAACTCATCCCATTAAAAATACTCAATTTAATCTCTTTGTATCATATTATTAATAATATTACACTACTGATCAGATTCACCTTCCAAATAATAGACTGCTAAGATGACTTTATAATGTTTAGAACATTATAAAATTGAAAATATATTTTCAGTGGTACTAATTCATTGGTTAGACACTAATAGATCTGAAGACCCATTGAATGAAGGTGGAGGCTGCCTCATGAAGGATTCAACATCATGTTTCTCCCTCATTTTCTTGTTTGGAAGTTCTGCATGATTCATAACATGAGAAAGTTGTGTGATCATAACTATAAGATTTTTCATTCCAAATACCATCACATTTGGTTTATTAGGAGGAAAATCAATTCATTCCTCATCACATTCAACATTAATGTGATTTCTTCAGGTTCCATCCATTGACTAAAACCAAGTATCACAGTGTGATCGACATTAATCATAATAGGAAAACCACCTAATCAAGAATAAAATTTCAATTTAGGACACTTTTGGTTATATAAAAGGATATTAAGGTTAATTTCTAAAACACTAAGATTATTAACTATATTTATAAATATACTTAGGGTTCTTACTAAGGTTTTATCATCCTAGTTTCCAATGGATAACTATAACTTTTCTCTGATACCAACAACAATGACCCATACTTTACATACATTGATATTACTTCATAATTTATGTATATTCATTGAAAAATATAATAAATCCACGATAGGATCATATAGGTATAGTGTTGTTAGAAACTTGTAAACATAAACAACTGGTATATAAAACATCTATATTGTCTCCCACTTATTTCTTCAT
This sequence comes from Viscum album, assembly GCA_963277665.1. Classification (NCBI taxonomy): domain Eukaryota; kingdom Viridiplantae; phylum Streptophyta; class Magnoliopsida; order Santalales; family Viscaceae; genus Viscum; species Viscum album. The sequence goes on from OY728158.1 coordinate 16,152,743, forward strand.
AACTAGACTCCTTTTTGGCATATCATACTTATTACATTTCTTCATGACCTAGGGAAAATAAACCTATGAATAGGTGAGCTAAAACGATCAGTAAGGGTAAATAAGGAAAATATCAATCATATCATAATAATATGACATAAGAACATAACATTTTGAAGTCTTATCCTATATAAGAAAGACCATGACATCATGTCATGGGATAAAAGTTTATAAGAATTAATGTAAATAATCTCAAAAGTTAAAATATAACACATGATGTTTTTTGGCGTACACATAAGAATAGAAAATCATTTTATATTAGTCAAGGATCACTACCAAGATCATCATAACGGGCAATGTTTGTTACAGAACTTTTTTTACTTGTCGTTCCAACCCTGTATTACTGAACTATATTTACTTGTCATTCTATTCATGTCTATCTCATGACATATAAATATTTACCCAATGTATTGGAGGTAGATATAGGTCCCACCCATCTTATAATGAAATCATTCTTACATGTTCGACAAAAACACAAACCATTCATCATAACATAACCAAAGAAACAAAAAATGGGTTTTTTAAACATTAATCCATCATAAAACGTATAAAATAAATGGAATTCATAAAAATAATTCCATAATAAACACAATCAAATAAATGTAATAATAGGGATAGAAACATAACTCTATTTCATCATAGATGGAAAATATTTCTGATAAAACACTTGAAATTAATTCTTGAAGAAAATATCCTATTTTATTCCAAAGCGTTTTCTTTTCTCAAAATTCCAGACAATTTTAAAATAAAAGAATTTAATTTAAAATACACATGAAAATTTTTAAAGTAATCTTCATGGAAATAAGGCATTATGAATGTGTAATAATCCATTCAGGATTTATAAGTTAAAAAACATTCTCCTCAAACTTCTGCTGTAAAAGTCAAAAAATTACCTTAGATCGAATAACAAAAACATATTCTTTTCATACCATTTAGTAAAAATTCACCAATGCGTAAAATTTACATTAAATTTTTTTAGAAGAATATAAATATTATTACATATTTAGGGAACATGGATTTGGATGATAAATATGCCCTAGTAAATAATTAAATATAAACAATCTTGGATAATAATGAGATTGTGAAATTATATGTTACCTTCAAATTTTTTATTATAAGATAAAGCCCCCTTTTAAGGGATGAAGGGGGTAGAAACCCAAAGAAATCATGGACATGATACAACACACTCAAAGGATAAAAAGAATAAAACCTAGAAATACATCATTGAACTGCTCCTCCTCAGCATTTGAACATGAAGAAACTCTCCACCATTGCAAGGTTAATCGACAAGAAAGTGTCCTACATCTAGCACAAGCCCAATCCGATGGCTGACGCCATACCCTCTCAAACATCCAAATCCAAAAAACTATACAAAGATGAATAGACATCTCTAAAACCTCCTCTAAAGACTGTTCATGAAGTCATCTGGATCACCAACTTCCCTCCTTCGAACAAAAAACCATTCAAGCAGAGAAAATACAACTCTGATAAGATTACCAACTCTGATAAGATTAATAGAGGAACCCTCCCCCTTCGAGTCAGTCCAGATCCATCTTCAAGTCACCAAAAGCATGAAAAAGGTGACACCTGGCCGCGCCAACCCGAACGGAGAGACCAGCAACATTGGACCACACACAGGAGAACCGGGACTCACCGGAAGCAAGTCATCTCGGCCGAGCAGTGCCTGTCCAAGAAGGTCGAAGCCACAGTAGGCCACGACGAGCCGAGCAGAAGCCGATAAAATGATGATCCACGACCAAGAGTAGCGAAAACGAACCTCACCGAAGCTCCACCACACCCCGACTTTACCAAACCACACCGAGTCGAAGCTGAATACGCCGATCCACGATAGACCTAGCAGGACAGGCCACACCGAGCCGTGGGAAACCAAAGCGTCACTGAACCCCGTCGATGGAAAAACACCGCTGAACCTCGCCATTGCCCCGCCACACAGTGTCTATACCAATCCACACCAAGTCGGAGCCAACCCAGAAGAGGATGAATCGAGACCTGAACTGACCGAAGAGAGAAGGGGAAACGAAACCTAAGAAAACCCTAGCCACCGCAAGAGGGTGAGATGCCACTCAGAGGCTTCAGTGAACAACTTTATTCTTCTACCCTTGAATTTTCGGCAATTTATATGTTACCTTAGGTGCGGTATCCTTCGTATATATATACACCTCCTTTATAATGATTTAAATAATGTTATTTATTTTTTACATAATCATAATCATTTTTATGATATTATATATGATTATATTATCTTCAATTTGTTAGAAACATTTCATTGTTACCTGTTATTTGGATTTTAAATGCTTTATGTTCTTATGAATGTTTTTTCAGATAAGTTCATGTTACAATTATTAGCTTATAGTTATATCATTTAAATAATGATATTAGTATAATACATATAATATTTATTCATTCCATTCATTTAAATAATTGTGGGTTAATGAATATTATGTAAAATGAATCACATCACATCATTGATATGGTAGGCTATACGTACGCACGAGCGACAATATCATTCACTTAATGGTTAAATAGTATAAAATTGGATGGTATATTAAATATAAAGAATAATTATAATGTTATATTAATTATTTAAATCAATTATACTCATCATTATACCCATCCAAATAATGTATTCTTGAATAGAAAATTACACCATGGTGTAGAGATGGTAAGTCGTACGTACAGATGCATGGTGATATTGTTATTCATATGATAGATAAAAGGATGTATAAGGTTGTAACATAATTATAATAACATATAAGTATTTATAAGTTCCTAGATTTATTAACTTGGTATGGAAAAAACATTACAAGAGTAAGTAGAAGATGAAAAGAATTTTGAAGGAGGTGATAAACATTTACCTCTTTCCCGAGTATCTCCTTTTGATTTTTACAAAAAGTCACATTAGGATGGATATTTTCACAAAGTGTGGCCTCTAGGATGAAGTGAGGAATGTTTGGAGAGTAAATGATTGGGGTTTAGCTAAGAAAAATGGATTTAGAGGTGTGATTAAAAGATACGGAGAGGCTCCATTTTATAATAGAGGGAAAGGGCACCTTTGGAAATACCAAAACTATTAAATTAATATAAATTAATTTTTATATTAAAATGGATTCATAGTGAATTATTTCGAAGATAATATGAGGATGGGTTGACATAGTCTCAACCAATAAACTTTTGAAATGTTTTAATTTTATTTTAAACCATATAATTTTGATTTATCCTTATTTATATATTTAATTTTAATTGTGGTAAAAAATTCTAAATATTTAATAGTCATAAATATTTACTAATATGGTGTAAATTGACCAAAAATGGATATTTTATTACATTTTAGACCTTATAATTATCAATTTGTAATTTTTGAATATTTTTATGATTTTTTAATAATTTAATAAAATAATATTTTTATAAAATATCAATATTGTCAATTTTGAAATGATTCATTTCATTGATTTTAAATAAAATCCACACAAAAGATAACTTAAAACCAAATCATTGAATATAATGAAAACATTCAAAACCTCATATTTTTTTTGATAACCTTAATTAATTAATATTATATTTTTTAATATTTTTAAAATCATTTATTTGATATATTTATTAATAAAATAATTTTTTGTCACTATTGTGTCATACTTCATGGTAATTATTTAATAAATAAAAATTATAAATAAATTTCTATGATATAGGTATTGCTTTTAGATTTACAGAGACTTCCTATTGTCTATGTTATCTTCTGGTTATATATATATTAGAATTGATATACTTATATAAAAAGAGAGTGTGACATTTTGTCACATTCATTGATTTTAATAATATGAATGTCATATTTATGGGAATGTGGCCAATAAGTGATTCCATTTCGAACCAAAAATAATAAGGGTCAAATTTAGTTATCCAATTGGATTATTATATGTGTCAAGGTGATGTTATAATAATATTTTTTTCTTAAATTACTCGATTTACCCTTAACCGAAACAATAAAAAAATTACTAAAGTTACTATTCATAATGCCCCAAAAAATAAAACTAACCTAATACATAATTTGGAACAACTGATTCCAAATATGGAATCAATTTTTCAAATATTTAAATAAATAATTTTTAGTAATTAAATAAAAATTAATCCGGTTGTCGGAAAGAGAAAACGAGTTTTAAAAGAAAAAACATTACAAAAGATTGAAATGTTTTTAAATCTAGATTTAAAGTAAAATTAGTGCTAATGACATACATTATATTGCATGATAAAGATATAATATATTTATACATTAAAAAAAATTAAATATTATAATTTATCCATACAAATTATTTTGATAAAAAAATTATTTTCACATAAAATTTAGTGTATTTTTACTATTCACCAAAACTTGAAAATTATCAAAAAATATGAGAAATTCATCCAATGTAAAATTTTATATACCGCTTCAAAAGAACATATTTATTTTTTTATATGAACATTATTAGTGCTTCAAAATCTTAATTTAAAAGGAGTTTTTTAATCAGAGGCGTAAAATTATCCTTTAAGACAAAAGATCAGGCAAAGCCCTATTATTAAAGAAAAGGAAAAGACAACACAAAATGGGAAAAAGATGGGGTCATACAAGCATCATTCCCTCATGAAAAGAAGTCCCAAAATAGACCAAACATCATATTCAAACTCATATGAATCATCATAATCACTATACTAGTCAGAATCAAATTCTGCGGGACCGTGAGACCTAGTGACCATAATTGGCTTCAAATAAGAATAATATTTCTTACTTCTAGCTTTCCTGGGAAGAGAAGATTGAAACTTGTCATCATCCGCAATGAAATTTGTCCCTATGGACAAAACCTGACTATATGATTGGTTTTTTGGGGAGTCATCCGTGATATTAGCCCACCTTCTATGGGCTCCCTGAGTTTCCATTAATTTATTAATTTCCTCTTGGATCTTTGAAAGATTAAATTTGTTACTTAGATTTTGATTCCCCTTTATAAGGTAGCCCTCCTCTGCTTGATCACTCTCGCTAAGTCCAGGCACTACCATCAGTGCCATATTCTCTGGCTCACGAGTCTTCGGTGTCAAATCCCTAACCGACAGTGATGAACCATATCTAATTAGCACATTGCCTTTTCTAGGAGTGAGTTGTCGCACATTATTATTTGAAGTTTTTTTCCTCATCTTCTTCCTACAAGAGGATTCATGATTCCCTTTTGAAGAACAAAAATAGAAAACCAAATTCTGATGACATTTCTTTTTTTAATGACCAATAACCTGGAACTCTAACCAAAAGTCAGGAAGTCTTTCATATTATACTTTTAAAGGAATATCATCATCTAGTGCTAACAAAACAACATTGTGAATCAAGAAAGAGCACAAATAAACCTCCACCAGTACCCGTGCAAACTGACCAAATTTGGAAGTCTCAGTATTCCTATCCATTTTAATAGTAATTACCACAACATATGCAATATAAAATAATATTTTAGGATGCCATAGAATCCAATTGAGGCCAACAATTTTAATCCAAACTTGTGCTCTAGTATTTTTTTATGGAAATGGGATTAAAAAAAAACTCACACACCTGAAATAAGATCATACCTGTATTCAAGGTGATTGAACCGATTCCCCACACCCTCCACTTAAGATCCTATGATGGAAAAACAATATGAATGAAACCCCGACCTAGGGAAATACATCCCCACCTAGAAAAAACCCATACAGAAGTCAAATTCTGAACTAACTCATCAACTTTCCAAGGCTACTCTCCACCAGGAAAAACAATCCTAGAAATTATGGAATACTCACAAATTTTAAACCTATCAAGAATTGCCTCTTTGTTAGAAGTAACACAAGAAGTGTCTCCTTTCTTGATTGTTCTCTCTAGAATAACATCCTTGACCTATGAAAAATACCTTATATTGAAATTACTACTATCAGAATTCAAATCTCCATTAACCTCACATTGGAAAGGCATCTTGGTTCCTGCATCCTTTCCATCCAGATTGTTCATTTTATCTAGAACCAAATCCCCCTAGTTATATTGTGTTGGTAATTTCATCCACCATAGTAGATATTCTCACTGTGGAACCCAAACCATTAACCGCCACTTCAGTGACTCCACCTGCAACTACAACCTTATGTTCCTCACCTATACCACCCAGACAAGTCATCACCGCTACCTTATGTATCGTATCTCCTGCACCACCTGGACCGGTCATCATCATCGCCTTATTCGCATCGCTCGCCTCTCCTGGATCGTTCATCATCTTCATAGATGAAACACCACCCACAACTAGTAATAGAGCCGTAGATCTGTGTTTTCCAACTGCCACCATGCTGCCAACCACAGATCTATTCTCCGAAGCGCTCGCACCGACCACTCTGTTTACAGATCCGTTCACCGGATTACTCTCACTAGCTATAACTATCGATCGGTTCATCGCCACTGTGCTCACACCAACCAAAGCATCTACCACTATGATCGCACCACCCATTGCGCCGCTCGCACCACCTGAAAAATAATTAATAGCCAATGAAATCACTATGCATTTTCACAAGTTAGTTATACTTATTCCCACTAACCTAACGACTAGGATATAATGATAAATTTATATTAAGTGTGTCATGTGGTTTGTTTAAACTTATGATTGCGTGCAATAAAATCTACTTAAGAATTAAAATTATTTAAAGAAAAGATTTTTGGGACCTAGTTGAATAGAGAAGGAAGTGAATGGATTTTTATTTTGGACAATGTTTTCTTTTTTTGTTAAAGAAGATAAATCAATTCACTTTGTAAAGGACTTGTAAAATTAGATGATGATTTTATGATTTGTATTTCAAAAATATCATATGTTGGATAACTTGTGATGTAAGGATTATAAAGGAAAGGGAGATAAAAATTGATTCCAATCATATTCATTTTTTTTTGGAAGGAATGATGTTTCTTGAAGATAAGGAAGTTGAAGTAGTTTTTGATAGAAATCTGATGATGCTGAAGCTGTTAAATCAAAGGATAAATATCACGATAATGGAGTTCATGATGAAAGTAGAAGAAAAATTATGGAATATAGTGAATAAAATAATGACAAAGGAATGGATGATCTAAAGGAATCATAAAAGAAAGTTTTATGGGGAATCTGTTTTTTAGTTTTTGCCAAATTTTTGGGGCTAAAAATCGAGAGATGGAGAAATATGCTTTTGTAAAAGAATGTTGCACGCATGTTTTGAAGATGTCTTGGAATGCTTTATGAAAGGAAATTTTCAAGTATAGAAAATTAAAAAATGTCAAAGTCATGAAGTGCATGAAAGATTCAAAAACTTCACAAAAAATGAGGTTGGCACAAAAGAGACTTACACACCCAATGCAACATCAAATGGGTTTTTGCATGGCACATCAAGTTTTTTCACGACGCAATAGGGTTTTTGCACGTGGAGGTAAAATGGGTCTATAAATAAGAGGTTCCCCCTCTCATTTGATAATCTTTACACTTAGATAGAAATCCCTAGCTCTGAAGCACATAAGAATTTTAAGTAAAGGGAGGTGCACGAAAGAAAGAGAGTTTCACGTTAGAAGGAGAAGTTGCGCTCAAGATTGAAGTTGTGTGCAATATTGAAGTTGTGCACAAGAGGAGTTTCTTGAAAAAAAACTTGCACACGTGGCATAAAATTTTCGTACAAAATACCTAAAAGTGTGCATTAAAGATTTGTGTTCTTCTCACCTATTCAGTTGTGTGTAAGATTGTTCTTACTGGCTTCTGGGTAAGAAAGTGAAGATTTGTACATCAGAGATTGCAGCTGTTCAATTGTAAAGAATCACTGAAATATTGTAATTCCCTATTTGTGCTAAGAGGGTTAACACACACATACATATTATTTTCTATGTTCTAAATGAGTGTAAGGGAATATCCAACTGATTGTATTCCACATCGAAGGATTATATTATAGTGAATGATGTGGTATTGGATAATTTCTATACCATACCAAGGACGTAGCTCCTCTTTTTGAGTAGTAAACCTTGAAAATATTGTGTTCCTGTGGTTTTGTATGTTCCATAGAGAAATAACTCTTTAACATGAGGTGACAGTTGTTTCAAAAATAATGAAACATAAAAGAAAAATGTATCACTGATTCACCCCTCCCCCTCTCAGCGATATAGGGATCCTAACTGGGCAACTTAAAATATTTCATAAAAATATCCAGGTGTTACAGTGGTTTCAAAATAATAATAAAATTTCTATATATTTATGATACAAAATTTATTATTTTATGAATATCACAATAGATTTAGAGGAGGTAAAAGAATAATTAAGAAGGAAGTGTTCGATTAAGTCTATTACCTCTTCTTTGAAACAACTCCATTAGATATCCTCTTAAGGACCTCAGGGTTGGTCTTTTTGGAAGAAAATAACCACTATAATATATATATATGGGGGTTGGAAAGAATATTTTCATGGGGTTTTTCAATATAAAAGGCTCAGAGTTGTATGAATAAGACAAAGGAGAGTTCCCTTTTACAATTTATATGAGGGAAAGTTTTTGAATTCTTTAAAATATTAAATTAATATACATTAATTATGATATTCCAATAGATCCATATTAATAATAATTGAATATAAGTTAATGATTCATCAAAATAATCACATCCAAAAATAATTATACAATTTTAGATTACACTTGTACACTTTTCGTTTTATTTTAACCCTTTGTTAAACCTTTTGAAAATTACAATGATATCAATATTTTTACTATTAAAGGGTTAATATAGTTACTATTAAATGAAAAAAAAAACCATAAATTGATGACGGTTTTATAAAAAAAACATATCACATTTACTTGGATGAATATACTATTTTTAGGAATTTTAAATCACTTAATAAAATATTATTTATTGTAAAATATCACTAGTTTCAAATTTAGAGCTTTTTAATTATTTTTTCTTTAAAAAATGAAATAAAATAATATAATTCAAATAAAATAACTAAAATCCTATATAATAATTCAATTTTTTTCTAAAAAAATATTTTAAAAAATCACTCATATAATAATATTTTTCAAGTTTTAAAAATCATTTTATAATTTGTTTTCACCACTTGCGCATGCACTATATCAATGTTTCATAAGTATTTAAGGTAATTACTTCATTAGTAAAAATTAAAAATAAATTTACATTACGAATATAAATAATTTATATTTCAAAAATATAATTATAAATGAACATATCCTCTATTGATCCATATATAAAAAAATTATAGGTAATAAGACAAAGAGAATGAAATATTTGAATTTTCATTGAATAAAATAATATAAAGGTCCAAATTATATTCAAATAAAAAATGACCATATATTATAATATTTTATGACTATGGACATGATCTATCCATAAAATAAAATTTAGGATTGTTTTAGGTTTATTTTTTTGTCCTTATCAAATTATTTTTAACCAACATTTACCGATTTACTCTTGTCGTGGTAACAAAATTACTAAATTTACTATTCATAATGTACAAAAAAGGGAAATATTTAAAACATTTGGATCCCATGATTCCAAAAGTGAAATAAGTTTTTAACTATTATGTTTCTGAAATTTGAAAAATTTACTTTTATTATAAATTTGTAAAACCAAATGAATAACATTTTTTAGAAAAATGTGTTTTAACCCAAAAAATGCACTTATAATAATATAAGGTAAAATGATAATTCAAATTAATTTAATTAGATAAAATATAATTAAATAAAACTAATATTTTTTTGAGATCAAATTCAGTGAATAATGATACTTTTTAATGAATGGAAAATAACGGTTTTGTAAAAAAACATTTTTTCTCACAATTCAATGAAGAATCAATCTTTTCAGAAAAATTCAAAAATTTCACCCAAAGATATTTTTTATACATTTTTTCAAAAAAACATATCTTTTTTTATCAAATAAAATTTATAAAATCTGAAAATAATTTAATTATACTTATTGTTTCATAAAAATAACTAAAAACCCATTTTTATTAAAAAATATTTTTGATGAATAAAATTGATTTAATAAAAGTTGGGTTATTAATTCGTAATAATATACTAATAAATTTAAACTGAGTTGGAATTTTATATGTATTTAATATAATATTTGACCATTTTCTTACCAACTAATATTAATATCTAGGTTATAATGTTCAGATAATAATATTTCAATAGTATATCACAGTTTATTTAAACTCGGTGTTGCGTGTAACACAAGTAATAAAAGAAAAATGATATTTAATGAGAAATATTTTATTATATATAAGGGTGTTACATTTTCCCCCTTTAATAAATTCCATCCCAATAATTTGAACATTTTCTTGGTAATCAAAGATTTTATATTTGAAAATTCCTCTATAAAAACTCACATCATAAAAAGGGTTAATAAATCGTATTCATAAAAAAAGAAAGTTAAATTAAAATGTCATATGAAAAAATAGAATACTTGGTTTCTAAATATGATTAAATTAGTATAATGTGAAAATATGGACATGAATAGAAAAATAACACCAAAAGAGTGATAGAGAGTGCTAGGGAACATGGTCTGGAGAAAACTGAAACCAAAAAACCATATATCTATGATGGTTGAAAAGATGATGAATTAACTTAAAATGATGGTAAAATTATAACATTTTATTTGAAAATAATTTTCCAAAATTGAAGGATTAAGGTAGAGAACATTATAAAATATACTTACAAGAGTTATTTCCATTCCATAAGCATGATTTCATCATTTTGTTGTGTTTCGATCAATTTAAAATTCCTCTTTAACTCTAAGAAATGAATATTGAAGATGAATTTTTTAATTCTTGAATTAGTAAAATTAACATTTAATGGATCATAAGACCCATAAAATAATGATATTTCATTCCTCCTATCTCTATATTTTCTAATATTAAAATTATTAGTATAAGTTATCCAATACCATTTATCATTCTCTAATCTCAAAAAATAACACCATAATTTCAATATAATCCATTATATAAATATTTAACATTAAGAAACCTCCAAAATGTGTCTAACCAAGATGGAAAACCAAAGATGATTTGATATCATATTCTTATATGATCAACCTTATAATAATTTTAATTACACAAAAAATATCATACAAAATGTATATACCTTTATAATATGTTATCCAATATATACTAATCATTACCCAAAAATAATGCAACAAAACATCATATATTCTTCTTAAAAATAATTTACACCTTATTCCTTAAATTATATATTGTATTAGCTAAAAATATTTTCATTGGAGGTTTGGTTTCAACCTTGCACTGATATATTATAATAGGTTGATGTAAAATACTAGTTATTTATTCAATAAATATATATAGAATATATATTGGGATATATAACCAATAAAATCACATAAGATTTCACTAAAGGATAAAATTTTCCTAAGGATTATTCATATAAAAATAAACATGGAATTACCAATTCTAGAGTGGAGGATAAGTGTGCCATAACTATCAGGATTTAATTCAACTTTTGTAATTGCATAATATTTCCCCTTTTTCTTTGAATTGGGAGGTTTTTTGGTCTTATTATATCGATTTTTCCTTATATTAGGTAATTGATTCTCAAAATTCCGAAAATATTTTCATTTATATCACTGATGTGGGATTGGTGTATTCAACTGAGCTCTCTCTCTATCTATTCATTGGATATACTCTTTACATCACCTTGAAATTCGTTTTCTTAATGGTTATGATTCACACACTTAAAAAATCTTCTTATTTCTTAGTCATCCACCCGATTTCTCCTTCCCACATTTTTGGAAAGTAAGAGGTTATAATTTTTTGTTTCCTCCTTGTGAGATACAATTGGATAATCCATGAAGCTCTATCTTACTTTTCTTACCACCATAACCATGAGGGGTTCCAACTTCCATTTACAATTTTAGCACACATCAAATTATTTCTTCATTAGTTATAATGTAATTTATTGAAAATTCTTTTAGAAGACTTGGTTTCATACAACGAAAGAATATAATAATTTTTCCTTTAAGGAAGATGATTAAACCTAAATCATACCTTAGATGTCCTATAAAATTTTCCACATTATTACCAATGGATTCATCATCCTTCAGCTTAATCTCAAGGAATTCCTTCACCATTTTTGTATTTAGAATATGAGGGATCTAAATACTAAAAAATATTCATTTAAACTCATCCCGTTTAAGGGATGAAATATCTCCCCCTTTCCTCATATTCTTACTACGATTCCACCATTAGTCCGCTTCACCTTGAAAATAATAAATAGATAAGACGAAATTTTCATGATCAGAGAATTGAAGAATATAAAATATATTTTCCATCACATTGATCCATTTATAATAATCCAATGGAAGAAAACACCCATATAATTAGGGTGGCCATTGTTTCATAAAAGACTTAATAACATATTTTCCCTACTTGGTGCATTCAGATGTTCAAAATGATCCCAATTAGCACCAAAAAATTCAGAGAGTTGAGTGAGAATAGTCATAAGATATTGTATCTTATATCTCAATCCATTTGGTTTCTCATGAGGATGACCATTGAATTGGCCATCAAATTCGTTTTTAACATGATTCCTTTAGATTACATACATTGAATAAAATTACGAATAATAATGTGAGAAATGATAATCATAGTGTAAAACCACATAATCATGAAAAATAATTCATTGGATATCTATTTCATGTCACTATATTTTCTATATCTGAAATCATAGGTTTATCCTAAGTCATTCATTATCATTACTAATACTTTTAAATTTTATCTTATATATAGACTGATCCATAGGGTTCCTATTAATGTTTTATCCTACTTATTCCCAAATATTAAGTGAAAACTTCTCTGATACAAACTATAAAAAGAAATACTTCTCGTACATAGATATAATATCTTAATAAATTAATATTCATTATATAACATAATGACCCATACAGGAATTTTATAGCTATAGTGACTTTGGAAAATTAGACACTTAAATAACGAATTTATAAAAGGTCAACAAAATCACCCATTATGTTCATTATAGCTAAACAATTTCTTATAAATATCATACTTAATAACCTTTTTCATATCTTGGGGAAAATGATTCATTAGAAAGAGTGAGATAATATGCACAATAATGGTAAACAAGGGACATATCAATGATCACTTGAGTGTTAAATGAGAATAAGGGAATGAGAATATGATCATAACATTTTAAATTCATCCCCTTTATATCATAGATCATAATCTTGAGTCATGCTATAAATCATAGTAGTCATAAGAAGTTAATCATAAAGTAATTAAATATTGTAATTCATACGAGAATAACATTATCATAAAACATGAGTTTGTGGCATATATAATATAATAACTCTTTAAACATGTATAAATAGAAATGGGTTCACTAATTAAGTTAATGACATGAAATAAATAATGAAATTAACTTATATAAATGAAAAAAGGTCAATACATAATTTTATGAACATTAAATCTATGTTTATACATAAAATTATTGACATGAAAACTAGGTCTACACATAATCTTTTAGAAATGAAGGAAAAGTCCACACATAAACATATACACATGAAAAATAGGTCTATTAATAAAATAATGGACCTGAAATCATGATTAGAAATAACATATTTACATCATGAGTTAATATTATTTACCTAATATATTGTATTACATTAATATAATCAACTATTAAATAATAATAATTAATTATTATAAATTCCACATGATTATAAATCATAACATTATATAATAACCCATAGAAAATAAATCAATTTCATAATAATGGTGTCATCATTGTCAAAAACCACCCATATAAAGAATAATTATTTTATCATTGGATAATATACCTAATAAATCACAATTAACATGAAAGTATTTTATCATATATGAAAAATTTCTTTAATGGATTTCTGAAAAATTTCATGAGGAAAATAATCTTTTCACTTTGTAATATTTTTTTTTAAAAATAAAAATTTCTCGAATGTTGAGGAATAAATTTTCATTGAAAATAACCTTGAAGTATTTTAATGGATTATTTGAATAAATTATTAAGATTCATTATATAGGGAAATTTCATTCATGCCATATATGTTAAAATATGACTTTCTGAATAATGTTTTGTAGAAAAATCCAAAAAGTTCTCTATTCAAAAACCAAAAAGAAGATTCATTTAAACCCATTTTAAAAAAAAGTTAATGTATGTATAATTATTTAAAAAATAATTTTATAATATTTAAAAAAGGATTTAAAATATTTTTTTAAAATATAGGCATGGATTATTCATTTCAATCGAAGAGAGAAATAAAGTACATTTCCTTTAAAAAATATTTTCGTTCTCTTGAGTAATTAAAGTATGGAAAATGAAATGAAAAATTTATTATTAAGAAATAATAATAAAATAAGAGAATTAAGTATTTTTTTTGAGAGTTATATAATAATATTTCAATACTATAAACTTAATCATAAATAATACCTATAAACAATGAGATTATAACAAAAAACCCTTACCAGTTTGGAAGTTTTGGAATCAAAACCTTAGGAATGAAAAAACCATATATGGATATGTAAATCCTCATAAAATTAATATTTATAATTATAATATACATTAATGTGAATTACATACACCATATAAAACAAATAAGTTGTGAATATGCAAGTGGTCTCAAAGAAATAAAAGTGAGATATAAATCCCTTACCTCGAGATCGACTTGCTTCAAAATTCCCTTAACCTACAATATAATGGATTTAAATTTATTATAATTATATATTAGAATAATTTTTATTATTATTTTATCATATATATTCATTTATATATAAATTTTTATATTTATCCATAATGTAAGAGATAGAAAATTTAATTACATTATTCATAGAGACGGTAGTTTGTACATATGCATGAACAATGTTTTCAATTTTCAATGGATAGAAATAAAGACAAGTAAATAATAATTAAAATTTCAAAAATAAATTATATCATATATTTATCATATATTTTAGTAAATACATACTTATTAAAATCCATCTAAATTAGATAAAAAATGGATTACATCGCTTTCTGGGGGTTGTAGTGCATACATATACTCGAGCAACATTATCGGTTTCTAATTGTTTTGAAGGTAAGCATTTAGATCTAATATTATCATTTTATAAGAATAATTAGGTCATAAATATCATATATAAAATTTAATCCCATCATAATAATCATACATAAATTATGGTAGTGAAAAATGAATTATATCTCTACATAGAGACGGTAAGCCTTATGTATGCCCGAGTGATAAATTCACTTATCATTTGTTGAGAAATATGATGAAAAATGGTGGATTTATAATTATAATAAACATTAAGTATATTGGTGACACGAAATATAGTATATTATAAATAATATAATAAATTTATAGGATTTTAAATTATAATTTAAAATAAAATGATCAGTTAAGATGATTACTTCTTTTAAAACTCATTTACATCTCATCTTAAGGACACTAGGGTTGATATTTTTGGAAGATCCAAAACTCTATAATATGTATATGGTATTTTTAAGTGAATTTGGTATTATTTTTTCAGATATAAATCTCAAACTGGTCTGATAAATAGAATGTAGGGGTTCCCCTCTTTAATTCAAGGGAGTGGTACTTTAGAAATTTCATAAAATATTAATTTAATATAAAGTAATTTTGAAATCCAAATGGAACAAAAATTAATAATATTATAATATATGATATTAATTATTTTAAAAAGTCCCATATAAAAAAACTGGAAGTGTTCTAATCACATTTTTACCCTTATCATTTTGTTTTAGCACTTCACTAACCCTTTTGACAATTACAGTGATATCAATGTTTCTTACTATTAAGGGTTTAATATATTTACTATAAAAGGAAAAAATTACCCAAATGGACCGTAGTTGAAATAATAAACCATATATAATTAAATTTGATGATTATAACATTTTTAGAAATTTAAAATCACTTACTAAAATATTAGTTTTATAAAATATCATTAATATCAATTTTGGAAATATTCATTTAATTTGTATTTTAAAACTAGAAGAAAAAAACATAATTCAAATAAAATGAAACAAAATCACTATAATTTATAATTTTTATCTTTTAAGATATTTTAACATAAAAAAACTTTTATATATTATTTTTATAATTTTTAAAATCATTTTACTGATTATTTTTATTGCTTGTACAAGCACTATTTTAGTGTTTCATATATATTTAATGTAATTTTTTCCTTAATAAAAATTTTAAAAAAATTAATTTGATTAATATATATAATTTAAATTTAGTAATAATATTTAAAACTAAGATTATCGTTTTTTATCCCTATATTAAAATATAGATATAATAAAACAAAGAGAATGACATTTTAACATTTCAATATTAAAAATAATATATATGATAAATTATTAAAAAATAAAAAATTCCATATATTCAAATTTAGGATGATTTTGGATTATATATACTAATCCAATAAAATTTAGGCAAGATTTAAGTTCATTTTTGAGTCCATATCATATTATTTTTAACATAAATTATGGGATTTATACATTGTCATAATAACCAAATTACTAAAGTTACTATTCACAATGTACAAACCTAAAAGGGAAATATTTACCAAATTTGGAGCCAATGATTATATATATTATATAAAATTATTTATATTAAATTTCTAGATGTAGAAGAAATTAATTTAAATATAAATTTCTAAAACACAACGAAAAACAATTTTTAGAAAAATGATTTTTTGTGCCAAAACATGTAATTATACCAAAGATAGGTATAATGATTATTCAAATGAATTTAAAAACATTATAAATAATTAAATAATACAGTTTTTGTAAATTTTAAATAAAAATAAAAAAATTATGATACTTGTTACTCAAATGAAAATGACTGTTTTCTAAAAATTGATAATTTTCCCTATTCACCGAAAAATAAACAAATTTTTAGAAAAATACCAAATTTTTACCCAAATATATTTATAAAATACTAATTTTTAAAATTATATTCTTCTTTTTAAGTAAAATTTATAAAATTACATGAAATTTAATTATAATTATTTGATCATAAAAAACAATAAAAACTATTTTTTAGGAAAACATGTTTTTGGTGAATAAAATGTTTTCAATAAAAATTTATTATTTATTTTGTAAGTATTAATAATTAAATTTATTTTGATTAGGACCCTAAAATTTACTTTATAAATTATTTAATCCTATTCATACCAGAAAATTATAACTCATATGTTATAATAGTTACATCTTAATATTTAAATAGTATATCGCGATTTGTTTAAACTCGGTATTGTGGGTAAGGAAAGTTATCAATGAAAAAAATTTATAATTAGAAATATTTTATAAAATATTAGGATTTTATAAAAAAAATAATGATATGTTGAGAAGAATTTATGAATGAAATGAGACAGTTATTGAATCTAAGATACAAATATGTCAGAGAAGATTTTAATAAAATATGATAGAAAATGAAGAAAGTATTATTAAATACATTACAAGAGTGGTATCTGAGCGGCAACACCACCCCTCCCTCTCACCCTAGGGTTATTTTACCAGTGATTTGGTGGGGTGAGGAGTCATTATTTACTCCCCCTCTCCATTATCCCTCTCCATATTTTTTACTCACCTCTTTTTACCTTTCCTCAACCTTCCCTAGGGATATAATTATTTATCAATTTATGTTTTTTATGGAGATTAATTTCCTTGTTTTTGATGGGACGATGGATGGTGATACTTTTCAACCATTTTGGTGATTTTAAGGTGATGCTCATCTTGAATTTTATATCAGGATGTTTTGTTGTTATCATTTAAGGTTTCTTGTTGCTACTTCCATTGGCTGATCATACCTCACTTTGGTCTCTCATTCCTCTGATTCTCTCTAAGTTGGATATGGAGCTTTGGAATCAATGAGGTTTTGGTTTTTTTGGTCGGAAATTGAAGGTTCTTTTGTTGGGGACTCTTTCTTTATTCCTTAGACACTCATCACTGCTCTGACATTGGGTACCTCTGCTCCTCTACTAGTTGGATATGGATCAAAGGAAACATTATCTATTTGGGAGGTTTTTTTCAGTAGGCATTGGTGTTTTAGGTGCATCCTTTTTTTTCACAAGTGATATCATTTACTATCATAAAAGAATCATTCTATGTTTTTGAGTTAAAGTCATCAGAAATGGTTATTGGGTGATTCTACATGATCTTGATATATTTGATGATTCTTTCTTGTCTATGGGGTTTGGTGACTGGTGTGGTGGAAATTGGTTTACATATGTGATGTGTTGTGGATGGACTAGAGAGATCAATGGTGCTTCAGTGATGGTGTTTTTATTGGCAGTGGGATAAATTCTAGTGGGTTCTGACCAACATGGTGGAAGAAATCCAGATGTGATTTTTATCTTGACATGTGAATTGTGTCCACTAATGGCTCGAGATGTGACCTAACAATTTATGATATGATAATCTTTTGGGTTTTAGTCATTATGATGGGTTTTAATTTAATTTGAATTTTTAATCATTACTTAGAACCTGTGTAATCCTGTTTAAGCCTTTGTTACCTCTCAACCATGAAGCAGATGCTGAAAAATAAAAAAAAGAGGATTTTGTATCATTAAAGGAATCAATGAGATTTTTTGAAATATTAGTGTTTCATGTGATAAGATGGAATATTATAATATCATTAAGGAATTGATGATAAATGTTTCAAAAATATTTAATTCCAAGGAACCGACTATAGAATATAGAGAAGATGTATCTTTTGATGAACTTCAGAGTATTCTTGTAGTATATGAACTTATAAAATCAATAGTATTAAGAATAAATACAAATAAGAACTATTTTTTGATTCTATTCTGAAAGGGATATTTAGATATAATGAAATAGAGGAAGAATCAAGTGATTTAGATAATGATAAATATGAAGAGGATCTCAATAAAATCATTGATATTAATTATAAGAGATATAAAAAGAGTAATTGGAAAGAAAAATGTAATATTTCTATTATATCATAGAATTATAATGTTAGTGGTCATTTTTTAGAAACAAATATGGGAATAAGTTTGTTGACATTGATTTGGAAGAAGAAGATAAGAATTATCACAAATAGAAGTCTAAGAAACATAGGAAAATGTTTCATAGCAAGATGAAGAAATGTTTGTTGGAAAGAATAGTTTAGGATGGTTCTTAATCTATAATTAATATAATTATCATGTCAAATTTCTAGAATTTTCTAGAATAAAAAGTTATTCATCAGATAATGATGATGATGGAGAAGATAGAATAGAACATGAGTGGATTCTAAAAGATTAAATGGATGATTATTTTATGAAAAATAAAAAACTAAAGAAATATAGGAAGAGTATGAAGAATGAATTTAGGGATATATCTTTAGAGAATGGTGATAATGTAAAAAAGAGGAAACAATTCATAATGAGATTATATTTTAGAAAATGAACATTGATAAACATAAATGGGATCTAAAAGTTTATAAAGAATAATCAGTTAGAAAGGATGATTTTAATAATGAAGAAACAACACCTATTTTTATAATTAATTAGAAAAGGTTGAAGTTGGATGAATTTGGTATGATGGTAAATGTTCTTAATGAAATGTTTGCTGAGAAGGAGTATGACTCTTCTAAAACACAATCAAAATTTCTTACAGTTCAAATTGAGTTATGAAATATCATAGAAGACTGCACCAAAACTATTGAGGTTAAAGGTGAATCCCCTTAAGATGGTAAAAATAAAGATACACAGATTTAGTTTGTTTTTTATAAAAAACACTATCAATTTATACATTCTTTTACTAACAATAAAGGTGAAAAAAAGATTGAATCAACACATACTAATAAATTTTTTATAAAATATTTTTTCACTAAGAAATTGTTGAATTAATTAGAAAATTATTTGCTTAAAAAAAATCCTTTGATAGTTTTTAAATATATATAAAAACGAAAAAATTTATATGAAACACCCCAAGATTTTATGGTTTGACTTTTTTTAATATTAATCTCTTCAACAACATACGCTGCATGGAAAACTATGATTTATCACCTTTTAATGGTGCACCAATTTTAAAATTAAAATTTCAAAATATAATAAATTTAATTTGAAAAAATAAAATTCAATTTTTATTTCATAAATTCAAAAATACCTTATCATGAATATTTGGTATTTTTTTGAGAAGTTTTATTTTTTGATGAATAGTGAAAAATACCACATTATAATAAAAAATGCCTTTTTATTTAAAAAATTATTAAGGTTAAATTATATTTTAAATTGGGCTTTAAAGAAAATATATATCCATTATAAGTATATTAATCCAATTTAGTTTATTAGAATATTTTTTATATTGAAATTGGATACAAAACAATTATTGGTTTTTTGAACATTTTTACTATAACCTGTTTTCTCGCCACGTCTACAGGATTAGAGTTAAACATAAATTTGAAACTTATGTGAATTGAAATTTTGAAAATAGACATACATGTTTGTAATCATTATGATATTTATATTCTAATAAGATAAACTGTGTTTTTGGGTATTATGAATAGTAAATTTAGTAATTTTTTTTATTTACCACAGTTAAGGGTAAATCATGGGACAAAATGTAAAAATAATATAATAAATACTATAAATTTACAATAAAAATTATCCTAATTTTATTTAATAGATAAATTTATTCCCTAAACATTAAAATATAAATAATGAGACCATTTATGGCATTTTATATAAGAACATAACCTTATAATATTATATTTAAAGAAAAGTCAATTTTTTTTGTACTTTTGTATTTAACAATTTAAATATCTTAATATGGGCTTGAATAGAGGATATATTAGTCTACAAGTAATAATATAAAAGATAAAATTATTATCTTAAACATGGTAATTTATTTTTTCATTTTTAATAAATGAATAATTACCATTATGTCATACACAATGATGATGCCACAATTGTTTAATTAATGGAAATATCAAAAACTGATATTCAAAATACTAAAATAAATATAATTTGAGAAAATTAATGACGTCCAATAATTTTATAGATTACCTATACATATTAGGGTTTTATACAAGTTTTTTTTAATGATATAAAGTTGTTTGGGTATTTTTAAAAAGTCAAATAATGAATAATGTCCAAATTGACATTAATGATATTTGAAATAAAAAATATTTTATTAAATGATATAAAGTTTATAAAAATATAAACATCAGAAAAATTACTAGGAGAATGTTTAAGGTTTCATCCATGAATCATTTATGGTTTATTTATCAATTTATAGTAATAATCTTACCCCTCAAAGAGTAAAAAGACATGTAATCACAGTAAGAGTTAAAGGGTTTAACTAATGGTTAAACCTAAAAGAAAAGGGTAATAATGCGAGTTAAACAAGTATAAAAATTATAGTATGATTAGTATTATAACCTCATAATATTAATATATAATTTTATTTTCTTATTAGAAACTTTTCCATGAAGATAACATATATATTGTTTAAATGAAAGATAGTTACAAAATGTCACTCTTTGTATGTAATGTATTTTTTGTTTCTACATAGGGAAAAAATCAAAATATAAACGAAACTAAATGTATATTTTAGTCTAATGAGATTATTTTATTAATAAAGATTTAATTTTTATTTTTATAAGTTATATAATTATTTTAGATGCTTCTTCGATGATAAAACAATGTATATTTAATTAACTGTAAAATAAATGAATTGATTTTAGAATTATTAATTTCAATATATTTTGGATGAGTAAATGTATTTAATGATTTTTATAGATCTATTGGATATATTAGATATTTTTTAATGAAATAAATACTAATTCAAACCTTTTCATGATGTCTTTGAAGTCAAATTAAATGAATAGTTTCAAATTTGATAATAATGATATTTTATTGAATTAATATATTATTAAAATATTTAAAAATGCAAAAATTTTAAATAATCACAACGTGGATAATATATTTTATAAAGTGTCTTTCCCCCATTCATTTAGTATAAATTTGGTAGTATTTTTCTCTATAATAGGCTTTTAAAAGTTTAATATTTTGAGGATTTCTGAATGTACCCCGCAGCTCAATTATAAAAGAGAACCTCCTCCCCCACCTTTTCACACCACATTGAGCCTTACATATTGAAAAAACCATTACCATGACTCCTCCAAACATCAATATATTCATTCTATAAGCCAATATATTGGCCTAAATATATCCAAATATTTCATTTTGTTCAAATCAAAATAAGATAAAAAAGAGGTAACGTTTATCAATGAATTGTTTTGTTTTATTTCTAAATTAAACCCCTTAAATTCATTTTTTCATGTTTATACAATGTAATAATTATCCTAAATTTATTTTAATATTTATATGATAATATTTTTACCTATAATTTCACACACATACATCTAAGGGGTAATGAACTTACCGTTCAAGTATGACAAACTACCACCTCATGAAACGATATCGTTCATTTTTTCCATCACTACCTCTCATGATTGGTAATTATAATAGAAATGATATTTATATAAAATATAAATGATATTTTTTTATAAATTTATGATTATTTCATTCTTATATGACTCATACATTCATTCTTTCCGTTTTGTGTAAATACGATAGCATCGTTTGTTGAAGTGCGGGCTACCACCACCTCAGAGCGATTTGATTCATTCACACTATACATGGAATTTATAGATGATGATTTTAATAAAAAAAGGTGATATATATGATATATATATATGATACTGTAATAATAATATACATATATATCATTTACTTTTCCTTCTTTTAATACAATAAATAAATGAATGTAGCATTCATGCATACAAAAGACCTACCACCTCCATGAACAATGTATTTCATTTTATATCTCCAACTTTTATGGATTATATAAATATTGAATATATATATTATTTAAAACATTTTTTACATTCTTGATATTATGAAATCATTATATATATAATTGGAACAACAAATAAAAAGTCAAAACTTACTTGGAAAACTAGACAATTAACACCTGAAATAGTTGAAATAATTAAAGTTTTCTAAAACATGTAATAAAACTTTATAAGAGGATCATAGATGATATAATAAATATTAATTTTTTTCTTTAATAAGTTAGTAAAATTATTAAAATCATTATACATTAGATTAAATAACATTCTCACAAAAGGAAACCCAAAGTAAGGTACTTTATCTCAATCTTCTTTCATTGGATCATATTTTGATGTTGTAAACCAACATTCTATTATAAGGTGCATATAAATCACCTTTTAAATATAAAGTCATTAATTTATTTATTATAATAAATTTAAAAATTTTATTCTTTCATCGGGATTCTAATTTAAATTTTTAGATTGGTATGGGACACATTGAATATTTAAAGATTTAATTATCACATCTTTTTCTCAATGTCCATGTTTTCTAAAATTATTTCAATTTTTTTTATTATTATAAAATTATTGATTATATTCATTTTTAACATTTTGTTTGGGTTTTAAATATTCTTTAAAATATATATACTTTTTGTTTTCTAAACAAGGTTCTTTGAGGGTTTTCCAGAAATAAATATTGATTGAATGTCTTTTTAACATATACAGAATGAGTGTATTTTATAGCCGCCATGACTCCTTAATATTTTTAAGATTATGTTACAAGTTTAAAATGATATTTTCAAATAATATGTTTTATTTTATAAATACATTGATTTGAAATAAAAGGATTTAAATTTAAAAATAGTATTTCTCTTAAGATATTTTAATTATTTTACTAGACTATTTTCAACTATGTCAACATATTTTTTTGTATTTTATGCTTAATTGAGGTTGATATCTTAGGATACCATATTTTTTTCAAGGTTTTATGATCATTTTGAATTTGGATGTTCTATTTTGATACCATTAATGTTTTATGGTAAAAATATTCACATTTCATATGCTAGTTCTTCAATATGAATGTTTATGTTCTTTATATTTCAACTCTTTCATATGTGGAATTCATAGGACATAGAAAATGTTGGGTGAGGCACAATAAAGAATCTCGATTCATTATTTGGTCTCATGAGACAAACTAGAATGGGTTTTTAACCATTATTATACGGTGTGTTTCCCAAAGCCTTGAAGGTATGTCTATGATTTCTCAAATTTTTGTATTTGATAGAACAAATATTTTAAATTATTTCATTCTTAAGTTGAATTTTTTTAATTTGATAAATGTTTTATTTCAGGTTCAACTGTCACATTTTATGTTTTTGAATTATTTTTTATCTTAATTTCTAAAATGGATTATTTTGGAATTTTAATAATTTTTATTTTTTTTCAATACTTCAGCCATAAAATTTTCTAAACTGATCCAAATTTTAAGATTTATCTTTTATAGGTTTCTATGTTTTATGTGATTCATTTTATTATTCTGGACCAGAATCTCAATCCATCATTTGGAAGCTCAAATCCAACTCACAAGCCAGGCCTCAAAAACTGTGCATAGATCTCATGAATTTTATTTTAGGGACAATATCTCATACAGTGCCAAACTAAATGAGTTTAAATTCAACATGGAGAAATAAGAAATCAGGGGGAAAATTTTAATTAAGGTTTACATAGATTAATAATTCATTTTAAAGGCCATAAATGCATTGGAACTCACTGTATTGGAATACAAATAGTCCACATGGGAAGATAATATATCCGAAGTAATTTGGCTGTTTCTCTCACCCCACATGTCCAATGATGATAATATTTTGTGGATATATATAGGATAAATAACTAAATAAATTAGAAGAATAAAAATTTCCAAAATACTATCCTTTATTAGGAATAACACATGGAAACATTAGGTGAACGTTTTTGCAGCCAATTTTTCTACCCCTTTTCCTATAAAAATGTACTTCATTTTTTCCAAAGGGTTGACAATATAGGGGTATCCTTTGTTGGAAATTTCCTGTAGCTTATTATTTTATTTTATTTTAATGTAATTTTTTATTATAATTTCATATTTTAATTCATCTACTCTCCTTCTTCTTCTTTTTATTTCTCTCTTTTGTTTTCTCCCACTGTTTTATTCATCACTGTAAACTTTTATGCTCGTGATCATGCGTATGTAACCCAAGGAAGTTACTTAGGGAGTAATCCTATGATGAACCCAATTATTTTAACATTAATTATTAATGGTTAATTTTTTTATTATAGTAATTTGAAGGGGATATTAGTGGGTAAGGTGCCTTTGTGTCTCAGCCTTCCACCCGAGGTTCAGCTTTCTCTTCTGTAATATTTTACTCCAATAAAGGAGGTGGATATGTTGTCTCTCGGTGATCTTTGAGTGTTCCATATAATCAAAACCATATATATAGGAGTATGTTCACACATAATATGGAGCGTGTTCATTATTTAAATTATAAACAAATAATCAGACTATGAAGGTTCAATTTGGGCGATGCTCTCGAGAATGCTTCCTTTATTCTGACATCATTTTGTCTGCATTCATTTGGTTGCATTACATTTGAATATTTAATTTTAGTTTTAAATTTTTAAATATAAAATTTTATTTATGTTAATTTTATTTAATTAATTAATAAAATAAAAAAAATTGTTTATTAAAGAAGTGATTACTCAACTGCGAAATATCGTCAATAGATCGACATAGGTGAGCCACTGTGCTGCACTGAGTATAAATATTTTTGAGAGAGAGCAAAACAATGCTTCTTAAAATTGTCCCAATTTCTTGGGAACAAAGTGGTATTCACTCACTAATTTTATTCAAATTATTTAAATAATTTTACTTTCATTATAACAACACAAAAAAATCATAAATTTCAAAAACACTAAAAAAATCCTTTTGTTCATGATGTCTTTGAATTCGAACTACTATACATGGACTGACAAATATCAAGTTCCAGAAGAAGTTTACAATGATATTGATGATAATAATAGAATTATTAGTGATATAGAGACAAAATTGGAGAGCCAAATAAATTTGATTGCTGAATACGTACATGTTTGCTAAGAGAAATCCGAGATGGAACCAAAACCTGAACCAGAATGAGTGGTGTAAGAGATTTCACTGATCATTTTTTATGTTAAATATCTTAAGGTGGGTGAGAAATATATTCTTAAGGAACTATTAATATCATCATGTACAAAACCATTTATAAAGGAGTCCCCTGATGTACACATTCCAGCTGATACACTTATGGGAGATCAATAATTTTTGGAAGAATCCTGGAATAGCTTTATTGATGATAACCTACAAATTTATCTTACCATAATTAATATTGATAAATCATAACATTTTCACCTCTTTATTACTTTATAATATCATGAAGAATATACACCTTATGTTATTTAGTTTCTAATGATCCTACCAGAAGAGATCAATTTCCAAGATATAATACATAAAAGGGATGATTTCTTTATTGATTCATCGCATTTTAATCTTATTCAAGATGAATTGTTTTATGAATTCCCCTTTTATGAAATTTTTAATAAAAATCAAATGAAATAGGCCTTGGATATTAAGGAATAGACCAACCAAGTGGTGGTGATCAATGAAGAAGATCTGGATAAGATGGTGGTGGTGCGACTACCTCCTCTATAACAACCTGCATATCACATGAATGATGACACTACAAAAGTTAATAGGCAAAACCCCTATATTTTATTCCCTCCCACTCTAGAAATTAAATTTTATATTTATTCTTTAATTGGGGTTTATAAAATTCTTATCTTATTTGAGGTTCTCCAATCTCTGTGTTTACTCATGGACATTGGAAAAATTCACGTCTAGTGGTTTATCTCAAAGAAACCACATCCACCACCTGATTGGGGATAATCTACTTCAACTTCCTAACTAGGGATAGTAAAAACCTAGAACCCACTTGGGTTGTCAAACTAATAAGTATACATTTTTTATTATCTTTCACTTTATTTTTATTTATTTTTCTAATGTCTTGTCATTTCATTCTTCTAGTTTTAATGTGGTAGAAACAAGGAACTTAACTCAAGGATGCCATTGAAAAATAAATCTATTTGTTTCATTCATTTTTGTTATTTTGTTTACTACCCAATAGAAATTCTTCATGAAAATCTTCATGATATGATTTGAGATAAAATGAGCGTATTAAGTGGAATAAGTGTGGGGGAGGTATTTCAACTTGGTTTTTGGTTTTTTTTTTTGTGTACTTTCATTTTTATTTTTTATGTTGTTTTTTGAAATTTTCTTGTTTTCATTTTTCATTTTTGGGTGTGTTTTATGATTCATAAGATGAATAGAATACTTTGGAAAATTAAAAACATCTTAGAATTTTGGGTACATTGATTTATTTGAGTTTTTGAGGATTTAAATGATTGATGAATGTTTTTTGTTTTTTATTTCCAATCATTTCATTTGAAGATGTTTGTTTGATTGTGAAACTCATGTGCACTTATAGTATCCAAATTGAAAATCTTGTCCAACCTGAGAGGTTTCTCAACTTTTTTGACATATTATTAAATTTATATTTTTATCGAGTCTTGAGACATGTTTTATGATCCAGAAATATCTTTTTTTTCTCTTTTTCAAAGCTATTAGGGTTCATGTAATGTGTTATGTATAATTGAAGTATCACTTTGAAATCCCTTTTTTCATTCAAATCTTATTTATTCCTATGTTATCATATGAACATTATTAATCTATAGTAGCCATAAAATAAATTGTTAAGTAGACACTTTACAATCCATTTATCCTTTTCTAACCCAATCTAGAAGTTGAATGCATGATTATTGTTAGACTCAAATGAGTGGGAGGGAGAAGATGAGAAATATTTTTCTTTCTTGAATAATATTTTTGAGATTAATTGAAAGTGACACCATATTTATTGGTACTTGTGTGGAAGAAATGTAATTATGGGGAGATGGTTTGGTGGCCCAAAATACCATCACAATTATGTCCAAGGTGTTCACCAATTTTGTAAGATCAAAAGTTGACTCTCTTTTCTTCAAAAACTTGATTCTGAAAAGAAATCTAGATCTTCATTTATAATGAAACAATGATATAACTTGGGAAAATAGGTAATAGATTCAATGATGTAAAAATTACAAATATTAACTTCCCAAAGAAATAGGTGTTTTTTTATGATTCATTTTTGATCTTATTAAGGACACACAATTCTTGATCAATTTTTTTTTCACACATTTACTTCACTTTATATGTTAACCCTCCTCATTATACATCAGATGTTTTTACATTTAAAATATGAAAAGCCTCATCCTCAGAACAACCCATACACAAGACCTTTGGATTATAACATTTTTTACTCTATGAAGTGGATATTCATGAATGATAACGAGCCAGTGGAGACCACACATGTTTTTGAGAATGAGAAAAACTCCATATTAAATAACCTTGAGTGAAGAGATAAATATTTATCCAGGGTGGTAGGTATGACATGAATTTGAGGATTAATATGATATTAAAAGGATTATAATAATTTTTGAGGAGTTATGAAATTTTTATCCATTTAGGAGGCATGATATTCTCCTTTATATTATAATTTAGCCATGTTTTCATTTATGATTTGGGAAGTTTGTTTTGACATTTGTTCAGGATTATTTTCCATGAGTGAAATGTTTATGTGTGGAGAAATTGATAGAACAAATATTTTCAATAATTTTATTCTTAATTTCATTTTTTAATCCCACCAATGTGTTATTCAAAGGAAATTGTAAAATTTCGTATCACCCTGACCCCAGTTACCCAGATTCGGTGCATTATTTCAAAACATTGGCATGATACAAGGAATCATGTCCCAAAATACCAATCTATTTAGTAGATTGGAAGTACTAGATATATTAATAAGTTTTAAATTACACAATGAAATAGAAACATCAAAAAAATTTGTACCCTTTTGAACACACTTATATCCTTAGACTATCCCTCCAGGAAAACCATAAAATACTTCTCCACATCCTGGAAAAAATAAAACATAGAAAGGGTTGAGTTCAGATGATCAGTAAGGATAAAAATATAGCAGAAACTTTAATAAATAAGAATAAACATTTAAGGCAATGTAGTAGACTAAATCAAATCCTTATAAACTTAAGCTTCAGTATGATATGAAAAAGATAAAATCAAATAATTCTATTTACTTATTCACATGGATATTCTACTAGTCGAATAATCACATGAAATATCAATAGACACTTTTATAATGATGGAATGCATAATGACAGACTTTATAAACACATATTCAAGGCCTTGTTCCAAGACTACAAATAATATTTTTTCAAGGCCTTATGACAAGACACTTGTTTGTATCATGAGACCTACCGATGCATCGACGAACTATAACGGGCTCCACCCATCACTTACTAAGTCCAATAATTTATCCATAAACCATGAATGGTATAATAATAACACATTCATAGTAAAACATATCACAAAACCTTCAATACAATATGTAAGATTTGTTTCATAATAAATCAACATCAAACAAGATTAAAATCCATCAAAGGATGTTGACATAGATGAAATCAAAACTTTTCTAGAGAAATATATCTTTCTATTTTTAAATCATTTAAAAGTAATAGAATTATAAAAGAAAAAATTTATTTTAAAAATATTATTATAATCTTTTAAGGGAAGCTTCGACGATGTTATAATGGCGGGAAATATCCGCACTCGCCGTATAAGTTAAAAAAAACATTCTTACCTTAATATTGTCGAAAGGGTCATAAAGTACCTTGTTTTGAAAATGACAGAAAGATTCCTTTCAAAACATATAAGGTAAAATAAGGGTATAAATGAATTTAACCTATTGTCTAGTAATTAGTAAAAATGTTTTGAAAAACATGTTTTAATAAAACATGAATGTGGATGATAAAGAGGTCCCAATAGATTCTTACGTAAAAACAACCATGGATAATAAAGAGATTGTGAAATTAACCCTTACCTTTTATTTTTCCTTGGTCGAGGGTACATTAACCTTTGGTATAATAGTTAAATTATTTTTATCAAAATATACAAGAACTATATATATAAATATGATATCATATATGACCCTCTAATATTGCTTTGCTAATAATATTTTAGTAGTATCATCGTTTCGGGTGTTAACTGATTCATTTTCCTTTATATGATTTGTTATGGAAGACAAGTTTGTTATAGATAGGATGTATTTGATTAATATACAGAATTATATTTTGTTCATAAATATTATTTTTAATCATAAAATGAAAATTATTCTGGAATGATTACGATGGGGAATGAATCTCATCGCGTTCGTGGAGACGGTAATCTGTACGTATGAACGAGCGACAATATCATTATATTGATGGTGAAGCTATATGTAATTGGATTATATATCATATATAAATAATAATTAACATGTTGTATATATTATTTTCATCAGTTATATTCATTATTATACCCATCCAAAATAAATAAGTGTTTGAATAACAAACTACACCACGACGTGGAGATGGTAATCCGTACGTACGCACGTATGGTGACTTTATCATTTATATGAAGGATAGAACAACGAATATGGGTGTACCATATTTATAATAACATAATATTATATAGTAGATTTTGGATTTATTATTTTAGAATGGAAAAAACAAATAAATAGGAAGTGGAAGAAGAAAAGAACTTGAAAGAGGTGATGAAATATTTACCTCTTCTTCGGGTTATTCCTTTTGATTTGATCAAAAGGCCTCCTAAGGTTGGATTTATGACCAAAAAAGTCTTCAAGGATGAAGGGAGGAAAGTTTTAAGGATATTTGGGTAGGGTTTGGACGAGCAAAATGACATTGGAGGTGTGAAAGTATGGGAAGGGGAAGTACCCTTTTATAAGGGAGGTGAGGGTCACTTTAGAAACAATTTGAAATATTAATTTATAATAAAATAATTTTCGGTTTCTAATGGCTAAAAAATGATTTATTTCTAGGATAAAGTGGGGATGGGTCGAAAAACTCTCAACCAATAGGTTTTAGACAGGTTTAGGTCACTATATTAACCTTATCTTTTAGATTTAACTCTTAGTTAAATAGTTTGACATTTTCCATGTCTCTTTGTATTTTTATATTACATGGTTAATAAAATTACTATAAACTTAATAGAGAGCCCCGAGTGGTTCATTATTAATATATATAAACTTATCTATTTCCTTTTGTAGAACCTTATATTTTTAAGAATATTATATCAATTAATAATATAGTATTTGTTTTTAAAACTCTATTATGTCAATTTTGACACTATTTAGTATTTGGTTTTTATGAAAATCATAACCCCATGATTACTTAGAAAAAAAATTATTTAATCAACCCCAACATGTCATATTAACCTAGAAAAATAGTTTAATTCATAAAAAGTCTCAAATTAAATTTATTTTAATATTTATAATATCAATTATTTTAATATTTCATTAATAAGGTAATTACTGCATCATCATTGTGTAATAAATAAATTAAATTATTTAATGTCTAAAAATTATAAATAAAATACCATTATGGAGGAAATAGTTTTATATTTTTAATGAATATTTATATTCAAATTTATCTTTTGTATAACCCTATATTAAAAATGGTTTAGCTATTATACTTTGAATTTAACTCTTTTAACTCTTCTTTAAATAAAATAATAATAAAAGTCCTAATCTAATCCAAGTGGACCAAAGAGGATCATATTTTATTCCTAATGTTTTTTTGTCTAATTATACTTATGCAACAGAATTATGACATGTTCTAGGGTAATTATGATATCAATTTTACCCTTTATTACTCTATTTACTTTTAACCGTGGTAAATAAAAGTCAAAAGTTACTATTCAAAAAAATTATTTTCATCTTATTGAACCAAATTTTACTTAGTAATATTTACCATGTCTCTCTAAGTTTTGAAATTCAACTCACAGAAGTGGTGAAATTATGTTTCATGAAAATTTGCAAATGCTCATATGAGGTGGGTAAAAGACGGTAAAAAGTTCAATAAATTTTTTATATATTTAAACTTATTATAAAATGACTCAATGAATTACATTGAACTTATATAAGTATTATGTATCTATTTTTACCTAAAATAAATTTATATAAAATAAATAATTATTTAAATAAAAATCAGTTTTAACCAATAATGCAGTGTTTTTCACTATTCATCAAAAATTGAATGTTTTTAGAAAAACACCAAAACGTCACCCTAAGCTAATTTTAATATTATGAATTCAAAAATGAAGTCCATTTTGAAAAATAAAATTTATAAAATTTCAAAAAGTGGGTATTACTATTCATAATAGCTAGTTTGATTGGTCGTAGTGTGTTAGAATCTCGAAGTTGCGTACAATGCAAGATACTGCATTATTCAAATGGAAACGTACCGTGGAAGAATGTGGTGTTACATTCTTCTATCCTTCAAATAATTTTGTCCTCTAAATTTCTATAATACTACCGCAAAAAACGATTTGGGCGGTTCTTCATCATAAGTTCCTCTGGTTTCCACATTGCCTCTTCCATCTTATGTTTTCCCCATAGAACTTTTACCAAACGAGTCGTTCGGTTTCTCAACACTTGTTCTCTTGTATAATGAATTTATATAGGATCTTCACAATAAGACAGATCAGGTTCTAGTTCAATTTCCTCATAGGTGAGTACATACGTTGGTCCTGGCATGTATTTTCTCAATAGTGATACATGGAACACATCATGAACTTTGGAGAGACTTGGAGGCATTGCCAAACGATAAGCTACAAATCCAATTCGTTCTAGAATTTCAAATGGTCCGATGTACCTGGGTCTCAATTTAACCTTCTTACCAAAACGTATAACACCCTTCCATGGAGATAACTTCAAGAAAACATGATCTCCTACCTGAAATTCCAAATCCTTCCTTCAGTTATCGGCATAGATCTTTTTCCTACTTTGAGCTACTTTGATGTGGGTTTGGATAACCTTAAAATTTTCCATAATTTCTTCAACAAGTTCTGGGCCTACGATTTTATTTCACCAACATCATCCCAACAAGTTGGTGTGCGGCATATCTTTCCATATCATGCTTCATATAGTGCCATATGAATTCTTGAATGGAAGCTATTGTTATTGGAAAATTATACCACAGGTAAATATTGATCCCACATACCTTGAAAGTTAGTTAATCAAGATCTCAACATGTATTCTAAGGATTGAATAGTCCTTTCTGATTGTCCATCAGTTTGAAGGTGGTAGGAAATTCTCAAATGAAGTTCAATATCCAGGGCCTTCTGAAGACTTTTCCAGAATCTTGATGTAAAATGGGGATCACGATCAGAAAAAATCGATAGGGGTACTCCATGAAGTCTTAAAACATCATTAATATATAGTATTGCTATAGGTTCAAGTGTTAAATCTTATCTTATAGAAAGAAAATTTGTAGACTTGTTAAGATGATCAACAATGACCCATATTGCATCATTCCTTCTAGGAGTCTTTGGTAGCCCCATGACAAAGTTCATCCTAATATTATCCTATTTCCACTCAGGTATGGGAAGAGGTTGCATGACTCCTCCTAGCTGTTTCCTTCCAACTTTCACTTGTTGATAAACCATACATCTTGACACAAAATCAACAATCTCCCTCTTCATATTGTCCCACAAAAAAAGTTACTTCAAATCACTATACATCTTGGTGCTCCTAAGGTATATAGAGAAATTAGAGCTATGAGCATCATCCAAAAATTCCATTTTTAGATCAGGTATGTTAGGAACACAAAGACACTTCCCAAATTTCAAAATTCCATCTTCATATATGAAGTTACTTAATCTCCCATCATTCATTATTTTAATCTTATTTTGAAACTCTTCATCATTATTCTGAGAACTTCTTATCCTTTCTAGTAAAGATGGTTTACAAAGCATTTGAAAAAGCATTGATGTTTCAACTTCCATGGTTATTCCCATATCCATCTTTACCAGATCCATGAAAATAGGATCCTTTTCAACTCTCATCTTGTTCAAAACTACATGATACTTTATTCTTAAAGTATATGCCAGCTTATTTCCCTTTCCCCAGTGGTAGTGTATAGTGCAATCATAATCCTTGAGTATTTCAATCTATCACCTTTTCCTCATGTTGAGTTCTTTTTCTGAGAAAATATACTTCAAACTCTTGTGATCAGTATAAATCTCACATTTTTCACCATCGAGATAGTGTCTCCATATTTTTAGAGAAAATATTACAACTCCTAACTCATGATCATGAGTAAGATAGTTTTTTCTCATGAATTTTTAGCTTTTGTGATGCATAGGCAATAACTCTATCATTATTCATAAGGACACAAAAAAGACTTTTCTTTGAAGCATCACTATAAATAATAAAACCATCATTCCTTGATGGTAGAGTCAAGATAGGATCATTGACTAATCTTCTCTTCAGTTCTTCAAAACATTATTCACACTCTTTTTCCAAACAAATTTAAACCCTTTACACGTGATCTTGGTTAATGGGTTAGCCAATCGGGAAAAATTCTAGGTGAAACATCGATAATAACCTGCTAAACCAATAAAACGGTGTACCTTAGTTATACTTGTCAGTTTTGGCCATTATTGGATTCCCTTAGTCTTTAAAGGATCAATAAAGATTCCATCCTTAGAGAAAATATAGCCAAGAAAAGAAATCTCTTGAAGCCAGAATTTACACTTGATAAACTTCCCATATAATAAATTTCTTCTAAGAGTCTTTAGAATACTGCGCAAGTGATTTTCATGATATATGTAGATTTTACAGTATACTATGATATCATTAATAAATACCACTACAAAGTCATCAAGGTATTCCTTGAAAAATCTATTCATTAGATCCATAAAGACATAGGGTGCATTAGTCAATCCAAAAAGCATTACTGTAAACACGTAATGCCTGTACCTAGTTAAAAATGCTATTTTCGGAATGTCTTCCTTCTTCACACACAACTGATGATTTCTAGATCGAAGGCCAATCTTTGAAAAATATTGAGCTCCATGAAGTTGGTCGAATAAATCATCAATGTGAGGTAGGGGATACTTGTTCTTTATTGTTATAGCAATTATCTCCCTGTAGTCAATACACAACCTCATAGATCCGTCTTCCTTCTTAACAAAAAGTATAGGGGATACCCATGGAGAAACACTAGGGTGAATAAATCCCTTATTAATCAATTCATCTAGTTGTTTCTTTAGTTCCACTAATTCCACAGTTTCCATTCTATAAGTGGTCTTTGATATGGGCCTTGAACTAGGAATTAAATCAATGGAAAACTCAATTTCTTGTTCTGGAGGATGTCCAGGTAAATCCTCTGGGAACACATCAAAGTATTTTTGCATAATAAGTACATTATCTATTTGATCATTACTTTCCTCACCCATAATCATTTCATTCTCTTCCTCCCCAATAATTGAATTTAGTAGCGAAAATGGTGGTTTATCTAGATAAGAATTAGATGGTGACGTTTCTGCTCTAAAGATAAGGTACTCCTTATCATCATTGAGAATTGTAACCTAATTCTTAAAATAAATTTTCGCATAATGGTCTGAAATCCAATCCATACCAAGGAGTATATCAAATTCAATCATGGGTATGATAATGAGATCAATAGATAAAGAACATTTATATGCCCTAATGGGAACTGATTCACAAAAATTTGTTGCAATGATACTTCTCTTTGGAGTTTTGACTGAAAGCTCCCTTATTAAATAAAATTAGAAATATCTAATTTTCTTAGAAAACTGAGAAGATATAAAACAATGCGATGATCTAGAATCAAATAAAGCATTGTCTAAACTTGAGGAAACCATTAAATTACCTGCCACCACGTATTTCAGAGCTTCAACCTCAGCAATAATGATTTCATAAGCTTGGCCTTGATACCTTTGACTTTTTTGAGGTATGTTCCCTTGGAACTTAGGAAATTCATTTGCATAATTCCCCTTTTCTATAAAATTGTTTCATTCAATATTGAAAACCTCTTTCTTTCCCTTGAAATCACAATCTTGGTGGCCTTTTTCACCACACTTGTAACATACTCCCATTCCCTTCAGGCAAGTACCGGGGTGTTTCTTCCCACATTTACCACAGGATGGATATTTAACTTTTCCCCTCTTCCCCTTATTTCCATTTCCAGATTGTTCAGAAGATCTATTCTTCTCCTTCTTTACTTTAAAGTCGTAAGACGTAGAGAATTATTTTTCTGTCTTGATAGCACATGAGACAATATCTTCGTATGATAAGAAGGATTGTAAGACTAATGATTTCCTGAGAAATGGTTTTAACCCATAAAATAATCGATCAATATTACTCCTTGGGTTACATATATAATCTGCATCATGCATTTCTATCCTTGTAAAGTTTGCCTCATACTTTGTGACATTCTCATCCTCCTTTTTCCTCAGACTCAGAAATTGTCATTCCATATCTCCTCGATAGTCATGAGGAAAGTATTTTTCGTAAAAAATATCTTTAAACTCCCTCTATTCCATGTTTTATACTTCTTCATCTTCCTTTTTGTTTTGGATTAATGAACAATATTGATATGCATCTCCTGTGAGGTGATAATCTGCCATGAAAAATTATTCCCTTTCGCTACTCCCCAAAGCATGGAATATTTTCTCAAAGGAATTTATCTATTGTCAGATACCAATGGATTTTTACTCCCATTGAATTTTGGTGTTTGTTCCCTCATGAAGTGTTCTAACATTTATACTCCGCGTTGTGGATTAAGGTGCTTCACACAGGTAATGTTATTATTCATAACCTGAGTGAGTTGTCCTAGTATGGTGATAAGATGATTAGCACCAATTGATTCACCAGCTCTACTATAATTATCTTGAGTATGAGGGAAATACCTACATAGATTACATGAATTGATATGGTTTCCATTCCTTACACTAGGCACCATTTCTAAACAATGGCATACACTAGATTATTTTATGAATCACAATATATAATTCCAAACTTGTAAAACACTTAACATAAATTGAACAGTTTATGGATATAATCCATAATCATAAATTTTTTTTCTTTGAGGATGTATATACTCATAAACCATTCATAATGGTTTGTAAAGAAAATGAGAATTATCCTAAGCATATCCCCCAAGAGTGTCGTAACCAAGAGTTCAACAAGGCCCGTTGTCGTGCACTGGTTCCCGTTCGAGTCTAGGTCAAAGTGTTGTTTTTGGGTTTTACCCCTACGTAAATTTGTGCCACAGCTACCTCTACCTTCTCGTATCTAGACATGGATGTATTTCTTGGAAAAGGCATAAAATCTCTACAATATTAAAATTCTAAGAAGTTCTTCTATACAAATTCACAAAGTCTATCTTAGGGTAAAGTTCTCTAATCAGAGTTTTTCTAAATCTACCTTCCAATGTTTGTACTAAACTTCCTATGATACCAACTATAACAC
This sequence comes from Viscum album, assembly GCA_963277665.1. Classification (NCBI taxonomy): domain Eukaryota; kingdom Viridiplantae; phylum Streptophyta; class Magnoliopsida; order Santalales; family Viscaceae; genus Viscum; species Viscum album. The sequence continues at coordinate 16,190,198 of OY728158.1, forward strand.
TCTGACCCAAGTTACCCAGATTTGGTGCATTATTACATAACATTGGTATGATATAAGGAATCATGTCTTGAAAGACTGATCAGTTTAGTAGCCTTGGAAGTACTAGATACATTCATAAGTATTACATTACATCATGAAATAAAAAAATGAACAACATTTTGTCCCCTTTTGAACACACTTATATCCTTAGCCTATCCCTACAGGTCAACCATAAAATACTTCTTCACATCCTGGAAAAAATAAAACATATAAAGGGGTGAGCTTAGATGCTCAGTAAGGATAACAATATAGAGGAAACATTCATAAATAAGCATAAACATTTAAGGAAATGTATAAGACTAAAACAAAAGCATTTTAAACATAAAATTCATCATGATATGAAAAAGATAAAATCAAATAATTCATTTTAATTATTCATATGCATATTCTTCTAGTAAAATAATCACATGCAATATCAGTAGCCACTTTCATAATGATGGAATGCATAATGCCAGACTTCATAACCACATAATTAAGGCCTTGTGCCAAGACTACAAATAAGATTTTTTCAAGGCCTTGTTCCAAGACACTAGTTTGTCTCATGAGACCTACCGATTTATAGAGAAGCTATAGTAGGCACCACCCATCACATACTAAGTCCAATACATTCCTCATATGAAAAGTTTAAACATAACATAAACATTCGTATTAAAACTAGCATAAGAAATGTCAATACCTTATCCATAAACCATGAATGGTATAAGAATAACACATCCACAGTAAAACATATCACAAAACCTTCAATACAATACAGAAGATTTGTATCATAATAAATCAACTTCAAATAAGATTAAAATCCATCAAAATATGTTGACATAGATGAAATCAAAACTTTTTTTATAGAAATATCTCCTTCTATTTTGAAATCATTTAAAATTAATATAATTATAAAAGAAAACATTTATTTTGAAAATATTCTTATAAACTTTTAAGAGAAGCATCAATGATGTTATAATGGTGGAAAATAGCTACACTCACTATATAAGTTAAAAAAAAATCTTACTTTAATTTTGTCGGAAGGGTCATAAAGTACCTTGTTTGGAAAATGGCGGAATGATTCCTTTCAAAACATATAAGGTAAAATAAGGGTATAAATGAGTTTAAACAATTTTCTAGTATATAGTAAAAATGTGTTGAAATACATTTTTTTAAGAAAACACAGATGTGGATGATAAAGAGGTCCCAGTAGATACTTACGTAAAAACAATCTCAGATAATAAAGAGATTGTGAAATTAACCCTTACCTTGGACTTTTCCTTGGTCAAGAGTAAGTTAACCTCCTGTATAATAGTTAAATCATTGATATTAAATTATACAATAACTACATACATAAATATTATATCATATATGACCCTTTAATATTGCTTTGTTAATAATATTTCAGTAGTATCATCGTTTCAGGTGTTAACTGATTCATTTTCCTTTATATGCTTGGTTAAGTAAGCCATGTTTGTTCTAGATAGGATGTATTTTATTCATATACATAATGATATTATGTTTATAAACATTATTTTTAATCATAAAATGAAAATTATTCTTGAATGATTATGATGGGGAATGAATCTCATCGCGTTCGTGGAGACGATAATCCGTTTGTACGCATGAGTGATAATATCCTTATATTGATGGCCAAATCATATGTAATTGGATGGGATATCATATATACAGAATAATTAACATGTTATATTTATTATTTATATCATTTATATTCTTTATTATACCCATCCAAAATAATGATGTGTTTGAATAACAAACTACACCACGACATGGAGACGGTAAGCCCTACGTACACAAGTATGGTGACTTTGTCATTTATATAATGGATAGAATAACGAATATGGTTGTAACATATTTATAATAAAATTAAATTATATAGAAGATACCAGAGTTATTATTTTAGAATGGAAACAACAAATAAAGAGGAAGTGGAAGAAGAAAAAAACTTGAAAGAGGTGATGCAATATTTACCTCTTCTTCGGGTTGTTCCTTTTGATTTAATAAAAATGGATCCTTAGGTTTAATTTATAACCAAAATAAGGCCTCTAGGATTAAGGGAGGAAAGTGTGGAGGATATTTGGGCAGGTTTTGGTGGAGGAAAATGGATTTTGAGGGGTTAAATTAAGAGGAGGGGAAGTACTCTTTTATAAGAGAGGTGAGGGTCACTTTAAGAAAAGCTTGAAAAATATTATTTTATAATAAAACAATTTTCGGTTTATAATGGCTCCAAAATGATTTATTTATAGGATAAGGTGGGGATGGGACGAAAAAATCTCAACCAAAAGGTTTTAGATAAGTTTAGGTCACTATATTAACATTATCTTTTTGATTGAACTCGTAGTTAAATGGTTTGACATTTACCTTGTCTCTTTGTATTTTTATATTATATGGTTAATAAAAATACTATACAAATCTAATAGAACACGAAGTGGCTAATTAATAATATATATAACCTTATATATGTTCTTTTTCTGAACCTTATATTTTTAGGAATATTATATCAATTAATAATATAGTATTTGTTTTAAAAACTCAATTAATGTCAATTTCGACACTATTTAGTATTTGGTTTTTTTGAAAACCATAACATCATGATTAATTCAAAAAAAATTATTTAATAAATCCTAACATGTCATATTATTTTATAAAATTATTTTAATTTATCAAAAGTCTCAAATTACATTTATTTGGATATTTATAAAATCAATTATTTTAATCTTTTATTAATATGGTAATTACTGCTTCATCATTGTGTCATAAATAAATTAAATTATTTAATGTCTAAAAATTATAAATAAAATACAATTATATAGGAAATATTTTTATCTTTATAAGGAATATTTATATTTGAATTTATCTTATGTATAACCCTATATTAAAAATGGTTTAGTCATTAAAATTTGAATTTAACTCTTTTAAATATTCTTTAAAAAAAAATAAATGTCCTACAAGTGAACCAAATAGTATCATATTTTATTCCTAAGTTTGTTTCATGTCGAATTATACTTATCTAATATAATTATAACATGTGTTAGGGTAATTATGATATCATTTTTACCCTTAATTACCCTATTTACTTTTAACCCTAGTAAATTAAAGTAAAAAATTACTATTCGCCAAAAATTATTTTCATCTTATTGAACCACATTTTAATTTATTATATTAAACACATCTCTCATATTTTTTAAATTCAACTCACATAGGAAAAAAATTTATGTTTTATGCAAATTTGCAAATTCTCCCAGGAGGTGGGTAAAAGATGGTAAAAAGTTCAATAAAATTTGTATATATCTAAACATATTATAAAATGACTCCAATGAATTAAATTGAACATATATATGTATTATGTATCTATTTTGACCTAATATAAATTTAAATAAAATAAATAATTATTTATATAAAAATTTGGTTTTAACCAATAATGTAGTGTTTTTCACTATTCATCAAAAATTGAATGTTTTCAGAAAAATACCTAAAATTCACCCTAAGATAATTTCAATATTATGAATTCAAAAATGAAGTCCATTTTTAAAAATAAAATTTATAAAATTTTAAAAAATGGGTATTACTATTCATAATAGCTATTTTGATTGGTCGTAGTGTGTTAAAATCTCAAAGTTGCGTACAATGCAAGCTATTGCATTATTCAAAGGGAAACGTACTGTAGAATCATGGGGTGTTACACATTTTCTGTATTTGAATCATTTTTTAGCTTAATTGCTAAATGGATTATTTTAGAATTTTATCATTTATATATTTTTTCAATACTTCAGCCATAACATTTTCTAAACTAATCAGAATTTCAAAATTCTTCTTTTATAAGTTTCTATGTTTTATGGGATTTATTTTATTCAACTGGACCCAAAGCACAATCCATCATTTTGAAGCTCAAATATTTCACACAAGTCATGACTCAAAAACTATGCAGAGATATGACAAATTTTCTTTTTGGTACAATATCTCATAAAGTTCCAAACTAAATGATCTTAAATTCAACATGGGGAAATATTAAATTAGTGGAAAATTTTTTATTAAGATTTCCATGTCTGAATACTTCATTTTCAAGGTCATAAATGTATTGTAACTCACTACATTAGAATATGAACACTTATCCTAGGAAGATTAAATAACTGGAGAAGTTTGTCTATATATCCCTCCCCATATGTCCAATGATACTCACATTTTGTGGGTTGAAATAAGAGAAATAAATGAAAACTTTTAAGATAAAAATTTCCCAAATTCTAATTTTTATGAGGTATACCTTGTGGAAGCTTTCAAAGAATATTTTTAATCTAATTTTTCAATCCATTTACCTATAAAAATGTACTTAAACTTCATTCCAAAAGGATGGGAACATAGAGGTAGCCTTTGTTTTATATTTCCTATAGTTTATTATTTTATTTTCTTTAAATTTAATTCGGTAACAAAATTTCATATTTTAATTCAAGTTTTCTCCTTTCTCTCCTTTTTCTTTATCTCTTTTGTATTCTCCCCCCGTTTTCTTCATCACTATGAACTATTATGCTCGTGATCATTAGTAGCTAACCCAAGGATGTTTTTGGGGGAGTAATCTAGTGAAAACCCCAAGTCCTCAGACATTCTTTATTAATGTTTCTTATTTTCATAGAGTTATTCCAAGGGGTATCTTAGTGGGAAAGGTTCCTTTTTGTCTCTACTTGCCACCCGATGATTAGCTTTCACTTATGCAATATTTTCCTTTGATCGAGGAGGTGGATGTGTGGTCTCTCGACAATCGTTGATAGTTCCATATATTCACAACCATAAGAAGAAGAGGATGTTAACACATAATACGGATTGTGTTCATTAAGTAAATTAGAAAATAATAGTGAGACAATGAAGGTTCAATCTGGGTGTTGCTCTCAAGAATGTCTCATTCTTTCTAACATCATTTTGTCGGAATTCAACCTATTGCATTACATTTGAATATTTAATTTTTTTTTGAATTTTTAATTTTCAAATATCATTTCTTTTAATTTTATTTCATTAATAAAAAATATATAAAAAATGGTGGATTATGAGTAGTGATTTCTTGACCGCAGAAGCCCCTCAAGAGATCGACATAGGTTAGCTACTATGCTGCACTTAATATAAATATTTTTTAGAGCATTCACAAAAATGCTCCAGCTAATTGGTGCTGTTTCCAGGGAGCTAAGTGCTCTTCACTCACTGTTTTTATTCACATTTTGTAAACAATTTTCCTTCCATTAAAAAAAATCATAAATTTCAAAAACACTAAAAAAATATTTTTGTTCACGATGTCTTTCTATTCAAAATTTTATGCATAGAAGGACCAATATCAGGTTTTAGAAGAATTTTAAAATTATTATGATGCTAATAATTAATGTATTAGTGATATAGTGGAAAAATTGGAGATCCAAATAAATTTTATTGCGGAATACATACATGCTTTCCAAAATAAACCCGATCCGAAATCAGAACCTGAATAAGAACGATTGGTGGAATAGATTTTACTGATCATTTTTTATGTCAAAGAACCTAAGGTGGGTGAGAAGGATCTTATAAAGGAAATATTCATATCATCTTGTACTCAAAAATTGCTCTAGGGGGCCCCTGATTCACACATTCTAGATGATACACTTATGGGAGATGAACATTTTTTGGAAGAATCCTGGAATAGCTTTGTTGATGATAACATGAAACATGATGATCTCATCATTGATATTGATAAATCAACACCTTTTAACCTCTCTCTTAATTTAGAATATGATGAAGAAGATGAACTTAATGAGATGGAGTTTCCAGTGGTCCTTTCAGAAGAGATCAATTTCCAAGATGACATACTTGAAAGGGAATATTTCTTTATTGATTCATCATGTTTTAATCTTATTCAATATGAATTGTTTTCTGACTTCCCCTTTTCTGAAATTTTTGATACAACACAAATGAAGCATGCCTTGGATGTTAAGGAAGAGACCACACAAGTGGTGGTGATCAAGGATTGATAGTTGTACAAGATGGTGGTGGTGCGACCTCCTCCTCTACAACAACTTTCTTATCATAAAGAGGAGAACACCAGAAAAGTTAATAGGGAGAACCCCTATATTCTATTCCCTCCCACTCTAGATCAAAAATTTTATATTTCTTCTTTATTGGGGTTTGGGAAAATTCTCATATTATTTTATGTTCTCTAATATTAGAGTTTACTCACAGACATTAAGAAAAGTCACATGTGGTTGTTCATCTCAAAGAAACAACATCCATCATCTGATTGGGGATAATCTACTACAACTGCATAACTTGGGGTAGTAAAAACCTATCACTCACTTGGGAGTCAAACCAAGAATTATCCCTTTTATATTATATTTATATTTATTTATATTTATTTTTTATATGTCTTTCCATTTCATTATTTTATTTTTAATGTGGTAGCAGTTAGGAGCTTAACTCAAGGTTTCCACTGAAAAATAAATCAGGTAGTATCATTCATTTTCATTATTTTCATTGCTTCCCAATATAAATTATGCATGAAAAATTTCATGATATTATTTGAAATAAAAAGAGTGTAATAAATGGAATAAGTTTGGGGGAGTGATTTCAACACGTTTTTAGGAATTTTTTGTGTGATTTAATTTTTTTTTCATGTTGTTTTTTTGAAATTTTATTGTTTTCCATTTTTATTTTTGGGTTTGTTTTTACGATTATTAAGTTGAATCGAATAATTTGGAAAATTAAAACCATATTGGTATCTTTGTAACACTTCTTTATTTGATTATTTTAGGATTGAAATTATTTCTAAATAGATTTTGTTTCTGATTTATCATCTTTTCATTTGAAGAAGTTTGGTTTATTGTGAAACTCATGTTCACTAATACCGTCCAAATTGAAAATATAGCCCAACCTGAGAGGTTTCTAAACACGTTTCACATGTTATTACATTTATATTTTTCTTAAGAGTCCTAATACATGTTTTATTATCCATAATTTTTTTCTCGTTTTCAAAGCTGTTAAAGTTCATGGAGTGTGTTAAGTATTATTGAGGAATCACTTTGAAATAACTTTTTGCATTCAACTCTTATTTTGGACTACCTTTTCATATAACCTTTATGAATACCCTATTAGCAATGAAATACCTTTTTAGGTAGCCACATTAAAATCCATTTATCCCTTTCCAACCTTCTTTAGAAGATAAATGCATGATTATTGTTGAACTCAAGTTTGGGGGAGGGAGAAGATTAGCTGTATTTTTCTTTCATGAAAAATTTGTCTGAGATTAATTAAAAGTGTTTCCATATTTATTGATACATGGGTGGAAGAAATTTCATGATGGGGAAAAGTATTAGTGGCCCAAAATATCATTAAAAATATGGGCTGAGTGTTCACCAATTTTTGACGATCAAAAGTTGTCTCTACTTTCCTAAAAAACATGATTCTGAAGAGAAATCAAGATCTACATTCAAGATGATAAAATTATCCAACAAAATAAAAGAGGGAAAAAATTCATTGATACTGAAATTAAAAATGGTAAATTTACAAAGGAATAGGTGTTTTAGGTAATAAATTATTGATCTGATTAAGGAGCACACCATTCTTGAGAAAAAATATTTTCATACATTTACTTCACTTTAGAGCTTAACCCTACCTATTCCACCTCAGATGTTTTTATATTTAAAATATAACAACCCTCAGCCTTAGAAAAAAATCCGGAAAAATACCTCATGATTGTAACATATATGACTCTGTAAAGTGGAGATAATAGGAGGATAGAGATCCTATGGATATCACACATGTTTTTGAGAATGATAAAAACTCCACATTAAATATCCTTGAGTGAAGAGAGATATATTTTTACGAGGAGGTAGGTACGACATGATTATGATGATTAAAATGATATTTAATAGATTCTTATAATTTTTGAGTTCTGAAATTTCGATCCATGTGTGAGGAAATATATTTTATTTTATATGATAATTTAGCCATGTTGTCAATTATGCTTTGGGAAGTCTATTTTTCCTTCGTATAAGATGATTGTCCAGAAGTGAGATGTTATAAATCCCACCAATGTGTTATTTCAATATAAATTTTTACATTTTATGTTTTGGAAGCATTTTTTAGCTTAATTTCTAAAATGCCCTATTTTGTAATTTTAATAGTTTTATTTTATTTCAATATTTCGGCCATAACCTTTTCAAAACTAATCAAAATTTTAAAATTATTATTTTATTAGTTTCAATATCTTATGTGATTAATTTTATTATTATAAACCCAAATCAAAATCTATTATTTGGAAGCTGAAATCCAGCTCACAAGTTTGGCCTCGGGAACTGTGCACAGATGTGATGAATTTTATCATTGGTACTATATTTCATAAATTTCAAAACCAAATGATCTTAAATTCAACATGAATAAATTGGAAATCTAAGGTTACACATTTATTTAAGGTTTCAAGGCCATGAATACTTCATTTTCAAGTTCATAAATGTTTTGGAAATTGCTATATTGGAGTACAAAAAGTCATCGTAGGAAGATTAAACATCCAGAGTAATTTGACTATATCTCTATTTCCACTCGTCCAATGACGCTCAAATATTGTGGGTAGATAGAGGTTAAATACAAGAACAACTGGGATGAATAAAACATTCTCAAATTATATCCTTTTTGAGGCCTACCATGTGGAATAATTTATAGAATTTTTTTTGAAACAATGTTTCAATCCCTTTGCCAATAAAAAATTTGCATCATCTTCATTCCAAAGGGTTGGAAACGCAAGTGTATCCTTTTTTGGCCATTTACTATAGTTTATTATTCTATTTTCTTTTACTTTAATTCTGTAATAGCATTTTATATTTAAATTCATTTTTTCTCCTTTATCTTCTATTTATTTCTCACTTTTTTTTTCTCCCCCTTTTTTCTTCATCATTATAATCTCTTATGCTCATGAACATGAGTAGAAAAACCAAGGAAATTCACGGGGGAATAATCCAGTAATGAACCCACTTATTTGAACATTAATTCTTAATTTATCTTATTTTCTTAGAGTTATTTTGAGGGGGATCTTAGTGGGTAAGGCACCTTTGTGTCTCTATTATCCACCTAAGGTTTAGATTTTGTTTTTGCAATATTTTTCCTTGATCGAGGAGGTGGATGTGTGGTCTCTCAATGATCATTGAGTGTTCCGTATATTCAAAACCATATGTAAGGGAGTATTTTTACACATAATATAGAGTTCTTTCATTAAGTAAATTAAAAACTAATAATGAGATGATGATGGTTCAATTTAGATGATGCTCTCAAGAATGTATCTTTTCTTATAACATAATTTTGTAGGAATTCATTCGGTTGCATTGCATTTTCATATTTAATTTTAGTTTTTCATTTTCAATTCTCAACTTTCATTTATTTTAATTTTATTTTATTAATAAGAAATATTAAAAAAATGGTGGACTGGAAATAATGATTTCTCGATCGTGAAAGCTCCTCAAGAGATCATCCTAGTACAACCATAGTGCTTCACTTAGTATAAAAATTTTCTAGAGCACGCACGAAAACACTTCATCAGTATTCTCTCAATATAATTTATTTTATTGATTTTATAGGTGATTATTCGACTATTAGTGTATCTATGGTTAAGTTTTTTTCTTATTTTATTATTTATATGGAACTGTTTGATCATCTTACATTCCCTCCATATTATTATAAAGTTATTTTTTAAATATATTGTGTTTCAGTTAATCACATTCCTATAATTGTTTACTCTTGTTTATGATAGATTACGTTGTATTTCTTACTCTTATTGAGCATCTGAGCTCACCCCTTTCTCATGTTTTATTTTTCTTAGGATACCAGATGTATATTATGACTCATATACAGAGTTAATCTAGGAGAACGATACTGTTCTCAACAAAGTATGATTTTTATTTTATTGTATGAATTATATTTTAATGTATGTTTTTTGTATGTAATGTGGTTTTCAAAATTGTTGAACTGATTAGGCCTTCAATATTTGAGTTAGTGTAATCATACCAATGTAATAAAATAATGCACCAACTCTGGGTTCTGGGGTCGAGGCATTAATATTTTTATCAAAGGTAGTTTAGTTGAAACCTTGGAAACTAGATTTAGGAAATCATAATTTAAAAAACATAACCCTATGACTATGTTTAAGGATAACTGTATATATAGTATATAATCTTTCATATTTTTTAATACCATATATAACATAGGTTAAACCTATGAAATCAAATATTGAAAATAAAATGTCATGATTCAAGAATCATATAAATGATTATTTATGAACATATCACTATGATTAGTGTTTCTCACATTGTGCTTTGAGTTTTGGTCAATGGTTAGAATCAAGAAAGTTATACAAGTAATGGTTGTACTTCTACAGATTAAGAGAATAAAAAATAAAAATGAAAGGAAGGAGATATTAAGGAATAAGATGCTGAATTATAGTTAATGGTTTACGAATGGAGTAGAATGATTAAATTTTTTCTGTATTTTGATTCAATAATTATTTCATAAATGATTCTAAGGTTAGAAGAATCATTATATATATATATAAGGGTTGTACTGAAAAACTTATTCTTAAAGTATTTGGATGCATGGAACTTTTCATTATGGGTTTTAAGGTGATCAAATATTTGGTAATGGAAAATAGTGCTACATTAAGTTTTTTTGGGAATATCTGATGTCAAGTTGATTTTGGAAATTTAGCGACCTTCGATATAAATTATTGGAATAGGAATTTTGAAAGATGTATTTTGGATGAGTGTTTAGACTGGAATGGATTATGTTGAACATTGGATATTACTGTATGAGGTTAGTGTATTACTTTTTGGATACTTTATGCTAACATTTTTGGTTTCATTAAATATATAAAGGATGATTAAATACGTGCAGACCTTATTATTCATCAACAGTTCTTCAAGAATAAAAAATATTCTTGATTAGCCATATATAGTTGTATGAAATAAAGTGAAAATAGATATAATCACAAAAAATTATCAAATTATGACATGGAAATAAATAAAGTATGTTTTATTTAGTTCGTTATCTATATATTAAATGGATCTATCAACATTAGGAAAATTATTTTAAAAAAATGATATATGTTTACTTTTACTAGTAAGAAATAAATGGTCTTTTAATCTGTCACAACATTTGTGGTTATATAATGGTTAACTTTCTAATGAACATTTTCTCTATAACTCTTCATTATAATATGATCATTATATTTCTCTTATATGTCAATTTTTTCACTAGACTATAATTTTCTCCAATTCAAAAGCCTAATTCTGGGGTGACCTTCACATTTCACTTTCCCTTTTATTAAGAGAATATTTTAGTGACCTTATTTTTGATGTTGGATTCCCAAAAAATAGTTTTGAAGTATCAAAATTGGATTTTTAATGTTCAATTATAAAATATGAGGAATAAATTTATTGAATTAGAGGAGAATGTAACACCCCATGATTTTATGGTATGTATTTTTTTTAAATTCAACCACTTCGATAGCTTACATTGCACACAAAACCGTTCTTTACCACTTTTTAATTGTGAACCTATTTTAAAACTAAATGTTAATATTTCGTAAATTTTATTATTCAAAATAAACTTCATTTTTTAATTCATAATATAAAAATTATATTAGGCTGTATTTTTTTAATTTTTTGAGAGGTTTTTTTTATAAACAATGAAAAATCCAGCATTGTAGTTAAAACCTTCCTTTTTATTTAAATATTTATTAATGTAAAATTATATTTTAAATTGTTTTTGAAGAAAATTTATATCAATTAAACAAATATTAATCCAATTTAGATCATTGGAATCTTATTTATATTGAAATTTGATATAAAAACCTGAACTTTTCAACATTTTTATAGTAACCTGCTTTCTCCCCACGTCTACAGGATTAGAGTTAAACTTAATTTAGTCACTTCTAAGATTTGAATATTTGAAGCATGGAAATAATTTTTCTGATAATTATGATATTTATAGTCTAAGAAGCCGAACTTAATTTATAGACATTATGAATAGTAACATAATTATTTACCACAGTTGATGGTAAATCATGAAATTAAAGGTAAAAATAATATTATAATTATTATAAAATTACCCTAACAATTTTACTAGTTTTATTGCATGAATATTTTTGATCCCTAAGAATTCAAGTATCATTTATGAGACTATTTATGGAATTTTATATTAGAATATAACCTTTATAACATTATATTCAATGAAAAGTAACTTTTGTCGTACATTTGTTTTTAACTAGTTAAATATCATAACATGGGGTTACCTAGGGATATATTAAAAATATAAATAGTATTTTAAAATTTAATATGATTATCTTCATTATGGTATTTGATTTTTAATTTTTAGGAAATAAATAATTACCATTATGGCTTACATAATGTTGATGCAATAATTATTTAATTAATGGAAATGTAAAAAACTATATTTCAAATATTAAAATAAATATAATTTGATAAAATTAAAGAAATACAAAAAATTATTATATGAAATAGAAATATTCGGAATTTATTACGTTTTTCTAAGATATCATTTTTATGATATTTTTAAAAGTTAAATAACAAATAGTGTCAAAATTGACATTATTGATATTAAAAATAAATATTATTTTATGAAATGATATAAAATTCATAAAAATATAAAATTAACGAAATTTATTGGTATAAAAATAAAATTTCCATCCAATAATCATTTATGGTTCGTTTGGTATCTTATTGTAACTATATTATCCCTTAAAAGGAAAAAAAGACAAGTTTTCACAGTAACAATTACAGAGTTTAACCAAGTGTTAAAGCCAAAATATAACAGTAAAAATGTGTCCTAAACTAGTCTAAAAATTATTTTAGGAATCACATTCAAACCTTATCATGTTAATATCTAATTGAAGTTTTTAATGTACAATTTTCCATGAAAAAAACTTTAATATTATTTAAATCAAAGATATTTACCAAATGTCACAATCTTTGTATTTAATATATTATATATGTTCACATAAGGAACAATCAATATATGAATGAACCTAAATGTATATTATTTATTTAAATAAAATTATTTAAATTATATAAAATTATTTTTTAATTTCTATAAATTATATAACTATTTAAAATGTTTCTTAAATTCTAAAACAGTGTATATTTAATTAACAGAAAAATTATAGAATTGATTTTAAAAGTATTATTTTTGATATATTTTGGATGAGTTAATGTGTATAATTAATCTTCTATATCTATATGATATATTAGGGATGTGGTAAATAAATAGATTCTAAGTACCACCTTTTCATGATGTCTTTGTAGTCAAATTAAATGACTATTATAAAATTTAAAAATAATGATATTTTATTCCATTAATATATTATTAAATTATTTAAAAATCACAAAAATATATAATAATCACATAGGAAAAAATATAAGGTCAAAAATGGATTCACCAATCCATTTATTATCTATTTTTAATTATTTTTCTCTATGATATATTTCTTATTTTTTAATATTTTTAGGATTTTTGAAAGTTTCCCTCACCTCAATTATAAATGGGAACTTCCTCCCTCAATTCCTTAAACCACATTGAGCCATCTGCTTGACCAAAATCTACCCATTTATCCTCAAAACTTATATATATTCATCCTATAAGAATTAGTTTTTTCAGAAATAAAACCAAATAACTCCTTTTGTATTTATCAATAGTAGATACCCAAAGAAGAGGTTACGTTTTTCAATTAACATTTTTGTGTATGTTGAAGTACCACCTCACTAAACGATGTCATTCGTTTTTCCATTATCACCTCTCATGGTTGAAAATTATGATAGAAAAACTATTTATATATGATATATATGACATTTATTATGTCTTTAGGATTTTCTAATTATAATATAACTCATACGTTCATTCTTTCAATTTTTTGTGAATACGATAACATCATTTTTTGAAGTGTGGATACCGCCTCCTCAAAGCAATGTAATTCATTCACATTAGGTATGGAAAATATAAACGTTGGTTTTAATAAACATATGTAATATATATTGTCACACCCCGACCGCAGATGTCCTTATTTTTCTTCTTTCTTGGTCTCGGTTTAAATTTTTTTCGAAGCTTAATTGTGTTGGCGGTTTCGCGCCAGTGCGCAGTCACCACATTGTTAGCGGTGACCATGCGTTCAGCCCGAGTGACCGTGCGTTCACCCAGCGTTTTAATATTAAAATTTTTATGTTGAAATTTTATTATTTTTAAATATTTTGACCATAATAATAATTATTATAATTAACTAACTTTTATTTATTATCATTATTTTATTGTTATTCTTATTATTATAAAGTTTTATTATTATTATTATTATAAAGTTTATTATTGTTATTAAAAAGGTTTTATTATTATTATCATTATAAAGTTTATTATCATTATTATAATGTTTTATTATTATTAATATAAAGTTTATTATTATTATAAAGTTTATTATGATTATTATAAAGTTTCATTATTATTAATGTTATTATTATTATTATAAGGTTTTATTATTATTATAATGTTTTATTATTTTTATAAAGCGTTATTATTTTTAGGATTAGTTTTATTTAATTACTTATGTTCAATATTATTATTAGTATATTATTATGATTATAGTATTTTATTATTATTATTATATATTATTATTAATATTATTCTTATATTATTATTTATATTTTTGTTGTATTAATAATAATAATAATAATAATAATAATAATAATAATAATATTATTATCATATATATATATATATATATTGACCTAACCCTAATCTACGAGCGCTGCCTCACCCCTCTCCCCTCTCCCCTCTCCCCTCTCTCTCTCTCCCCCGTTTTCTCCCCTCTCCTGGTTCGGCCGGCCCGCGCCCCCCTCTCCCGATGTTCGGCGCTCCTCCACCGGTGCCCGACTCCCCTCCCGCTCCGGTGCTCCTCCGACCGTGCGGCCTCCGGCGTTCGCAACCGCACCCCCGTCCGGCGCCCGATCGCCGGCCTCCACCTCACCACCGTCGCCGCGCGGCCTCCGTCCTCTCCAGATGGCTTCCCCTCTTGCCTCCTCCCTGCGTCGTCGGTCACCGGCCCCCACCTGCGTGCTCCCCTCCAGCCCGTCGCTGTCTGGGCTCCCTCCGTCCAGCCGACCTCCTTCGACCCCGTCGCCGGCGCACCCTCCTGCCGAACCGCCGTGCCACCCCTCCGACGCTACGCCTTGCCAACCTGCCGCCAACTTCCCGACGTCCTGCGACCCCTCGCCTGCCGCCAGCTTCCCGACGTCCGACGACCCTCCCCCCTGTCTAGACGGCCTCCCTCTGGTGCTGGCTTCTGCATCCCGTGACCCCATCTCCGCCGTGCCCGACTTTCCTGTTCCGGCCGCCGCCTCGCCAGCCAGCCAACCCGACCGCCGGCCGACCCTCCTTTTCCGGCGGTGAAATCACTTTTCCGGTGGCGACACCCCTGTCCGACGGCGACCCACTGTATGGACATCCCGCTCCGACCAGCCCGCTTCCGGCCAGCCGCCCTCGGTCGCGCCGCACCCGACCTGCCCTGCTCGTCGCACCCTGTCGCGCTCGCTTCGACCCTCAGGCTTTCCGCGGTGTCGACGTGACATACGTTCAGCCTCATGCATCGTCGTCGCACCATATAGCGCCCTCACGACCATTCACGCAACTTGTTCTTGTTTCGGCGAGCGGCGAGTACCGCTGCTGAAAGTGAGCAATTCGGGTTCATCAGTTCCACCTACTCCGGTGTCGAGGTGAGGTTTACACTGCTTTTGCCTGAAATATTTTTTTATATCAACGTTTATATATATATATATATGTGTATATATATATATACATATGTGTATATATATATAGATGTATATATATATATACATTTATATTAGTTTTTCTACGTTGTTTATCTGTTTGAATGAGTAATTATGTGTTTTTAGTTATTTCTCTTTCGTTGCAGCGTGTCGCGAGGTAATTTCACATTATCAAAATTCCCGTTTGCGTTTTCTAGTGCGAAAGTGTGTGACGTGTCAAGTTATCGCAAACAAGATGAAATTCGAGGTAGGTCTCCCTTTGCGCTCACCTTTAAATTTAGAATTTATTTATTCCTTGTCTTTTTATTGAGTTTTAGTAAATTTAAAAGCATTATTAAGTAGTTATTTATAATGTGGTGGTCTGCTCTGTTTATTTCTAGCATTTCAGTGGAAGTATTTTTCTTGGTTTTAATTGTGTGTTCTTTCCTCATGATATTGCTAAATGAGTTCTTTATGAAA
This sequence comes from Viscum album, assembly GCA_963277665.1. Classification (NCBI taxonomy): domain Eukaryota; kingdom Viridiplantae; phylum Streptophyta; class Magnoliopsida; order Santalales; family Viscaceae; genus Viscum; species Viscum album. Next base: position 16,206,511 of record OY728158.1, read on the forward strand.
TGTGAAGGTCATGTTGAATTGGGTTTTGAAACGGTTTTGGTATGTGTAAAATGGCAGGTGTATTGTTTATGGAAAATGGTGTTTTCTTAGAACCTTGATTAGAGGAAATGTCGTGTGACCTTTAAACTTGATTTTGGAAACACTAAGTGTGGTTCTTGGTTGTTGAATAATGTTTTCCTATGATGTGTGATTAAAAGTTCGGATTTCATTTGAGAAATAGTGTTCCTTCAAAAAGTGATTAAAGACCCGTTTGGCTCTTGATAAAAGTGGGGTGCGTTTGGATATTGGAAAATGATTCTAATTGTGAAACCAATGTGTTTCAAGTTTAATATGCTGATTTGAATTTCTTAAATGAAGTTCTAAGTGTGTTTCTGGTTTTCAACGTAATGGCGTGTGTTATGTACTTTGAAAACGCTTTGATATTAAATGGTTTAAATGTTAAATGATATGACGGCCCGGTTGAAACTTTATTAAATGTGAAATGATTATACATATATATATATATATATATATCCGTACTTATGGGGAATCTCTACAGGGGGACTTCCCTTCGAGGGTTGTTGTATAGCGGTGTCCGTGTAAGGGGTTGGCAAGTGCGGTGAGATTAGTCACGCGTGTGAGGGCCTCCCACTTACACAGTATTATTAAAACCACCATGGGTTCCTAGGCGTCTTTTATAGAATCGAGTGATGGTTGCTGGCTAACCCCGATTAGACGGGTTAGTCCCCCCTTGGTAGGTAGGCCTTGTGGGGCGTGCCACTGGTTGGCTGTTAGGGTGGCCAGTTGGTTATTGACTGTGGACTACCATGCTGACAGGTAGTCTAAACCCGAGTACATCTAGGGATTTTCTAGGGATGTTTAGGATCACCCATGGTTACTTGATTTTCCCTCCTTGTTTAATTTTAGTTATTCTTTACAGGTTGTACTGGTTATTTTGTGGAAATGGCTTTCAAATGAAAATGCGTTTTTCTCTTGTGTGAAATTTGAAAATGTAACACTTCTTCCTCTTTTTGAACGAATTTAGCATCAATGAAAAGAAATTCAACTTTTGAAAAGATTAAGGGTAATGGCTCATGTTTTGTTTTTTAAGTGAAATATTATAAAAGCTTACTTTTGTACATTGTAGTTCAAATATGGAATATGTAGATTCTTTATTTACTGGAAGTGCTTTGGGATTTGTTGTTGGGCTCACCTACTGAGTACTTTTGTGCTCACGCCTATTTTTTACCATTTTAGTTACAGGTTCCTTGTGTTCAGGTTTTCCTGGCTTGAGTCGCTCAGTGAGAGAGCGACGTTGGTTGTAGTTGGGTGGTGACCCGTGAGGTCACATGGAGGTATGTCATGGTGTAGTTTTGTTTATGTCTTTAGTTATTGTCTGTTTGTTTAGTTTATATTTTTTCTTTTGATCCTGTTTTTAGTTTGGGCTGAAATCATTCCCAACGATTGAAATTTTAAATGCCCGACACTTGTTTCCATCCCGGGGGGATCGGGAACGCCCCTCGGGACTTGCCGCGGACCGGCTCAGGTGTCCGGTTCAGGGTCCACCCGGGTTGGTTCGTGACATATATGATATATATATGATAATGGAATTATATTATACATATATATCATTTACTTTTCATTATTTTAATACGGCAAAGAAATTATAATTGTGTTAGTGCGTACGTACGACCCACCGTCTCCATGAACCATGCATTTAATTTTCTATCAAAATATTTTATGGATTATATATATATATAATATGATATTTACATCATGGTTTACATTATAAAGATTATGAAATCATTACTTCAGTAATTGGGACACTAAATAACAAGTCAAAACATACTTGAAAAACTCAGCCATTAACACTTGAAATTGTGAAAATAATGAATGATTACTAACAAATGATAATAAAATATTATAAAAGGATCAGATATAATATCATTAATATTAATATGGTTATGTAAGAATTTAGTAAAATTCTTAAAACCTTTATACATGATATTAAATAACATTCACAAAAAAGGAAACATAAGTTAAGGGAGTTCGTCTCAATCTCCATTCATTGAGGCATAGTTTGATATTATACACCCACCTTATTTGTTGAGGTGTATTTAAAGACTCATCTACTTATCATGCCATTAATTTATTTATTATCATGTTTTTTAAAATTTTATTCTTTCATTTGGATTATGATTTTAATATTCAAAGTGTTATGGGACACCTTGAATGTTTAAATATTTAATTATCACATATTTTTCTCAATGTCCATTTTTTTTAAAAAAAATTCAATTTTTTTTAATATTCTAAAATTATGGTTTATTTACATTTTTAACCCATTTTTCCTTTTTAAAAATTCTTTTATATATATATATATATATATTAATTTTCTAAGTAATATTATTTGAGGTTTTTCCAACAAAAAACACGGAAGGAATGTTTTTTAACTTATACCGTATGAGAAAATGTTACCGTTATCATGATTACTTTATAATTTTAAGCTTCTTTTACATGTTTTAAAGGATCTTTTCAATGAAGATTTTTTTCTTTTATAATTGTGTGGCATTGAATTTAATAACTTTAAATTAAAAAATTATATTTCTCTCAAGAAACTATAATGATTTTATTAGACTATTTTCATCTATGTAAAAATTATTTGTTGGATTTTATGTTTAATTTAGGATGATATCTTATGAAATCATATTTTATTTAAGGTTTTATGATCAGTTTCACCATGAATTCTCTATTTTGATACCATTAATGGTTTATAGTTAAAGTATACACATTTGTTTTCAAGCTCTACATTATGAATGTTTAAGTTGTTTATGTTTCACCCTTTTCATATGAGGAATGCATTGAGATTACTAAGTATCATGTGTGGATTTATATATCACCTCGATGCATCTATATGTCTCGTGAGAAAAACTATACTGAGTTTTTACACATTATTATATGGTTTCTTAGATGAAACCCTGATGGTATGTTTATAATGTCCCGAATTATGAAATCATTCATTATGATATTAGTTACTGATAATACATGTTATTATTTGACTGTTAGAATATCTATGGTTAAGTTTATGTGTCATGTGATTATTTATATGGAACTATTTAATCATATTTTATTCCATCAATATTATGATCAGGTTATTGATCAAATGGATTGTGTTTTAATTAATTAACATTCCATAATCCTATAGGAGTATTTATGATATATTCATATATATTTATTACCCTTACTGATCATTTTAGATCACCCATTTCTTATTTTTTTTTATACCACATACTAAGATTTATATTAGGACTAATATATAGGTTTAATCTAGGAGAATTATGGCCTTCTAAAAATACTCTTTTTGTTTTATTTTATGATTTAAATTGTAATGTAATGTTCATGAATTTAATATTATTTCTAAAATACAAAAATTACTCGTCCTTCGGGATTTGATTATTTATAATCATGAAAATGTAATAAAATAATGCACCTGATCCAGGATTCTTGGGTCAGGGTGTTACATTAGAACATCACTACTATAAATCTAAAAGATCATGATTGAGGGTAAACTTAGGGTTTTGTGGAGTATTCGGGAATAAATCATATAATTCTTGGTACTATAGGTCTCTACATGAAATATTTATGAGTCATTGGGGGTCTGTAATAATTATATAAGTGTAAAATTTTTAGGAAAGTATGTTGAGGAAGAAAATAATGTGCAGATTTTAAAAAATTATAATGATTCCAGAGAGGTAAATGAAAAGCTAAAGAAATAAGAAAGAAAATAAAGATTTATTAGTTATTTTTCCAGATCAAATGGGATGAACTAGAATTATAGAAGAATAAAAAATATCCTACTAAATATAATGTGAATAAACCAGCTTTGAAAGATGGGAATAATGATGATAACATATTTTTAACAGATGGTGGATTGAATATTAATTAGAAGTGAAATAGGTGTGATAAATATGGGTAGAATACTAAAATATATATAATTATATTACAATCCCAAGTGGATATAATTAATAGTATATTACAAACTCAAGGTAACAAATATGTTAAAAAAGACAAAGAAAAGATGAAATTTTAATGTTATGATTTTGCAAATGAAAAGAAAGACACCAAAAAATCTATAATGGTTCATCACAAGGAATAAAATACATTCCCTGATAAATATATGAAAATTAAGAAAAATATTTTAATACTAGGAAATTAATCTCAGTATAATCATTACTTCTAAGGAAATATGAGGATCCTATTTATTTCTAATATACTTTCTTATTTTCACTAATATTTTGGAAATTAAAGGTGAAAAAGTAAAAAAGTTGGCTGAATGTTGTAGTAGTTTACAACAAGAAAAGAAATCCATCATGGAAACCTTATAATAACCATGATCGGTAATGGTGTGCTATAATTAAGGGGTATAAAATATGAATATGAGGTAAGAGTGTCACACTTTTCATAAAAGACAAAGTAGGAATATTAAGAATGTGGAGATATAGGGATATTTATAGTTATACAATTGAATTATTTTGATATTTTTTTGATATGGGTTCCTGATATATATTACTGAACTTACTCATATTTACCCTAATAAAAAGATATTGTATTGATGTTGATGAATGTATTATACAGAATAACTTTTATGGAAATCATTGACCTCCTTGATTATACACTCTTGTTTTATATACTATGTTCCTCCATGGAGACATCGAGTTTCTTTTATAATGGTTCTTTGTAAATAAAATAATGTGATACTATTTTTTATCTATTAAAGTTATCAAGATTATATGAGGAAATAATGAGCTATGATGATCTCTATGTTACACTTTGTATTTGATTATCAATAACGGAGAGGAATAATATATCGAAAAAATAAAATGAAAACATAATATAGGGAGAAGGTATTGAGTATAAATATTTACATTGAATATTTTTAATGTTTAATGGGGATATTGAGAAAAAATTGGGTCTATAATGAAATTTATGAGAAGATATGTTGCTGTTGTTTTATAATAGAGATTCCTAACAGAGGGTTAAAAATATTCCTTAAAACTCAAATGATCTTATGAAGATCTTTAAATTACTAACATAATAATGATTACCATGATTCAAGATGATTATGTTTGGGTTTTTAAAATGGCGGATAATTTAATATGTAAGTTACAATGATGATGTTACGACCATATACAGTTTGACTGCTAAAGATATATTGATGAGACACAAGATGATTATATAGATGATAGATTTACAATGTTATTAAATGGATATATATGAAGTCTGAGTTATGATATTTGAAAAGACAAATATATAAATATTGATCTATGGAGTCACAACTGAGAAAAGGTTTAGTTACAAAAAAAAACATGCACCAGAGCATGTTTAGAGAATGAAGACTATTTGTGTACAAATTAATATTATAAAGTGACGAAGTAGAAAACATTACGAAGGATGATGTTATAAATATAGTATAAAGTCTTATATACTATGTTAAAAGATTTACTAGATAGAGGATAACTTTTATTTGTTATTACATGAAGGAAACCCATGTATTGAACCAATTATTGAAGTCTATTAATCTGTAGAAGATCAAGGTTCATCATAGAATAACTTGAAAGATCTATTAGTTTATTTGTTCAATGTCATTTACTAAGATATATGATGTTTTTTCAGATAGAGAAAAAATGAATTTTTTTGAGTTGAAGTAGAGTTATAATATATATAAATCTATGAAGTTATAATAGATAGTCAATTTTAATGACATTTGATGAAGTATTTCAATTCCATTAGATAAAGGAATACGAAGTTGTACTAGATAAAGAGAAAAGTAAAAATTCCATTGAAAAAATGCAATTGAATCCACTGGTTAGAGGAAACATGTGAGCATACTGGAGAAAAACTCATGAATCCATCAGATGGATAATACTGATGGTGTATAATAAGAAATGGGTGTTTTATAAATGCCACAATTATTCATTTTCTAAATGAAGTTTTCAATACCTTTATATAAAATTTGAAAATTACTTACAATTAAATGATTCTAAATTTTCAAATGAATGTTTATTTATCCAACCAAGTTATGTAGGTTTAAGTTTGTTTTATAATACCTAAAATGTTATAGGAAATATGGTAAACATTATCTCAAATGTTCTATATGGATTAAGAAGTGTTCCAGTGAATTTTAAAAAAGTGGGAAGTTTTGAATTTTGAATTTTAGTTGTGTGGAACAATTAATTTGGGTTCTCGCATGTTCTCATAAAAATATCACATATATAAAGGGATTCATTTATATTATGAAATATTAGAAAAAATATATTCAAAATGTTAAGGAGATGATGTTCTAAATGTTTTAAAGAAATGGGAGTATCAAACCAATGAATCTCAAGGTTTAAGAAGAGGTTCATTGGATCAAGTTTCATCATAAGAAGATGAAGGCTCATCAGAATATGAATTTAAAAAGAAGGAGGATCACACTTAGTTTCGTCAGACTGAGTTTCACTAGAATGATTTGAAACAGACATAGAATAGTGGATGGAGTTATAACAGATGGAAATATTTAATGATAAATTTATTTAAATTTTTTTAAAAAGTGATATTGAATATATCTCAATATTTATTATTTTTTAATGAATTTTTGCGACCAAAAAACTATTAAGATAGTTGCAAAAGATCATGATCATGATTGTACTTTTGAAAAGGTGATCCAATATACTTATATAGTAATAACATCTGAAGATTAATATCTTTTTACAATAGAGCATAAAATAATAAATAAGAACTTATAGCTTGGGTGTAGTACTAGTTTCTGAAAATTTCAATGGACGGGGGGGGGGGGGGGGGGTATAACCATTCAGTAAGGAAGTGGATACAAGAGGGAAAGTTTGGGGGCAAGATAAAAAACATGGAAAATATTATGTTGTTATACTTAATCTTGTAAATATCTTTTGTTTATCCCTATATGTATATTAATACATATTGAGTGATGATAAGAGATATCCTAAGGGTGGATCAAAAAGTCTTATAAGTCAAGAGGTTTAGTTCCTTAATAAAATTTAATAAAAGAAATTGATAACTGATTCACCCCTCCCCCTATTAGTGATATTACTAGGATTTGGGAACTTCAATATGTATATAAAAAATACACTTTGATGAAGATAGTACCAATGAATCCTAACTTCTTTACAAAATGATCATTTATTAAAATAGTGAGTTGTAAAATTTTTCTATAAAATAATACCTTCTTTTTCTAATTAGTGATAAATCTTGAAGAAAAATTAATATCCAAACATTAATAAACTAATTACTTCTCCCTCACACATTTTATTCTCAATTTCAAAACAACCTTTGGCCATATACATTGGAATTTTAATTTTAAATTCAAAATTAAAATCTATATTCCATTCCCAACTTCTCACACTTTAATTTGATATATTATATCAATCTTGTATTTTTATTCACATTTGATATTTTTTTGGGATATTAGGGATCATGTTTTAGTGTATCATATTTCTCCCATGAAATCGAATCAATAAATTTACTCAAAAATTTACTTTGGAATCAATCAAGTTGTGTTAGTGATTGTTTTTGGAATGAAAATGATCTTCATTGTGCTATGAGGTACACCATGGAATGAAATTATGGTTTCTAAAAGCAGTTATATTATAATTTATCAACTCATATGTACATTGCGGATGATCAAAATTCATTGTGGCATGATATCTTAAACCATAAACCTGTAGGAGCACCTAATTTTCCTAGCAACCTAAATTGCAGTGTGTCAATAAGTCTTCAATGAACAATATCACCCCTCATGGAAAATATATATTCACTTCACCAAAAATCCTAAACATGAAAAATCATGACAAGATAATTATAGTGGGAATTTCATGTAATGAATGACTAAAAACAAAATCTTATACTTTAAGAACCATGTTAAAAAATGGAATACACTATAATGGAATGTTTTTTTCACTCCCAAAAATTTTAATCATGCATTTCTTCATCATGGAATAATTACTTTTCCTTGGGGTGTGATTTCTTCCTCAACACCATAACTCAATAAATTTTTTACTCTTTAACTATAACCTTCTTACAATCACTTCAAAAATCCTAAATAGTCCTCATAAAAAATGAATTATCCAAATTGAAATTATTTTGAATATTATTTATATATTTATTAATGTGTTGAGAAAAATAAAAAACCAAAACCTTAAATTATAACCATTTATCTTTTCAATCATAGAATAATCTCCTCCCTTCAATAATCTCCCATTTTAATAAACACCTCGTGTGCCACTTGTAATCTTAAAAAACATCATGGTCACAAAAAATATCCCCCTTTAAATTTTTCCAATCATTGCGTTAAAATAATCCTCTAACATAATAGTGGATCATCATTCCATCAATAAAATCCTATATAAAAAAAATCAGTTTAGGAAACAAGAACTATGAATAAAAATTAAAAAGATATCCATAAGAATTAATTAGATTGACATTAAATAACCATATTTTACTTATGTTCTCAACTTATTATAAAACATTAGTTAATTTATATGTTTCAAAAAACATTATACACACATACTCAACAATCACATTAGAAGATTTTAAAGAACCGTAGAAAACACACAATCTATGTAATTAACTACTTCACCCTTTTTAAAAACTCTAATAAATATATTTATATTTTATAGAGATTTTTAATCTTTGATTTTTCATTTTCATCTCCCCTTTTGATAACAAAAAAATTAGAGAAGGTGTGGGAAAAAATAGTTTATCCTTGAGAATAATGAGGTTGAAATGATAAAATCAACTATGACATTTGAAATGAGTAATTTTGGAATGTTTTAGTAAGGGAATCCAAAAATTTTACCTTAGTAAGAAAAAATACAAAAATCTAAATTTCTTTATCAGCCATTTTATTAATAAATTTATACTTTATTTTAGTGTTCTGTGATAGATAATGTTAAACTATATTCCTTGAATGACTGACAACACACTGATTATCACAACCCACTAAAAATGGTAACTTCACCTACACCTTGAGATATTCAAATTGAGTTCTCATGCACACCAACTAGGTTGTTTCTTTAGTTCTAAAAACATACCCCACTTATTTAATAATTAATTTAATTTAACTTCTCATATTCATTCTCAAAGTCCCTAACCTACCACTTAATAATAATACTCTTCTATATGTTTGATTACTATCATTAACACTACCAACCCAATATCTGTTAAAAAATCATTAAATTACTCAACCCAAGTATCATATAGTCGGTTGTTACTTTATTTAATTAGAGTAAGATATAATTAATTACATCTCAAAAGTCCAAATAGCTTATTAGTCATCGTAGACAAGATACATACATGATTCTCATATTACGTTTGAAAACAAAAATTACAACATATTTTTTTTTTGAAAATAACATTATTCCCTCTTTCATATCCTTGAATAATAGTTTTAGTACACTTCATGGATTCATAGAGAATTGAAACAAAATAAGGGTGACCTAAAATTCTCTGTACAAGTTAAATATAGTGGAAGCTATCATGAATTGATAAGAATAATCAATATAGAAAAATATATAACATAAATATATTTCATTTAATGAAAAATGATCATAATATTGCAGGAATGAATAATGATAAAGTAATTCCATATGAAATAATCACATGATCTAGAAAACATAACCAAAGATATTCTAATTAATCAAATAATCACATTGAATTTAAATTTTTAAATTCAAAATGGTGGAATGCGTAATGTCAGATGTATGAACTATCAAAATCTATCTTCAAGATAGTTACTCTCATGATCTATACTAAAGATAGTTTTTTTTCAATATATAGAATCAATATAGTTAAAATATATGTATAGAAACCCCTGAACTATTAATATTAATCCACATGAAATTATCTATCAAAATCTATCATCAAGAATGTTTAAATTTTTGGGTAGAAACCTATTTTATTTGACCAACTGATCTGTCTCATGAAACTTGTTAAGGAAGAAATGGTATATATAAGGACCCTCCCATAACTTACCAAGTCTAGGTAATTCCTCATATAAGTAAATAATAAACTTAAATCAATATGACTTAAAACAATCTATACATATTTTTATTAGAATAACTAGCCATACATAATATCAATACTTTAAAAGTAAAACTAATCATAAACTATCTAACTAAAAATTATGAATGGTATTAATAGAATACATTCTCAATATGATATTAAACAAAAGACTTTGACATAGAATATAATAAATTAATTATATTATTGAAAAATATTTGGTAAAAAAATTCCCTTTTACTTTGAAAATATGTTTTAAAATATAAATACAATGCATTTCATAAATAATTTATGTTCTTTGAAAATAACCATGTATAATTTTAAATAAATATTCAATTATTTGAGGTGTCATGAGGGAAGGAAATTCCATTCATTTATTATAAGTTAAAAAGATATCATTTTTAAACTTTTATAAGAAAATTTATAAATTACCTTATTGGAAAAAAAACATAAATATTAATTTTAAAAAATTTGGTAAAAATTAAAACATGGATAAAAATGACATTAAATAATCATTGGGGAATTGTAAAATAAATCTGGAAAGTATTCTTATAAAACATGGATAAGGGAGATAAATATTCAATAAAGGAGAGGTAAATATAATCAATCCCGAATAATGACGATTTTGTGGAATACAATCTTACCACTAGGGTATATTATCAAACATAAGCCCTATAAATGAATAAAATTTAACTAAACTTTAATATAATGAGAATAAATAATTTCCTGATATAACATGTCAAAGTAGAATTATATACACCACCTAAAAGAAATAATTAGTGAATAACACCAGTGTCCCATATAAATAAAAGTGAGATGAAAATCCCTTATCTTGGGCTTTAATTTTGTTAATATTTATTTAAATTTTTGTATAATGGTTTATATATTGTTATTAATTTATAAAAAAACCATATTAACATTTATGATATCATATATGATCCTCTTCATCTTATCATTTATTTTATAATAATATTTCATTATTACCCCTGTTTTAGATGTAAACTTCTTTATTTTCTTATACAAGGTTTGTCGTGTAAGTCATGGTTCTTGTGAATATGATATATTTATATCATATAAATAATTATTTTAAGGTTATATATATATATCGTATTTATTCCTCATAAACTTTTTTATAATGATTATTTAATGGTGGACATAGAAAATGATTCACATCGCTTCATATAGGTGGTAGGCCATAAGTACGCACGAGCGACAATATCATTTCTAAATGGTTGAATGGGTAAGGAAGTATAGGAAATTATTATTTTAAATAACTATTATAATATCATAATTATCATATATATCCATTATTTTAATCATTATACACATCTAATTAAAGTGGTGATAATAGAAAATTACACCGCTACATGGAGACACTAAGTTGTTCGTATGCATGCGCATTGCTTTCATTTATCATAGGATGGAGAAAAGGCGGAATATAGTTTTACCATAATCATAATAACATAAAATAATATAAATTATATTTTATTTATTAATTTAATAGGAAAACAAAAATTTAATGGGAAGTATAAAGAATAAATAAATTGAAAGAGTTGCTAAATAAAATTACCTCTTCTTCGGCAGAATTCCTTTAGATATCTTCTTAAGAGATCTATGGTTGGTATTTTGGAATGAAAAAAACCTTGATAAAAAATATAAGGATTCTATGAAGTTAATTTGAAATAGTTTTATTGAGATATATGGATCAAAGTGGTGTATTGAAGTGAAGAACGCAGTGACCTTTTATAATTGGAGTGAGGGACACTTTTGGGAATTCACAAAATATTGAAATATAATAAGACTATTATAGAAAAAAATGTATCAACATGGAATATAAATTAATAAGAAATTAATTACTAAAAAATAGTTCATCCCCTTTGTGATTATTTAATCTTTTTATTATTTTTAAATAATTAAGTAAAATATTATATTCATGAAATAACATTATTGTCAATTTTAACACTATTTATTACATTGAATTTAAAAAAATAAATAAAACAATATAAATTTTAAAAAAATAATTTTATTCATACATAATATTTTTATATAATATATAAAATTCTTGGATGACATTAATTATCTCTAATTATATTTATTTTCATATTTTTAATACCATTTGTTTAATTTTTCCATTAATTAAATAATTACTACATCAGTGTTGTGCAAGAATTTATGGTATTTATTTATTCACTAAAAATTAAACAAATTACCATGATGAATATAATTACTTTATGTTCCAAAATATTATTTATAGTTAAATATTTCTTCTGGATAAAACCATATTAAAAATTTTTTAGTTATTAAAAACATGAATTTTACATATTTTACTTTTCTATAAATAAAATATTATAAAGGCCACATCCTCATTAAAATGGACATAAATGGTAATATAAAAAACTGAATTATTATGGATGAAAAATAAATCACCTAATAAAATTGGGTTAAGTGTTTAATTAATGTTATAGTCCCTATCATTTATGAAGAAAAAATAATTTTACTAAAAAATTATGTGTTAAATCACAAAAAATAATTACTACATTAACAATGAGTTGGAAAATTATATATTTCATAATATAATTAATAATATTAATTCCCAAAAATTAAATGGATAGGTTTTAACGATCACATAATAGTATTTAATTTTTCATTTAATCTGGTTCTTGTGTGCAACGTAAGGAATCAAATAGGTTAAATTTAAAAAGAGACATATCGTAAAATATTACGGTTTTACATTCTCACCTCCTTCAACAAATTGCATCCTCAAAATTTAAAATTTCACTAAGAAAATCATAGGTTGATATTTTTAAAAAAACTTTTTGTTGAACCCAAAATGTAAATAGGGTTAAGATAACATCCTCTTAATAAGAGGGAAATAGAAATGTGAAGGACACAAAAAAAATTTGGATTTTGAAAACAAGGACATTAGAAGGATGTGAAAATATGGACATATAAGAGAAATATAACTATCATTTTCTCATGGAGATTGATAGAAAAAATGATCATATGAAAGATAACCATAAAAAAATCATATGTCTGAGATGTATTAATATACCATTAATTTCTTAGAATGAAAAGTAAACATATAACATTTTTGGTCTAAAATCATTTTCCTAAAGTTGAGGAATTATTTTACTATCTTGAGTAAGAACATAATAATATATAATTATATAAAATGTATTGTCTCATCCTTTAGTAAACATCCACCATAAACTCATCTCTTTCTCCAAATGTAGAGTGTGATTTTTTTTCATGCATGACACACTAAAATAAACTTATATAGATCAAAATTTCCAAAAAATAAAAGAAATATATTTCTAATATATTTATACATTTACCAAAAAATATGGTTATATAATTAAAAAAAATGAGTAAACCTTTATGTGAGGAAAATCAGTTTAATCTCCAAAAATTTCACAGTAATACCTAAAATTCAACACATATCATTAAGTAAATAAGTGTCTTTAAATATCCTAAAAAATTATTCCATATTTTGATTGAAGCAAAAAATTAATTGGATTTTATCAAATAGGAATCTAAGATAAATTTAATATTTATCTCTAAAAATGAACATGTCATAAACCTATAATCTCTATGATATGAAAAATATTTCCCTAGATAACTTGAATAACCATAAATTCAAAATAAAATCATAAATTCCACTGAAAGACAATTACAAATTTATACCTCAAATAAAATTACATAATATTATATTTACCTCAATCATATAGGATTTATAAAATGAACTTACCATTCCTCCATCAAATCCTATAACTAAAAATAAAATTTAATACTTAACAGGAATTCATGTAGGCCAGTCTTATGTACTTTAATCTTTCCTCCCATTTCTTATGGGTTCAATCCCTAAAACTTTTTCGGATGTGACTATTTATCACCCCACTTACATGTTGTCCTTTTTATAAATATATATTAGTATAATACTTACCAAATTCACAAAATTTGTGATAAATATATAAAAAAATAACCTTCATATATTCACCATTAATAAAATGTTTTAACCTCAAAATTCATCTCATATATTCCATTTTGAATTCAAAAAAAAAAATAATTATTAATTACCTTAAAATCAAAGATCATATAAACACTAAAAATAATTCTAAACATTAAATGTTTTTAGAAAAATTTTAATTTCATTATTCCTTAAATAAATTTTTAACACATCTTAAACAAATGGATTGTGTTTCAAAAAAATTCTCTCAAAATATCCTTAATCTTGATTAACTTCAATAACATAAAAACTCAAAATGGTGTTTAAGAATTTAAAAATTGGAATAAGGTTAAAATAATAATCCCATTATGGTGTCTGTAACAATTATGTTTATGAAAAAATTTCAATATAATGAATCCTTATCCATTGTTCAATATCCTATAACGGTTTTTCACATGCATCAATTTCTGATTTTGGCTCCGTTACTATCTAATGTTGTGCCTGGATATATTTAATTCCCCTTAGTTTCTTTTACCATTCCATCATGCTCCTTCATGAAAGAAATCATTTTAGATGGGTTTTAGGGATTCCATGGTGTTTTGGAATATTTTGGAGGATTTAGTGGGGGTAGATATATCATGATTTAATTTTATCATGGTGCGTCATTCGTGATGGATCGATGGGTGTTCCAGTTGTAGAAAAAAATTCAGTCATTTGGATGGCCCCTAATAGTATAGTTTGGGATTTCGATGTCGTTCCGGTGTCTAGATTACCATACAATTGGTATGAGGTTGTGTGTATTAGATCATAGTGTATAATGATGTGTCGTTTATGGTGTTTTATGGAATATATTTATGTGTTGGTGTGATGTATATATATAGGCGCGTCAGATGTGTGTGGCTTGATGCCTTCATTTTGATTTCCCATGGATCAAGGTAGATTTGGTTTATTTTATTCTCTTCAAACTTTTGTTTCTTTGTTCTTAACTTATTTTGAATTATCAATTTTCCATAAAAATGGATTTGGGTTGTACAGTTATCACAAAACAAAAAAGTGTTATATTTAAAACTAAAAAAAACGTTTGCTAGTTAAATCCCAATACATAATAGTTCCACTATATTTGATGTTAACATGGTTCCTGCCACTGACTAAAACCACAAAACAACGTGTAAGCATCAAACTATAATAATCAGAGTGAGGTATGAAATATTTTTCAAAGTATATCTAAATATTGAAATATTCTTCTCAATATATTAGTTCTTATGTTTATCCTAGGTTATCCATGGTCATTACCAAATTTATAAGATGTTATATTATACATATGATTATCCTCAAAGTCATTCATGGGGTTAAATTGCGCAATCTATGATTTTTTAGTCTAGTTCCTATGTTTTCTACTAAAATTCATTTAATACTAAATTTAAAGAACCTAACCCCAGTAGAAATGTTCCAATGATTACTTTATTAAATTTTAATAAGATATAAGGATTCAAATCCCAAAGGACAAACTATATTAGTAGTATTTGTAAACTAGATAAATACATGATTACCATATTAAAATTAAACAAATAAATGACACCATAATGTTTTTTAGAATCAAATTATCCCCTCTAGAATATATTTTCATAACAGTCGTAGTACACTTCATGGAATCTTGGAGAAACGAAAAAAATAAGGGTGATCCCAAATTCTCAGTAATGGTCAAATACATTAGAATATATCATTAATAAATAAGCATAATCAATATAGAGAAGTATCTAACTATAACACAGTACATTTAATAAAATTTGAGCATAATATAGTATAAATTAATGATGATCAACTAATTCCATATAAAATTATCATATGATCTTGAAACATTAACCATGTATATTCTAAATAATCTAATAATCACATGGATTATCAAAAAATGAATTCATAATGATGGACTGTATAACATTGGATATCTGGACTATCAAGATCTATCCTAAAGATAGTTACTATTAGGATCTATCATCAAGACATTTACTATCAATATCTGTCCTCAATATAGTTAAAATATGTGTGTAGAAACCCATGAAAAACAAGATCTATCCTCAATATAGTTACTATAAAGATCTATAATCAATATTTTTTTAAATATATGGGTAAAAACCCATATGATTTAGCCAACTAATTTGTCTCATGAGACATCTCAATGCATTAATAGGATATTTTGGGCCTCTTCAATCAGTTACTAAGTTCAGTGTATTTCTCATATGAATAAATAATATAACTAAATCCACATGCCTGATCAATATCTATAATTTTCTTTATTAGAAGAACTAGTCATACATAATATCAATACTTTCCCAATAAAAATGATCATAAACCATCCAAAAAAATATGAATGGTATCAATATATTATATTATTAGGATGATATTAAAAAATTGATGTTTCTATAGATTTAAGTACATTAATGATTTTATTGGAATATTTCATGAAGAAAAATACACATTTTTTTCTATGAAAATAATATTTAAAATATACAAATTTCACAGAACATAGTAAATTTAATTCCATTAAAAATAACCTTATAAACATGTAAATTAATTATCAAATATTTAATGTGAGATGATTTTAGGAAATTAAATTCATTCCCTATAATTTAAAAAATATTCTTTTCACACTTTTGTAAGAAAAGTCATAAATTACCTTATTTGGAAAACAACCAAATAATTACATTGAAAACATTTGGTAAAAAGTAAAAAATGGTTAAAAAAGACATTAAATAATAATTGTGGAATATTAAAAACATTTGTGAAATCATTTTCAGAATACATGTACATGGGAGAGAAATATTCCACATTAGATACTTAGACATAAACAATCCTGAATAATGATGATATTATGAAATAAAATCTTATGAATTGGGTATCTTATCAATCATAATACCCCTAAATAAATAAATTTTAGAATATTTTTAATATTATTATAATACATAAATTTAATATATAAAATTTATAATGGTAATTATATACACCATTGAAAATAAATATGTCGTGAATAAATCATGTGTCCCGTAGAAATAAAAGTGAGATGAAAATCCCATAACTTGCACTTTCCATTAGTTTAACATGATCTTACCTCATGTATAATGGTTTAAGTAATGTTATTAATTTTTACAAGAACCTTATTCATATTTATGATATCATATATGATCATATTATATAATATTATCACCCATTTTTTAATAATATTTCATTATTACCCTTGTTTCATATGTTAAGTGCTTCATTTTTCTTATTCATGTTTTGTTGTGTAAGTCTCGTTTCGTAAGTATAGGAAATATTAACATAATATACATAATTATATTAAGGTCATATATATCATATTTAATAATTATATACATTTTTAATTTCATTCTTTAATGGTGGTAATATAAATGAATCACATCACTTTGTAGTGATGGTAAGTCGTACATACACATGAGTGATGATATCATTTATAAATGGTTGAAAGGGAAGGAAGTGCATGACATATCAATTATAATGAATAAATATAATATAATAATTATCATATATATATATATCCATTATTTTCATCATTATACCCATCTAGGTAAAGTGGTGATGAAAAACATTACAATGCTGCGTGGAGATAATAAATCATATGTACACACATGCGATGATTTCATTTTTCATAGGATGTATAAAAGGTGGAATATGGTTGTATCATAATAATAATAGAATCTAAAAATATATATGATACTTTATTTATTATATTAACATGTATATAAAAATTGAAAATGAAGTAGAAGAACAAATAAATTGAAAGAGTTGGTAATGATAATTACCTCTTCTATATTATTCATTAGATATCTTTTTAAGTGAAATAGGGTATTTCTTTTGGAAGGAACAAAAAGTATATAAAATGAATAATGATGATAATAAGATAAATGGGTAGATTTTGGTCGAGCTATATGCCTCAAAGTGGTGTAGTGGATTGATGAAATGGGTTACCTTTTATAATTAAAGAGTGGGGCACTTTTAGAAATTGTTAAAATATTGAAATATAAAAGACCATTATTGTTAAAAATGCATCCAAATGGACTATAAATGAACTATGTTGGAATTTTTCAACCATATATTACCCTTTGGTATTTATTAATTTATTTATAAATATTAAATAATTTAATAAAATTTTATATTAATGAAATATCACTATTTTCAATTTTGACATTATTCATTACTTTGACATTAATAAAATAAATATAACAATATAACATCGAACCAAATATTTTATTATATACCTAATATGTAGAGTTAATCTTTAAAATTATTTTATGACATTTATTATCTCCAATTAATTTTATCTTAATATTTATTATATCATTTAGTTTATTTTTCTATTAATTAAATAATTACTACATTAGTGTTGTGAAAGCATTTAAGTTAACCATTTCATCTAAAAAAATTAAAAATAAATTAACAAGATTAAGATAAATAATTTATATTTAAAAATACTATTTATTGTTTAAGATAACTCCTAGATAACACCATATGAAGAATTTTATTTTTATTTGAAATAAGAAGGTGACGTATTTTAATTTTCATTAAATAAATATTACAAAGGTCATACCCTCATTCAAAAGTCCATAAAAGGACATATAACAAAAATTTTAATGATTATGGATGAAAATTACTCATTAAATAAAATTGGGGAAAGTTTTGGGTTCATTTTATATTCCTTATACATTTTTAAAGAATAAAATGATTTTACTAAACAAATTATGTGCTTATTCACAAATCAATAATTACTATATTAAGAATGAGTTGGAAAATTAAATATTTAATAATGTGGTTAATAGTTTTAATTCAAAATAATTTAATTACAAGGTCATAATGATTGCATAATTATTTTCCATTATTCGTTTAAGCTGGGTGTTGTATGTAACCTAAGATATCAAAGATGTCAAATTTAAAACATACATATCATAAAATCATAAGGTGTTACAAAATCTATATAAATATAACTTTACTTTAATGTGTTATGTAACTCAAAACTAAAGTGTACATTTAATATTTCATAGAGTACAATTTTTTTATGAATTGATATTTCCTAGTAAAAGATTAATACCTTACCCACAATATGGAAATATATAAATATCTGGTCTGGAAACAATCATGTAGGGGAAAATATTGATGAGATTTTTTATCTTTTTATGTTTCACTAATTTAACTTACATATCTTTTGATTTTTTTTACTATTAATAGAGTTAAAAAAATACCATTTCATCCTCCACACTGAACATATTATTTTTTTTCAAGTATAATTATTTGGAGAAAGGAATATATGATCATTATCTTAAGAAATTAGAACTCACAAGATAAACTTAATTTTTAAAAACATCAATATCATAAATTTATTCTTAATTAGAGTGGATAAATCCTTGAAAAATTCTTCTTTATTTCTATAAAATATAATATCATCAATATAGACAACCATAATTAGTCATACATATTCATTTTTATTGATATATAGGTTACTACTCACACATATATTTTTAAAAATCATTATATTCTTGAATGATCCAAACTTCAATACCATTGCTTCATTAATTTTTTAACCCATAAAACACCTTCTACAACTAGAAAACTATTCCTTCATGTCCTCCAAGTAAGAATCCTTTTGGTTTAACTATTTATAATTTCTCTTTGATAACATTATTGGGGAAGGACAATTTTCCATTCATCTGGGAGAAATTGTATCACCTTCTACTAACAATAAGAAGATAAATATTTATGGTATCTATACTTGCAAGTAAAGAAAATTTCTATTCCAATTTAATTCATTTAACATGATAATAAATTTTTCAAATGGGTCTTCCATCATTATGTATCCCTTATCACTTTTCATTTATCTTTTTATAGAACACCAAATTTCCTCTAATAAAATTCATTTATATAAAATTATGTACAAAATCCAAAATTTTGGTATTTTCAATATATAAAAATTCATCATTAGTATAATCCACTAATTCATAATGCTTAAATGGTACACTAACATATCTTAGTATGACTTGAGAATATAATGTGTGTGTTCTTATTCTCAAAGTTCTCTTTGTTTAAACAACTTGTTCCTAGTTAAAATTTGTATTCTAATTCTAAAATTTCATTATCAAACTCAAATGAAGTATATTAAGTTGTTCTTAATCTTTTGACATGGTTAAATCATTATATTTCTCTGGAAAATCCTTTAAATATTCTCTAAATCATTAATTTTTAGTATCATTTCCTCTAATTTTTACATTTTATCTACCACTTATAGAACATATTATTTAATATAAATTCTCAAATTATGAGTGTTCAGGAAAATTTAAATAAATAATTTCAAAAATATTTCATATTTCATAGTTCTAGTAGTGATATCCATTTTCATTTAGAGTATTTCTCCCAACAACACATATTTGGTGAAACTTACCAGTGTTTTATTCTTTAACATTGATAATAGAAGGAATTCCAAACAACCATAAGTAATTTAATACATTATTATTTTTATAGTATATTTCAAAGGGAGATAAAAATTAATTTTGATGATATAAGTAATGATTTTTTCAATGGAATACTCCCCCCTTTGATTCCTTTAAAAATCCATGGGTATTTTGGTTCACTAAGCTTTTAATGATATGTATATGAATTTTTTATTATTCTATTTAGTGAAATAATTTTTAATGGGGTGTATGGTGAAATAAAAACATGTTAGATACCTTGTTTTTACAAAAATAAATTGAATTTTACATATTTGTATTCCACAAAATTATGTATTTAAATTTTCATCTAAGATAACTTAATCCCCATTTTTTACATATGTTGAGAATTTTAAAAATATTTAAGGTCTATGATTTATACTATATAAATACAATACAATTAATCTAGGTGATTTCATCAAAAAAACACGCAAAATTCATATCTCCATTTTTAAATTTCTTCCTTATAAACCCATATATATCAAAATGAATATTCTATAGTGAGTTATAAATTTGAATATAATTCTTTTAATGTAATGAATTGTCAATATTCCCTATTTACAATGTTGGAAAAAAATAAATCACTTTCTATATTAAACATGGGTGCATAATGAAAACATTCTCCATGAGTAATCTTGTTAATGTGTATTTGGATACGGTTTCCATGCCTTTGATGCCACAACTACTTTCCACCTTCAGACTCAAGTATAATTAATTTTTGGTAAAAAACATTAAACAATTTACATCATTATTTCTGTACTTTATTAACAACATTCCCATCATTTAACATCTTTACTAAGTATCTATCTATTTGAAACATCATTCCCTTTACTTTATATAAGAGTTGAAAAAAACTAATCAAATTATGATTTCTTTAATTTTAGAATATTCATTCCAACATATATATAACTAAATCCATTGATTTTTAGTGAACCATTATTCTTAAAAGATGCTAAATATTATCTACATATTATAAAATATTTTTAAAACATTATATCACCTATCATGTGTGGTGGAAATTCACTCTATCTAATCCAAAAACATTCCTTTTTTGGGTATTTTAATAGAACATCCATTATAAATACTTTTTTAGTTCTTTTATCCCTTTTCTTTTAAACATTTTCAGTATTAGAAGTTATATTCAACTATGAGAACAATATTTTGAGGTAAATTTTAGATCAATGATCTGATTGGTCATACATTCCTTAGATTTCCTTCAAAATATGAATGTTATTGTCTATCTTCACCTCATAAATTTTTGTTTCCCATTAAACATATCTTATTTGATAGAGATTAACCCCCCTTATAACCTAAAAAAAAATATTTCAGGTTTTTAGATATAACCTTTATTAATGAATACTCATAATTCTATATGTTTGAAACTTGAAAAACCCATGTAATGACTATAAAATTAATTCATTAGTCTATAAACAACATTATATCTGACCCCTATCACCTTATTTTCTTTATTATTTACATTTATCATTTCAATTAATTGTAGTGAACCAAAATTATTGGAAAATACCAAAACATTTATTTTTTTCCATATAACTTATTTTGTTTTTAATTTTTCTATTCGTTAAATTTCATATTTTCTTTTATCTATATTGGAATATTCATAATTTATATATTTTTGGTTTTTTTTCACCATTATCCCTTCATTTTCCTTTAACATCAATTCAAACATTTATTCCACACTTACATGGAATTTCTCTCCTATTGAGTGAGGCCTTTTGAGATCAACCCAATCATTATAGTCCTTTTTGGATTCATCACTCTAAATACTTCAAGTCTATAATTATATAACTTATTTAATGCATTCCTCAGATCTAACCATTAAATTGATAAAATTTTTATGCTTCCACAATATTTTTCTAAACACATTCATGTTTTGTTTCTTTATATTTAATTTTTTCTAACATATCTGCATTTATATACTCATTTTTAGAACGTAAAACCTTTAAATAATCAATTTACATTAACAACATTATATCTAATTTAATAGGGGTAGAATCAATTTTGTTAAAAGTTTATGTGTATTTCATAAAATTTTTATTCTCAATTTCTATCTTTAGGATCTTTAAAATACACTCCTTTAACTTTCTATATAGCACAAATTCCATTTTAGTTACTTCTTCCTTATCATCACCATCATAGTGACCACTTTTTAACTCATCATTATTCAACATAAAAGTAAAAAACTTCCATGTTTTGCTTGATGTGGAAACTTTAGCTTTCTCTTCACTATGGTTTTCATCATCCAATAGAGAAAAATTTATTTTCTTTTATTTTGAGAATTTTTTATATTTTCTCCTAGATGGAATCATATTATTATAGAATATTTAAAACTTATTTTATTAAGTACTACTTAATAGGTCCAATTCATCTTCACTTTATTATTACTTAATTTTTGAAAAATTGGTTGAAAAATATTGAACAAACCCACAATTGAAACAGTTTAGAAGAATTATTCCAAGACATTATCTTTTACCTTCAAAAACACTTCTTTAGACCATTGAAATTAAGTTTTCAAACTTCATATACACATTTTATCATCATAAAATTACTCTCTTCCTCATTTAATTTATTTCAACTCAACTCATGATTCAAAACATTAAAATATATTTTCCTTTTACCATATCATTATTCATATGATATTCTCCTCTTTTAATTTTATAAGTAAAATATATGATATGTAAAAAATCCAATGAAAGTGATAGAATATTAGTATTCAAGAGCCAATAATTTTATATCATATTTGTTTTAAAAGATAAATAATATCTTTTTGAAAACTATCAAATCATCTAGAGTCTCAATAGAAAATAAAATTATACTCACCACATAATTGAATCTTGAAAATAGATCGTCAATAAACTCATATTTTTTTCATTCATATACCTTCATACTTAAAATTACAAATATATAATTTAATAACATTAAAATTTAGATTCCCTTCATTGATGATCTAATTTTTTTCCTATAAATATGTAATCAAAGATTATAATATTATATTTGTAATAAATTGGATTCATTTGAATTAATTTAATGTTTTAAAATATTTTGTGTAATAGAGTAATAATGTGAGGATTTCAAATGTTTTTGAGTTTTTGGATAAGAAAAAATACAGAAGAATAAATATATCTCTATGAATGGATGGATATTTAGTAATAATAACGTATTTCTTGAGATACATTAGATTAATCAATTAATTTTCAATGATTTGTGAGGAAAAATCATGTCATGATGTGTTTATCATGCTATAGAGGGCTCATGTTCGATTAAAAAAACATAAATGTTAGATTAAATTGATGTTTTATAAAGATACATGAGATTTATTCACACCAAAATGTGTTTCTAACACCATGTAGACTCAAAACATATTAAAATTTTTGAGATACATGAGATTAATTAAGAAGAATGTATTGAAGATTCAGTTATTAATATACATTACACACTTAAATGATGTTATCATCTAGAGTTGTATAATGTCACAATAAATAGATTTTTATATGATTGAAGATACTACACATTCGTGATTAGTCTTTGGAAAAAGTTGTAGGGATATGAAAAGTAAGATTTGGGGTGTTTATAAATACAAATCAACATTTTCCATGAAATATAATATCACTCCATAATGTATGTATAAGTTAGAGAAAACTATTGAAGAGTTTTTTTTCCACAATGAAAGTTACAATGGCTAGATTACTGGGAAAATATAAATTTAAAACAAAATTGAACACTTGGAAATAATAATAAATGTTGGTGGTTTTTGGTAAGAACAATAATTATCTATATGGTGATAATTTTTTTTTTGAAATATGACATTCTAAGAGGTTGGTAATTTTGAATTCATTTTTCAATTTTAAATATATCCTTAGAGGATAAAAGAATAATGCTGTAAAAATTGATGAGGAAGAGAGAAAATTTAAAAAGAATATCGCAAATAAGGATAGAGAAGAGAATATGTAGGGATGTCATTGATTATACAAAACAAAAGTGGGATTTGTTACTGAATTTAATTCTGTTTTATGACCAGGATTGTAATTTAATAGTTATTGAACATTTTTTTAACGACAATGTAGAAAATATCAATGTATCATGGAGAACACCCTTGGTTGTTTTTTGTTAGTTTTTATATCAATATTTATGTCATATTGATCTATGTGTTAAAACATTATCTTTGTTTAAACCTCATTGAATGAAATGAGTGGAAAAGAAGAAGAAGACATAGACTATGGTTGATAAGAGATATTTTCATAAATATTGTAATCAAAAACTAGTTGAGTGGTGATTATTTTTCATATCAACACATCATTGATATACAATGATTGGATATATCCTAGTGTGGGTGAAACAAGTAAAAAACATTATTTTTGTGCCCTTTAATTTTCTGTATTTGGTATTGTTATTTTTGTATAATCATTATCACGTATTCTAAATGGATTTTAAATGAAAAAATAGAATATATGTTTTATTTTGAGATAAGAATAATTTTAAAATCAAAATAATTCACCCCCTCTTAGGGTGTATATTAAAAGTGACGATTATTATGACCAAATTTTATCTAGGTGAATCTATTATTGAAATTCATTATCATAGATAATTTTATGAATATAAATGGAATACCCTTATTTAATGGAAATAATTACCAATTGTGTAGGAATAGAATAATATCTCATTTGAAATCACTTGAGATTTCAGTTCACTTAATAGTATTTCTAGGAATTCATGTATGTTATTATTCCAAAATGTATTTGATGGAAGATTATATGAAATTATTTAATGACGATGAAAAGGATTATAATTAAATGTACGGAGAATTGTTAAATTATATATATATGTATATATGTATGAAATTGATTACTACTATATCATGACCATTATTTTCACTGTGAAATTTTTTATACATTGACATGATGGTACAAATATAAAAAATGGTAATATCCATACTTCTCAATTCCTGATGACATTATAGCATAATCTAAATCAATCAAATAGTGACCTATCATACCAGAAAAATAAATTATCAATGATTTTTCCAATCCAAATAAATTTTTATGTGACCATGAGTCTTAATATTTATTTCACACCCCTAATAGTGGAAACCTCTTATTTTCAAAAAAAATATATAAATATAAAAAACACATATAATGTTAATTATAGTTTGATCTTCATGTTATAAAGGACCAGATCACACCATCATATTTTAATGACCAAATCATGGTGTGACATAAACCATTGTAGTGTGATTTTTATGGACTCATTAAAATTATAATCACACACAGGTTCATCATGGTGTGATGAATTTTTATGTAATGTGATTTCCCCTTCAACACCAAAACTCCTCCAAAGATTTACCCTTCAAATAAAATCTTATTACCAGATCTTTTGAACTCCCAAATTTTTCTTTATCACAACTAAATTATCTAAATTAACTTGAGTTTGAATATTATTCATATATTGAAAAATAAAATTCTAAAAAAATCCAAAACCAAAGTCATAAATAAAATCAACGTGAAATTTAAATCAAATATAAATATCCTCCTTTCTATAATAAACCCATTACAAAATAACTTAGGGCCAAAATCAATTTCAAAAAACATCCTGGTAACAAACCCCGTGGATGTTTTTGTTAACAATTGAACATAAATTATTATTAAACATATAAATGAGTCCCAATTCAATAATTCTAATACCATGTGATCATAATTGTTGTAAAAAATAGGAACTATGAATAAAACTGGGAAATCTAATAATAAGAATGACTTACATGAAATTTAAAAAACTATATTTTATTTATATTCTAAACTCACCGACACAAAAATAGTCTTATGAATGTATGAAAAAAAACTAAAATACACATTCTCAATAATAAAATTGTAATAGTATAACTTCTCTATGAAAAAAAATATACACCCCTAAATTTGATAACTCCCCCTCTTAAAACCACTTAAATACAATCTTACCCTTAAGTAAAACCCTATTATTTTTATTTTATGTTGTAATATTCTAATTTTAAAACAAAAATCTAAAGACAATAAGAGATGGTATGGGACATTATACCGTATACTTGATAAAATTGTGGTTGAAATCCCACTTTTAACCTTAACCATTGAAATTAGTCTATTTTAATGGTTTGGTAAAGTCCTGTATCACTTGATCCTATGTAATAAAAAAATAAAATATTAACAGCCATCTATCACCAATTTTATTTATGAATTTATACTTGATATATTTTTTATTTAATCCTTAATGTTAATCTAGGATCCTGAAAATATTGATCACACTTTGATTATAACATCTCACTAATATTGGAAAATTTACTTATTCCTTGAGATATTCCAATTTGGTTATCATATATATCAATTTGATTATTCCTTGGGACTAAAAAACATAATTTTCATCTATTATAATAAATGAAATGGAACATCCCTTTTTCATGTTATAATCCACACACCTATATCCTAAGATGACTACTCCACTAAATGTAGACTTATTATAATTAACACTTATAACCCAGTCTATATAGATTATTGAATTTTATTCCAAAATTCCACTATTTTGATATTTTATACTAAAATAATTTATTCTGTGGATATATATTAGAATCCATTTTTCCACTGTAATGTGAGACTAGTTGGATGCATTTTGATACCTTTCACACAATGTTACATAGTCTTGATTCTGTAAAATAGAATAAAATATCAATTAGTTTTCTAAACTTTATTTGATTAACCTATTAAAATTTACTATCTTTAAAAAGTTATATTCCAAATATTATTTGAGTAAAAAATTCCTTTATATCCTTCAAACCATATTCAACATTTCTTAGGAATAATAATCCTAAGAAAAGAATATATGATCATTATCTAGAGAAATATGATTTCCCTAAAAGTATTATATTTCTACAAACAAAAATATTTTGGTCAAAATTTTCATTTGATTGATAAAATCCATGCAATTTAATTCCATATGATAATAATGAGATATACCCCTTTAATTTCCTTAATTTAGAGAATTTTATCCACACTCCTCATTTTGAAATTATACATCTTTAATATTGATTCATGCTTCAAATTACATTACCTTAGAGTTTATTTTAACTTCTATAAAACCTTCTTCAATACTAATAATTCTCCCCCATCTTATCAAAGAAACACTAATTTGGATATCCCTATGCACACTTCCTCTTCAATATCACCATAAATGAATGATAACCTGTAGTCTATTTGAAATTTCTTGTATCTATTTTGAGAAGAAAATGAAAGAAAAATCATTATGGTAAAAATAATTGTAAATAGATAGATTTTATCAACGAATTCAATCCCTTCAACATGAGAATAACTATTATTGTCATGTGTTTATTTATTCTACATCACTTATCCATTTTCAGGTAACTTGTTTTGTTAATCCACCTTTTTACAATAACATTATTGTTTGTTGGGTTAGGTACCAACTCCATTTTTTTATTTCTCAACATGGTACAATTCATAATTTATAGAATCTTATAATAATTTTTCACGTCAATACATCACAAAAAAAATCCAATTTCGACTTGAGAAAACAATAATGCATGTGTTATTATTCTAAAATATTTCATTATCAAAACAACTTTTTTCTTAATAACTAATAAATTTTTTAATATATTCTTGATTTATTAACCTTAAATGAACTTATTTTGGTTTTCTGTTTACAACTAGACATTGTTGAATCATCATATTCATATAAGAAAATAATAGAATATTCTCCAACACTAGAATATTAATGTATTGCCCAATATTTTTTTCACAATCTCAATAAATTTTGGAACTTATTCTTTGATTTACACACTCACTAGATAAGTATTAAATACCCTTAACAACAAAACTATCACAAAAATTTCTAACTTACATGTTATAATAGTTATATCCATATAAATTTGGAGGATAACGAATGAAAATTACATCAACACCTCTTTGATAAAACATCCCCTTATTTTATCCTTTTTTATTGATAGCACAAAATTTTCCAGAAAAACAAGAGTAATTTTTTATAGGATTTTAATTTTAGTAAATTTAAAATAGTGACATGAGTAAATTTAAGTGACATTTTCAATTATTTTAGATGTTCACTATTATCCCAACTACTTTCCTCCAAAAGAATTATGAAGTATTATAATCCACTAACTTTGTTTCTGTGATATCCATTAAATTTATATTATTTTATTTAGTAATTCCATTTAATTATGGGGAATATAGTACACTATAATCATGTAAGATACTCTGAATTTTCAAATAAACATTAAAATTTTAACATTTTTACTCTACTCTATTATCAATTTAAATAATCTTCAATAAGAATCCAAACTCATTTTCTGCACTAATCTTCAAACATTTAAACAACTTTTAGGACTCTGAATTCTGCTTCATAAAAATAAACTAGTTATTGAAGTGATGTTTAAAAAAATAGATAAAGTAATTATGTATTTTTATCTATTATTTCTCATAGTCCAAAAAATATCTAATAGAATAAAATAAAATTACGGAGAAGTTTGAATCTACACCATTTTGAGAAATTAATTTAAAATATTCTCATTTTGGAATGTGAAAAAAATCCAATATATTTCCATATTATACACAGATATATCTTTAAATTTTTATTTATAACTATTCTTATTCATGTTTTTTGACATGGTGTCCAAGTGTCTGATTCCAAAACTCCTTCTCCTTCTTCACACTCATCTAACAAGTTTTTTTTCTAAATACTGACTTGAATAATGACATATCTTATGATATTTAATCTAGTACAAAAATAGAAATCTGTTAAAAACTTCATTAGAAATCAATAATTTTAGAAAATAACTTCATTTAATTAACCATGAAGTTGATAGTCACTGAAAACAAATTTATTCAAACTACCAATATAAATTGTTTTTGTTATTTGTAGAAAGTTATCTTAATCTCCGTTGTGAAAAATACTTCGATTTTGAGTGACCTATACCTACCTAATGACAATAAAGAAACATTATATATTATATAATATTAATGAATCTTCATATCACCTATCATGTATGAAAAACATGAATTTTATAAAATATATGGACTCTTATTTTTTGAATATTTCAATGAAACATCCACTATAAGAGATTTATTTTTTCCACTTTCTTTTCCCTTAAACTATTTTTTAGTATTATAATTCAAACTTAAATATACTAAAAAATTATAAGAAAATTTTCTTCTCCATGACCCAATTGATCAAACCATCCCTAGAGATATTTCAATACCTAAAAATAATTCTCCATCATCACCTTATAAATGTATAATTTCATAAAAAAATATCTTTTTTTGAGAAGGATTAGTCCCTATAAACTTCTACCTACCAAATATTATAGGTTTTTATAAATACAATTCATTAAATCTTTAACTTCTCACAACATTTCTAAAACCTCTATATAACTAAAAATAATTATAATACCCCATGTTAATATGGGATGTAAATTTAAACGGGAATATGAATTTTGGATTGGTGAATGGTTCATTTTGGGACTTGAGACTTAGAGTGAGTTTTTGAGGGATTAAATGTATTGAAATGTGGTTTTTTCAATTTGATTTGAGATTATGTAGAGATATCATGGTTTAACGAGAGTATCAAGGGTAGGTTGGGTGTTCAGTCATCTATATTTTAGTAGTAACATTACATTCATGGCATGATCACATCAGTCATGTTGTGAGTTTTCTAGACAGAAAGGGGAAGGTCCCATTTCCAATTATTTTCACATTGTGAACAATGTAGTTATGTCTTGAAACACATTTGTGTGTTTTTTCAATTTTTAAAAGGGGATCAACCCCCTTTATTATCGGAATGAAGAACATGAATTATAAGGCTTTAACCAAACCTCCCTATCCATTATTCCCATTTTTATTGGTAATTTTGGGTGTGATTGGACCGTAATAATAGGTAATTTATTCTTACATTTTTCTTTGGTATTGTTCTACCAAATTTTCTACTATTTTTGGAATTGTTTTAGGGGTTTTGGTGATTTCCATTGGTGGAGATCACCCTCATTGATGGATTTTTCATGCAGCCTAGCTCGAGAATGTTCTAATAGGATGAGCGCCTACCACCTCTCATTATTTCGTCATAGGTATATCATTTCATTGATTAATTTGAGGTTTTCATATAAATAAAATTTGACTTATTTGTGGAAATGGTCTAGGAACATAGGTATAGGTCTTGGATTATTAACATGGGTGATCTATAGGTCTCATATGGTATATTGGACTAGAATTCCTTAAGATACTATTATCCAAGGAGTTCTTGATGATTATTAAAATTTTGATATTAACTATTTATTTAATTAATAAAAGTTATAAATAATTTTTTGTAATTTATTGGCATGATATAGGTGCCTCGGAGTGTGTGTAGTGACCTTTGAAGGTGATATGGGTATGGAAGAGCCTAGG
Source organism: Viscum album (assembly GCA_963277665.1). Taxonomy (NCBI): domain Eukaryota; kingdom Viridiplantae; phylum Streptophyta; class Magnoliopsida; order Santalales; family Viscaceae; genus Viscum; species Viscum album. The sequence goes on from OY728158.1 coordinate 16,237,434, forward strand.
TACCAATCAGTTAGGATGTGAATAAAAATATAAAATCTCTAATTGAAGAGGGTGTTACTCTTACTCACACTTTGGAATATTTGTTTTATGATGCATTGTGATATAAAGTATCACCAATAGGGGTGGTGAAATGGTTAATTAATTTAATTTTGTAAGATAAACAGGTCTCTTAATTTATGGGTTTATTGAACTATTTAGTTAATTTTTATGAGTTACCAAGGAATCTAATAATTGTGAAGGGATATGATTGGTTAGTGGGCTCTAGATAAATTCCTAAGCCACTAATGGTTGTGTTTGTGACTATAAAATCTTATCATAGACTAAATAATCCATTTGAGGGATGTGAGATGATAAAATGAAATATGGATCTAGTGGCCCTATTATGATCCCTTTTAACCTCTGGATAAGGGTGAGTGGACCTAGAGACCTATATCATATATTGGTTTTAGATTCCCCTGGGTATGGCTTAGAGTTATTGGGATGGTATTGAAGACCTGGGGTGAGTTATCCTCTCCCATATATTATGATCAATATTAGTTTGATAGATTATAGGTAGAATAGCACCATGTTTGGTGGGTGAACCAACATAGTGATACCTGGATGACTGAGATGGGATTTGTTTCATCTCTTTGAATATTATCTATATGATTTATCCATGTATCCAGAGAGGTAGTGTTACCTTGATTATAATTCCATGGGAAATGATTTCAACAAAGGGTTAGATGATTATTCATTGGATTTATTATTGTTAATAATGATATATGATTTCCCATCACACCTGGGAATTTATCGTTGGGCCTAAAACTAATATGATTGCATGAGATTCCTAGAAATCACCTTTTCATTTGGATGTGACCATTGGATGTCTGATTTATATGGGATATTGTCTTATATCATATTGAGGGTAGATTCTTAGTATGAAAAACATCCATTGATATGGTTGATATAATTTTTTATTCCTAAATGCCTTACATAGGATCCAACATCATAACTTTGTGATATCATGTTTATATGAATTCCTGGGATGCTTAGAACACCTTTGACTATAGTTAGGACCATTTTAAATTCCATAAGAGCTGGTTATTGGAATGGTGATACAATTATACCATTGTAAATTGTTTGGAAACTCATGATCATGGTAGTTTTTAGGTTCTATTCTGACATATATCTCTATGCATCAATGTCAGATGTCCCAAGGGAGATAGTTTCATCCCTGTGATCAATTCAAAAGATACACCCTATGATTATAAATATTGACCATTAATTGATCAAATTAATATTCATGAGATAATGGATTTCAAGGAAATTTATTATGGGATCCATGGAGGGTATTCCTTTCATTTTCCTTGGTCACCCATGAATCAGTTATTTCACAATGTAAAATATTACCTAAGGCCTACCCCTTTTGAAAATTAGACATTGACTTGACATTGATAATTCCCAGGTATTACAATGGGTTTCAACCATAGGGATTGAGGATGAAGGAATCCTAATGACAACCCAGGGTTGACTAATCATCAGTGCAGTTGTGATCATTAGATATACAAAGTGTGTAAAGATGTAACCTATGGTGATTACCATGTAAATAGACTTTCCAACATTGGATGAAGTTGATTTAGTTGATTACGTTCATATACCTTAGGGTTACTGATGGATTTGTTCTTGAACATTGTTATATCTTTATACATTTAGAGTGATAATGATATTGTGAATTGAAAAGTACATAAGATATTCTCAAATCCATTCAAAAATCAGTTCGATGAAGGTATTGTTGTTTGTTATTTAATTATTTATTTTATACTAGTTATTTATTTATTATTATTGATCATGTCATATACACATATCACAATATATTCTGGTTAGAATGAGACCACATTGGTGGTTCCGTATTTGTTATTATAATCACTACCATCTTATTCCACTATTTCACATGGGTACAGGAGGTGCTATCACAGAGTTATTTTAGGCACATCATGGGTTAAGACCCAAGATTAGGTTCAACATGGTCATGTAGGATAACACAGATGAGGTCTAGAGATTGGGATGAGATATGGATCAGAGGTAAACTAGAGCCTCATGTGTTTTATTATTTTATTTACATCATATATATTGATTAAGACATTGGGAAATTTTCTATGTATATATGTATATTATAATAATTTTCATTCAACTTGTATACTGAATCTCAATTTAAAATAACTTTTTTTTATATTCTCTACCTATTCTACTTAATTGAAGTGTTTCTTATTTCTATTTCTTGTATTGTACCAGTTATATTTTGGAAGATTATTAGTGATTTATTTTATGATTTTTCACTCTAATACTAGGGTATTACCATTCCATGGTACATTCTTAGACCATAGTTGTGAGTTGGTATCCTCTATCATTTAGGGATGTATGATTGAGGTCACATGATGGTCTGGTCTTGCTACTATTTAGAGTGAGTTGGAATGAGGTGTTACAAAGTTTTTTTAGAGGACTATTTTTATTTTTTATTAATGCAATGGGCTTTGATTACTAGACACATAGTAGTATGTCAGAGTTTGTGACGGAACCCATACTTGTGTTTTGTGAACACCTTTCACAAGGAAATCCTCGGTTTCTATGGGTATAGTATTGACGTTCATGGTTTATTCTATTAGGGTTATTATGATTTTCAAAAAGCAAGTCACAAAGGAGGTTTGTGATTTTTGAATTTTTAGTTATATGAAATTTGGATCCTAGACCATTATCAAGAGGCCAATTAGTGGAAATTTTTATCTTGTCCTATATAGGTGAGGGGAATCTCATTTATCATACCCAACATAGAGGATTACCATGACTTATTGGTTTGATATTGTAACCATCATTATAGATGATTGATGATTATCTATTTAGACTTCCAGAAACTAGTCCTACAATGTTTTCCTATTTAGTTACTTAGTGGAATTATACTAAATTGGGTTGACTATTATACATATATTTTATTTTGGTGGCAAGTCTTATGGTTTCTATGGTGTTATGATTGACAGAGATGTTGATGATATAGTCCCTTCAACAGAGGATGGGTCAAGACCCTAAGGGGATAGTAATGGAATCCAACGTCATTAAGATGATCCCCTTAGGAGTTATAACATTGTGAATTTAGAAATTAAATGTTATAATAACAACCTATATGGTGTTCCCCCATATTTATTTGATTGAAATTATTTTTAACTAAACTAGGTGACCATGTTTATTTAAAAAAATTACATCCTATGATGCAATGGGGAAAATATGATATTTTTTATCTCAAGGGAGCATCCTAGATGATGATTCACATTAGGAATTAGTGCCTTGGTAGGATATTGGGATGGAATATGATACTATTATGTTTTGTGTCCTTTGAGATAATATAAGAACTTGAGATGCTATGGGATGTATGAATGAGGGAATTTGGTGTTTCCCGTGAGTTATAACCCTAGTTAGTACTTAATTTATGAGATATGTGCGAGGATCTAGATACCTTGAGACATGGATCAGTGTTTAGTGTCCCATAGGCTTTGCGATGATTAATGGAAAATAGTGATAGGGGTTGGTCTGGGTGTAATGGCACCATTAAGGTAGGAAGCATGAGTATGTTATTGTGTTTAGAATCAATATACGAGAGATGTCATTGGGTTATGGATATTGAATGTAGTGCCTGATTTTGATGTGGAGTTCTAAGGGATCCTTGGTTAAGTTAATTTAACTTGTAAGGTCTCATAGTTTGTGATCATGGTGCATCAACCATGTTCTGATGGCATGCGAATCAAGAAAGAGTAAGTTTGTTTTTCTAATATGTGGTGATACTGGAGTGTATTCCTATTTTTAGATGAGATCAAGGTAGTGCGTGTTGGATACACACAATCCAACTAAGATTGGAATTGGTGAGTGGACATGTGAGGGTATAAGATAAATAGAACAAATGAGATGATTTCCAGTCTAGGTTTCTTGAGAGTTTCAGTGAAAATGGGAAATTTACCTCCATGGAAATGGTGAGATCAGAAGAGGATAAAGCATAGTGGAATGACTAAACCCGGTTAATCCTATATTGGTGTTTCTTGAGATAGATGATAGTGTATTAAGGGGATTAACTCACATATAGTGATGAGACCTATTGAGGTGGTGATAAATGAGAGGTATAATGTATTCCATATAGATGGGGTGTAAAATTATGAATTTTAAATAAAAATATTATTTTTTTTATTAGTATTTTTATTAATTCAATGTTTGTAAAAATGATAATAAAAATTTATAACTAATTATAATGCCACATTATTATGTTTTGATATTAAATTAAATACTAATTTTCTAAACATGGTATTTTTTATTATTATGAATTAATTATAAACAAATATATTGAAACACATGTTATAATTAAAAAAGAAATAAAAATATGTTTTAGTAAAACCGTTTTTTAAATGATTTATTATAATTGTAAATAAATTAACGTATAAATAATATATCATGAATATATATTGAATTAATTTTCATAAAATAATAATTTTCAATATACTTTTTTAATAAATAAAAAAAATTAAAGTTACACTAAATGTAATACATTACATTTTTGTATTGTTTTGAATTAAATTAATCTAATATATATATATATATAATAAAATAAAATTTTTAATTATAGGTAAACATAATAATAATAATAATAATAAGAAGAAAGAATGTTTTTAAAATAAACATATTATTATTTTCAGTGTAATATATATTTATGAATTTATTTTATAATTATAAATTATTTTAAGAATTTTATTTAACCAAAATATAAAATAAATTTTTATCAAAGAAACTAAATCAAAAAAATAACACAACTATAAGAATGGGATATTTATACTATTCAAACCGTGGAAAAGGGCCCAAAACCGTGATCGTAGGCCATGGCCATGGTTTTCCCCAACCATGGGTGCTATTGCCATAGCAGTAGGTTCTTACATATGGCCACAGTTTTAACCGTGGCCATAGGTGTCTCCGTTGTCAGTTGTGGAAGTTGACCTATGGATACAATTTTAACCATGGAAATAGGTGGCATATTTCCATGGTTTTAACCATGACTATATGTCACACCCCGACCTGTGCAGTTAGTTTATTTTATGTTTTCTTTGGCTTTAAATTTTTTGCTGCGGTTCGTGTTCAGTATCGGACCAGGTTTTTGAGTTTTTGTTAAAATGTGCGCTTTTTGACGCGACGTCGTCGGGCGCGTGAGCGGAGCCTGTTCTGGAAACCCCGCTCGTCCCTGCCCGGTGTATTTTCGCATCTCGTTGTCTTTGGAAAATTTTAAATAGAGTCCTTATATTTAAAACGCGCGTTAATTGTTGCGTCGTTAAAATTTTTAGTGCGTTAAGAATTAATTATCATTAAAATGATACGAACACCGTTATTGTTTTTATTTTATTTTATTTTATTTTATTATTTTATCACTATGATGTTTATTATTTGTTGTTGTTATTATTATTATTGTAATTTATTATTATTATGGTTCTGATTTGTTTTATTTAATTTAATTTTATTATTTTATTATTATTTTTTTTCTTTTATCTTTTCTTTTCTTTTCTACTAACCCTAGTGGGCCGCCCCCCCCTATATATATATATATTTTCTTCTCCTCTTGCAACAGCAGCGCCGCCACCCCTTCTTCTTCCCCTCGGCAGCGACGGCAGCCCAGCGGCACACCCGGCCGCAGCACCCGACGCCGCTGCGCCCACGCCGGACCCGGCGCCCCTCCCTCCAGCCTCTGGCTTCCCCCTCGGCCTGCCTCGCACTGCCCACGACCAGCTGCACCCGAGCCCCACTGACCCAGAACGACCGCCTCCGCCCTCCTGCTCCCGTCCGGGCCACTCGACCCCCTCTGCCTCGCTTCCTTCGCCGCACGCCGCACGCCGCACCGAGCCACCAACGCCCCTGCTCCCTTCCTGTCGGCGCGCGCCCCCTCACCCTGGCCTGTTCCTGCACGCCGCTGCTGTAGCGGACCAGCCCCCCCTGTCCGCCGCACTGCACCCCCAGCCGGCTCCTCCCTCTATCCGCAGCATCCGGCGACCACCGGTTCCGGCCCCAGCCACCTCGTCGCTGCCCACCTCGCCCTCCAGCGGCCTTCCGGCGCCCCTGCAGCGCCTCCTCCCGCCGAAGCCTCCCGACTCCCTCTCCTGTCCAGCCAGCCCCCACACCTCCTGCCTGCAGTTCACAGCAGCCCGGCGCCCCGTTTTTCCCCCCTGTCCGCTGCCGAACCCCTCCCGCGCCCCCTGCCTCCTTCCGCACAACCAGCCCACGGCAGCCGGTACCCCTGCTCTCTCCTCCTTCTTCTTCTTTTCTTCTTCTTCTTCTTCTTCTCTTCTTCTCCTTTCCTTCTTCTTCTTCTTCTTCTCCTTCCCTTCTTCTTCTTCTCCTCTCCTTCTTCCTCTTCTTCTTTTTCTTCTTTTTTCTTTCTCCTTCCTCCTGTCCGCCGCGCGCCTCCCCTCCCGTCCAGGTCTCTTTTTTCCTTTTATTTATTTATTTTGTTTTATATTATTAATATTATGATTATTAATGTTAATATTATTATTATTATAATTATTATTGTTTTTCATACTACTATTATTAATAATAATAATAATAATATTAATATTATCATTATTATTATTTTATTTTTATTATTTTATTATTATTATTATTATTATTATTATTATTATTGTTACTATTATTATTAATATTTTTATTATTATTATTATTATTTTTATGATTATTGTTACTATTATTATTAATATTATTATTATTATTATTATTATTTTTATTATTATTGTTACTATTATTATTATTATTATTATTATTATTTCTATTATTATCATTATTTTGTTGTTATTATTATTATTATTATTTTGTTGTTGTTATTATTATTATTATTATTATTACTATTTTATTATTATTATTATTATTATTACTAATCTTATTATTACTATTAGTATTATTATTATTATTATTATTTTTATTTTTATTATTATCATCGTACCCTTTTTGGTTCATGGGTTTTAATTGATGGTGAGTTTTTATTTATTGGTTTAGGATTTTTAGGACCTGCGCAGGGTGTTTCCGAGTGAGCGCCATCGCCGCGTCTTGTCTCCGAGGTTCCGTTGTTGTCGCGCTTCAGTTCCGAGGTGAGCATTTCTTTCCGACGCTTGGTTTGACATGCTCTGGTGAGTTTTTGGATGTGTCTGAGTCCTTGGTACTGACTATGCAGAGTGTTAGACCTTGTCACGTGGTTTCGGACACACGTCGTGTCATCGCGACTTGGATCCAAGGTTGTTGTGTCAACGCGCTTGGTTTTGAGGTAGGTTCCCTTTGCACTACTTTTAAAATTTAAGTTATATTATTTCATGCTGTTTGCGCACCCTAATTGTTCAAAATCAACATTTTATTAATTGTAATAAATATGAGATAATATACGATAATTAATTTTTAATATAAGATGGTTAATTTTTAAATGGTTATTTAATGTCAAAAGGAGCCGTTTATTTTATACACGACACATAAAAAATCCTTTTGACGGGCGGACACCCAATAATGAAAGAATGCCCGTTTGGCTTTTAAACATAATTCATGGAATATAAAATAGAGTTCTGGTTTAATGAGAAATGATTTCTTTTGAAGCGTGAACAAATACATTGGTTCGTTTGAGAAATTGCCCGGTTGGCTCTTAAAGTTTATTTGGAAAAGAAAATGGTTTGGTTTGGTTTATAAAAATACTGGCAACCTGTGAAGTAGTGTTTTGTGGATTCTTCAAATAGTTTTAAACTGGTTTCGGTAGTAATTGTGAACCGTATTAAATGCCCGTTTGGCACTTTATGGAAAGCGATAGAAATGTTTTTTTTATAAAAAACCCTCTTAGGACGACTCTCATGCCTTGGTTGTAATTGATTGTTTGGGAGGCCGCGCTTAGAGGCTCCCAGGTACTTGAGTAGTTAAAGGCAAGAGGTTGTCCCATGTAGTGGCTCGGGGAATGCCTGTTGTTCTTTATATATAGATATATCTGATTGGATGCTCGGTTGGCATCGGTTGGCTCACCCCTTTTTCTTAAACACTTGAGACATGGGAATCTGGCATATTGAGAGAATATTCTAAGAACGATTGCTGCACTGGTAGGTTATGGTACTGACCAGTGGCCCATAGTAGGTGGATATATTGGGTTTATTACTATGGGATTTGCCCTCGACCTGCCTGTGAGTGGATGGTCAAGCGTTTTGTGCGTTTTGATTTCATCGTGACATGTCAATAAGGATGATTTCTCATGTATTGGTGTCTTCTGGTTTATTCTCGATCTCCTAGGTTCACCCATGTCTATTCAGCTTTTGTAGCTTGCAGTAATGATTATGATGCTCACGTGTATACTTACATTTCCCTTGTTGTATGTTTTACTTTGTGCATTCTGGCATATTGTTTTCCTTGGAAACTGATAAATTGCTTTTTAATGGGTTTCTAAAAATTGTTTTCAAATGGAAGTGTTTAATCCCTTTTGTACAAATTTGAAAATTTAAACATCACTTTCCCCTTTTTCCTGAAATGTCATTGGCACTAATGAAATAAACACGAATTTGGAAAATGGCTAAGGGCAATGGTTCGTACTTTGTTTTTAAGTAGAATATTATTAAAAACATACTTTTATAGATTGTAGTTCAAACTTGAAATGATGTTTCTTTTATTTTAAAGGTAGTGCATTGGGAATAGATATCGGGCTAGCCTACTGAGTTTTAATACTCACGCCTATAGTTCTTTTCTGTTTTTAGTGTTTGTGCAGGCTATAGTTTGAGTGTGCTCGCCTCGGGCGACGCTTGATCGTTGAGTCGGAGAGCGACCCGCGAGGTCGCACGGAGCTTGTTCGGACGTCGTGTTTGGTTAGTTTATTTCCTGTTTGTTCATGTTTAGTCACTTTGTTTAGTTTACATTTTTCTGAGCTGCTCTGTTTTATCTTTGCATTATTATTTATTTATATTGAGCGAAATCATTCCCACAGTCTCTAATGATGCCCTGGCGCTGGTCGCCAGCCCGGGAGGATCGGGAACGCCTCTCGGGCCATGTCGCGGACCGACTCGGGTGACCGGTTCAGGGTCAACCCGGGTTGGTTCGTGACAAAATGGTATCAGAGGAGGTTTGCTCTTAGCATACCTCGCTTTTCAGAGCGCCCTTTGTTATTTGGGATGTCAAGGTAGATGGAGTAGGATTGTCTGGACTTGAGGGGTAGGTGCGAGAAGAGCGTCGCGAACTCTTGCCCGTACTGATCCTCAGGTTTCCATGGGAAGTCCGGTTTAATTGGGTTGTTTGGGTTTTTATAGAAATGTTTTGCGATTGGGGTACGACAAATGGAGTTGGGATAATAGTCCTAAGCCGCATGGCCTGGCAAGCCATGTGGATCTAGGGGCATGGTCCAAGAAGGCTCTCTGTGTCAGTGGCGTGTTTGGCATATGGCCGCCAACCATATGGTCAAGTCACCCACTGACACTAGTCCCCTGTTTGATTTGTTTTGGGTTTCCGTTGATTTCTGAAAGTGGTTTGAATCAGAAAAGTTGGTTTTGAAAAAAAAAAGTGTTTTTTGAAATGACATGTTTAATTTGTGGATTGTTTTAAAAGAAGTGGTATGAATAAATTGTTTTTGGAAAAATGAAGTTGCTTTGTTTTGGCCTTGGTGTTCCGATGAGTACTCACATGCATTTTGGTGTGTTGGAAATGTGGATGGATGTCTGGTATGGTGGATGGATGCCCTGGGTGGCACAAATACATGCATGTGAGTGAGACTCTAAGGGATATCAATGGCGAGGGTTTAAGTTACCAAGATTGTTTTAAATTAAAGATGTTTTCAAAGAGAAAATTTTTGACGTTATGATAACTTGTCTTCTCGGATTTTGAGCTTGTCACCTATGTAGTGTTTGGTTTTGAGGTTGTTATTCATTCGTTGAGTTGGCCTTGATTGGGTTTTTGACCTTTCCTTGTCCAGCGGTTATCCCTTTGAAGCTTCGATGGGTGATCGTAGTGCAGTTGATCAACCTAAGGATTTTATGCTTGAGTTTCAGAAGCTCGATCCACCTCTCTTCTATGGTCATGCAGACCCTTCCGTGGCAGAGGAGTGGATGCAGAAGGTTGAAAGGGACTTTAACCTCATTGGGTTGCCCGAGTCGCTGAAGGTCAAGTTTGCGACCTTTATGCTTGAAGGTTCACCGTGGATGTGGTGGAAGTCAGTGTCACGGAAAAAGCCCCGTCAAGAGGTTACTTGGGATTTTTTTTTCAAGGCCTCGTTCATTCGTCAATGTTTCTCTGAGGAAGATAGGGTGAGAAAGGGGATGGAAATGTGTTGTCTGCAGCAGGGCGACAGATCCGTGTCAGAATATTTCCAGCGCTTTGTGGAGCTAGTACCTTATGATTCAGAGTATGCCACAAATGACCCCGTGAAGGCTCGACGCTTCGAGGCGGGTCTCCGCCCTGATCTACAGTCGAAGGTTTCAGAGTCCAACCTAACTTCTTTTGTCGATGTGGCAAGACAAGATTTTCGTATCGAAGCCGCGATGGCAGGAGTGCTCGAAGTAGTTCTCCCTCCTTCGATCCCTATGAGCACTGGTGAAGGTTCTGGAAAGGAGATGAGTAAGAAAATGGAAGTGGATGGATCAGGTCGTGGAATCAAGAGGCCTCGAGATCTTTCATCAACCTCTTTGGAGCGAGAGATTATTGTGTGTTATCAATGTGGCAAGCGGGGTCACAAGAAGTCATCGTTCCCAAGCGCTCCGAAGCCCTGCCAGGCGTGTGGACGTCTGGGTCACTTGCGACGATTTTTTCGGGGCGTTGCAAGAAAGCGTCGCAGAGGGTGTTCTCAGAAGTAATGTGCTATTGGGTCTTTGTTCAGAGTTCTTGGTGTAAGTTTCCTTTCAGTTTAAGGGATCTTTTATCGTTGTAGTTATACTGGTGGTGTTTTGGGTATGAAATGTATGGGAATGTTGTGGGTCTTTTGATGAACTTCGCTTTTCAATGCTGGTATGTTTTTGAATTTTAAAATCCTATCCTTCAATCTGTCAGATCAAAAGATGTATGTTTCTCATTGGGATTATCAGAACCTAACTGCGAGGCAGAAGATGCTTCATCCATCAGAGCTCCAACCAAAAGGTCTCGGAGTGAAGCCGGCGCGTAGTCAGGAACCCCCGGGGGGGGGGGGAATTTAAAGAGTCCGGTTAAAGTCGTGCCTCTATCATCGTGGTGAGGTAGTTTTGGTGTTGTTGCTCTGGTTCCTCTGTCGTTGTAGTTTTCCTCTTGTCGCAAAGCACGCGATGGACTTATCCCTCGCATAGCGTCGGGAGTCGTGCCTCTTGGATGTGAGTTGCTGATCAGTGACTTTGCGTGGGCCACTGATGTAAATCAGTTGCGGCCCTGGTTTGTGTCCATCCCGAAGTGATGGGTTGTGAGTAGTCGTACGTCGTCTTTTTAGTGACTTGATCCTTGGGCCCACCCTCCCCACCCATGGGGTGAGGGTTTTGGTTGCGCAAAGTATCCATTTAAGCTTCTATCCCTTTTGGACGTGAGTAAGTGGTTTAAAGGTCCTTGCTATGCTCTTTCTAGCTGGAGTAAGGTCTCGTGCATGTCTAAGCTGGTTTTCTCGTTTGGTCGTTAGTTGGTCGGTTCCTTATGGTGGGGAGACCCACCATGAGTCTCTTTGGGTTTTCTCTTAAATCGTTATTGAATTCTAGTTGAGTTCCTTATGGTGGGGAGTCCATTCAGGCCTCCCCTCTACTGTTGGTCTGTTTCGGGAAATGAGGTGAAGTCCCGTAGATGGTAGACGAAATGTTCCTTGGTTAAGAGGTTGGATCGTGTTCTGTGAAATCCTTAGGTGTTGATCGATCGACTGGTTGGTGTGGTGGCTTTCCGGGGGCGGAAAGCGTTATGGTGGGGAGAATTGTCACACCCCGACCTGTGCAGTTAGTTTATTTTATGTTTTCTTTGGCTTTAAATTTTTTGCTGCGGTTCGTGTTCAGTATCGGACCAGGTTTTTGAGTTTTTGTTAAAATGTGCGCTTTTTGACGCGACGTCGTCGGGCGCGTGAGCGGAGCCTGTTCTGGAAACCCCGCTCGTCCCTGCCCGGTGTATTTTCGCATCCCGTTGTCTTTGGAAAATTTTAAATAGAGTCCTTATATTTAAAACGCGCGTTAATTGTTGCGTCGTTAAAATTTTTAGTGCGTTAAGAATTAATTATCATTAAAATGATACGAACACCGTTATTGTTTTTATTTTATTTTATTTTATTATTTTATCACTATGATGTTTATTATTTGTTGTTGTTATTATTATTATTGTAATTTATTATTATTATGGTTCTGATTTGTTTTATTTAATTTTATTTTATTATTTTTTTATTATTTTTTTTCTTTTATCTTTTCTTTTCTTTTCTACTAACCCTAGTGGTCCGCCCCCCTATATATATATATATTTTCTTCTCCTCCCGCAACAGCAGCGCCGCCACCCCTTCTTCTTCCCCTCGGCAGCGACGGCAGCCCAGCGGCACACCCGGCCGCAGCACCCGACGCCGCTGCGCCCACGCCAGACCCGGCGCCCCTC